>OX454526.1:34147911-35347911 GCA_949715645.1 Portevinia maculata | reverse complement strand
GCAATTTCGCTGGTTCAATACGATTTTTCAACATTTTTTCAATACATTAACCTATGAACAGCATTTGCAAAAACTAAGATCAACGGCACTTAAACTAATGGACAGCTTACTTAAAGACCACACCCAAGCTGTGTACATCAATGAAAAATTGTCCGCTTTGTTTGGAACCAAAGCTGGTGTCCTACACAAGTCGATAGTGGGTCTGCTATTGTTTACCCTGGTTGGTTTAAGTGGTTGTAATTCCCGTTTCCCGACGTGGGAAAAACACAAATAACGCATTGAGCATCGTTTTGATACCACAACTAATTGAACCTGAAATTAAGGGGGAAGAAGGATGTTAATGGAGCTCAAAACCAGCCTGTGGAGTTGAGAAATTTGATAATCTTGTTGAAATGAATGCTTTGGATGGCCGAAAGGGTCATCGTAAAATGGATGACCTAGTGCACTGCGTCTGCTTTTGGCTATTGTCGGACACTCACAAAGCACTCTTGATTGTGTCAGCGCAGCTACGGCACTGGGTGTTATGGGGGATGCCAAGCTTGGCTGCGTGAGTTCTTAAGGGCCAATTACCCGTACTAATTGCTGTTAGTCTGGCGACATCTACAAGGATTCTGGCTAAGAGGTTGTTTGTTCTGGTATCATCGTAGATTGGCCAGATCTTCCTTGAAATGGCACAGTTCGTCAGGTTCATCCATCTAGTCTCAGCCCTTGAGGTGAGGCGCAGGAGGATTTCTCTCTTTAGACATCCCAGCGGAGGGAAGTCTTCCTCCGCATGAGACACGCACATAGCAGAGCCACGTCTGGCAAGTTCATCGGCTTTCTCGCTCCCTTCAATGTTCCTATGGCCGGGAACCCAGACGAGAGTGATATCGAACCGATGACAGGCCCTGTTCAGTGTCTCCCAGCATTCCACAACAAGCTTGGACGTTGACTTGGTTTAACCGACAGCCTTAATCGCGGCCTGACTGTCGCCGAAGATGCCTATTTTTTTTTCTCGGGGTCACTATGTTGAGGAGCAGTCTACATGCCTCCTTAATTGCAAGTACTTCTGCTTGAATGACGCTGGCTGCGTTGGGAAGGCGAAGAGTTTTAGAGATATCTAGTTCTGTTGAGAAAATGCCTGCTCCTACTCCACAGTTCTTCTGGGAACCATCTGTGAAGATAGGTATGTCGAGTTCATTTACGACCGCATTCTCCTCCCATTCTGATCTAGAGGGGAATCTAACAGAGAAGTTTATATGGAAGTTAAGTTTGGGTACAATGTAGTCCCTAGGTATACGACCTATGCCGTCAGGAAGGGAAAGTAGGATGCTGGTATGGCCATAAGGCCTTTCTTACCAACATTTAGATTCCTTCAATCTAACAGCGCTACACGCTGCAATGTTTTTTATATGCAGATCCACTGGCAGAAAATTGAGAATCACACTAAGCGCCTCGGTCGGACTTGATTGTGATACCATTTCCAGCTGTTCTTTGGACTACACTTATAATAATGACTTTATAGGCTTTGCTTAAGGCGGGCCACAATACCAGTGATGCATGAGACGTACCACCGCTGTGTACATCCAACGAACCATCTTTGGTTGAAGCCCCTACTTCTTGCCGAAAGTTTTACTACAGGCGTAGAAAGCAATGCTTGCCTTCCGCACTCGGTGTTCGATATTGGACTTCCAGGTAAGTTTAGGGTCAAGCATGACTCCAAGGTATTTTGCGATGGTGGATAAAGGAAGATTTTGGTTATTTAAGCGGGGAAGTTGTTTACCCTATTTAACAATGAAATTCCATCAGTTCTGAAATACTTCATAATTGAAATGTATTCAGATGAGGGGCAATTGCATTTAAGTTATCCTATGGGATGAGTAGACATGACGGAAGCAAGCCCAATTTGCGCTCTGTCCAATTTGCCCATTGTCCAAGGGACGACTTTCCAATGCGTCTGTTTTTAAAAAGGGAGGAACGAGTTCAATAAAAATCCATGAAGAAATATTAAGATAGTGCACAATTTCAAAATCATCAAACTATTGACGTGATTTTTCTGTATCTGCATGCAACATAGAGTTGGACAAAATTGCTTAAGTGTTTCAAAGTGAAGAAGGACAAAATATTTTACTGCTGATTTTGCAAATGGACTTTGGGCAAAAACTTAAGAAGAGAATGATGCGTAGCTGATGTGCGAAATTACAAAATAAAATGTGTAGTGTTTTATGTTTGTTCCTTAATAGTTTTCACTAGGCTCGCGCTCCTCAGGATCAGCGCTCTGTGAATAGCATATATGGCTCCTGACCGCCCTTGCTGATTGAATTTAATGAGGATCTGAATTAAATTTTCTTGTGGTCGCGCATAGAGCATTCATTGTCAGGAGTTCAACTTGTCGATTGCCCAATTCGGGGTCCCGGCAAGACTAGTCCAATTGTGTCGCGTGACTGGAAAATATGCGGTGCAATCTACAGTTTGCTAGTAGCTCTCCCAAAATATTCCATACATGCAACGGATTGCCTCAAGCTGACGAGGAGATCAAGTGATTTTTCCTTCTTGCTCAGGATAGTGCGCGGGGCAGGGTTAAACACGGAAAGCACTATCTCGAACAGATCCGTCCAAATACTGGGACACGCGGCCGATATCGTGTCGTTTTAGAGGCATTAATGATAGTTTAAGAACGAGGACGAAACCAACTATTTGCTTTAAACAAACAAATAAACATCTGTCTAGCGATTAGGTCAAAAATTCACAGTTAAATGCAGCAACTTTGGGGTAGTAAGAGGATTCACCTACCTCGGACAAAACATCACATTTTTTTCGGGGTGCGAGACTTTCTACACTGGAGCACTCAGACTCAATACTGGTCCATTGTACTACCAGGAAGACACACCACTTTTACTGTGACTTCGACGTTATTGGCTCGGCCACATCGATCGAATGAACAATAATGCTCAGGTTCAAGACGACAAGGAAGACCGAACCTTCGTCTTAAAAACCAAGCCATCGCGGATGCCGAAACGTATGGACAACTTGAAGCCGCAAGCCTGGTATCGGGGAGGATGGAAGGCCGCAGTCTATCAGGCAGAGATTTTTCAGGTCGGGAGCCCGTCAAATAAATAAGTGGTCGCGAAGAAATAAGTTAATGCTTAGTTGCGGCAAAACTCAGACAATAGTTATCGCTTGATTCAGCATTGACAC
Source organism: Portevinia maculata (assembly GCA_949715645.1). NCBI lineage: Eukaryota > Metazoa > Arthropoda > Insecta > Diptera > Syrphidae > Portevinia > Portevinia maculata. The sequence goes on along the minus strand of OX454526.1, from coordinate 35,344,734 downwards.
ATTCGCATTATCTCAATTTTAAATTAATGGGTCTACCCAAATATATGAGAGTTACGTTTAATTCCACGCGAAAGAAACACATTAAACGCATTTGGAAATCTACGATTCGTTCCGAGCTATACGGGAAAGTGAAGTCACTTCTATTGCCCATTCTGTTTTAAGCCCATCTAGTTTACTGTGGAAAACAGTACGATTCGTCTACAATTCAAGTCGAAGGGACCACATTTTCAGTCGGTTGAGAGAATGGAATGGACGTACTAAGTTATGTGGATCACATATAAAATATAATATTAACTTCAATGTTCAATCTGAAAGAGAGCCTGGCACCAGGTTATCTGTTACAGAGATTACTACTTGCTTCTTCTATGAGAAGTGGTATATCCCCTTAACGAAAAAACTATTTTCTTTGTACACCATTAGAATTTCGGTTTACATAAAAATATTCTTCAGCGCCTTCCAGAAAAAATTGAAATTATATAGGGTGTCCCAGTTAAGCAGTGTAATTCTTACAGGGGAAATGCTTGAAGCTCCACCGAACAAACAAAAGTTATAGCAAATCAAAGTGGGTGATTTCTAGTTTGGAGGTATAACCAATTTAAACAGTATAAATAAATACATTTTGGAAGTACAATTTAGTAGTGCACACAAGACTTACACAGTTTAAGCTCCTTAACCCTTTGACGCATAAGGGACGTGCCCCCAAAATTAAAATCATCATACTTATGCTCCTATGAGCATGATTTTGAAAAATAAAAACGTGTTGGATTGTTAAATATATTGGTTTTGATTTGATTCTTATGGAAACACTGTAAACCATAAGTAAGCAAACGAAATCTAAATTTGAGCGTTTGATTTTTAACGAGACAGTTGTTGCAATTTAAAGATAATAGAAGACCATTTCATTTGTTGTTGACCATTCATAATTGAACAGTATTGACTGGAAAGTTTACTTTATGTTTTGACTTTGTTTTGCCAAATTCCATTGGCGGGGACAAACTTACGAGCGGAAAACACAATGGGACACCGGTGTCCCTGTATGCGTCAAGGGTACCTTATGTTTTACGCATTTGATCAAACGGTTTTGAATTTTGTTATCACTCATACAAGACGTTGTTATTTTACAATAAAGTTGTTCCAATCTTGTACGTCCACGACGGATATAAGAAACACTCATATAAGAACACATCGCTTATAAGAAACGCATGTGGAAACACCGTGTATTTTCACTATAAAGTATATATAAAAAATAGGTGATATAAGAAACACGCTTATAAGCAACATGCGGATATAAGAAACGAATTTTCATTCACCATTAAGAAGAAAATCTCACGCATATAAGGAACATATATTTTTTTGATTGTTGAACTGGATTTGATTTTTATAGCAAATTCAGCTCAACTATGCATGTAAACGAATCACAGTAAACAATGCGAAAACACCTTTAAGAGAAATGAGAATGATAGCTACTGTCAGTAGGAAAAGCCCGCCATATCGTGGTTACAAACCTTCCTAATTAATTGTTCTGCTTAAAATGTTTAAAAAACAAAGAAACACAGTGTCGTTGAAGAGCAAAATAGCCATTCTCCAAGAATTGAAGGCGGGAAAAACAAGAAAAGAAGTGGCAAAAAAGTTTGAAATTTCTCGGAGCACCTTGTGCAAAATAGTTAAACAACCGGAAGAAATTGGCCTTTCAATAAAAATGCCAGCAAATGCCTAAACCTAAGCAGGCATGATATCAAAAGCTTAGTAGATTACCTTACTGGCCACCATGGTTTAAGATATCATCTACACAAAATCAAAATAGTAGACTCTCCTGAGTGCCGACTCTGTCTTGAAGAGGACGAGTCAGCTGAACACATTTTATGTGAATGTCCGGACCTAAACGGAATTAGAAAGAAGATCTTTTTCAGGGAACAAATGTGCCCCGAGGACATTAAGAATTCTTCTACTAGTAGAATTGTCCGCTTTACACGGAAAGTGGAAACTCTACTAGTCTACATTTTTCTGGCCCATACGGCACAAAAGATCTTTTTAGGTCGAAGTGCCGACTATTTTATTTAATCGCATTAGCGAGCCAGAATTCTTAAAAAAAAAAAAAAAAAAAATGGTTTCATCAGATGTCGCAAAAGAACGCAATACTAAGTGGCCCGCTTTTGCTTGAGAAGGCTCAACAGTTTGCAATTGAGTTGAAAATAACTGATTTTAAACCCAATGATGGCTGGCTCCACCGCTGGAAAAGAAGCGAAAACATAACTTTCAAAAAACTTCATGGAGAAGCATGTTCCGCTAATGTTGAAGCAGCAGAGAGCTTCAAAGAGCTTGTCATCCCAGATTTGCTGAAAAGATATAATCTTGAAGAAATTTATAATGCAGATGAAACTGGCTTATTGTATAAGGCCCTACCTGATGGCACATTTATCTCAGCGAATCAAAAAGTCAGTGGTAGAAAAAAAGTAAAATATAGAATAACTTTACTTTTTGTTTGCACCGCAACCGGATCAGATAAGTATGTGTTGTCAATTGGCAAGTTTAAACAGCCACGATGTTTCCGTGGGAAACACATTCCAATACCTTATAAATGGAATTTAAAATCCTGGATGACTAGCAAACTTTGGAATGAAATTATAAAGGAGTTGGATGATAAAATTGCAAAGAAAAAGAAAAAAATTTTGCTGTTGATTGACAACGCTTCATGCCATAAACTGGATTTCACTCCAAACAATATTGAGATTGTTTTTTTACCAGCTCATACCACACGTCTTATACAACCACTTGACCAAGGTATGTATAATTTGTTTCTCCTTTAAGCCAACAGAAGAGCTTTACATGCGCCATTGCATTTGTTTCTTAAAGGATTTATCCAGTCATTTAAGGCGCAATACAGGAAAAATTTGGTCAGGAAGCAAGTTCTTGCAATTGAGGGCGATTGTTTTCAAACGTTCTCAAACGAAATGACTATATATAGGCTGAAGCTGTTAAGTCTTTTTTTGTTTTAAAGCGTTATTTGGATAATGATGCCGAGCAAAATATGAACGATATTGAAGAAATTCTTCAGAAAAAAATGGAGGACTATTTTAAAAAGTGCAATTTGTAAAGGCGTATGAACATGCAATCATACTTGATGTTGTGGCAATTGCTTCAATACTAGGGATGTATATACTTATACTTTTTTTGTGATAGGCACATGTATGTATGAACTTGCACATACAATTAATAATATGTGATATGGAATACCTTTTTGTTTTCTTTATTTTTTGTTTCAAAATGAATTATTAAAAAACTTTAAACGTTAAAAACTTAACTTTTTTTTAAATTGGTCTAACAAATGATCTTTTTCTCTAAACTCTTTCTGTTGGTGCATCGGTTCCTTACATGTAGGTACATAATGTGCAATAAATCATTTGTCTTATATTCGTTCTTTTCATATAAGAAACTTTGTTTCTGTGGACTGTATTATATTGCCAAATTAGAAGTATTTTTTTAACTTTGTTTCTTATATCAGTTGTTTTCATATAAGAAACTTTGTTTCTTATATACGTGTTCGCATATAAGAAGAACTTGGATATAAGAAACATTTTTTTTGGATTTTAGAGGTTTCTTATATCCGTCGTGGACTGTATTATATTGCCAAATTAGAAGTATTTTTACTCGAATATTTACTTCAATATAATACAATTTTACCAATTTTCTATATAAAATTCAAAGTTTTAGCCAGAAAATATAAAAAATTAAATCACATCTAGACTCTCTACAAGTTTTTTCCTTTCATAAGTACTAAACGTCATAGAGAATTTCATCTCATGGAAGATGCAATCCTGGAAATACTGGCAGCAGAAGACAGTTGTGATGAAGACACTTTAGCCCTTGATAAAGAAGATAGACATTTTTTGGCACAAGATATTGAAGCAGGGGTTGTTATTGCTGAACCCTCAGAGAATGTTCCTCCTACAGCTGGAAATCCTGGGGTTGTAGCACCCACCCACGCCAGATCAACGCCAAACTTTGCTTGGAGAAGTAATCGGTATGAACCAAATAATTTTGAAACAGATGAAACTTACATATTTGGGAACATAAAAATCTTGTCAGAAGATGAAAGTGGAACAGTGACTCCAATACAAATTTTCAACGGTACCTTTCAAAGGACTGATTGATGAGATATTCATTTCTGAATCAATCCGCTATGCTAAACAAAACGGAAGACCGTTCACTATTGATCATAATGAAATGTCAGCTTACATAGGCATGCACTTTGTAATGGGTTACCATTCATTGCCAAAGTTTAGAAACTATTGGTCTACTGATTCTGATATGGGTGTACCATACATTTCACAAATAATGACAGCGAAAAGATTTGAAGATATCGAGAAGGAGAAATTTGCATGTAAATGACAATGAACGTCAACTTGCAAGGTCAGATCCAGTCTTCGACCGAGCTTTCAAAATAAGGACCATCTGCATGAAGAAAAACGATTGGAAGGACCTCTTCTAACAAATTTAGAATTTCGCCAGCAAATCGCAAGATCCCTCATAGCTGTATATTCCTCGAGAAAAAGATCCATCCCATCTACTGTCTGTACAACAAAGAGCCTGTTCAACTCTTCAAGTGCTCAGTATGCAAGTTACCATACCATGATCAAAAATGATCAGAAGAAAAGATGTGTACAATGCGCAAAGATCAAAGTAGAAAACAGAACTAAATATGCTTGTCGTTATTGTGATGTACACTTGTGCTACACAAATGATCGTAATTGTTTCGCTGATTTTCACAGTCGTCAGTGAGAGATTAGGTCCAGCAGTAAGTATGTACTTATGTACTACTGTTACTTAAGGCGAGTAAGTTTAGTACAGTTTTTGTTCCCCCCATACATACTCGTATAGGGTCTCAAAAGTATATTTTTATATTTTATACCTGAATTGCAACAAATAAGCACATTGTCTGACTGCAATGAGTAAAATAATATGAGTTAATCAACAACCCCTCCGCTCATTTTCTTTTGTGCGTCAAAGGGTTAAACTTAAAACTATGAACATTTGTTGATCTATATCTTTTACTTAAAATTAATTTTACTCAAAATGTTTACTTTATAAAAATTGTGTCATGTAAGTTTTTTACGTACGATCAACAGAGGTTGTAATAAAAGCCATTTTTTGTGAGACAAAAATGGAGCAAAGCAGTTAACAGTTAATTGTCGAATAGTAAAAAAGCGTAAAAAAGAATTATCTCCATTGATTGAATTTCTTAGAGAACGATTGCCAGAGCTGGTTGAAGATGTTCCTCTTGTTTATAGCATAGCGATGTTTTTTCAACAAGATGGAGCACCTTGTCACAGTAGCAGCGGGGTAACCTCATTCCTCAACTACCCAGATCTCCTGACACCCATGTATTTTTTTCTTCTGCGGTGCTATGAAAGAGGAAGATTTATTTCAGAGAAATGTTGAGTCTGGAAGAGCTCCAAGACAAAATTAGTGCCGTTTAAGAAGAGACGAGACAAAATTAGTGCCGTTTTAGAAGAGACGAAGTTTGCTGCTCGTTAAGCCATCCAAAATGCTAAAACACGCCCGAAAGTGTATTCAAATGGAAGGAAGACACTTCAAGCCATTGTTATAAACATTCCATAAACTGCAAACAAAATATATCTACGAAGTAATTCATTAGGTACACTTCTTGTTGACCATTTTTGTCTGAGAAAAAATGGTTTTTACTACAACTACTGTTGATCGTACGTGAAGAATTTGCTTGATATAATGTTTAGAACATTTTCCAAGGATAAAAACTTCGTAAAAAAAGAGGTATAAAGTAAAACTTTTGAGACAAATGTGGAACTTCAGGAATGTCCCCTTAAAGGAGTATACTGCTTAATTGGTCCACCCTGTATATCTGCACATCATTTCAAAATTATTTAAGTTCTTTTTTTGTGAATTTATTGCTCTTTTTTGCATGTCAGCTTTATAAGCATGGATGTTAAATTGTTGTCGTAAATTAACTTATGAATTTTTATTATACCCTATTATAGTTGTAACACAGTCAAAGGATTTTGAATCTACGTGATAGCATAGTCCTTAAAATGATTTATCTATTTAAAGAAAAGAATTCTCAGGGATGACGATGGGCCCATTATGGTGCCTAGTGTTTCAATTTCAGTTATGTCATAGCCATGACTTACCTAGCCCAACCTTAACAACAGAAGGAAAATATAAATATAATCCATAATTCAACACAAATAAAATTCAATGAATTATTTCCAACTTACCCAAATATCTTCCGCAATTATCTGAAAAAAAAACAAAACATATTTGGTCAGTTCGAGAATTATTACAACCAAATTAAACAACATAAAATAAATCAACAGGAATAATGTCGAGACGTGAAAGTCTTCTTAAACTCACATTGCTTAATTTATATGCAAAAGATATCACTTCCATCCGAATGAGTTGCGAAATACTTATGGCAACTAAAGCAATAAAGATATATTTTTTTTGTTTGCAAACAAAGGTGTGAATTGAAGTGCTGTAAGGTAAGCAACTGCAACCTGACTAACAAAGTAACGCTGGATTTGTTATCACACTATCTTGTATCGCATATGGCATGCTACTCATTTATAGTATTTGCAACCAACTCAGCTTAAAAAATGAGATCACCATTATTGTAACAATAAAAGTATTATTAATCATACTTCTTTAAATACAACTGTGTCAGAGTTTTAGTTTCAGTGAATTATAGTCATGAAAATAGACCACCAAATTAAAGCCAGTGTTCTAGAAAATAATATCCCATTGCATAGCCCATACGGTTACATGAATGATATCGGGTGGATTTTGGGATGAAATCCGAGAGTTCCTTGATGATAATGACGACCCACAAAAACAACAGAAAAAGTGGTCGATGATGAAAAAAATGGATTATGTCGCTATAATAATGAACGAGTGCCGCAAGGATCAACACTTTATATAAACTTCTTTCGACTCCATACTAATGACCTTCTGGATAAAAATTCACTGATGACAGCTTCCTTATGTCTTCATTCTGGAATGACGAGCGAGTTGCGAACAATCATGGCGGTCATGCCTATTATGCGAACGTTTCTAGTGCGGTGGAAATCTAACCGCACCGCATTCGATTCACATTTTCGGAGAAAAACTATTTGTGAGGTATGGTTCAACTGCCTTTAAGCAACATTACCGATTCCCTAAACTCACTTCGAAAATCAGCTCTGCTGCTGCCAGATTTTCGTATGTGATAATTTTTGTTGTGTTTTAGATTTGAGATAAAAATAAAAGGATTTAATTGCAATTTTCATTGGGCCTTACTGATAATCAGCTACAAATCTCGACTATGAGTGAGTGGTAAAGGTAAGATTTATTACCGAGGTTTGACAGAATTCTACGAATAAACAATAGAGTGCTTCGCGACGTCAGTGGAAAATGAAAAAGAAAAACTTGCAGCAAAATGAAATGAAGGAAAACAATGGCTAATTCGTAGGGCGCGAGACTAGTTTTGCGTGAAAATGTCGTAAGATATTTATAATAAAGCGAATTTTAACAAAAAAAAGTTCCAGAATTGAGAAGGAGTATCTAAACACTATTTTTGAATACTAAAAAGTTAACAATATGGAAGGATTGTGTACAAAAAATAAAGGAGAAACCGTGAGAATCGCGTCGTTGTGGCAAAAAAACATTTTTGTTTGGAAATAAATTAAGTTTGCCAATTTTGAATACATACATTTTATACTAAATAATAAAATACATGACCATATCTTCAACGAACACTTAACCAGGGCATCATAGTCAACTCCCAGAACTATCTACCGAAATCTTAACCTACTGAAAACAGTTACTTTAATGTTTAAAATTCATCGTACAAAATAAGTATGGTACTCAAAGCGAGAATCGAAATCCTTGACCTAAATTTCATCCCTCATAGGTTCGATCTTCATCAAATATGTTATCTGTGCATCAGAAGAGAGTTAGACTATATTTTTCCATTTTATTGCAGTTTGCCGGATTTTAAGAGATTTGACGACTGTATTTCCAAGAAAGTTTTTTGTCCGTTAATAGTATTTATAAAATATAAAATGGTGCTCGAGGTTGGACTATCCTGTATAGATACTGAAAAACATGCTTTAACATATCGTAATAGCTTTTGAAAAATGCCTATTATTGCTTTTATGTTTTAAATCATATAAAATTGTTATCTTTTGGTGTTTCAAATCAGTGCAAAATTGTATCCTCTATATTAAAAATCATTAAAAATGTTAAATTGTCCACTTTTCTTTGCTCTTTTAAAAAATTGTAACATTTATATTGTATTGTATTGTATTGTATGTGCAGTGGGGTCATCAGTAGATGACAAGCACTTAGACCTATTGGTCCATTGTACTTCAGCATAGCTGCCCGCTCGCTGGTTATTGGCGATTAGTAAGATTCAGTGAGGGAGAACCTGCCAGTAGCCTTGACAAAGCGAAGAATATTTGCAAGTTCAATTTCCCCCATCTCATCTTCGTTAACGAATTGTTTGCCTATAGTGGTGAGCCTGGTTCTGGCGAAAGCCGGACATTTACAGATGAAGTGATATGCCGTTTCATCCGCCTCCATGCAGCACTCACATAGGCCCGAGCTCCTAATGTGAATGGTTTTGAGATGCTCGTTAAGAGGACTGAAACCGGTGACGAGACCAATCAAGGATCTCAAGTCTTTCCTGTTTAGTCCAAGTAAAAACTTAGCTCTGCTGATTTTTGGACCGTCCACTAGCTTCTTCGAATACCTGCATGAGACCAGGTCATGCCAGTATTCGGAATGTTGTTGGCGTAGAGCCGAATCCATTTCACGTTTGTGGACGGATGAGCAGCATCCTATAGGTGGTTGTGGGCCAATGAAGGCTGTTGAAGAGCCCTTCCTGGCCAGAGCATCCGCTCTTTCATTTCCCTCGATACCTGTATGCCCAGGAACCCAGGCAAGTGATACCGAGTTACATCTACCCAGACGGTTAAGCTTAACCATGGTTTCCTCAACTATTTTTGAGTTGAGAGAACCAGCCGAACAGGCTTTGATAGCGGCTTGGCTATCTGAGCAGATGTATAAGGTTTTACCCTTAATCCTTCTCCTTAACAGGATATTGGCGGCAGTGGCAGTCGCAAAGATTTCTGCCTGAAAAACAGTTGTTTGTCTACCCAATGCTGCAGATAGATTTATCCGACAGTCTCTAGAGTAGACCCCGGCTCCGGAGATACCGTCAATAAGTGAGCCATCAGTATAGACGATGACATCACCCGGCCTAAAGCCATTCCACCCCTCACTGTTCCATTCCTGCCGTTCAGGAAGGATGACCTGAAAACGGCGCTCAAAGACTTGCTTCATGCACACAGTGTCAAGTGCTCCTCCCCGAAGGCCAGGTAGGCTGTCATAGAGAGCTCTATACCTAGCACCTCTGGCCCCATCGCCGAGATTGACATGCCGTCCAAGTACTACACACATGCGGTATAGTGATTTTCTGGCCTCACTTTCAGCAAGGAACTGCAAGGGAGGTAAACAGAGCAACACTTCCATAGCAGCAGTGGGAGTTCCTCTCATCGCACCTGTAATGCATAAGCACGCAAGGTGCTGTAGCTTCGACAGTTGACGTTTGAGGATGTGAGCTCTAGCCCACAATACAATCGCACCATACATAAGGTATGGCCTAACAATGCACGTGTAAATCCAGTGAACCAGCCTGGGACTAAGTCCCCAGGTTCTGCTGAACATCCTACGGCACTGCCATAGAATGTTAGTTGCCTTCGAAATCCTAGCAACATTTATATTCACTTCTCTCTTTCTTTCCTGCATTTCTTTTTTCTTTTTTACTTCATTACTTTTGTTTTATAATGTCACTTCCGGCAGACGGCAGAATAACCATGTCCGTATTCTTAAGCATACTATACGTTGTACAATTTTTTTTATCGTTAAAAAAATAAAGAGGATGATAATAATAATAATACTAATTAACACAAACAAACAACAACGGTGAAAATGTTTGTAAATGGCTGCATAAAGAGCTGCACAAGCGTTTTTGGTCAACATATTCACTGTTTTTATCGTTTTTTTGTGCTTTAACATACTTTCTCAGGTTTTTTCTCTATACTTTGGTACTTTTTACTCTTCAATTGCTTCGGTTTTCACTTAAATGTACACATTATTAACAATCACAATGATTTTTGCATATACGATTCGTGCAAATTTCTGAAATTTTACCATATAATTTGTTTCTGACGTTTCAGAAAGAGATAGCTTCGCGAAGTGGTATATTTAACCTGTTTATTAAACCCTCTTTTAAATCTATTACAATTTCCCATTAAAGTCGTTGTTATATGACAGAGTGACACTCAAAACCGCGAGAAAAAATTTCAAATTTATTTCGTGTTAATTATAAACTAGGGGTCGCCCCATGGTCGAAATTGCGAGAAGATTTTAGAAAATGTCCTTTACATGTTTTCCTGAACACGACTTTTCTTTGAAGCAGTTGTAATGGCTTTAGCATATTCTTCTGTCTGCTAGTCCCAGGGAATGAAATATTTAGATTTGGATCATTTTCAAACTTTACGGTGCTCTGGGGTAGATGGGCAACCGCCCCTGCAGCTGTCACTTTGCAGTCAGTTCCCGAGTGCTATTTGCTTCTCTCTTCCTCAAAAATGATTCGTTATCAGATCAACCCAAGCATGGACTAAATTAAGGAACTGTGTTTTGGTGCTGTATGTCACCGATGGTATGCCGATCCTGCTTCCAAGTTTAAAGTGATCGATGCTACCATTAAAAGCTGGTTAACTATGCAAACGAAGATGGATATAAATACTTAGAAGAGATAGAAGCAATCCAACAAGCGAATGGTAAGACGCAGCAGCTGGATACAACTCTCCTTTAAATCTGCCGAGAAGCAATGCGGATGATTGGAAGCAAATATGTTACGACTGTGTGTCTGCTATCGTTACGCTGTTGTACCAAAGTTGCCGTGATCGAACCAGAGCATCCTTGGAGAGATTAATTTTCAAGCAACTCGATTATTCCCTAGCCTCGAAAAATGACTTCAACATCTGAACTTTAAAATTCACACCGAAATGCTAGAGCTGAAATACATGCCGCATAGGACTGACATAAGCCCTAGCTACACCCTTTGTAATTTCAACCGACGGTAAGATACTCCAAGAAATGTAAATACTGCATTTTGCCAGAAGCTAGCTAACATTTATGAGTGTGTGCGGTTATTGAATGGAGGAGGCGATTATACGTTGCTCATCCGTTTCGTCTCACATGCCATAAACTATCGCAATATGTTCATTGATTGACATGAATTTTTTAAAAGATCTAAAGTCTGATCGAACAGGCAATTCCTTTTTTATGTTTTGTTTTAGCACTAAAAGCCCCTAATATTTTCTCTTTTTATTTTAAAATGAATATTTAAATTAAATTTGAATTGTAATTTTTTAAATGCATTTTATATAATCCTATATCTTTTTGTTAATGTCTTAAGGGTCAGCCCACCAATATTTCAACTATTTGTAATGAAGCCCTTTGAATTGGCATTTGACACTATTTTAATACGTATAGTATAAGAAATACAAAATGTCAACAATCAATTTCAAATAAATAAATAAAAACAAAATATATAATATTGCATCTCAGCTAATGCAGCACTTTTCATTTAAATTTTTTATTATATTAACGATCTTCATTAAGTCATTCTTATTATTATTATTTTCGATTTAGCTAGAAATGTAATAAATATAACTCTCTCAAATACGGCATTAATTGTCAAATCGGCAGAAGGCGTTCTCTTTTTTGCCATACATTGTAAACTTTATTGCAAACCATCGCATTGTTTTAGAGAAATGTATATAAAGAATTATTTATCTATTTGTCTATCTATATCTTTCAATATGAATATCTCAACACATCCAGAAAAGGTTCAGAAACACCTTTCATAAGTCCTGAACCTTTCAGCTGCACTCCTAGATCAGCAGCAACGGCAGCAATTAAAAGCTGGGAACATAGAAAATGTATCTATCTTTGGGATAACATCCCAGGTCTAAGACAGGTCAAACGAGCCATTCGGCCCTTCAATCATAATGCCAGCAAATGTCTAAATCTAAGCAGGCATGATATCAAAAACCTAGTAGGTTACCTTACTGGTCACCACGGTTTAAGATATCATCTACACAAAATGAGAATAGCAGATTCTCCTGAGTGCCGACTCTGTCTTGAAGAGGACGAGTCAGCTGAACACATTTTATGTGAATGCCCAGCCCTTAATGGAATTAGAAAGAAGATCTTTCTCAGGGAACAATTGAGCCCCGAGGACATAAAGAATTCTTCTACTGGTAAAATTGTCCGGTTTACACGGAAAGTGGAAATTTTACTAGTTTAAAATTTTTCTGGCGCATACGGTACAAAAGATCTTTTAGGTCGAAGTACCCCCCCCCCCATTTTATAAATCGCCTTGGCGAGCCAGAATTTAAAAAAAAAAAAAATCTCAACACATGTGGCGAAGTCCTTAAATGTTTCCATTCAACACGAAGAAAACTCAATTGAAAACATTTTTTTATTTTATTCGACTGTTTCATAGGCTTGAATGGATGACCAGTTTATTTATCCAATAATTATATGCATCGTCTCGGTGTCACAGTGAACTCGCTGAAACTTGGCATAACATTGCCATATCATTAGATGGCAAAGCTTGCTTCCGTAAAATCACGAATTAGGCCAGGGATTAATTATTATTACTCGTACATTTGGAGTTCGGCCCCCCTCGCTAAAAATACTTGACAGTATTCAAGGACGAAAAGTTCGTCTAATCAATGATCAGAACTATTGACATCCAATCTTCATGATTTCAGAAATTCATCATTTAGTTGTTTGACCATCTAAAAATTGCCAGAAAATCTGTAGGTAAACCAAAAACGTGTGTTACAGAAAAACTCGCTTCCGAGAGACATTTGTCTGGAAGTATACAATTTACAACAGTTAAAGAGTGGGAGCGAAACTTATCTGAAAGCTTCTTTGGAGCTCCAGATTGGCCTTATATATATCGCTATTTTACTTTCGAAAGGTAATTGGAATTCTGAAATTGTGAGTATTCTTCATTAATAATCATAAGGAAAGCCTACAGTTCGCTTGGTCGAACCCCAAAAGGTGAGCGTGGCAAAAAAACCTGGTATGGGCGAATTTTAGTTCAACAAAAAGAAACAAAAATTTAATTATTTCGCTACATTTTCTGAAGAATTAAAAGAAACCAAAAAATAAAAAACATCAGCAGAATCAACATAAGCCAAGCTCTTGCAATATGAGATAATTTATTTTTTATTAACTCGAATGGCTTATACAACTAGAACAGCACTCATATACTTTTGTATCTTATTTACTTTTTCACAACTCATGCGCTACTGTAAATCAATTAGAGTTAGTTTGAGATGTACAAGGGTTACCAATGCTCATAGAAAATAAAATTTTCAAATTCCAAAGTCAGTTCTTCTTCGACTACCCACAAACAACATCAATGATAAAAAATCTGTCCAAAACAGGCAAACATTCAACTTTGGTGAGGTAATTCCACGAAGAGATTAGAATTTTAATTAATTTGCAAAAATCTAAATGCATTGGAAATGTTGAATAAAAAGGAGAAAAGATTTTACATGTAGATTCAATTTAAATAAGAAATGTGTATGAATACGAAATTGCTGGGATGGAACATTGGAACAAGATTTTTTTAGAAATAACAGAATATTGATTACAGATTATATAGGGGAATTCCGTGCGGCGAAAACGTTCTAACGCTTTCGTGTAGACAAACGATTTGTTTCAAATAACATCAAAAACGAAAGGATTTTTAGTTTGGACAAAAGAAAATAATGTGCCCGACCGGGTCGTATGAAAACTTTCTCGCTTTTATAAGAATTGGTTTCGAATCACATTTTCCCAATAGAAATTTTCTTTACTCGTAAAATAAGGAAAAAAAGGTTGTTATAATGTAGATATGCTTTTACAAATCATTAAAAAAAAAAAAATTCATCAAAGGCCAAAAATGGGTAAAATATGAGTATACTCCGTTTTAATAGGAATATGTCGTAAGAGCATGCACAACTTCTCCTTCTTCCTTTAATGGCGGTGATGATAGGACCAGGATTAAAGGGATCATATCGCACTTAACTGCATCCCTACTCTTCCGCCTGTGGTGGTGTTGGTGCACTTTTGTGATGCAGGAGTTTTTAGGCCTGCCTCTATTTCACGTGTGTATTGGAACGTTGATTGATATAATTGTGAATCGTTTGTAAGCGCCGGACGTACAATTGCGGTGTAGAGCTTTCATTACGGGATTTTTCGATCACAGAAGATGCCTGAATTTTCCCGCCACTTCATCCACCTTAATGTAAATTGCAGGTGGCATTGGTGCGATGGTTTTGTATTCACTAACTGATTGGTAGGTCGTGCATTCGAATCCCGGCCAGGGACATGATTTTTAATTGAATTCACAGAAATAGAGATCTCCCTAAGCAATTGAGCCACTAGTGGAAAAAAATACTACAAAAGCACCAAAACTTCTTTCCTATTCTCCTATTCTTTCGAATAGTAAGTAGCGCCTAAAATCATGCAATACAATACTTCATTGCTAGGTGCTCCTTAGTGTTCAACAAAAAATGTGTGTGCTGTGTTTAACACTATAAGGGTACTGTACATATACAGAACAAACAACGCCCCTTTAGCGTAAGTAAATTATAAAAAAAAAATCACAGCTTGTTTCGCTATCGTAGATCACAGATAAGTCATTTCGAAGAAAATATACACACCGAAATATTTACCAACTTGTTGATTAGCTAATTGGTCTTTATATGTTGCTAGAACGTAAACGTGGTTTTCCGGGTTTTGAGCAAATTTAACTTAAATTTCCCTTCCTTACATTGGTCAAATCAAAAACTACCAACTCCTCTTTTCCTCCGCTCAAATTTCTTTAAACCTTACAGATATGATTTATGAAAAAAGTTTGGTTTTATTATTGAATGTTTTTTTTTTTCAAAAAAAACTCATTGGTGGTGTTTTTTCACCGAAACTTCTCGGATAGGCAAAAAAATAATAATAAAATAAAATAACTAAGTTTAATGTTTAACTATGCAATAAGTAAATAAATCAATAAATGAATATAAATCCGCCAACCCATTGTGGCTGGAGTATCGGCAACGGACGGGAACGCGAGAAACACTTTTTTTGACTTGTCCATAATAGTATAGGTAATATACGACGGGCGTTCAATATATTCTCGGTATCGATATGAAGGAAAATGCGAATTCAATTTAAATTGTTTTTATTTTTCAATATAATTTCCCCTAACATTAATGCATTTGTTACATCTTGAGATAAGCTTTTTTAAACCCTCAAAAAAATAAATTTCCTCTTTCTCTGCAAAATACCCATTTATTGCCGACTTGAGTTCTTCATCATCCGAAAATCTTTTTCCACGAAGACATTTTTTCAAATCCGGAAACAGGAAATAATCACTAGGGGCAAGTTCTGGACTATAGGGTGGGTGTTGGATTTCTTCGAAACCACAATCTCGCGCAGCAGCCTTGGAAACTCGCGCCGTGTGAACAGGAGCGTTGTCATGAAGAAGCAACACACCCGCTGCGAGTTTACCCCGTCTTTTCTTTTTAATTTCCTCCCCCAAATTATGCAAAGTGGAAGCGTAGGATGTGGCGTTGATGGTTTCACCTTTTTTTTTGTACTCAATGAGCAAGATTCCCTTTGAGTCCCAAAAAAACTGTGGCCATGAGCTTCCCGGCAGACGGAGTGACTTTGAACTTCTTCACTTTTTTCTGAGGCGCTGTGAGCATTCGTGACACCCACCTTGCACTGACCTTTGAAAGGTTAAGATGGTCATGAAGAATGGTGTGAATGGTACCAATTGAAAGCTTGGTGATCTCTGCCATCATTTTCACCTTTATTCGGGCATCCTCAAGAACAAGTTTTTCGACTTCTTTGATGCTTTCTCCCGTACAAGCAGTAGCCGGGGCGCCGGAGCGGGGGTCGTCTTCAATGCTCTCTCTGCCTCTCTTGAACTAACTTGACCACTTTTGCACAGTTGATAATGAAGGTGCGGAACCCTGGTAAACAGCCACCATCTCTTCATGAATAGTTTTTTGACTTTTTCCTTGCTTAGTGAGAAATTTAATTACAGCGCGATGCTCAATTTTCACCATCATCGTCTCAGTTGCCATTATGATTCTGTTTAACTAGAGATAAAATGCGAATTAATAATCACATTTATATGAAATTTTATAAATAATAAGTCAATTTATATATAAAGGGTTTTTCAATAAGAGCGCTACAAAAGTTTTTTTTAAATAAAACAAAAACGGCTTTGGATTTCAATTAAATTCTTTATTCCTGTGAAAGTACGTTCGATGCCATTATGTATGGAACTCGATTTCTTTTGCATGGCCACCACGGGCACGCTTGCAGAAGTCCAGACGCTGAACCCAATTTTCGACGGTTTTCAAGCATAAATCGGCCGATACTGCTGCAATTTCAAGTTCGATATTCGTACGAAGTTCATCAATCGTCGATGGCTTGTTGGCATAGACCATAGACTTGACGTAGCCCCACAGGAAATAGTCTAACGGCGTCAAATCGCACGACCGAGACGGCCAAGCGACTGGACCATTTCGTGAGATAACACGGTTTCCAAACTTGGTTTCCAATAAATTGATTGTGGCATTCGTTGTGTGGCTTGTGGCGCCATCCTGTTGGAACCACATGTCCTCCAAGTCCATATCATCCAATGTGGGCCAAAAATATTCGGTTATCATTGAACGGTAGCGATTCCCATTCGCAGTAACGTGCCGGTCTTGATCATCACGGAAGAAGTACGGCCCAATAACGCCGCCGGCCAATAAACCACACGAAACCGTAATTTTGTCGGGATGCAATGATGATTCATGGAGTACGTGTGGATTGCTGCCTGACCAATACCGCATATTGTGTTTATTGACGAAGCCATTCAGCCAGAAATGAGCCTCATCGCGCTCTTAACGTTGAGGCCACTGACTCCGAATTTCGGTAGTAAATTTTAATAATTTCGACTCGTTGTTGGCTCGTATATCTTTTCATCATGAAATGGCAAAACTTACTGAAGAGAAATGTCAAAAGAGCGGCAAGAAATTCGGCGTCGTTTGCTGTTCCTGTCGCGCCCCTCATATATACTCAGTTTGAGTTTGAAATTTCAGCACGATTCCAATATCGTTCTCTTAAGTATACTTAAGGTTACAGGAAAGTTTTTCCTTGACGTCTTCGGTTATTTTGCTTAAAGTAAATTGTGGGCGCAGTGGCGCAGAGGTAAGTGTGTTGGACTACGAATCTAAAGTTCTCAGGTTCAAATCCCGCCGGGCCAAGTAACATCTAAACGTTTTTTCCACTGCCCCCCTCTCGCGAACGTCTGACGTCATGAGAAGCTTCTGACATTTGCCGTTCGGATTCGGCGTTAAAATGTAGGTACCTTTCAGTTTGCACAAGCAAATGGCAGGAGAAGCTAGGTTTTAGGCCCTGTTAATGCCTAATTATACCCTATTCTAAGGGTACCTATATTAATTTTGACGCATAGTTTGTAACATACCTTAATATTGCCCGTAGACCCCTAAAAGTTACTATATTTATTATCAGCATTGATAGTAATATCGATCTAGCCATGTCCGTCCGTCCGTCCGTAGGCAAAAATTAGGCCTTTAAACTGGACGCCCACAGACGCCCACAAACTAAAAAAACAAATTTTTCGAAAAAATCGAATTTGGAGCTAGAAAGCGGAAATTTTTTATATATGATCTATGACTCCTAAAACTGCTCGGGAGATAAAATTTTCAAAATCCGCCCACTGACACGCCCACAATTAAATAAAACAATATTATTGAAAAACCAAAATTTGAGCTAGGGAGCTGAAATTTATAATATATACTCTCTAGCGGCCCTTTATGCTCATGTGTTCATTTTTTTTAAATCCGCTTATTGACACGCCCACAATTAAATAAAACAATATTATTGAAAAACCACAGTTTGAGCTAGGGAGCGTTTTTTTTACAAAAGCCACAATTCAACCATACTTGGACTTTTGTCACGCCCACTTATGAGGGATAGGAATAAGAATAGGGTATCCAACAGTTCGCCCAAGCGGACTGTAGCCCGTCCCTATGTTTTTTTTTTATTTTCAACTTAAAAAACGAACGATTTTTTGGTCTACGCAGAACAAAACAAACGCAAGCTATTTTCTTAACATTTATCCTTTTCGTTTTCTAATTCTTGCGAATTATAAAATATAAAGGAGCAATAATGACAAGAATTAATAGCGATTCGCTGTTTTAAAGAAAAACTGAAAAACAAAACTTCGATGTTACTGGGTTACGTTGACGAACGAGAAGAAGGAAACGTTAAGAGTTACATGAAGCAAGCTTTCGCTTTTGAGCCATTTCTTTCGTTTCTTGCCACGCGAAAGTGCTTCCGCAGACTGTCTTTACTCCCAGGCGGGATACAGGAAGATGAAAACGGTTTATTTTTTGCATTTAAAGGAGCATTGGGATTTGTTATGGCAGGTTCGGCCAGAGAGAGATAGAAAAATATTTATTGCAGTGGCAAATTATTAATCGTTGTTATACTGTAGTGGCAAACAGTTTGACTTTGAAATTCATTTTTTTTATTCATTGATAAATATCTACTTACATACTAGACAAAAATGATTAAACCTAACTTAAAATTAACAGGATACTTATTCTTATTTATTGGTCCTTATGCGAACGCTCTAAACTTAACTATATCTTAGAATTATTGCCTTTCGGCCTACGAACTATTTTACGAACTAATCTTACATATATATTCCTCGAGAAAATTTACTAAAACTCGGTATCATTATTGAGATTTTATATAAAACAAATTACAAACTACCTATTCTACTTACTTAAACTACTTAACGTATTCTAACTATAATTAGGATTCTGAGCACTCGTTGCCTTGCGCAACAAGTGGTCAAAATCCCAATTGCTTTCCGAGCGCCTGGCAGTCGTCAACGTGCACACGCGCCGCCGTGAGCCGACTGGAGCCTTACAGCGTCAGTCAACTCCCGGAAGCACCACCACACGTTGGCGAGCCCGGCCTCTCCCAAAAACGCCCTAGCTGACTTAATCTAACTTATAAGCTAAGAGGAAGTTACCTAGAGTAACGCACCGTCCTGGGAGGGCATGTTGACCCCTCCCCCCTCAACAAGCCACCAAAATTCGGCGAATTGCTTTTCCGTGTCGAATCTATCCCTCTCCGATATTGCGGTAATAGTGGCAAACAGTAGTATGGATGAAATGTTAATGGACAGTAACAAAGGGACCACTAATAAAAGTTCTGTGTCGATAAAACAAATGTGGTGGACAAAAAATATAAAATAACAAATATTGAAGTGATTTTTCTCTTTTCTAGCAGTCGACGAAGATTTTGTAAGGCGAATTCATGACCCTTCAGGTCGATTAAGTAGCATTATTGGATTGATCCATTTTTCTCATTTGTCTCATGCAAGGACGTACTAAGAATATCAATGCAGCCTCTCGATAAACAAAGCTTGTCATAAAAGGCCCCTAAACTAAACTCTGCAGCAAGTAGTCATGCAAATTTGTGGGAGATCATCGATGTCGTTCAACAAGGATAAAAAAAAACAACAAAAGCTTCGAAATTGTTCAAAAAGAGGCAGACCTATACACCCCTGGATCACGCAAATGCTAGAACACCATGCCGATACTTTTTGAGGTCAAACCGGCACAACCCACAGGCAAATCAGTAGGGATGGAGTTAAGTGGAGGGTTATGATACTCTGATTCAGACCATTTAATAAACGTTGGAGTAGAAAATAACGAATTCATTAATGTCAGCCGCGCAGCCAAATCGTTCAGATCATTTAGGCCAACAAACAAAAATGAACCATTAGTCCGCTGGGGAGAGCTGTTGAATAAGCTATTCATATTGCTATCCGCGACATTTGGTTGACCAACATTTTTAAATTGGGCGTGGTAAAAATTGATAATAAGGATATTGCCTACATGTTTTTTTATAATTGTTGTTTGTTTCGTTGTTTAAGAAAAATGAATCGTTTTTGTCAAAAACTTCCCCAAAAAGTGGGCGTGGCAAAAAACCTTTAAAAAGAAATTGTTCAGATAGGCTTAGTGAAGAACACGATATTCATTTTAATAAATTTGTTTACAAGGAAGTTAAAGGCCTCAAAATTGCTGACAGAAAGACGGTCATGACATAACTTTAAATTATAATATATTTTATGTCAGGAAAATAAGTTTAAACAAAAAGTGTTCTCCATTATCGAAATAATATTTCTTTGTATATTTGATTGTGTTCCTGAAAAGACCGTCATATTTTGAAGCAATTTTTAAAATGTTTATGGAAGTTGTTCGAAGTGCCTTTCTTGGATTTTAAAACACTTTTGGTCACGTTTAAGTAGCTAATGTGATAAAGTGCTCCGTCTTGTTTGAAAAATATGCCATTCCCTGAATGAGAGCAAAATCTTCAAGGACCTTCGGCAATTGATCTATATGTAATAAGTAGAATTAAGTGTACCTGCAAACCTCCTTTTAAAAAATCACCAAACTTTAAAGAAATTTTGCACAAAAATAAAATGAATTGTGCTTCGTCAGTATGGAAAATGTAAAATGGCACTGCTCTTTGGGCTTCTCCTGGTAGTAGATCTTATATTACTTTTTCCTTGATGGCGAAGTTAAGATTAGAATTAAATTGACCATAACCCTCCCACCTAAGTGCCCCCCTACCGGTCCGAAAGTGGGGTTTCCTGGTTGGCTATTGATAAACATCGACAGGGCTCTCGGTTTCGGATCACTTATTTTTCTATACGCAATCAAATGCTGGTGTTATTGCAATTGCAACCCAGAAGTTTAGGCAGAGTTTTGTGGATCTTGTTTGTATATAGCAAGTTGCAGCGGCACAGCTAGTTTGCAGATGCTGACTAAAGGCTGAAATTCTGCAGCACGCAAAAAAAAAAAATAAGAACACACACATGTGACTGCTTAGAGAAATGTCGGTCTGTTGATTAAAATCGATACACAATCAAACCCCATGTGTGCCTTCGATGGAAGAATGCGTATTGTGCTTACCTGAGCACCAGCACCACCACATGGTTCGATTCCTGTTGGGTGAAAATGGACTTAATAATATAGACTAGCACCACAAAAAGAAGTCTGGGGATCGGCTGTGGCAAAGCGTTAAATAACTACAGCCCCATTTCAGGTGGTATAGGAATCAAAGGCAGTTGTTATTATTCAACCACTCGAAGTTAATAAACGGAAGAAAGGAAAATTTTAATTGATGGAAACTTAGCAGCCGAACTAATTGCACGTGTTTTCACACAAAAACCACTTAAAAAAAACCAAAAAAAAAAACCCCCAGTGAACGCCTCCATGGTAGTCCTTAATTTGGATTTCATTAGCAGAACCTGTATACCAACGTACATAAGTACGAGTACATACTCAAAATAATTGTGTTCTTCATTTTCACAAGCATGGGGAAATAATTTTGTCAATCCAAACATACTTCAACCCCCACAACAGCTCATTGAGGTCCGCAACACATATTCGTACGCAATAAAAAATAGACACGAAAAACATTTCAATTCATACAAAAAACATAGGGGCGGGCGAATTGTTGGATAAACTATACTTATTCCTATCCCTCATAAGTGGGCGTGACAAAAGTCTAAGTATGGTTGAATTGTTAAGAACGCTGTACATATTCTGTTATATAACATTTAAAAGATTTTATCAAACAAAAACGAAGCTTTTGTAAAAAAAACGTTCCCTAGCTCAAACTTTGGTTTTTCAATAAAATTATTTTATTTAATTGTGGGCGTGCCAGTAAGCGGATTTAAAAAAAATTAACACATGAGCATAGAGGACCCCTAGAGAGTATATACGAGGGCGGGTCAATAAGTCCGTGACTTTTGGAATAAAACACAGATTTTTTGATAAAAATTTTTTTTTATTTTTAACGTAGTCTCCCTTGAGCTCTATACACTTTGTCCAACGCTTCTCCAATTTTTTTATCCCTTCCAAAAAAAATGATTTGTCGAGGTCCTCAAAATAGGCCTTTGTTTGCGAGATGACTTCATCATTGGAGTCAAATCTTTTTCCACCAAGCCATTTCTTCAGGTTTGGGAACAAGAAGTAGTCGCTCGGAGCCAAATCTGGAGAATAGGGTGGATGAGGGAGCAATTCATAGCCCAATTCATGGTTTTTTGCCATGGCAGGTGCACATGTGTGCACCCTTGCATTGGCTTGGTGGAAAAGAACTTTTTTCTTGGCCAATTGAGGTCGGTTTTGGTTTTTCAATAAAATTGTTTTATTTTTTTGTGGGCGTGTCAGTGGGCGGATTTTGAAAATTTTACATCCCGAGCAGTTTCAGGAGTCATACATCATATATAAAAAAATTCAGCTTTCTAGCTCAAAATTCGATTTTTTCCAAAATTTTGTTTTTTTGAGTTTGTGGGCGTGTCTGATTTGATTATTTCGGAACCCTAGAGAGTATATGGTTAAAATTTCAGCTCTCTAGGCCCAGTTTAAAGGCCTAATTTTTTCCGACGGACGGACGGACATGGCTATATCGACATTACTATCGATGCTGATCATAAATATAGTAACTTTTAGGGGTCTACGGGCAATATTAAGGTACTCGTATGTTACAAACTATGCGTCAAAATTAATATACCCTTAGAATAGGGTATAAAAAGACTTACATTTCGGATACAAAATCCTCATTCATTTAATGAAAAAATCGAGAGACAAAAAAGCACACACATACCCCAAAAATGTAATTATACGTTACGCGAGAAAAAAACCATTCCATGAGCTAAAGAAAAACCATCAGCAACTTGGCCCGCTGTGAGATTTATTTTTCAGAAAAATGTCCGCCGCCGACGACCATTTGAAAATAAAATTCAGACGCAAATTTCAACTTTCAGATAATTTATTATCTCTCCTTCGCATCGTGACCTTTTTTTTGTACACCATTCGCACCCATTAACCCTTTGATATATTCGTGCTTCATAATTACATTCAGACAGGCGAGAACAGAATGGAGTGAATGAATAGTACTTCAATAAACACTTTGCCGCTTGCGGTGCTCTGCAAGCCAGTGAGATCTGTTGCGACAGCTTTAATTTAGCCGCACACTTCCTGTGGTCTTTTGCTTGCAAATCCTTCCACCCAGAGTTGGCGTTGGAGATTCAGAAGATTTGTTTTCGCATAGCATTTGCCCTTGTAATCCAGCTTTTTCTACTTTAGTTCCAGGTAAGAGTACGCACCCAGTAACCTGAATAAAGAGGATCCATTCTTAGCCTTGCGAAGAACTCCCATTGATACTCGTATCACTGCAGTCATTTAAACAAAAGCTTACGATTTACTTGTAAGGTGGCAGGTACATACCTATAATCTAATACAAAGTTGTCCTGGTTTATTTGTTCTACGGGGGCTCTCTAAGTTTCATCCCGTTCTTCATTCTACGGACTTTCTATGCTTGGTATGCAGACAAAAACTTTTACTCGAATGACCCAGTTTGAGAACAGACAAAATAAGAATGAAATAATGTTGAAGGTACGGCTCTGCAGGAGCAAGAAGCTGCGATGAGCGAAGGGAGGCGACCGCTATTGGGACAATTATTTTAAATAATTTTGCGGTACTTACTGCATTTTTTTTTTATTTTTCTGAGGTAGAACGTTCTGTTGCAAATTGAACTAATGCACGCAATATGACTCTGTCGGTTTGGTATTAGTAGCGAATAGTCACGGTTCCATTAGGAATTTCTAAACTTCTTCAAGCAGGGAGTGTGTTGCGGTTATTTTGCATTCACTAGAGGAAGCGCAATGTGCATCTCAAACTTGAGGCCAGCTTCGTAAGTATGCAACTCCGCGCGCGTTTAAATAGTGCAAAGAATTTTAAATCCAACCAACATTTGCATTTCAATTAGAGGAGTGGATGGTTAAGTGTGAAGCCAATTAAATAATTAATTGCAAAGTTTACTTGGGACTGTCTCCCTTCGTTTTATTGGTTGCTATTAAGACAAAACCGCACCTCAATCTCTATTAAAACTAAATCATCTGCACAACCTGAACTTTCAGGTCTACATCCAAAACCAATAGACTGCCAAATAGTTGTCCCAACTTAATCACGCCCTGTAAATTTTAACTCGGCCCACCGAAAGAAGTTTCGTAAAATTCTGAGCTCTTGGCAGAGAATAACATTTTTGTGCAACGTTAGCAAAATCACTTTACCCAAGGCGCGTAGAAATTCTCATCAACAAGCGGAACCTTCATATCAGATGTTTATTTAAATTTTCACATTTGTAACCCCCTCCCTGAGATGGGGGTTGAGTGGAGCCAAACACTTACTCTAAGTCCACATGGAACCTACTTCCATATTCCACTCCACACCCACACCTTCCAGCTACATGTAAGAGAAGTTCAAGTGGGAGGATGTTATTCTCGTTTTTACTGCCTTTTACTGGCGAATAAACTAGATACTAGATAATATCTGTGTACCTTACAAATGTTCATACTGAATTATATGCGAACAGGGAGAGGGAGAGAGAGAGTGCGAGTTCAAGAGCACATATCAATGTATAAAGTAGACAAAAACTTCGTGGAAACTTGGGAAATGTATGCCGAGGCACATTCTTTTAGGATGTGCTGCTGCTTCTGCCTTCAGTACCCACTCACTCGGACTGCAAAAGAAAGTGAACAAAAGCGTATGAAATAGTTGAAAATAATTTCATTTATTCCTCCATTTAATTGAAATTAACTACTACTGACGAAGTCTCTCTTCGCTGCTACGCGTTGTATGTTTCCCATTACATACTCGTATTCGCATCCATGTTGAATAACATTCCCATTGGGAAGGGCGGGATGCGAGCCGAGTCAAATCTAAATGCAATTGAGCGTATAGTGGAGCTTCTTAGTATTTGTCTTCATTTAGAAGAGCTTTGAAATATGTTTTATGGTAATCTGGGAAATGAGAGGTAGTGGAAAATGTGTGCATAATAATTAAATTTCGGTTGGAAAGGATTAGTTTCGCGTGGGAGCGGTTAACAAAATTAGTTTAAGCCATTAAATGTGTAAGCTCAATGGATTTTCATTAATTACTGTAGCTTTGGTGCGTCCGATACTCGAGAATAATTGCTTAAAAATATTCTAGCAAGTTAACAAGAGTCGAAACAACTTGTGTAGATCGCCTTTTATCAAAATATCGAGAAGTCCCGCTTCGTCATCACCTAACTCCTGCGCAATTGTTTGGCTGACCGAACTTATGAAGTCCTAACCAAAATAATATAGATTAACTTTCTGAACGGGGACACTCTTAATACAGTCATCTAGAGATCAATATTTTTTCACGTGGTCTTCGAATACTAAAAATGTATGCCTTAAGAGATTCTGTTGAGATTCCAATTCTTTTACTAGTTTTTGTCCTCAACAATAATTTTCAAACAAGATTCTTTTTATAGCTGATGACCTGCATTCGACTTAAGGGCACGCAGTAAAGGGCCATAGACATCAGCAAACGACAGGAGGACCTCCGACAAGACGTCAACAACGACCCCTGGGGACTGGGCCATAAGGTAGTGCGGTATAAGGTAGGTGCGCAGTTGGGCGCTCATTCAATAAATCCTGTACTGAGTGCGAAAAAAATGCTGGACAAAGTGGATACACTTTTCCCCACCTATCCTGTTAGACCCCCTGACGCCTTCACCTCCACTACCCAAAAGCAAAATGGACCACCGCTTAACCATGATGAACTGCTGGCGGCGGCGAACACGCTACAAAATAAGAAGGCCCCGGGGCCTGACGGCATAACAGCGGTAGCCCCGAAACTGATTGCTAAAACCTGCTCCGAACTCTTGCTGAGCATGTTTAACGACTGTCTTCGAGTTGAGATCTTCCATGAGAACTGGAAACCGCAACGCTTGGTACTTACCAGGAAAGGGAAAGGAGACCCGGATTCCCCCTCAGCCTTCAGACACCTGTGTATGCTAGAGACGGTGGGAAAACTTCTAGAGAAGTTGCTCAAGCCGCGACTCACAGCAGCAATTTACAGAAGAGGAAGTCTATCTGAACGACTTAGGGATTCAGAAGAGGCCACTCAACAATAGGAGCTGTCAATGAAGTGGTAGAGGCCGTGCGAATGGATCATCAGGGAAATCACCACTCAAAAAATGTCGTCGTCCTGGCAGCCTTAGATGTGAGAAACGTCTTTAGCTCAGCCAGGTGGGCTGATATGCTGAACGCCCTTGAAAATACCTTCAGGATACCGCAATGTTTACTAGGGATGGTGAAGGGCTATTTAAAGGACCGGGATCAGCTGTACGACACGACGGAGGGACCCCACAAAAAGGAATTAACTGCTGGAGCAGCGCAGTGTTCCATACCGGGCCCCGATCTGTGAAATATCTCATAGGATGGAACCGGAAGAAACCTTCTTAGTAGGCTACTACATTGGCGCGGTGATTATAGCAGAGGACACCGAAAACGCACAGAGAAGACTCAACCAGGCCATGAGACGCGTGCAAGCCTGGATGGAAGCCCATGGCCTTAGTCTAGCCGCGGAGTCGGCATCTGAGCTGTAAAGGTCACCCTATCACTCAGCAGGCTCATGGCGAACGTAGGTGGCCCACCGGCAAATAAAAGAAAACTGCTGATGTCGATCACCCATGCCATTCTAATGTATAGCTGTGAGATCTGTGCCGATGCACTCAGACAGGAGAAATACAGGAAAAAATCGCAGCAGCACAAAGGCTAGGGGCACTCAGACTAGCAAGCTCCTACCCAACTGTGTCGGAACCAGTCGTACTCGTCGTCGCGGGAGTGACACCCATCGATCTCCTAGCGACAGAGAGGAAGTACGTATACGAGAACAAGACGGAAGGAGTATTATAAGAATAATAATAAATTCCAAAAGGTCATTGGAAGAAAGGTACCTGAAATACTTCTCGAGGACAGTTAAGCTATGGACCGTTATAAAAGTCATAACAAGAGTTACCACCCCACATACACACTTTTTCAATCAGGCACCAACCACCACCAAAAAAATACAAACATTATTAAATGTTATATTTTTTAAAATCTTTAAGCCTATCTTGCTGTGAAACAAGACGGCATTGTACCGCTGAAAAAAAAGCATCCACGTTCATTCAAGACATCACAGCACTTAGTCGCTCAGGGTTACACTGAAATAAGAGAACCGATTTGAATGCAGAGCTAAGTCACTCTGTCGCTGAGAAATGATGCTTGTCGCTCTACGACTACATGGCTCCAAACTTACAATCTCATTATAGGCACGTTTCTTTGGGAAAGGTTTCCACAAGAGTGCTCGATTTCCAAGTTAAGCAACAACAGCATTCTATCGACAGCAACACTGTTGATGCCTGTCAATAATATCCGCAGCAGGGCTGCTTCGATACGTGCTGCCAATAAATGTAATAACAAGCAAAACTGCATAACCGCTATCCACTATTCTTGGAATCGTTCTTTTGTGCAACCGTGGATACATTTCGCAAAGAAACAAAAGGAGAAGAACCATAAAAGCCTCTAGATCGGGGAAAATGTGTCGTGCAATTTCAATTTAGTTTTTCGTAGATATGCGACCGTTCCTATTTAATTTGTGCCTTTACTTTTTAAAGTAGTAGCGAACCCCACAGGCGGACCAGTATAGAGATTGGAAGGGGTTTTTCTTCCGTTTCTTTGTTCCTTTGGAATGGACTCATAGACTCGTCGGCTGTTTACAACTTAACGCAAAACATCGCAAAATTTCGCCAAATCACTCGAAATCAACATCGAAATCGGAAGGTTTCCACAACATGTTCCTTACATTCAGATATTTTGAGGAATTCAGCACAAAATCTACATGCAATATTCAGATTGATAAAGCAATTACATACACATGCACCTTTCGATACAACCATCCCTTTTCGGCCAGGGTTGTATCGAGAACTTGGTTTTGATGGGTGTTTTCGAACTCTTTCGAAATTGTCATAAACATTATTTTTTGCGGGCTATGGGCTTTTAATTTATTATTCAGTTAGTTGGATATGAAACTGAAATTTGCACTACTTAATAAGATATTGTATCTTACTGTGTAAGGTTATTAAATAAATATTTGTATTTGATTTGAATTTGGATATCACTGTGGAGAACTTTTTTTAGCCAAAACCAATGTGCCTAGGCTTATTTGCTATTTATTTGCATTTTAAGAGAAGTTTGAGCCCCTATTTCAGAGCAAGTGTAAGTGATGGAAACGTCAAACAAAATCTATTCCGATGGGATTTTGATTCTGGAATCGGATCTTTGAACTGGATATAAAATATTTGGAAGGAAAAAGTGATGGGAGAGTGTGCATGGATATTGTGTTAACTGTGCGAGTTAAATAAATAATTAAAACGATATGAAATGAATAAAAATAGCGATAAACAAAATGAGATAGAATTCGAGTTCAGGTTGGTAGAATTTGTGAAATACCTTTCAACTCTTTCCATCCCATTTGGTTCATATGTCCCAAGCAATGTTCGAAGAACCCCAGAAAGTCAATTATGAGAATAAATGGTATTTAAATTTGTTCCATTAGTAATTTCCCATACGAGCATGCTTATTCGTTATTTTTACTGTTTGTATATTCAATTTTCTATACAAGCTGCCAAAATAAATTAGTTGAGTTCTGTACAAAGTGGTTAGTCGTAAATCTTTAGATTTTTTTAGGTTGTCTTACTGCGTAAACATTATTACGTACATTGTTGGCAAAGAACCCCAAAAAGAAGTACTGAACAAACTGCCTTTTGATGGTCAACCTGTCAACATAACGAATGTCAGAGCATCTTCTGAGACAAATGTTTTCTTCAAGTTGTTTCCTAAAAGGCTTGCTCATATTTAATGATGCCAACTATATTGGATTTTCATGTTCCATGTTAGATTCGAGGTCCAGATGCTGGGTGAATTTCAATACTAGATTTTAATTTGTCTCAGTTGGACGTACAACGAATGTTGGGTCAAAGATATGCTGTAAGGTAGAATAAGGTTTTTGAGACCCATTGTGACTTTACATCCTACTCAAAATTACCAATGGGACAATATGTTCCGGCCTAAAATATAATCCAATCCTATAAAATTTTTTTTTATTCTATTACAGTTCGCAAAGATTTACACAAAAAATCCAATAAAAAGGCAAATAAGAATTGGAGAATGGTAAAGTGCATAAGTCCCATCACGGCTCACAAATAATCGAGTGGCTTTAAGTTGCACGACTTTGTTGATTTCGCGATATAATTCTGTCGTTGATCGAGTCCTCAGTACCTAAGTCAGTAATTTCATCGCCAGTATGGCATTGTGACATCCTGCAAAATTCAAATAAAGTGCATCGTGCCAAACAATAAATTAAATACTAGGCATTAACGGCCAATAAAAGGCCCAAAACCTAGCTTCTCCAACCATTTGCTTGTGCGAAGTGGAAGGGACCTAGATTTTTAAGCCGAATTCGCGAAATTGAGAAGCTTGTCATGACAATCGTTTTTCAGACGTTCGCAAGAGGTGGGGCAGTGAAAAAAGCTTTTAGTATTTCTTGGCCCCGGCGGGATTTGAACCTGAGACCTTGAGATTAGTATTCCAACACGCAAACCTCTGTGCCACTGCGCCCATGATACAAATGTGTCAAACAATGCTAAACATGAATGTCAAGGAATTATCAAAATGACAACACGGTTTAAAAGTTATCCCTATTGGAACAGCTATCGGTTTAAAAAAAAAACACCTTTTATATAATCGCAAATACAAAAGGTTGGAAAAGCTGTGATCTTTAAAATATGTATGTGTTTGTAATATTTTGAGTTTGGAATTAAATTGAAAAATTTGACTCTCAGAAATAATGAACCTGTTGTGCTACAACAAGCTGCTGGAATTATCCCTAAAAACAAAAAATAAATCGATTTAGTCAACTGTCAACTGTCAGTATAATACCCCCGAATTCCGATCAACCTATTCTTACCGTTAGTAATATAGAATTGGCATGAACGAATAAAAGCATGATTGACAACTGATGTAAGCAACTTCCCTCCGAGAACTATGCATAATTAAAATCTTTGAATAAATTAAGGACAACCTCCAAACTAAAGAGCAGTGGGTAGAGCATGATACGTATCGGCAATGACATTGTGAGCCAGACTGGTTAAATACAAAAACACCCTTTACCCCTTGCACAAACAGCATGTAGTCTCACGATACAGGAATTAATTTATTGGCAAGTTTTTTTTTTTAATTTTTTTATTTGTTGTTCTCTCATAAGAAATGTGGGTAAGAGATACGACATACAAGTTGAGGGACACTAGCGATACTGATGCTGGCACTGCGAAGCGACACACTTTGATTGTTGACTCCATCAGTATCCGTCAACAGCAATACTATATTAACTGTTTGTAAAGTGAGACGAAAAATGCCTGATGAAAATGCGGCATAATTTGTCAGGATGACGCAAAGGAGAGTGGGTGAAGGATACACTATAATAAATTGGCATTCCAAAAGGATTTTGGCATAATACAGCAGGATAAATGTGTATCCTATAAACTGGTAATTATTATTATTATAACAACAATAAGTAGAACTTCATAGTTGCAAATAGTTCACAACACTTCCGAAGACAGATAAATAAAACCTACGGATTGAGATATTCAGATTGAGATTGAGTGGTAAAAACCTATAATGTAGTTCTTGCACTCGGACTGCCATCACTCTACCATAACTGCATTACGTTTACAACAATAGAAAAAACTGCATTAATCCTCCAGGATTAATATTTCCACAGGATATAATTACTTTCGTTTGACACGACCTATGTACTGTACTGGACGCACGCGATGCTTCTGGCCTGCCGTTCGTTCAGTGTCCATTCATGAATAAGGATAATTTTTCAACCGCATGCAA
This sequence comes from Portevinia maculata, assembly GCA_949715645.1. Classification (NCBI taxonomy): domain Eukaryota; kingdom Metazoa; phylum Arthropoda; class Insecta; order Diptera; family Syrphidae; genus Portevinia; species Portevinia maculata. The sequence goes on along the minus strand of OX454526.1, from coordinate 35,313,731 downwards.
TTCCCTCAACTAAGCTCTTGACCTTGGTTGGATGATGAAACCAGTAGGGAGCAGTATATAACATAAAAAATTTATGGTGTAGCACTACCAGAACATTAGATGTTGACATGATAATAAATCACCAGATGGACAAAACTTGTTTTTGTGTTTTCGACTTTTTTTTCAGCTTGGTTATTGTCCTGCTTTCTTAATGGGTAACCTGTTAAAAGGACAAAATAAGAATGGAAGTAAGTTGTCACGCACTCTGGGAATAGAAATGATTAATTGATGAGCGAATTAGAAGGCATTTGTAATAGAATGGGAATATGTACATTCTACATACTATGTAGCTCCTTAAGGTTTATATGGATGCGAACGTAGTTCTTTCACATGTAATGTTTGTAATTTCTTTGAAGCTTCGGACAAAGTTATTTGATAAAGAAATCTTAGCTCGAAGACAATGTCAACAGAGAAGCTCTTCTGTTGTTTCGCTGAAGGCGACAGAGTCCGGGTTTTATCGCTGGATGGTTTGGTATAAATCAACAATCTGAGTGTAGATTAAGTACATATGTACGATCAACGATCTGAATGAAGGTTAGTACACATACGCTAAAAAAAATAGACAATGTTAGCTAAAAGATTTACAGGGTTTAATTTGCCTAATGTTTTTGTAGGCAATAAGGATGTACACCGTGATAACGAAAAGTTCCTTTGAATGTATAGGTACCTAGCTATTCAAATTGAATCGATGAAACTTTTGTTAAAACAACTTCGCTATTATGGTTTTCTCAGTACACAAATACTGCCATTGACACCCACTAAAACGTGTGCTACACACAAAGCTAATGCATTCTCGTCACTTATTACTCCCCCAAGGACAATGTATGTATTCGGGTTGATTCTTCATCCACTCTCAGTATTATGTATATTAGTTAGTTATACTTTTCCACTGTCATATCACATCTCGTAAATGACCCCATAAAAACCAGCAAAGTATAGTACCTACTCATGACGGAAAATTATACCAATATAGTTGCGAAAACGCATCTTTAATGTCTAAAGAAGTATCTTTCCGAATAGTTTCGATGATATTTTCGCTTTTCCAGAAATATTCCCTTTGTCACGTAGCTTTTTATATATATGCTCTCCTCTTACAACTAAGTTAACTTTGCCTTGCTCTTAAAGTAAGGGATGAGGAAAAATAAAAACTGAAAGCTGCCACAAAACTTAATACCAATTTTCGTTCTTTTACTTTCACTAATTGATTGAAAGAAAGGCACATACACCCACAGAATATCCAGCGTCCTTTTATCCCGAAAAGTGAGAGAAAAAAATCCAAGGGACCAGAATCAATATGTGAGTCCCCAATGACTACGACCACTATTGGGAGTCATAAAGTGCACACTTACGTTACACCACAGAGCGCAGTGACTTAAGTAGAATGAGGAGGACGATGGCCAGAAAAAAAGGACCAAAAGTAGAATTTATGTAATAAGTCGATGAAATCTAAATTTATTACGGTATCTTCAATAACTCTCAACAACCAACCAGCCAAGGAAATTCTCTCTCTCTCTCTCTGTCTTTGGGCAAAATAAATACAATGGGTAATAAAAAAATATACTTGTAATAAGAAAATTCCAAGTCCACCATCACCAATAACTTTAAGTAAATGCTTATTCTAAGCAGCACCAGGCCACCAAATAGAAATGGGCCAGAGTATGTGCTGCAGAACAACATGTTACAAAATGAATGCAAATAAATGCGCATGTATATTGTCTGATTTTCAAGGAAGAAAATAAAATAAATGAAAGTGGATGAAGAATTACTCATGGCAGCCAGAAGGATATAAAGCATTTTTAAGGTTTCAATTTGGATTTGTTTTGTGGGATTTTTTGTTTGTAGAGTGTGGGGAAGAAGGATCTTATTATATAAGAATGTCTTGCGATGAAGGTTGTAGTAAAAGAAAAACTATATTTCTATCATGATATACATCGTTTGGTTTGAAGACAATGAAAGACTTTGAGAGTTAGTTTTGCAACGGAAGCTTTACGTATTTTCTTTTTTGTTCCCCTTCTGGAGTGAAAATATTTATATCATGATACATATCCAGCGTTCATCTTATTTCGAAGCAGTGCATCTTTATTATTATTCTTCAACTTCACATTGACGTACATTGAAATGTTCTTAAATGGACAGTATATAAAGGGTTTTTCAATAAGAGCGCTACAAAAGTTTTTTTTTAAATAACAGAAAAACCGTTTTGGATATCAATGAAATTCTTTATTCCTGTGAAAGTACGTTCGATGCCATTATGTATGGAACTTGATTTCTTTTGCATGGCCACCACGGGCACGCTTGCAGAAGTCCAGACGCTAAACCCAATTTTCGACGGTTTTCAAGCATAAATCGGCCGATACTGCTGCAATTTCATGTTCGATATTCGTACGAAGTTCATCAATCGTCGATGGCTTGTTGGCATAGACCATAGACTTGACGTAACCCCACAGGAAATAGTCTAACGGCGTCAAATCGCACGACCGAGGCGGCCAGGCGACTGGACCATTTCGTGAGATAACACTGTTTCCAAACTTGGTTTCCAATAAATTGATTGTGGTATTCGCTGTGTGGCTTGTGGCACCGTCCTGTTGGAACCACATGTCCTCCAAGTCCATATCATCCAATAGGCCAAGATCTTTTCGCAAAATTCGCCACAACGACGTCACAGAGATGCCCAACGCTTGAGAACGATGTGTGAGAGAGACACATTTGGGCTTTCTTCAACTGAAGCCTCAGCGGCAGCAATATTCTCGACACTACGGGCACTTCTTTGTCTCACTAGCACGGCAACATTTTGTACTTGTGGATTCAAATTTTTTCACTAGACGCTCAATTGTTGATCCGCTAGGACGATTATGACGACCATAAACTGGACGTAGCGCTCTTAACGTTGAGGCCACTGACTCCGAATTTCGGTAGTAAATTTTAATAATTTCGACTCATTGTTGGCTCGTATATCTTTCCATCATGAAATGGCAAACCTTACTGAAGAGAAATGTCAAAAGAGCGGCAAGAAATTCGGCGTCGTTTGCTGTCCCTGTCGCTCTACTTTTGTAGCGTCCCTGTTGAAAAACCCTTTATTAGGGTAGATACAAAAAATTACGTCATACCTGCTGAAAGCATAACAATTAAATTTCAAGATATTTTTAGATTACGCATTCAAATTTTTTTACTAATGATTTGTAGTAATATATCTTCATTATATAATCCACATTACTACGATTCTCTTTCTTCTGATTTTACGAGTATAGAAAATGACTTATGAAGAAATGAGATTCGAAACCAACTCTTATAAAAACGAGGTTACGAGTATGTTGGACCAGTCGTGGACCTTATTTTTTTTTTACTTTACGGCTTTTACCCAAATACTTTTCTGTTTTTTTCCTTGACTTTTTTAAGTCCGAACATATAATTTGTCATTTGGTGGCGGCGAGCACTCTTTTTTAAAATTAATTTTAAAGCTATGATTCATATAATTTGGCTTAATAAAAATAAGTTAGAATGTGCATGAAATAGTGTTTATGGAAAACTGTGGACGAAAGTAAAAGGAACAAATAACCACATATGGAAACTGCTGTATAAAAAGTATATGAGCGACATCCGGATAAATCGTCAGAGTCTACTTCGTTTCTGGTTTCGAAGGCCCAAATTAAAAATCTTCCTTCAGTGGTACTATGCTAATTATTAAGTTTCTCTCACCAGATATTGCATAATATTCTACGCCACTAAAATGTGTCATGACTTAAGACAAATTTCGTTTGGATCATATGAAAATATAATTTTTTTTCTTAATTTTATTAGGCGCGTTTTATTGGCAAGTGTAGGTATAAAGTTTTATACATTAAGTAAAAGCAAACCACAAGTGAAGATAAATAGGTCAGCAGAAGAGTGAACATAAAGTTTTGCAATGTCTGAAATGAAATGGCACTCAAGTGGTTGTCCAAACGTTAGCTAAGATTTTCAACGTCTAAGCTAAGGTGCGGAAATTGCCCCGAAACCATTCACAGTAATATAGCAGTACAGATAAATAGTAGGAGGGAAAAATGATTTCAAAAATAAAAAAGGATTAATTGTACGGAAATAATAAATTCGAGACATGCTTTCGTGAATCCAGTTCTTCCTTTAATAACGGTGAGGCTATATATATATATATACTCGTATATATACAAGGCGGCGCAAAAGTTGGCAGGTGGGGCAAAAGTTGTCACCCGATGTTCTTTCGCTGTAATTTTTTTTATGAATGAAAAACTTTGGTTCTGCTTTTGGATTATGTTAATTGGTGTCTTAAGTTTTTTCTGTATCAGTTAACTTTACAAATATCAAAGTAGAATTTACATTTGCCGCCATTTGCAAAAATTATGCTTCTTCCGATAGGAAGATGACTTTTGTGCCACCTTGTATAAGGGATCATAAGCCTACCACTTAACTGCATCCGTACTGTGAGGTTTGGCCTTAGAAAATATCGGCAGGCTTCTTGATGTTGAATCACTTCGTCACTGAGGCCAATCAAATGCTGGTGTTGATTTGTGTGATCCAGGAGTTTTTAGGCCTGCCTCTCTTTTGCGTCTGTATGGCAACGTTGATTGATATTACCTTTTTGACAGGGTTCGTAGGCTCTTTCAACATGACAGTACCAACTGTATGAAATGAATATGAATACCTATACGTTTAACAACACATTTTAATTTCACCGAAAATCTGATGTTTTACAAATGAGTAGAAACAACGCGACCTATAGTTGAGCATTGTGTATGATTCCATATGTATTCCAAAATTGACATTTAAATTAAATAAACTAATGCCTATAATGGAGAATACAAAGTTTTTCTGACATGTCGTGATAAAAATTGCGTGATACACAACTCACATTTCTATTCAAAGGGGCATGTTATGCAACAGTTTCCCACAAATACACTCGCACTCGTTTAATATTATAACGCAGTTTCGAAGAAAAAGAGTATATAGCTGTTGCTTAATTAGAATCTTTAGGTTAATTTCTAAGCTAAGGTTGATATTCAATAGTTTTTTCTGAACAAAATAATTACATAGTTGTCAAACTAATGTATACCTGCTTAATGAGTGCGACGAGAAGACAAACTCCTCTATTCACATCTGAACGCCCACCATTTTCAAAGAGATCCCGAACTCCCGACAAAATTGCAGCTTCAACAATTCAATGTTTCACGGCCAATTGGATCCCTATCACCTAAATGGTACTTAAAAGATATTGAACCCTCTGTTCGTATCTGCCAGTTGAAAATCGAAGGCATTAATAGAGTGGAATGCGACCATCTCTGTCGATTAAAATAAAAATATAATAGACCTGGCACTCCTCGAAGAAACACACTGCAAGGACGAACAGAACTTCTCTGGCTCGAGGGAAAATTGGTATTCACTTGAAGGAGCCCTTCATCACCAAAACCTATGGCATTGCCCCAAATTTAAGAGCTACCATAAAAGAAGCAAACCTCTTAGAAAACAACGACAACGGAAAACTGTTCCTGGTAGCAATCAGAGTATCTGGCTTAACAATTGCGAACATCTACAAACCTCCGAGAATTAAATGGCTTACAGAGATAATCCCCGTTTTGCAGCACCCGGCAGTTTATGCTGTTTGACGCCGAGGACAAAGGAAAAGTGTTCACCCAATTAGACGATGGACGACCACATATAGCAAGACGATTTCTACATGACTTCCCCCATAGCCAACACAGCCCACTACTCCTTAGTAAAAATCCCAATAGTTAACTCTGTCCCTAGACCAAGAAGGAACTGCAACAAAGCAAAGCGCAAAGATTTGGCCTCGGAGCTTGCCTCTTATGTCCGTTGGATTCCCCCGACGCCTTATTACACAAGATTCGGCACCGTACTAAGGAGAAATTTATCCCACGCGGGTTTTAAAAATATTACATTACTGGATGGAGCAAAGAAATATATAATTATATAACACCAAAAATTCAAACACAATGGTTACCAAAGAGCTGTAGAGGAACTCCTTCAATCTTTCGAAAGATAGCGCTTGAATCGATGAAAGCGAACTCCGGAAAACTTGAACTTCACTCCGTCCCGTTCACTCTGTTTTCAATTTGAGCTCTCTGTCCACGAATAGGCCAGGCAAGCCGATTTCTCCTACGCGTCTGTACTTTCCTTTTGCTGGCTATACTCATCAAATCCGTTTTTTTATTGTTCGTTTTACTTTGGCTATAATTTATTTCTAACAGTTCTTTACTCTTAAATTTTATTTGTAGCTGCTGAAGTGTACTTTACCAACCCCCTGGCATTTAATAGAAAAATGAAGAACACATACCAGGTATGCCTGTTAGCATGAGGAGGAGGAGAAGGTGGTGGCGCTGCACCTAGAGTGTAAAAACTTTAACTCGCTGACTCGCAATTTTAATGGAATCTTTTTCTCACCCCATCCACCTGAACTGTTCAGGAAAAAGATTAAGGGTAAGAATTGTTGAAGGGAAGGGGTGGTTGTACGTGTAGCTCAAAAGGAATGAAAGAGGCGAGTTTGGTCATGGATAAGAGGCTACTCCAATGTACCACTTCAAGTGAATTAATTGCATCCATTTGCCACTGGGTTAATATTCTACAGTGCGAAAGGTGCTTCTAGAACTGAGTCAGTACAATTCAGAATTGCAATCAATTGGATTTTGGTTTCCTATGTAGTTGTTAAGTGAATTTATGTAGATGTGCTTAAGGCGGTACTTTGTTGGAGGAAGACCAAGGGTTAGAAACGATTATGCTAAGCATGGCAAATCGTATACTCTTAAAGACATGTTAAGTGTGGCATGACATAGTGATTATAATTTTTGTAGAATGATCACTTGAACAAGAACACCTGAAAGATTTATTTAACGCGCCACTTTTGCAGAAGTCTGACAAACATCAGAAAGTATGAATTGTCATTAGAAGCTCTGGAGTCAGCGTAAACCTACAGGTTCATTTATTCCTGACAAAAATATAACTTCGCACAGATGAATGCCTGAAAAAGTAAGGCTTGTTAGTCCTTCTTTGCACTTTTAACTCTTGAACTCTTCAAAGTCCGAAAAACAAAGAGTCCATGTGAATTATCTTATAAAAACGAATTATATATCGATATCATTGCAATCTTTCGTCATAGCTACCAATCCATCTCGGCAATCTGAATTTCAACCCTTCGTGCTTGTCTGCAATTTATTTTCATTTAAACATAAACCATAACCTCTTTGTAGTACCGGCGCCATCCACTGAAATTCGTTACAAATTCTCCGTCCGCAGCAAGTCACGCATTTGGCAACGCACTTCAAATATAGGAAAGAAAAAATATAAATCTTAACGCCGCACAATCCCACTAACCCCTAAGCACGCTGTTACCATAAGAAATATGCAGCCACTGCCGCCGCCGCCGCCGTAGAAATACCCACCCAATATGGCTTCGCCATAAATCCGCTTTACAAACTATGTATGTACGCCAACTTTGAAATCAGATACAAAAACTGCAATTTAACCGAAAAGGTCATTAACATTACAATATTCTTCCACTTTAACTTCTGCCGTCGCGTTGCGCTTGCCATTACCACCACGCGTCTGAGACTGTACACCGCTCTGAGCAGGAGTCGCGGGCAATTGGACACTAATTCTGTTTCTTAGTAGCGAAATCACTGCTGCTACTGCTGGTGCTGGGCTATAAATGGCAGGTTGTTCTGTCTCTGAAAATGGAATGGAATCTGTGAGCAAGAAATCGTGCGGAAAGCGCATTCAAACTCATACTCCCTGCCGGCAGTTGAGAGAGACTCCAATCGGATAATGAAATAGTTGGCTGGGGTTTTATTTTAATCTTTTTTTTCTGTTGACCTCCCTTCCTAGTAAATGGGTGGAAATTGAACGGTTCTCTTCGAATGGGAGGGGTTGCTAGGAAAGGGATAGGCATGCCACAGATACATCTATCTAGTAACACATTCACTGTGCAGCGAAGCGATGGCAAACGCCCGGAACGACTATATCGAGAAAACTGCAAATTGCATGAAATGTTCGGATGCAATCTCTTTTGAGCAGATTTAGAGTTTTGGTCGGTCTTTGTTTTCTAATCTCTTTTTGTGAGCTTAAAAATTGTCTTTTGTTTGTTGTTTTGGGGAGACAAAAAACAAAACAAAAAGAAAACTGAATAAAAGGGATAATAATCCTTTTTTCGGTCTAATGGAAGGAAAAACACTTAGGATTTTTTGTTCTTCTTTTTTGGCGTTGGCGTGTGCTTCATATGATGTCCTTTTTGTTTGACACGATTTTGTCACATAAACACTTAGATGAACAGATTTTTTTTATCAGATAGTATCTTTTTGGAAGAAATTCTTAGAATGAGTCCGGAACGGGGGTAGCTGGATCTATATTTCTTTATTTTAGTAGGAAATTGGCATTCGATTGCAACGAAGAGAATAGGCACATATTGATGTAAGGAAATAAAAGCTGAGGACATACGCTAATGGCAACAACGGATTAACCATATACCAGACCGAGTTGTATATATTTTCAGAGTTTATAAAATTGGGGTGTTGTTTGGTATAAAATCTGGTACTTTACTGCCGAAGGCGGATTAAATCTGAACTGCGACACCAAACAGATGGCCGGAATTTTGACAGAGGCGAATTTTGACTGTTTTCGGATGGGTCAAACAAAGGGAAAGATGGGATCAGATAACAAGTTGCGCAAGGTTTTTGCTTCAAATTAACTCAATGACACGTGTTATGAGTAAAGATACTAACTTTTCCCTTTCATTAAGGGTGGCGGACTTCTTTCCCTTGTCTCATTACTTACTTACTTACGGTGGCCCTACAGTCCGGGGTGGACCTGGGCCTCAACCAACAAGCGTCTCCAGCCAGCACGATATTTGGCCAGCTGTCTCCGGTTTCGCACGCTAAGTTGGTTAAGGTCTCCTTCCACTTGCGTGCGCCACCTGAGTCGCGGTCTTCCTATATTGCGCCGTCGCCCGGGTGTGGATTCGAAGATCTTCCGGGCCGTAGCATTCACGTCCATTCGCTCTTCATGACCCAGACACCTCAGCCGTTGGAACTTCACTCTTCTGGCTTAGTCGATGTCGTACAGTTCGTCATTATATCTCCTAATCCATTCACCGTCTATGCAGACGGGACCAAAAATTACCCGAAGAATTTTCCTCTCAAAACGACCAAGAGTGACCTCATCCGCTTTTGCTCGAGAGTCGAGAAAACTGCAAATTGCATGAAATGTTCGGATGCAATCTCTTTTGATGCCTCTGCACCATAAAAAGGACTGGGATTCTAAAGGGTCACTTTAGTTGTAAGAGAGAGGGATTTGCTACTCAATTGCTTTCTTAGCCCAATGAAACTGTGATTGGCAAGAGTTATTCTTCGTTTCATCTCAGCGCTGGTGTCATTGCCTGAGTTCATTGCGCAGCCTAGGCAGACAAAGTCCTGAACCACCTCAAAGTTATATCTGTCTATAGTGACATTCTGTCCGAGACGTCGGTGTTGGGTGTCCTTTCTTGATGACTTGTCTCTATACATCATCAGTTGTCAAAAGGTGAAGTGAACGGTTGGCTTTATAAGTGCTCTGAGTTTGTGATCAAAATTCCCTATCTAAAACGTAGTAGTCCAAATAAAAAATCGAAACAAAACCCATTTAAGACAGTGACTTTTGAATTTTTATTGTAAAATAAGAACCAGTGTCCTTACAATTTGACTACAAGTTGAATTTTTTGTTGGTAACAAACAGAAAAGTGGATTAAAATATTGTTTGACGATTGCTTCTGTGTGTGTGCTCTTTGTTTTCACCGCTCCTCTGTTACGCAGTAAGTGCTCGTACAAATATAATGCCTATGTGTGATAACTGCAAAGAAGAACTTCCTCCAATGGGGGATTTCGTTACTTGTCCGATGTGCTCCCGTAACCTGCACTACCAATGCACCACGGTGACAGAGCGTTCTTGGCGGACGATGCGTACAAAAAAGGAAGCTTGGAGGTGCCAATTTTGCAGGAATGCTAAGGATAATCCGTGCAACGCTCCATTTGACTCCTCTTCGCGTCCTCTTACCCCTACAACGCGCCCACAATCACCTGAAGTTCAAACGAGCAAAAGAAACCGGACTGAAATCATCAGTCCCCATAACAACACTCAAAACAATCATCCCAACATAGACAATCTGTCAAACACCAATGTCAATAACATCATGGAAGAATTTAAAAATATAAAAACGGAAATAAAAGGCATCGCCGATTTTTGCAACTTCGTCTCACAAAAGTTTGATGAAATCAACAACAACCTCGAAAAAAACAACACTTTTATGGATTCACTAATGAATGAAATTCAAAAACTTAAAGATTCCCACAAAGAGAAAGATGAACAAATATCTAACATGCAAGCACAAATAAACATATTAGAACAACAACAGCTTAAGTACAGCGTGGAAATAAAAAATATACCACCAAAACAAAACGAGAACTTGCTGGAAATTGTTAAATCGGTAGGAAAGACCATTAACCACGAAATCACAAACATGGACATCACGGATATATATCGCACTAGAACTAAAAATGCGGAAAGATCAACAATAATTGCCACTTTTCAGAATTACACAAATAAGACTAGATTTATGCAGAACGCCCGCGCGACCCGTCCGTTGACAATCGCCAAGCTCAACCATCATATAGAAAGCAATGAAAAAGTTAGCGAAATTTACAATAATAACAACATATTCATCAATAACCAGCTGACAAACGAAAACAAGCAACTACTATGGCAAGCAAAGAAGAAGGCAAAAGAAGAAAATTGGAAATTTGTTTGGGAAAACACAGGGAAAATTTACGCGAGAAGAGAAGAAAAAACAGAAGCTTTGTTCATTCGATCTCCGAACGATATTAACAAAATTAAACGTCAGTAATTATTGTGTGTGTGTGTGTGCGTATGTGAGGAATAACTTTTGTTTTGTTTATGATGGATGAAAACATAGAAAACATAGAAGAACTGTTTGATCTGAATTACATGGAGTTTGATGATTTTGATCAAGCAGAAGAGGAACTAAAGAAAACGAATTTTAGTTGCTTATGTCTAAACATAAGGTCGCTAAGAAAAAATTGGGATGTTTTTTGTGCTCGTATCTGTCCAATTTTGAATTATATTGATGTAATTGTCCTCGTCGAAATAAATATAAAAACAGAAGAAAATAATCTTTATGATTTAGATGGTTTCTCTGCTGAATTTGCCAACAGGGCACATAAAAAAGGTGGTGGTATCGTAATGTTTATTAAAAATAATATCAGTTACGAAAAAATAAAAATCGATACAACAGCTTGTGAAAACCTGACCGTGAAATTGATGTCCTATAAAAAAGAAAAATTTATAAGTGGAGTTTATAGACCGCCGAAGCAAAACCCAGTTGTATTCTTCGATGACTTGGTGAAGATAATTAACTCTAAAAAGATAATTAACTCTGAAAAAGCACAAACAAACTGCTTGGCGACTTCGCGAATGTAGTCAATACGGCCCTTAGCATGAGACAACATGTCCTCGTGCTGTTTTTGGATTTCAGCAAGGCATTTGATACGCTCGACCACACTAAACTCTTCAACGCTTTATACAGAGTAGGAATTAGAGGAAGGCTGGCGGATTGGTTAACAAACTACCTGGCAGACAGAACCTTCAGAGTCAAAATCATGAATTGCTGTAGTGTTGCATATAAAGCTAAATATGGAGTACCGCAAGGCTCGAAGCTTGGCCCTCTACTATTCATTTTGTACACAAACGAAATGCTTAAATGCTTAAAAAAAAGTGTACCTTTCGCATATGCTGATGATACGGCTATCGTTGTGTGTCGTAAATCATTGGAAGACGCTACAACGGTAATGCAGGAGGAGTTCAACGAAGTCTCGAAATGGTGTCACGATAACGGGCTTGTACTAAATGAAAAAAAAACTAAACTTATGCACATTCGAAGCCCGATGTATCCAGCGTCACAAATCGTCCTTAAAACTTTTAAATGTAATAGTGTGCCTGACTCTGTGCAAATTGAAGTCGTAGATACTTGTAAGTACCTTGGTATTATCATTGACTGCCACTTTCGCTGGGAGCCACACATAAATCATCTACGAAAGAAGCTGAGAGGGTCCCTGTTTGCGCTTGCTTGTCTACAATACAAAGCCTCGATTAGTGTGCAAAAACAAGTGTATCACGCTCTTATAGAATCGACGCTACGTTACGGTGTACTGGCATGGGGCGGTGCAGCGCAAACACACATCGAAAAACTGCAAAACATCCAACACAGTGCGATTAAATTGATGTCAAGAGGAAATGGATCTAGCATTAAGGTACTGAAAATTAGGCAGATATTTAATATGAGCGTGGCACTGGAGTACTATGACGATGCAGGATTCCGCACTCCATTAAGTCATCAGTTTGGTACAAGAAGGCAAGGCGAAGGAATGTATCAACTCCCATCAATTATAAATGAGTATGGCAGAAGAAGGCTGATGTATACCGTGCCGAATGTACTAAATAACCTTCCTCAACACTTGAGAAACATCAATCAAGTTAATATCAGGAAACAAAGATTGAAACAATTTTTTTTAGAAGCTATTACTTAATTTTAAACGCAAATTAAATAAACTACGTCAAATATATAAATTTAATAATATTAATATAATTGAAAATTTAATTTAAATATGAACTACTTATTACCTAAAATGTAAAAAAAAAAAAAAAAAAAAAAAAAAAAAAAAAAAAAAAAAAAAAAAATTTAGTTGCAATAAGACACTTATAAATTCTTATATAGATAGTAAGTAACCTTTTGTTAGAATTAAATCTTGTTAATAATCTCCTGCAGATAAGCCAATTGGCTTCGCAGGACAATGATAACATATGTTTTAGAATCTTTTTGAATTAATAAACAATTAAACAATTAAACATTGAAAATCGAAAAATAAAAACCAAACACAAACCATGTAAGTTATAACATGAACCTAGCCACTCGTTCACACTTAGTGTCACAATTTTGCAGCAGATATAGCAGTTTTTAGGCGTTCCTGGGTGGGTTTCGAACCTCAAACACCTGAGTCTATAGTTCAACGACTATTGCCACTGAGTCATGGCGCCTAAAATTACAAATAACTGTAGAAAGAAGAAATTCATGTAATTAACTTGTAAGAGACCTGATATTCCATGAACCTAACAAGTAGGTATAAGTACTCAAATTACTTGTAGCCGGAAGTGACAAATTGATCCCTTAAACATATTATTAAAACAAAACATAATCCAGATTAAGTAGGGTTAATTGTGTACAATAGAGCACGCAAAGTAGCCATTTACATTAAGGCCCCGTTTGGGAAAAAAACTTAAATAATTCTTCATGGGGATTATTGTTGCAAAGTGCCAAAAGATATGCAAACAATAGGGGGTCATTTATAAACACGTAAACACGAATCTTTTGCCTTCAAATGGCTACTAGATATGAGGGTAAATCGCGAATTTGAGAAAGTTTAAAGAACGGCTGTGTAAGTTTCTGAGCTGATAACAGACTGCATGTGATTTTTAAGTTGGAGTGACATGAGATTACTGCCTTTAGTGGTGTTCAGATAATTATAAAATGCATTCAACAAAAAAAAACATCTTCTAAGATCTCAGATGGTACCTATTTTTAGACGATATTGACTTCTTAACGGGGTTCGTAGGATCTCTCCTTTGAACATGGCAGTATCAACTGAGCCCGTTGCGCTTCATTTTCCTGGAGATAGGTCCTTTGCAGTGGCGAAGCCTCATATTGTTCAAGTCGTTCATGACCGACTAACCTTCACAAGTTATATCAATTTTTGCGTTCTCTAAACTATATACAACATATTTATGCTCTTCTTCCCATTGCTTTAATTTTTCATATTCCAAGTCCAACTCGTGCATTTCCTATTTGAACATTTCCACACAGAAGTGAACCACCTACCAACCAACCGCAGTTTTTTTTCCAACTCTTCTTTCCAACTCGTTCAAACGATTCGGCAACGAAATGATACCATGGAAAATATAGGTTAGGCACAGAGAAAAAAAGAATTTCACGTGTTGTACGGGCCATTTCGTCGCTTTTGAACGAGGCGAGCTTGGTATGAAGTGTAGCATCTTCCAGGCAGAAATATGTGCCATAGACAGGTGCGTTCGAGAAAAACTACAGAAATTGCAACATAGCAATAATATCTGACAGCCAAGCAGCCATAAAGGCTCTTGACGCCTACGTCATCAAGTCTAAACTCGTCAGGGAATGCCTACACGAACTGAATAGACTAGGCAAAAATAACAGAATTTCCATCTGCTGGGTACCTGGCCATGTTGGCAGTACAGACAATGAGGCAGTGGACTCTCTGGCAAGAAATGGGGCAGAGGAAACCTTCATAGGACCTGAACCGTTCTGCGGGATAGTAGAACACACTCTACGCGAAGAGTTCAGGAGACTGGAGGAAGAAACAAGGACCAAAACCTTTCTTAACCTCCAAGGTCTGAGGCAAGCAAAGAAACTCTTAGGAAATTACAACAAAAAGAGATTCAAAACTTGTATCAGCCTTAACAAAAACAAGCTAAGCATCCTAACAGGCCTCCTCACGGCACTGCAGACTCAAGGAGCACCTGAGGTAATGGGTATATCAGAGGACGGGCTCTGTAGATTCTGCAGTGAAACCGCCGAAACTCAGACCACATACTGGAATCCTGTGGGGCACTGGCAAACAAAAGGATGAGATATTTGGGCAGGCACCAAATAACATACCAGGACATACAAGCCATGAACCCACAGCTCATTCTCAGATTCAGCAAAGAAACTGGACTGGACGCTGTGCTCTAAGGAGTGTGACCTGCCAAGGATAAATCAGAGCAATACCTCGACACGCTTCACAAAAGAAGTATCTAGAGAGGGCTCTGAAAGAGGGCAAGAACCTCTCCGAGGAACAAGCAATAGGTCGCAGTGTAATATACCCTAACTAAATATTATTATTATTATTGGTATGATGTGTAAAACGAATACAGAAACAAGACAAAACATAGGGACGGGTTATAGTCCGCTTGGGCGAACTGTTGAATACCCTATTCTTATTCCTATCCCTCATAAGTGCGCGTGACAAAAGTCTAAGTATGGTTGAATTGTTAAGAACGCTCTAAATATTTTGTTGTATGATATTTAAAGGATTTTATCGAAAAAAACGCTCCCTAGCTCAAACTTGGGTGTTTCAATAAAATTGTTTTATTTAATTGTGGGCGTGTCAGTAGGCGGATTTAAAAAAAATTAACACATGAGCATAAAGGGCCCCCTAGAGAGTATATATTATAAATTTCAGCTCCCTAGCTCAAACTTTGGATTTTCAAAAAAAAGTTTTTTTTTTCAATTGTGGGCGTGTCAGTAGGCGGATTTTGAAAATATTTACATATGAGCTTAAAGGGCCCCTAGTGAGTATATATTATAAATTTCAGCTCCCTAGCTCAAATTTTGGTTTTTCAATAAAATTGTTTTATTTATTTGTGGGCGTGTCAGTGGGCGGATTTTGAAAATTTGATATCACGAGCAGTTTTAGGAGCCATAGATCATATATAAAAAATTACAGCTTTCTAGCTCAAAATTCGATTTTTTCCAAAATTTTGTTTTTTTGAGTTTGTGGCCGGATTTCAAAAATTCCTAAACTTGATTATTTCGGGACCCTAGAGAGTATATGGTTAAAATTTCAGCTCTCTAGGCCCAGTTTAAAAGCCTAATTTTTGCCGACAGACGGACGGACGGACATGGCTAGATCGACATTACTATCGATCATAAATATAGTAACTTTTAGGGGTCTATGGGCAATATTAAGGTATGTTACAAACTGTGCGTCAAAATTAATATACCCTTAGAATAGGGTATAAACATATAGATCGAGTGCTGTAACAACGTAAGGAACGCACAAGCGAAAAAATCCTTTTTTGTATCGACCATTTCGTTCAAATCCGTTTTGAACGAGAAGGTTTGTTTTTGTGCTTGAAGCTTGTCGCGTGCAGTGCAGAGGATATCCATATCCATATAATGAGTTGGCACTCTCGACGTTTTCTTTATCAGTTCTTATTAGCAAGTACGTCTGTGTCACAGAGTTTAAGTAAAATAATGAAGTTACTTATCAATTACTTGTTTATTAAAACGTAATTTATATATTTTTTTAAGTGATTTAGAATTGGTTTTTGTTTTATAAATAAAATCTAAATGTAAAAACACATTTTGTTCCTTTAGTCTCAAAAATTCGAATTGTTAAATAAACTTGTTAAATAAACGTGCCCTGGTACCCAGGCTTCAAACGATGTAAACGTTATTTTTTTATTTAATTAATAATTAAAAAAATTATCTTAACAGCTATAGCAATTAAAACTTCACTGAACGACTACACATTTTTGGCACGCGTCGCTACTGGTCCTTTGACGTGAATGCTTCCTGTGTATAAGAACGTTGATTTATATGGTGGAGTGAAATGACGCCAACGAAATATTTCGCTGGGTGAAAGTGAAATAAGGCCAAATTTTAACGACTTTCACAAAGTGAAACAAGGCCAAACGAATTCACTTACCCAAAGTGCAATGACGCCAAATGCTAAAATAAAACTTCACACCTACTCCAAATCAAACAGCGCCCCAAGCAATGGGGTAGCATGCCTATCCATACAAATTGCACTGTTTATGGGATGAGTCCCAAAATCACAAGTTGATCCCATAAACAGTGCAATGCGTACCCCCTCCCCCCCCCCCCCCTTGGGGTCACTGTTTGATTTGGAGTAGGGACAAGGGCAAATTGTTGAAAATAGCACCAATGGAAAGTGAAATAAAGCCAAACGATAAATTTGCTTTCAATTTCACTTTCACAAAGCGAAATAAGGCGGTGCCGGGAAATAACTTCCTTTTTTTTATAATTCGCCTACGCTAAAGGGGCTTTGTTGTTTCTGTATATGTACAGTACCCTTATAGTGTTAAACACAGCGCATGCATTTTTTGTTGAACAGTAAGCTGCAACATAGCAATATAGTATTGTATTGCATGCAACTTACTATTCGAAAGAATAGGAGGATAGGAAAGAAGTTTTTGGTGCTTAGTATTTTTTTTTCTCGACGGGTGGCGCCTAAATTGCTTAGGGAGATCTCTATTTATGTAAATTTACGGCAATAACTACACGTGGGCAATAACTTCGCCCCCCCCCCCCCCCCCCCCCCCCCCCCCGCCATATGCATTGCACTGTTTATGGGATTAGTTGCGAAATTGCAAGTAGAATCCATAAACAGTGCAATGCCTATGAGGGGCCATGTTGCCACTCTGATTGGGGTCATTGTTTGATTTGGAGCAGGTGCGAGGTACGGTTCTTGAATTGTCATAGAATGTTAAGAGAAATTATTTCCCACATAAAAGACAATGAAGATATTGCTCACCCATTGTGGGGAATAATTTCACAAAAAAAAGTGAAGTTATTGCCCACTCGAGGTGAAGTTATTTCCCATGTTAAGTTATTGCCCGTGAAGTTATTTCCATGTTTTTTGCCATACATATAGCAACCTCGTCCTACAAGATTGGGACTTAAATCCCGAAAAAAAAGATCGGGACCATGTCCCGCGCAAAACACGTTTACAATGTGGAGTATGCGACACAGCTATCTGCAGCATGGTAAAGAAAGCTAAATCTACGATTGTTATTATTGTCAAACGTAATAAAATGTTTCTTATCTACAGAGTGTTTTTTTAGAGGCATACAACTATTTTTAACAAATAAAATCATATTTTGGCTTTATTAGCTCAAAAATTTCATGGCATTTTATGTTTAAAAATAATTTCTGGCATATGGCCTCCATGCAAACCACACCACACAGTGATTATTTCGGGATGTAATGGAGTCTCAAGAGTCTGATGTGAATTGGGCTCACTCCAAAAACGACAATTCTGCTTGTTTACAAACCCGTGAAGCCAGAAATGAGCCTCATCGCTGAAGATGATTTGACGATACAAATCTGGTTCAACTTCTAGTTGATTCTCAGCCCGTTCACAGAACACACGACACTATTGATGGTCTGCTGGCTTTAATTCTTGCACCAGTTGGACCTTATATGAATGTAGGCCAAGATCTTTCCTCAAAATTCTTCAAGTAGTGGACGGGCAGAGACCGAGTTGTTAAGAACGACTTCGGATCGATAAATTTGGGTGCTCTCTCACACTCACGTCAACAGCGACGATAGCTTCTTCAGTACGCCCGGTACGGGCTCGATTTGGATGAATATTATTACAAAGGGTATATGTGGTCATTAATTCATCCATAGTATTGTGTATTAGCTGCTCAGATGGACGATTATGCGCACCGTAAACTTGACGAAGTGCACTATAAGTTTGACGAACAGAGCGCGAATTTTGGATATAAATGTCCACGATTAGCAAACGTTGTTCTGGTGTAAGTCTTTCCATGGTGATTTGCCAAAGTAAACTAAACAAAAAAATCAAACACACTTTATTAGTATGACAGCTAGTTTGACAGTTATCCCTATTAGAAGTTTTATACCTCTATAAAAATCACTCTATACAACTTACTACCACCAAGTTAGTTGTCCATCCTAGGGATCAGCGACTTTTTATGGTGAAAATAGATGCCTTAGTTTTCTTGACAATTCACCCTCCTTACCCTTACGTGATGATCGATGTCGTCATGACAGGCTGCACCTCAGATATTTGAACTTATCGCACGATAAACAGCGCCTGCGTAAAATGCGAGGGGAAAATCACATCTAAGCAAATCAAAAATTCAGGTGAGCTGATTTGTTATCTTAAAGCTATCCCGCAACTGTACTTGCAAATCAGCGGGTGGGCATGACTAGATATAACCGATGTCGTTAAAGAAAGACTACGGTTGTGCATGTTTCTTGCGTCAAACGTCAAAGTGAGGGAAATGTGGTTTTGATTTATTGTGAAATTATTTCATTAGGTAGGATTATACTGTGTGTGACACCCATACCCTCACTACTTGAATAGGCAACCAATCAGAACCAAAACATGTTGCAATTCTAGATTTTGAGAGCAATTCCTTCGATTTTCAATCGGATTTCAAGAGGAGCTTAGGTACAATATCGAACGCAGACTTGCACTTACAGTACGCTTGCGGTTTTGGGGCATCCAGAGCGTCTTTTACCCCAAAAAGCATATACTCCTTGAAGCAACAGCTGGAATTTTGTAAACCGTGTCAGCAGTAGAGAGATTCTTTTGAGTTTGGCTCTTAGGCTTTTTCTTTTGATTTTCAAGCTCAATTTATGCTAACGCGATGACCTACACAAGGAAATCAATTTAACAACTTAAAATATCTTCTTGGCGACAAACCCTACAAAAATTGCTGTTTGAAATCCGTGCGATAGATAGATCTTATCATTTCATGATGAGATTCCAGAAAGAACTGCAGATGAAAGAGAACAAACGTCAGATTTATTTGCTAAATCCCGACCTTCATTGACACATGAAGGTGAAAGTATTCGTACAAAGTTATATTCAAGGTTAAAATATAATACCCAAAACATCAATCTACTGTGCTCCCAACGATACATAATTGAGTTTTATTTTTTGTTTGTTTTACACGAAGAAAATAACCTCAAAGGAATACATATGTGCGTTTTCGAATCGACATACGCAGAAAGGTAGCAAAACCCCAAACCACCTAAAGCCAACATCCCGTGAGAGCTTCTTTAAATAAGCGTCTGTTGGTGTAGATAACGGGAAAACATAATTCAATTGGCACTCTGAACGCAAACTCAAACAACCAACGAACGTCTGTTGCGGTGACACTTTTGGTATTGGGGGTGTTACGAAACGAAAGGTTTTAAACCACTTTGTCATGCTACCCATCCCCTAAAAACCTACCTACCACAACTAACAAATTCTACCTTTCACACTAAAGGGTAAATAGTTTGCCGTTTTCTTAGAACTTGCTTATGTAATCATTTCAGAAAAACTTCCAAGGAAGTCTTCTAATCGAAGAACCTATCTCAAAGAAAATAGAGCGACCGGCCGAGTTGCTATTGCCATGTTCAAAGGAGAGATCCTAGGAGCTCTTTAAAAAGACAACACCAATCAACTTTCCTAAACAATCGCGAAAGAGAGGCAGGCCTTCCTACATCACAAAAATGCAAATTTAATGATCCTTTTGGTCCACATCATAACCTCGTCGTTAAAAAAGAATAAAAAGTGCTTATGCAATCATATTGAAAGTAAATCAATAAGAGAAGTCTGATAATTTTTTTTTCTTCCTTGATGACTTGGCATTTGTCTGAATAAAGAGGCAACAGCAAAAAACTACGGCAAATGATATTCCACTTTCGTTGGTAACTATGAAAAGCATTCCTGTTGGTCAAAGTTCAAACATCAACTACAAGAAAAAGAAAACAGGACCGCTCAAGAAGCACTTGAAGACATTCTCCACTGAGTATCGATATCAAATTCATATGCATTTGAATGAGAGTAAGAAATTCACACACGAACTGTATTTTTCCGAACAACAAATTGCAGACATATAGATATGCATAGAATTTCACGAATGGCTTACGTTTTAATTTCGCAATGAGTTGGGATATTTGCCAACAAATATTTCAATAAACACATAAAAAATCCTTTAGATAGATTCGTATCTGAGAAGAACAATCTAATGGAACGAGGAGCGGAGATTGTTCGCCGAGAAGATGATGAGAAGATGCATGTGAATGTATGCGACGATAAAGAAGGGTAGCATTGCCAATTTAGATAAAAGGATGCATTCAATCATTTGAAGAACTGGAAAATGGATTGCAAATGATCGTCATTAATTCGTAGCAGCTACGAGAGGGTGATGTAAAATGAACCTTTTGTAATTTGGAGGATTGCAAAAATTGCTGAATGATGTTTTGTATATTATCCAAGGAAGTTGCATAAATAGAACGCAAACATATATTGACATTAGAAATTACTTACTTACTTAACGGGTTTCCGACCCGTGAAGTCTCTTTTTTTTTCTAATTAGCGTGCGGTAAAGGGATTTTTTTATTTTTCTGTAACTGATACAGTCCCTTATAATGCCACAGCGCAGGCCAAGCAGCACTGAGCAAATGATTCATTGCGTGTTTTTGGGCGCAGCTTACTACTGAAAGAATAGGGGAATAGGAAAGGTTTTTTTCTCCACAGGTGGCGCCTTAATTGCTTAAGGGAGATTTTGAATTGTTGTGTGATTCAATTTTACAAAGTATGGCTTTGGTCGGGACTCTAACACACGACCAATCACTTTGTGAATACACTATCGCACCATTGTCTCTGCCTGAGACACTAGAACCTTATATCCTCTGCGATCCCGGGCACGCGGCATCCAGTTCACCAGACCAAGCGCTCTGGCATCCGCGATGGCTTGGTGTTCAAAACGGAGGTTCGGTCTTCCTTGCCGTCTCGAACCAGGGTGATTGGAGTCGAAGATTCTCTCGGCTGGAGTATTATTTTCCATTCGCTCAATGTGGCCGAGCCAATGTAGTCGACGTGATTTAGCTTTTTGGACTACATCCACATCTTGGTACAGCTCATAGAGTTGGCGGTTGTATCTTCTCCTCCATTCGCCCTCCTCGCACACAGGACCGACGGAGAATTTTTCTTTCAAAAGAACTGAATATTAGCTCCCTTTTTCTACGTTTCGTCCAGTACTCGGCACCATAAATCAGGACTGGCAGGATTAAGGTTCGATAGAGCATGCATTGTGTCCTTTGAGGGAGGAGTTTTGAACCCATTTGTTTCGTTTTACCGAGGTAGCGGCGGTTTCCTAAGGTAATTCTCCGTCGGATTTCCACTAAGGTGTCATTGGTGGAGTTGATGTTTACTCCTAGGTATATGAACTCCTTAACTTCCTCGAAGTTATTGCTATCAACAGTGACGTTTTGTCGTTGGCGGTGGACAAATGTTTGTTTGTGTTTTGATAGCATGTACTTGGTCTTGTCCTCATTTACTTCAAGACCAACAAATTTCGCCTGTTCTTCAATCGCCGTGAAAGCCTCTAACACGGCACGCTGGTTACAGCCGATGATGTCGATATAGTCCGCTTATCCCAGTAGCTGGACAGCTCTATTGAAGATTGAGCCTTCCGTGTTGACAACTTCTCTCTCCAGAACAAGATTGAAGAAGTCACATGACAGTGCATCTCCTTGCCAAAATCCGGTACAAGTTTAGAATGAATCGGAAAAGCTACTTCCAAACTGCACATTACCGTGTTTTCAAGTGTCACACGACACATCTAGATACGTTTTGCCGGGATCCCGAAATCGTCCATGGCCACGTAGCGCTCCTGACGCTGAATGCCATAGTGTGAAGATTTTGTCTATTGTCGATCTGCCGGGCCGGAAGCCACACTGGTACGTGCCGATTGGTGTGTTGTAGAACGGCTTCAGACGTTCACACAGTACGTTGGGTAGGATCTTATATGCGACATTTAACAGGGATATGCCTCGATAGATGCCAACAACCTTACGTAGTCGAATCAATGGGTTCTCGTTCGATCACCGCTATTAAACGACGTAGGGTAGTATAGCTAGTAATTAGATGGTGGACCACTTAAGAATACCGCGAGTTGTTGGCACCTCTGCCGAACGTCTGAAACATCCAATGGTATCCAATTGTCTTGAAATCTCTCAAATTTGCCGTTCGGATTCGGCGTAAGACTGTAGGTCCCCTCCACTTCGCATGAAAGTCGTTGGAGAAGCTAGGTTCAGGCCCTGCATGGGCCGTTAAGCCCTAATATGTATGTGTATGCCTCGATAGTTCTTGCACGACATAAGATCGCCTTTTATGAAGATGAGACATATGGTGCTGATAGTCCAGTCATCTGGCATGGTCTCTTTCACCCATAGGTACTTAGTTGATGATTTGGTGCATGCGCCCTACCAAAACATCACCTCCGTATTTGAATACCTCCGCTGGTAAACCATCAGAGCCGGGGGGCTTATTGTTCCTTAGCTTTCTTATAGCTAAGCCAACCTATTCTATACTGGGTGGTGAAATCTGTTCTTCATTGACAGGACGTGGGTTCTCTTCTTGCCCTAGCACTCTCTCTACAGGATGCCCATTTAGCAGCTGTTGGAAATGCTGCTTACATCTACTATTCCCTGCGCCTCGGTGACTAGGTTTCCGTCGCTGTTTCGAAGAGCCTGCGTTCCGGTTTTAAAGCCAGCAGCCAGTTGCTTGGTTTCTTGTAAAATCTCCGAATGTTGTTTCGACCGCGAGACTCTACGATTTCCTTGAGGTAGGAGACTGCGTACGCTACGCAGGATCTTCTTCTCCTCCCTTCTCTTGGCATTATAAATTAGCAGATGTAAAAATAGACTTTAAGAAATATTTATGGCATAACTTATCCTGCTATCATTGTGTACAAACCGCCAAATTATATATGGCATTTATCATACACCTTCATGTCCAAATATCCTGTCTATTAACAAAATCGATTTCTATCAACAGCAGACGCTTTTCAAAGAATTTAAAAAAAACTTCCTATGCCAATTTATGGAAATTTTCAAAAGCGAAAGTTTAATAAATTCCGCGTCCTGTAACCTTTTGCCATTCGAACTCAAATAAACACTCACTTGCATAGAGGCACCCACAGTAGCAGGATATTTATTCACATCGACTTCTCAAACAACAATGCACTTCACAAGAGTGTATACTCGTACTAGAGTTTTTGTTTTTAACAAACAGCTTGTGGAACTATCAACTGCCCTCTCCGGCCATATACGTAGACTCACACACCGAAAGGACATTAACAAATGCTCAGTTCCAGGGAAACTTCAACACAATAAATAATATGCCAGTTGTAGTGCGGAACAACTTTTGCAATCATTTTATAGCCGCCTCCGCTATTCTTCCTTGTCATTCTAAACTTTTGGTCAAAATGGGAAATAGGGAGTATATTTCAATTTTTGTTTTGTTTTGTCTGTGTACTTTGCATAACCGTAAAACGGTAGTCTATAGAGTCCTTCCAATCTCGTATATGGGACATTTGGTTATATTTATAGAAAGTTATATGGTTTTTTTTCTTCGCTGGACCTGATTTACGTTATGTCTCTTTTGGTCTTGTTTTGAGTTTTCTTTTCTTATTGTCCTAAGGAAGGACACAAAAAATTGTCTTATTCTTTTGAATCCAGGACGCAGAAGAGATAAGCTTACAGAAAAAAAATGCCAAGAAAAATTCCTCCTGAAATCCAATTAAAATATGCAAATAAAGGAGTTTGCTTTTTTTCCGAGCAAATGTTGGTTTTATTGTCCTTCTGTCTTTAACGTACACAACACTCACATGTACAAGTTTATAGAACATATTTTGTAATTATTATATATGAATGAGTATAACAAAAGGATTACTCTTAAGAGGAAAATAAACCAGAAGTCTTGGCCAGGATGTTAAGAGTTTATAAAATGAGAGATTCAGAGTCAGGAGGATGATGCACAAACAAAACAAAAGCCAATCGAGTGGTACAAGGATATTTGTTTTGTAATGTTAGAAGCGTTCTATGTTTTGTTTGTTTTGCTTATTTTCCAAACGACTACAGTCGCACTCATAGTTAAATGTCAGCGAAATAAAGTGGAGTCAAATGATAAGGGCTTGATTCTATTAGTGCATTTCAAGTTGGTGTGCCATTTTACTAAGGTCCGTTTTATTCACTATTGTTTAACTTGCTGATAACTCCCAAGTTTGTAACTTCGGAGTTGATATCAACTCGAGAGTTGAACTACAAGTTGAAAAATGTTTTTTTTTTTCACTATTACAACTTTCGGTTTGGAAGTTGACATTCGCAAGTTGGCTTAAAATGTACGCCGGGAGCAAGTGCACACGCCAAAATAAAACAGATTTGTAAATATTTATACCCTCTAATCATAAGTTTAAATCAACTAACAAATTTAAATCAATTGAAGTTCAGCCAGACATACCTATAAGAAAGTCGGCAAATATAGATCGTTAAGTTAAAACAAATGTACAAATGATTTTTTAAATGTCTTGGCCAACTTGCTGTTTCAAAAAATTCCCTGGGGTATTTGTGAAAGATAACACATAATATGTGAGTCTCAACTTTGGATTTGCTTTTAACCGGTCCGTTTTCGGTTTTTTAGAACAACAAACTTTTTTTTTTGCGTTATAAATCAATGTCATGCCTCTTCCCGTTTTAAGCCTTTTTAAGCAAATTCGAAACGAAAACAACAGCGAAAAGAAAACAATTTATTTATAAGCAATATAGGAGGAGGTTTCAGGGTTGTCTGCATTTGTTGCTGGTGTGAAATTGGCAGTAAATAACCGCCACCTTGTTGAAAAAAACTGGTTAACCAAAACGAAATAACATCCCTACTCCGAGGTAGGTAACGTAGCATTCTGAGATCGGCCGATCTACTGCCCTGCGCACTATCTGCTTCAGAAGAAGATTGAAGAAGGTACCTGGTCGCGCAACTGTTTGCAGTAGTCCAGCGTCACGCGACACAACGGCATTACTTTAGCGGGGATCCCGAATTCGGCCATCGCCACGTAGAGCTCCTGATAATTAATGCTATCACATCCTTTTCCTCTGGGTGATACTTACACAATTGTGTATGCAACCCTTCCTTATGCTATCATATGCGGCTTTAAAATTGACGAAAAGATGGTGGGTCTTCATTTGACTTAGTATGACGGGTTGGTCTATTGCCGATCAGCCGGGCATAATTTCAATGAGGTCTTCGGAAATTTTCCCAAGAGAGAACATACCCTTGTCGACAGTTGAAAAAGGTTCTTTGGTCTACATTCGTTTAGCTATAAGCCTAGGCAGGCCATAAAAACGTGGGGATCACAGACAAAAACTAGAGTTAATAAACAGGAATTAAACAAAATCCCAAGTTAGCTCTGATAACTTCTACTATTTCGGGGAGTTGAGAAATCACAAGTTGACTAACTTTGGACTTTGACTGAACAAAAGCAATTTCTCAACTTGACAATAAAAATCCTCAAGTTGCGTTCAACTTGGAGTGAATAAAATTGGCCTAAGCGTACCTGCCAGGTAAGTTTAACTTCCTCTTTCTTCAGCTAAGTTATGATCAAGATTAAAGACAGCATAAACCTCCAACTTCACTACATTTTTAGTGGTCCGCCTGTGGGGTTAGCCGAGGCTGAATTAAGTTAATATATTAAAATTAATTAAACGGACGTCGCTGCGTAGCTTTCACAACCATATATAATGTTGTAAAATAAAATTTATAAAAATAGAATAAAACCAAATTTATAATTTATGAAAATGCTAAATTCAGCTGAGACCGATCCTATTCTCCGAAGGAAATATGGTATTGGAATTGGGATTAGTATTGATAAATTTTTGATCATACTTCTGCGGTATTTCTAATAAAACTGTTGAACAATTAATTATGTCAATCGTAGACTCCGACGGATTGACTGCGAAATGACTTTATCCGATCCCCGTCCAGTGAACTGCATTATCGGCTAGATATACCAGTGTCACAAGAAAGAAATTTTGAAGCAATTTTTAGGTTATAAGTTACTAGCAGTCTCTTGTGGCTCGATCACTTAATTTGTTGTTACAAGATAAATTCGACCTTTTTTGAAAACACGCGTGCAATATCGAAACAGCTCTTCCGAACTATTCCAAATCTGCAACGGATTCAGGCAAGGAGTGACTTCTTTAATGTGTTTCTGAAAAAAAAAAAATATTCAGTAGCGCCACGTGTCAACACGGAAGGCATTATCTTCCACAGATCCATCCAACTGGGATACGCGGACGATATCAAAATCATCGGCCGATATCGGCGTGCATTGGTAGAAGCTTTCATGGTTATTGACGAACAGACAAAATTGGTTGGTCTCGAAATCGACGATGAAAAAAATGTTTACTTTAACAAACAAACAAGCATCATAGTCCACTGACTATGACAGAACGTTGGTGTCGATAGCCTACCATAGGAAACGGTTCCTACTGCCGTTTGGCAAAACAAATGGGTGCAAAACGTCTAACACGGAAGACCAAGTGAAAGCTCTACAAAACACTGATAGTGGTAGTTCTGTTTTATGGCGCCAGTATGCTGGCAGGAGAGGGGTGGTAATATTGGATTTTGTCAATAGAAAAATATTCTGTCGGATATTTGGCAATGGTCGCGAGGAGATTGAGGAGAAGATACAACCGCGAACTCTATGAGTTGTACCAAAATGTGGATTTAGTCCAAAAAACTACAACACATCGACAACAATGGTTCGGCCACATCGAGCGAATGGACAATAATGCTCCAGCGAAGAAGACCATCGACCCCCAGCCCAAAGTTCGAGACGACAAGGAAAACCGAACCTCAGTTTGAAATAACAAGTGATATTAGATAGCAGAGCGCTTGGTCTGGACAACTGGAAGCAGACTGCCCGGGTTCACGGAGGGTGGAAGCCTGAATTGTAAAAGGGAGCCCGTTATCTATGTAACTAGAAAACTATATTAGCTTTGAAAAAAAAAAGGTTATGTGTTTTTGTAAATTATCTACGTCGACAAAAAGGTTAAGGGGGAAACGTGAACATGTCGTTTTCAATATTTTGTGTACATTCATTTCCCTTCATGTCCCTTTTTGGTAAATTATTATCCATATCCATATTTCCAAATTAAATATGTCAGTGTCCGGGCGGGTTTAAAAAGTCATTCCACTCCTTGCTCAAATTTAAAGGCCAACATTTGTGAAGGACGCACGGACCGGTCGATGTGTATACACGCTTGGGGGTCTACGATCTATTTCTCTATGTTCCAAAGCATGTGTCAAAATTGCATACACCTACACGTAAGGCATGTATATAGAAGGAGAATCAATTTGTTGGCAATATTTGCAAAGAACATTGCAGTTCGACGTAAGGCCCTCCATTGTCTTAGCCGAAGATCTCATAGGAAAACAAACCTGTTAAAGCATCATCACTCTCGGTTAATAATGAGCATTCAACAAGGTTACTTTGACAATGAATTGGGTCTGTAAATCATGTTCTAAGGCTCCTGATCATCAATTGGAAAGATTTAGCTTGCTTCACCTACCATGTGAACCTACACTGAAAATAAAATTGCTAGTCATATGGATTAAAAACGATTAGTTAAATTGCAACAAAAGGTATGACAGTTGATATGACAAAAAATTGTAATGATGACAAAAAGAGTTTGTCAATTCAATAAAATTTTAGTCAATTTGATAAAATTCGTATTATAAACATGACCGACAAATATTTACGTTGAATACGAAGGGAGTTCAAGTTAATCAAAGAACATCCAGTTTCATAAATAGGTGTGTCAATTCTCCAATTTGACTTCAATATTACGAACCTAGTAAAATTTCTTTGAACCCTTTCAATCCTTTTAGAGTAAATGTCGTAATACGGATTCCATATTACACCGCAATATTCGCGGTGGGGTCTAACCAAAGATATGTAGAGGGATTTTAGAGTGTTAGGATCAGTAAAATCTTTAGAATTACGTTTGACGAAGCCTAACATGGATTTGGCTTTGGAGATAATGTAATCAATGTGGTCTTTATTGGAAATAGTATCTATGTATTGTTGAATTGACAAAGTTTTTGTTGATTCAACAAACAACTGAATCAAAAATCCACTTTGTAGATTCTTGTTAACAAATGTTGTCAGCTTAACAGAACATAAGTTTTGGTGAAATTAAAGGGCTTTAGTTTTTTTTTATCATATTGTAGCATTGCTAATTAGTTTTTCGCACATTTTGTATCATTTTGAAGCATCAACAATATTTTGCTCTTGATTTTTGTAGATTTTATTTCATTTCGTTCAATTGAAACACTTTGATTAAGCAACAAAAATTACAAACGATTAGGGGTCGAACTATCGGCTCTGAGTGTGAATACCGAGTATTCTTTCGTATAGAGCCGGCGAGTATCGATACCTAAAATATTTTATCCAGTATCGAACACTTTTCTAAAAACAAAAACGCACTGAAATAATTTTTAAAATCAATCAGATAAAAAATATTTAACAATGTTATAAAATAAAACCTTTCTTCTTCAGGGCCACCGGCTAAGAAATGTAATTAATTTTATACTTTTGGCTTTAATCGATTCCTGATGTGAGTTGCTAAAGCACCGGTTTTAGAAAATAACCTTTCTGCTGGCAATTATAGCGTGATGTCGAAACTGTCGACAAAGGCCAGAAAATACCTCATTTGGCCAAGTCTTGCTATCGGCATCGTTGCATCAATCATGATTATGGATAGGACAAACTTAAAAATGTTGTGTAAGGAAATAAAAATAAATGAAAAAAGTAAATACGAACAAAATACCTTGCCTTCCGAAAAAGCTCTGCGGAAAAATACAATCACACGAAAAATATAAATGTAAGTTTCCTGAACCATTTAGATTGTGATTAGCGAAAAGAAAACTTGCCAGGTATGAAATCAAAAAAACACGTTTCTAGATGTTGACGCCACGGATACAGTGTAGTAGTATAGGTTCTATCAGAAGATTGCAGTCTTGTGTGTAAAGTAGATCCGAAGCATTCAAAAAAACATAGGGACGGGCTACAGTCCGATTGGGCGAATTATTGGATACCCTATTCTTATTCCTATCAGAGACCTTGAGAGTCTATATTATAAATTTCAGCTCCCTAGCTCAAACTTTGGTTTTAAAAAAAAAAAAAAACAAAAATCAATTGTGTGCGTGTCAGTGGGCGGATTTTAAAAATATTATCTCCCGAACTGTTTTAGGAGTCATAGATCATATATAAAAAATTTCAAGTTCTAGCTCAAATGCGGGCGTGTCTGTGGGCGGATTTCAAAAATTCTTAAAGTTTCAGCTGTGCAGGTTCAGTTTAAAGGCCTAATTTTTTGCCGACGGACGAACGGACGGACGGACATTCGAGGGCGGGTCAATAAGTCCGTGACTTTTTGAATTTCTTACCTCTTTACTGAAACGGCAACACTTCTCCTGTCAACAGGCATCTGTAAGTTGACTCCTGTCAAAATTTAAACTTGCTGCGTCAGTTAGTTTGTGTTTGACAGCTATTTTTATCAGACTACTCACTAATTTGAGGAGAAAATGGAAAAAAGTGAATTTCGTGTGCTTATTAAGCATTATTTCTTGCGAAAAAAAACCATTACCGAGACCAAGGCTAAGCTTGAAAAATACTATGGGCACTCTGCACCATCGATTTCAATGGTAAAAAAGTGGTTTACTGAATTTCGTTGTGGCCGTACAAGCACTGAAGATGCCGAACGTCCTGGACGCCCAGTTTAGGTCTCTACACCCGAAACAATCGAAAAAATTCACGATATGGTGTTGGCCGACCGAAGATTGAAAGTGCGAGAGATTGTGGAAGCCGTAGGGATCTCGCATGGCTCAGTGGTTTCAATTTTGAATGATCACTTGGGCATGAGAAAGCTTTCCACAAGATGGGTGCCGCGTTTGCTCACAGTCGACCACAAACGCAATCGTGTAACAACTTCACAGGAAGGTTTGGCGTTGTTAAATCGCAATATGGAGGAGTTTTTGCGCCGTTTTGTAACCGTGGACGAAACATGGATCCATCACAACACACCAAAGACCAAACAACAGTCAAAACAGTGGGTTTCTAAGGGTGAATCGGCGCCAAACAAGGCCAAGGTGGGTTTGTCAGCCAATAAAGTTATGGCGACTGTTTTTTGGGATGCACGCGGGATAATCCACATTGACTACCTTCAAAAGGGAAGAACAATCAATGGGGAATATTATGCCAACTTATTGGACCGATTCAATGACGATTTGAAAAAAAACCGACCTCATTTGGCCAAGAAAAAAGTTCTTTTCCACCAAGACAATGCAAGGGTGCACACATGTGCAGTTGCCATGGCAAAAATCCATGAATTGGGCTATGAATTGCTCCCTCATCCACCCTATTCTCCAGATTTGGCTCCGAGCGACTACTTCTTGTTCCCAAACCTGAAGAAATGGCTTGGTGGAAAAAGATTTGACTCCAATGATGAAGTCATCTCGCAAACAAAGGCCTATTTTGAGGACCTCGACAAATCATTTTTTTTGGAAGGGATAAAAAAATTGGAGAAACGTTGGACAAAGTGTATAGAGCTCAAAGGAGACTACGTTGAAAATAAAATTATTTTTTTTATCAAAAAATCTGTGTTTTATTCCAAAAGTCACGGACTTATTGACCCGCCCTCGTAGCTAGATCGGCATTACTATCGATGCTGATCATAAATATAGTATCTTTTAGGGGTCTACAGGCATAATTAAGGTATGTTACAAACTATGAGTCAAAATTAATATACCCTTAGAATAGGGTACTCGTATAATAAAATGTAACATAATTCAATAAACAATAATTATTATAAAAATGTTGAGACATTTTCATATGAAAAAATCGTTTATTTATAACTAACTTTTTTTAGGTAAATATATTAATTTTGAGCTTTGCACTTTATTTTATTCAATAACATTAATACAACTTTTTAAAATTAATTTATTATTTTTCTAACCCGGCACTTTTTTTGTATATTAATATGTACCTTACCTTTTTTTATTTAATTTATTAATTTTGTTGACTTTGTAGGCAGTTTTTTGTATTTAATAAAATTGCTATACTGTTTATATACCTACATCAATAAAAAATTATATTATTTGAGTTCATTGCTTATTTTTCATTTAATAAAACATACCTCATTTCACTCACAGAACTGACAATTTTTTTTGATTGATTAAACATAATACAGCAATTGACAAAATTTTAGTAACAAAATCATTTTTTTTTGTTGAATCAACACAACACAACGGCAAGACTTACAAAATATGAAATGATTTAACAAAATACAGCTATAGGGCTGCCAATATATTTTTCTAGAACCATCAAATCTTTTTGTTGATTCAACTAAACACAACGGTAGGACTAACAAATTATCTTGTTAAATTATGCGCTTTTTGTTTAGTAATTAATTCAACAAAATGTTTTTGTCATTTCAACAAAGGTGTTTGTATTGTAGTATACAAAATTTAGTATCATCATGTCAGGTTGACTAAGGACTTTTGTTGCACTTATTTTGACAGACATTTTGTTGTATCGACACCAATTTTTGTTAAATATAATAAGGTTTCATTATCAGTTTGAACCATGGCTCTTTATAAGCTATCAACTACTTGAAAATACCCCGAATGTCACCTAACCAACCCGTCGTGCCATATCTTCTCATCTATGCAATCATCACCTTCTAGTTAAAGTGTTAAAAGCTTCGGAATCTATCTCTATGTTCTCCAACACCAAGTTGCAGAATCACTGGTCTTAAAAAAAGTAATTGGTAAAATAAAATCCCCCTACCATCCCTTAACGACTTAACTCATTAAAATCCAATCAAACTACAATCGTATACGCATTTCATCGTTTAAGTTAGTTAATACGATAAAAGTACTCAACGCTGAAGCATCCAAATGCACCCACTAAATTCATTTCACATTTTATAAACTTCCCGTAAGCACCCCTGCAATACTTGATCCGTAGAATCCAAAAGTGCACCCTCATTTTGCGCAAATCTTCGTCTTCCATTTCATGAGTAAATCTACTCGGAAATCTCTCTTCACAAGCCACTTACTTCCGTTCTGTGGCACCCTAAAAACTCAGTCAGTTAGCAGTGCGCAACGTTATAAAACTAAAGATAAGTGCAAAAATCGTTTAAGTGCACATTTGCACTGCGGAAATCCTTTTCCAGTTTTTGACTATTCTCAGACAAAAAATTAAAATGCTCAATTTGATTAAGGGACCGAAATTGGGAGGGTTGCTGATGAATGTTTAGGAATACCCCAAATTCATTGCAATATGCTAAATGCTAAATTGTGGGCTTGTGACTTATCCATGGAATCAGTTTCAAGATTGTAAAGAAAGAGACATGTGGTGGCGGAGTTTAAATTAAGAGAGGATGATTGGGTAAATGCGGTATACCTACTATTGATTAATTTCAAGTATCATCAAATTAGGTAGCACCTCTGTTTGTATGATTGTCTGCGTTTGACATTTTTCCCATGGGATGAAGCTGCATTTCCAGTGGCCACAGTCATGATTCCATTTCAATTCATTGAAAGTGGGCAATTGAATGAGCGTGTGAGTTTCTGTTGTGAATATTATTCCGATGTAGGTTAAGAGGTGTCAATAGAGTGGTTGAGTGATTTAGACATACAGTAGAATATACAGTTCAATGAAAGCAAGTGAATATTTTATCTTATGGAGTATTCAGCACATCTGCGTCAATTCAATTATTGAGATGTCAATGTATAACAGGTTAACATGTGGCAATCCAACGACGCTGATGTGCGTGTTTCTGTAGTCGATTTATGCATTTGAGATTCCAGTGGGTTCATTTACTGTCAATAACATTCAATTTTGATTTAAGTGGTTTCCAGGAAAAATGGAAGAATACCAAAAAACAGCTACCATCGCTTCATCAGCATTACCATTGCTATGCCAGTATCTTTCTTTATCTCTCTTATCCCCGCAACCGCCTGTAGCAGGATATACCTTACGAGTCATAACACCCGTTTGCATATATTTTTTTTATCAAAACTGTTCATAGTCATCAAACTACTCTATATAATGGTGTTTATCGCGTCGCTGTAGTGCGCACCGTTTGCCAGAAACGTCAGTTAAAAGTCAAAATTTATCGTTCTACGCAAATAAATATTTTTTCTCCGGCATGTTTTCAAAAGCTTTTAGTAATTTTGTGGAGATGGAGTTGAAAAAAATATTGGTGAGTATTTTTTTATCGAATGATGAATGTGGTTTTGACTGTTGAATATTTTTTTCATAAAATATTTGAATTTTCGTGCCATCGTCTAGAGGCGGGCAGAGTGACAGTATACTTTTTTTTATATGCGCTTTTTTAATAATGGTGAATTAGTGCTTTCGTTAGATATTTAGGTTTGCAACCTGTCGCAGCTGACCGTTGACGTGATTACAGATTTGACGGCCTCAATTAAGCGCGGAAGAGACTGACGGCGGAGATGATTTCGATGACGATGGTAGTAATTCGGATTTAATTTGCCCAGAAGACTGTTTACTCATTGATAGCATTAAGACATAACAACTAGGTTAGGTTAGGTTAAAAAAGGGGTATGCAATTCGCATACAGCACTAGGCACCAGATGGGCCCATCGCGATCCTTAGGGAACCAATTAAAACCAAGACTTCAATTGGAAAAAAACCTAACAAACTTTTCCTAGACAAAGCCCAATCTTCCTGCATTTAACCAGCTTCCTGTGGTCTGTGATGCTCAGCTCCCCTAATTCCTCGAAGAAGTATTCCCCTAGAAACTTCCTCCGATTCCGTGCTATACCTTCGCTTTCACACAGTATGTGCGTTGTCTTCCTCGGCTTGTAGACCACCACAGAACCTGCACGTGTCCACGTCTACCAAACCAAGCCGCCTTCCTTAGAAGACAGTGCCCCGACATAATCCCAACTACTGTTCTTATTGCTCAATTTGAGAATTTCCTTAGATATTTTCTTATCCAAATGAAGCCCAAATACTCTAGACACCCTATGTCCCTCTAAATTCTGCCATCTAAGGTCAGCCATTTTTAAGATCTTCGCATTGATTATTCCCTAACTCCCATTCCTTTCTTGCTAGCTCATCGGCTTGCTCATTTCCCTCTGACATAAAAACTAACAAAGCATCTTCAGCATTACCATCCACGTTCGTTGCACCTGTAGTTATTGCTCTTATTGAACTGTCTCTGATATTTCTAAGATCAATGCTTTATGGGGAACAAAACTCATATTAGTTCCAAATTTATTCTGGCGCCGGCGATAATGTGATTCTTGAAAACAGACCGAATCTTGGAACTTCGTCAAATGTCGTTGCTCATTTTGTTGTTCAATTTATATCATCGTTTGAACAAAGGAGTCACAATCCAATTGCCGAATTTGCACTCGGATGTTGCGGAATCATTGTGTCGAACGAAGCTAAAATACCAAAAGGTCGACCAACGTCATCGCCAGATACAATGCCTTCAAAATCAATGAAGCCCTATATTCCAACTGCAGATGTTCGTTACGATAACGTAGGCCATTGGCAAAAAGACATATAAATTGGCAAGATGTAAGTCAGAAACTCAAGAATGTTCCTCCAAATGCAGCTTGAATATTTGCAATTCAAGCACCAAGTCGTGTTTTTGTATGTTCCATCAACGTTGATATAATACAAATACATTGTTCAGCGTCTTTTAATTAATTTTTAATTAATTTACCCAAATATTGATTTGACAAACTATTATTTTTTGTAAACACAGGTGTGGTATTTTTTCGTCTGGCAATTTTGCCTTTGCAAGGTTAAACTATACCACATTGAAAAAACGGACTTCAAAGAGAGAGAATATTAGTCTATACTGGTTTATTGACTTAAATCAAAACAATAAGGCATAAAGAGGGCTTAATGACAAAGGGGCATCTACTCGTACAAGGGTCAACGTGCAAACAAACGCCGCACTGCAAAAGTGATTGCAAAATTCAATTTCCGTGTGAACTTAAAATCCAAAACTAATTTATTCACTGGATTAGGAAATATTGGAATCTTCAAAAGCCGAAAGAAATTTTAAAATCGGTCGAAGGATTCGGATGATACAGATAGTCCAAGTTTCCTTATTTTTAAAATCAAAGAAAAAATATTTGTTTTATGAAAAGTTTTAGAGTTTCGGCGTTAAAATCTAAAAACCTTGTTTAAAAATTATACTTTGTTTGTATTTGAGCTGTAAAAAGGAATATTCGTATAACAATTATGAACCATTTTTTTTTGATTGCAAAATTTTAAGATTTTCGAAAGCTGTTTTTGGCTCAATTTTTGACTTTAAGTTGAGTATAAAAACGGAAATTTAATCTTCGACTATTTCTGAAACATTTACTAAGAAAACTAGCTGCAAGTTTTTGCCTATTTGCAGTTAAGAGCGATTTTATAAAAGAAGTTTGTTATTATTCATTTATGGCTTTTTTTATTATATCCTTAAAAATGCAAGTGGTCATAAAAACATTATTTTTACATGTAAAAATGTATTCTTAACTTGAAAATGTATTCTTTGGAAACCAAGAGTGAACAGGAAATAATTAGACTTCCAAGAAGTCTGACGTTACAAAGCAAGTGGGGCTGTGATGGATTAGTTATATGGGCAAACTGGCTATAAACAAAAAATAGTAACACATGATGGTAAAACAATAACAGATTCAAACATGTTTATGGCCTCAATTGTTCCCCTGAGACTTAAGTGTGCAAATAGTGAATATAGGACAAACCCGCGCCTATCATCAGTTCATTTCTGCCGACCAATAATGTTCCAGTATACAAAGGAAACTGCAGATCTTATAAGGAACACAGTTAATGACATCAAAAGCCAAATCGCTGATCTTCAACCTTTTGAATATAAGGTTAATGACGAAGTAGTTATTGTTGGAAAGCACGAACTATTAATTTTTAACAACGATTGACGGAAAAGTGTTGAATGAAATCACTGAAACAAAGTCGACACGGTCATATCCCATTTGCAAAAGAACGCAAAGAAACTTCAACAATGAAGACCAGCCAACAAATGACGAGCATAATTACGAATATGAAATATCTCCATTACATGCCAGAATCAGATGCATGGAATTCATTTTGAAACTTGCATATACACTCAAAAAAATGGAGAAAATATTGATGGAGGCAGAAAGAATAAGGAAGCGAGATAATTTTTTTTTTATTTTTTTTATTTTATTTTATTTATTTTATTTAACGTACAATCTATTGTCAGAGTGACAAGTGTTGAATGTAGGTACAAGAAATCTATCAAATAAATTGACACAAATTGTTGATGGGGAATAACATAAAAGAAAATAATAGCAAAAAAAACTAATACAATTATTTTATTTAAAAAAAAAATGTAAGAAAAAAAAGAAAAAATACATACCTACACCAGACATTCAATAAACAATATTCATAAAAAAAAATATTTATGGCTGAATAGTCCAAAGACAACAACCATTTCTTAACACCTTTTAAAAATACATTTTTAGCCCCCTCACACCTAATTATATCTGGAAGTGAATTAAACGAACGTGGTGCGGTGGCATAGTAAAATCTTTTAAAGTAGGCTTTATAAATTATAGGAACAGTTACCAAACTTCTAGTATTGACCAGAAAATTATAGTTATCTACGTTTCTTACAAAGTAAAAACCCGAGTTTTTGAAATTTTGTAGCAGTTAAGATGCCTTAGCGGAAGAATTCCAAGGTTTTTGAACAAAGAAAACTTGGAGTTCTGCGATTTACTTTGCATACAATCCGTATTGCATGTTTTTGTTTTATCAATAGTGGTTCCGTTTTATTAAAATATGCACCACCCCAACAAGAGATACCATATTGCAGCTTAGATTTTAAAAGACCATTATATAAGAGTTCTATAATGGTTTGTGGACAATATAGACTAAGATGATAAAGTTGTCTAACTACTTTATTAAGGTATTGTTTAAGATAAAGTGTATGATTATTCCAACTGAGCTTGTTATCTAACACTACACCTAAATATTTAAAATTGTCAACACACTCCACCCTGAAACAATCATTGCTACAAGATTTAAAATTGTCGAATGTTACATAATTACCATTGAGATTGGTAAAGCAAAACTGATTGCAACTTGGAGAGTGATAATAAATCGGTAAATCATCGCAGAAATTATTTTTATATTAAATATCATAAATTTGGTTTTATCACTTATAATGAGTTTGTGTTTTGTGAACCATTTTCTCATTAAATCGAGGTCATAGTTCACATCCGCAAACATATTCAGCAAACTTGCATTTGAATATGAAAGGGCAGTATCATCAGCAAACGCTGTAACTTTACCTTTAAAAGGTTCAACAAACAAAGAGTTGACATATATCAGGAACAAAATAGGACCCAAAACTGAACCTTGTGGAACACTAAGTTCAATGTAATTCGGAGCGCTATAAATATTTTTGATCTTAACCATTTGGCTTCGATTTTTCAAATAAGAAGCAAACCAATCGTATACTCGTATATAACCCCTAAAACCTATATAAAAAAGTTTGTCAATATTGAGTGATCCACCATGTCAAATGCTTTAGTGATGTCAATAAATAAGGAAGCCGGTATTTCTGATATATTTAGACTGTTGTATAATTCGCCAGTTAACTTTAACAGTGCCGTCTCAGTAGACCTTCCATTCCTAAAACCAAATTGACAATCACTAAAGAAATGTGTTCTATCTAGAAACGACAAAATTCTTGATTTAATACCTTAATATCCAAAGGAAATCTACGCGATATAAAATCTAGTCACTCCAATATGCGATATGGAGACCACTTACATCGCAACTGCTTTCGTTGTCATACCTTAACTTTGTATGAATGTGGTTGGTTGATTTCTATTCGTTCAAGAAGTTTCCAAATCAACGACGCTGTTAACATAATTTCTTGAATTCTCTAAATTCTGTTTTTAATTCTGAACAACAAAAAAAATAACAAAGGACTTTCTATTTCAAATGATTCCTTCTTACCTTTATGGAAACTTTATAAGACTACATATAAAAATGTCTTTGAGTTGTCACCTGAAACACACACTCACAATAGGATTCAATTTTGCGCTCATAAGCCCAACAAAAGCTTATTACGATTTCTTAAAAAATAGTTGCAAGAACTTGGTATTCTTTGAGCCATGCATTCTACATGAATACGGTTTATTAAATCATCAATTTTTCTATTTTGTATGTCTGACTCGACTACGAGACATGCTGAAATATGCATAGCTAGTAGTATGTGTGTTTGTAGTGGCGAAGTTTAAAGATGAAAACAAACGTGCGGAAGGATTCAGCAAGTAAGATACTTTATCTAATGTCCCGAAAAGAATTTCATGAAGTAAATACGTATATTCCCCCTGGCAACAAAAAAAAAGAATACAAATTTCCTCAGGTTATGCAGTACTCTACGAGTACTCGTACCATCGCACTCGTCTACCACCCTCAAAGAGGATGACGAAATTCTTTTCACTAGGATTATATGCGCCAACTTTGTATTTACTTATTGCTGTACTTTTTTTTATTAGACAATGCATTTGTAAGTATGTATGTATTTGTAAGGAATTGACATTTGAAATGAAATTTTATTTTTCCATATTTTTAAGTGCATACATACCGTTGCAATACTGTATCCTTTTCCTTTATGCAAAACAGTATGTGTGGGCATAAATAAAATTGTATTATGTTAAATTTATCTTGGCATGCGGGAATCAAATCAATTGTTGCCTGAAAGGATAAAGAAAAAGAAAATATGCATTTAGAGTTTCAGGATCATTTCAATAGATTGAATTGGTTGAGCTTAACATTTAACAGGTAAAACCAAATCGAAAGGTGTGATTTGAAATAAGTAAAAATGTAACGCATTCACACTTGCATATTAAGTACAACAAAGACGATGCTCATAAGTTACAATTGTAAAACTTTAGAAAAGAAAGAGAAGAAGGGTTTGGTGACGTATCGACATTTTCCACAATATTCCTGAATGAATATGAGAGGAAAGTCTTCTTTTGTTGTGTATCTTCATGGCTCCCTGAAATTACGCCAAAAAATGTTTTGGAAAAAAGACCAAAATAATTGGGGCGTAATAATTTTGGCAAAAATGCTAAAAACGTCGCGTTAGGCGGCTGCGCGCGTTGCGGCAGCCTGCGTGCCATCGCGCTCCGCCCCGCACGCGCCGTCCCGCGTCGCCTCGCGCCTTTTTGCGCTATCACTATTTTTTGTTTTTTTATTTGTGAATTTAAAACAATTGAACTGTACAGTGTACAATATATACCACTCATAGCATTTGTATCGTTTAAGACTACGGCTGATTTCAAGCACTCATCTTTAATACAACCGAACACTTTAAACTCATTATATTGATTTTCTTGATCAGGATGATTGTGATCAATAAAGTTTTTTGCCTTCACACAATTTCCATCACTTTTAATTTTCATTTTAGATTGACAGTTTTTTAAATAACAAATATAGAGAACATTTCCCTTATATACAGATTTTTTTTATATATTTGTTTCTGCAGTGTTACGTACAAAAGTTTGCTATTTTTTTGTTTCCCACTTATTATTTCATAATTGAAATTTTCCATTTTATTTCTCTTTTAAGATTTCACTTAAACGCGACTAAGCGAAAAACCACTAACTTATATAGGTACTGATTACGCGTGATCGCACGTGCTACATCAAAGGTCTTGAAGTTAGGTAAAAGCATTTAAAGTACGGCAAAACAACATAAAAAGTAAGCCAAAGAATGCAACTTTATGGAGCTTTTTCCTAAAACAAAAAAAAAAACAAAATTTTTGGCGTATTTTCCAAAATATTTGTTTTGGGCTTTTTTTCATTTTCCTTAAATGAAAAAAATGAACAAAAAAATCCAAATTTCGCGGCATTTGCGGCAAAATATTTGGGCGTTTTTTCTTAGCAAAAAACACCACAACTTTGTATGGAGATTTTTGGGCATTTTTTCCATTTTCATTTTTTGGCCTAATTTCCTTTGGCGTAATTTCAGGGAGCCTATCTTCATAGTTGCAAGATTTTTTTCTTCTTTCTTACCTAGGAAACTGCGTTCACTTAGTAATAAACATAACAAACTATGGGCAATTTATCTTCTATCCAGAACTGCAACAGATTATTTGAATTATCTCGATTCGTACTTACAGTTCTCTAACCCTTTTCACTGTCTCTATTAACGCTATCTTTCTGATGCTCAAGCTAACCTCATCAAGGACCCAAGGTCAATTTTTCATTTTGTTAATTATAAAAGGGAATCTGGGGCCCTCAACGGAACCATTTGTAATCGCAAACTCGTACTCGCAACCGTATTCAAGCAGTCCTTCGCTGACGACTGCACAGAACCGGATCACTCTTACTTCAGTTATGTGAAAAACTCTACCGTTGGCCCATTCATTTTACCCACCTTTGACTTAGCCGGCCCAGACGGCCTTCCAGCCATCCTTCTTAAAAAGTGTTCTGCGGTTCTTTCACCTTTGATTTCTGATCTCTTTAAACATTCTCTATCTTTTGGAAAATTTCCTAAAATCTGGGAAACGTCCGACATTTGTCCAGTTCACAAAAAAGTACCAAAGAATGACGGAGCAAACTATCGACCAACTGCCAAGCTCTCGCATTTACCCAAGGTTTTTGAAAGTATCATGTACGACTCATTATCCTTCCAGTGCAAGTATCTTATCTCCCCCCTTCAGCATGATTTCCTCAAAGGTAGATCCACAAATACCAACCTGGTTAACTTTGTTTCCGTCACACTTTCTACATTAGACTTCAGTAAGGATTTTGACAAAATATCTCATCGTTTGATTCTTTTCAAACTCTCCTTCCTTGGTTTCGATCCCCTATTATTGAATTGGTTTTAATCTTACCTAGAGAACCGATCTTATAATATTCGTTTTCGCTCTGTTCTATATTTGCCTTTTAAAGCCGAATCTGGTGTTCCTCCAGGTAGCCACCTTGGACATCTTATTTTTATTCTGCCAATAAATGATATTGACAACGTCGTTAAGTTCTCCTCCATCTCCCTCAATGTCGACGACGCTAAATTCTTTAAAATAATTTCTTGTCCACACGACCCTGATCTTCTTCAACAAGAGCTCAATAGTTTTTCGATCTGGTGTCAAAAAAACTTTATGGAGCTGAATATTGCTAAATGTGAACTTTTTACTTTTTCACGTAAGTGGACTCAGTCTCCCCCCAGACGTTACTTTTTGAACAACCAACTCATTGTTACCGTTCTAACCATCCGCGACCTAGGTGTTCTGTGTGACAAAGAGCTTAGCTTTAGGTCACATATTGACGATATAATCAATAAAGCTAACTCGCCCCTTGGTTTCGTCAAACGGTGGTCTAAAGAATTTACCAATCCCTAGCCAAGTGTGGCCGCCATATTACCGGGTTCACATTAATAGAATCGAAAGCATTCAACGTCGATTTCTCCGTTTTGCTCTTCGTGGGCTCCCGTGGAATAATCACCTTATCCTACCACCATATCACGAACGCCTTAAATTAATAAACCTTCAAACCCTTGATGCTTATACATCGTCTTCTCACTGGCTCCATTGACTGTTCCTATCTTTAAGATCATCTTGCCTTTAACACCAACCCTCGCAATTAAAGATCCCCTCCTCTTTTCTACCTTCCCAACCATAGCACGGCTTGAACGGGCCGATATCCCGTATGTTGCAGAAGGTCAATTGTAACCACTTGCTCTTTGATTTTAATCGCTGCACCTCCTCCCTCAAATCTGCCCTCCTCCACCCCTCACCATCCACCTAATTAGTTTAAAGTATTAGTTTTAATGCCTATAGCTAAAAGTCTTAGTTTTGTAAGTAGTTTTAAGACATATATGTAGCTTGTATTAACCTGAATAAATGGGGGCGTACGCCCCCACCAAAATGAAAATTAAAATTAAAGATTAATTAAAAAACATAGGGACGGGCTACAGTCCGCTTGGGCGAACTGTTGGATATCCTATTCTTATTCCTATCAGACACCTAGAGAGTCTATAGCTATTATAAATGTCAGCCCTTTAAATTACATTTTGGGCATGTCAGTGGGCGGATTTTAAAAATATTTAATTATTAAAGGGCCCCTAGAGAGTATATATTTTAAATTTCAATTTCCTAGCTCAAACTTTGACTTTTCAATAAAATTATTTTATTTAATTGTAGGCGTGTCACTGGGCGGATTTTAGAAATTGTATCTCCCGAGCAGTTTTAGGAGTCAAAGATCATATATAAAAAATTTCAGCTTTCTAGGTCCAGTTTAAAGGCCTAATTTTTTGCCGACGGACGAACGGACGGACATGGCTAGATCGACATTACTATCAATGCTGATCATAAATATAGTAACTTTTAGGGGACTTCGGGCAATATTAAAGTAAGTTACAAACTATGAGTTAAAATTAATATACCCTTAGAATAGGGTATAATTACCTAGGTCCATTTTTACAACTTCACCTTAAGGAGTTTTAAATTAAATAAAAAAAATCTAAAGCGTTATTTTTGCACATTTTATTTATACAAAATGGACTTGGATAATGCGGATTTTATGCTTCAAAAACGAAATTAATGCCGTCCACTCTTAAATTTGTGATCACGCGTGAGCGAACCCCATAAAAAAGTCCCACGGTAAACCCCCGTGAACGAGGTACCCAGAGTATTATTATTATTATTATTATTATTATTTTATTATTTATTTATTCATTCATTCATTATAAACTTATAGCTATGTACAATTTTTAAAAAATTAATGAAATAAAAGTCATCATTCTGTAACTTGGGAAGTTAGTTTTGAATGATACATTCCAAAATTTAATTAACAATTCCATAAATATCTGAAGTGGGGTGACAATCAGTTATAAGTAATTCATAGAAACAATTTTGATGGAAACAGTTAATGGGCTTAATTTTTGCTGAACGGGAAAAGATTATAAATGAAAATACATAACAATTCTAGAAAAACAATACTCTACGGAGAATTACGAAGAAACTAGCAATATTCTATGCTTAAGCTGATTTTAAAAGGGATTCAATGCTGTCATTATCATATGTGAATAGCCAGTCTTTAACTTTTCTCAAAAAAGAAGTAAAATGAGGTGTCGTTCTGATGAATAACGGTAGTTTGTTGAAAAGCTTTGGAGCTGTAGCAGTGTAAAATTGTGAGAAATGAGAACTGCGCGTGAATGGTTCGATTACAAGATGCAAGTTATTTATACGTAGGCAGTAGAGTTGCGAGTTTCTGCTTGGGAAATTGCCACTTCTTTTAAAAAACTCTTTTAACACTTTATATACGTAAAGGTGTCTCATTGGTAGTATTCGCAGTTCCTTGTATAGAGGCCAACTTGCAACGAGTCTGTTTTCGTTACATATAATACGTATTAAATGTTTTTGGGCAATCAAGAGAGGTCTCAAATAAGTGGAGTAACATCCGCCCCAGCTCGATATGCCGTATTGAAGTTTAGATTGCGCAAGACCATTATAAACAAGGGACAGAAACTTTTTTGAGCAGAATGGTTTAATGAGGTACATTTTACGGGAAACCAACAACATATGCGACCGCAGGGTACGAATGTGATCCTTCCAA
This sequence comes from Portevinia maculata, assembly GCA_949715645.1. Taxonomy (NCBI): domain Eukaryota; kingdom Metazoa; phylum Arthropoda; class Insecta; order Diptera; family Syrphidae; genus Portevinia; species Portevinia maculata. Next base: position 35,269,557 of record OX454526.1, on the reverse strand, counting down.
TTTAAGTTTGAATCAATTAAAACCCCTAAATATTTAAATTGCGGCACAGACTCAATTTTAAAGCAGTTATCAGAGCATTTAGATTCGGAACTAAAATTGGATTTGCCATACTTGTGAATAGGTAAGCTAAATTGTTTACAGTTGTGAGCATGAAAGTAAAGATTATAATCAGAAAGATTATTACCAGAAAGCTTAAACGACACCAGCTTAGTTTTCTCACTAATAATAAGGTAATGACTAGCAAACCACGTTCTTAGGATTTCAAGATCTTCTTCAATTTTGGTTACACAATCGAGTAATGAGTCAGACTGGTAAGTGAATGCTATATCGTCAGCAAAGGCAGTAGCTGACCCATTTAGTTTCAGTTTAAAAATAGAATTAATATATATGAGGAAAAATAGCAGACCTAGCACGGACCCTTGCGGAACACCATTTCTTAAAAAGCAGGAATTACTAAAGGTACCATTTACATTTACTTTTTGGTTCCTTTCTCTCAAGTATGATTGAAGCCACTTAAAAGATTCACCTCTGAAACCTGCAGCATAAAGTTTGTCAAGTAGAACATTGTGGTCAACCACATCGAACGCTTTTGTCATGTCAACAAAAAGCGCCATGGTGGTTTTATTACAGTCCAAGCTGCCATAAAGTTCACTACAAACTTTCAAAATAGCATCTTCCGTGGACATTTTTGATCTAAACCCAAATTGTTTATTGCTAAAAAAATTATTTTTATCCAGAAAGGACATGATTCGAACTTTCATTAGCTTTTCAAAAAGTTTAGAGAAAGTGGGAAGCAAGGATATCGGCCTATAATTAGAAACACATTTTCTGTTACCTTTTTTAAAGAGAGGAATAACTTCAGCACTTTTTAAGCAATTGGGGAAGCAACCATTTGCAACACTTACGTTGAACAAGTAGCTTAAAATATCTACTACATATAATGCTATTCTCTTAACTAAACTACTTGAGATACCATCAGAAGTACATGAATTTTTACTTTTTAAAGAGAGAAAAGCAAGATAAATTTCACGCGAAGTAATCGAGTTGAACACAAAACTATTTGATTGTAACCTATCCGTTATAAAAGTTGAATCATTTGAGCAGTTGCAACTCAAGCAAAAAGCGGCAGTAGGTTTCAGCTTTTCAGAAATATCTGTGAAATATTTATTAAAATGATTAGAGATGGAGCTAGGGTCCTTTAGAGAGACACCATCAACTTGTAAATTATCAATTGCAATTACATTCCTATTTTTGCCTAATATGCAGTCTACAACCCTCCATCCCTCTCTAATATTCCCTTTAGCTCTTAGAAATGAACTGGCATAATAGTTGTTTCGAGTATCCTCTATATTATTTTTAACCGTTCTGCAGAGCGAAACATAATATAATTTTAGACTTTCATTGTTGGGGTGTTTTTTACATTTTTTGCTGACACTATTTTTCTTGTTGATAAGCATGAGAAGATTATTCGACATCCATGGTTTCAAGTGTTTATTTCTCGAAGGTTTGCAAGATGGAGCAGTGCAAGACTTGATATGCTTTAGTAAAATTGATAAAAAGACATCAAAAGCATTAGAAGGATCGCTTTCCAAATAGACAGGCTCCCAGAACTCATATTTTAAAAGTTCCTTTAGTAAATTGTGGTCAATGCAATTATTGGATTTACTTTGAGTTTTGCGACAATTTTTTAAATTCGGATTTAGAATGCCCTTCAGAGCGACCATTCTGTGGTCAGTTAGACTTAGATCATATACCACTCCATTTGGGATTTTACTTTGTGATTTGGAATTTGTATTAAATCTAGCAAAAATATGATCAATACAAGTACTTGAGGAATCAGTCACACGAGTTGCCTCGTTAATAAAACTTTTAAGACCATTTGCAGCCAAGAGAAATAAGTAGACCTCAGTATAACTATCTGTATCATTAAGTATGACTCCTCTCTTTTTGCTGATTGATGAATTATGAAAAATTACCTTCAGCTTCTCCTCTGAAACTCTAGATGTGGGAGCAGTAGCCTTCGTGAAGTGTTCTGTTGAAACAGCTGCAGTTGCGGTACCAAAAACTCGTCGATCATTCGGCAATGCACGTCAGCAGTGACTGTCTCTCGTTAGTTAAGGAAAAATATCAACCAATTATCCCTGATGGACACTACACTGCCATTTTTGATGACGATCCCAGGGGTTCTTGGCGCACCAGTATCCCATGTTCTATTTATTAACATAGCCATCGATATGAAAATCTGCTTCGTCGGTAAAAAAAACATTTTCCCAAGCTTGCATGTTGTTCAAAAACATTTTCGTTGAGAAAATGCATGATTTCCATTTTGTATCCGTTACCGTTACTTTTTCAAAAATAACGTTTTTTGTTGATTTTAGTACAGGCCGTAATCTTTTTTTATCTATTTAATCGGATCGGGCATAAGGAAGGATTTTGGTTAAGCGTTGTCCCTTCCTGTCTAAACTTTAGAACCGACAAACAGATAAGTTGCGTGCTCGGTCCGTCGTAAAAGACGACTAAGGGGAGAAATCACATCTTCGAAATTTGAACATTCACGTGAGTTTAACAACACATCTAACACCTTAAAGCTGTCTCGCAAGTGTGCTTGCAAATCCGTTACTTGACATGACTTAAGATCACGGATGTCGTTAACGGACGATCAAACAACAAATCAATACCAGGAACATGCACGTGTCGAATAATCAAAAAAGAGTCAGGCCTCGAAGCCCAGGGGTCACCCAAATTCGAAACTGGAAGGTTGTCGGTGTTTATTGAGTAGGGAGGTAATTAAGTTGCACGATTATGGTCCATTTAATTCTGCTCACAACCTCGCTGTTAAAGAAGAAGATTATTGAATTTTGTTTGGACGTTTTGTGACGACATAACAAATCGAGCCCCTGATCGGCCACACTGAACAGTACCAAAGTCCCCGCCACCAGAACACCGTCACATGTCGGGCCGCACTAATTCGCCAAACCCACCAGTCATAAAATAAAAATAAATAAAATAAATATAAGGCATTAACGGCCCTTACATGGCCTAAAACCTAGCTTCTCCAACCACTTTCTTGGGCGAAGTGGAAGGGACCAACAGTTTAAAATCCGAGTCCGGACGGCGAATTGAGAAGCTTGTCATGACAATTGATACTCTTGGATGTTTGTCAGACGTTCTCAAGAGGTCATAAAAAACCACCGGTCATAAAATGCCACCAGTACCGGCACACAAGGGAAACGAGAACCACTGATCGCCACCGTCAGCACAGCACATAATATCACGACACCAGTAGCACTAACACTACCGCCGACTATAGAAGGAAATAACAATTTCCCGGACCTAGAAGGAAGATATTGTTGACCGAATGTCCGATTCGCTGACCCGACAGTGGAATGAAGGTTTGAATTCTCGTCCAAACCACCGACCCAGCATTTGGAGGACAGTGCCGTTGACTGTTTCCGCTGACTAGTCTCGAAGGTTGCCGTTGAATTATCTGGCCCGCCGACTAGAGCTATGAAGACGGTACTGTTTAATCCTCTGGTCCGCTGACTAGTAATCTACGAAGGAGGTTGCTGTTGAATTACCTGGCCTGCCGAGAGGAAATAGACACCAAGTATTGGTGATTTTACTTTCCGGCCCTCCAGTAAGATTCAGAAAGGAGGTATGTGGGTGTATCGTCCATCTACCCGACACCACTCGTAATTAGTCGTATACCGTCCGTACTCTCTCTGTCGTAGTTACTTTAGTATACAATTTCGTAATCAAGGTCTAGATTATAGTCGTTATTGGGTCAACCCTGGCACCAACGACCATACCCCGGTCTAAGGCAAAAAGCACATCACAGTTTTAATAGAAATGCTACTTCAGTACATCCCCACAGGCAGGCGACTAAATAAGCACTTCCATGCAGTTTTCATGAAATTTAAAATGCAAACACTTCCAAACAACAAATAGTTTCCTATTTAACCACAGATGGCGCCGCAGTGACCGGGTACTCATTCCAGGTCTAGAGTCCATAGTTTTTTTTTTGTAATTGCGTGTACAGCGCGTCATGTGAAGAATTTTCTACATGGAAATGCTAATCGAGTTCGTCGCCGCAATGAAATATGGAGACGGCCTGAAGTATGTAGTTTTTCCTTCACGAGCAACCATCACAAAGAAATGAGAGAAATCGCTTACAAAAAACAGCAAAAAAAAAACAATGTGAAATTCAATTCAATGAAGACGCACAGCCGAAACACTTGTGGCACATCGACAACGAAGTTTTTTTTTTATTCTGGGACGAATTGCACTACATGTGTTGCAAATTGAAAATTGGGGTGCCTATTATTTAACCCTTTCGATCCGGATGGGACATCCAAGATATAAAAACACCTTTGTTCTATGTCCCATCCGGATCGAAAGGGTTAACTGCGCAACATTGACCGAAATGTATTAACGAAATACATTTTTGTTTCAAAGCCCTGCTGTGGATGTTATCGACAGCTATACTCGCACTAAAGAGATTTTTAAATACCCTTATAATGTAATAGTTACACAGCGCGGGCGTTAGGGAAATTAGGGTTAGAAGATATTGAGAGATGCCGATGTTGGTTTTGAATGTTTGTAGATTATAATGTGTAGGAAAAATTGACCGGGGAGGAGCATTCCACATTCTTGTTGTACGGCTAAGGAAAGATTCCTTGTATTTCACTGTACGTCCGAATACAGTCTTAATGGTAAACTGATGCACATTCCTTACACAGCGGGTATTGCGGTTGAAATGTTCTAGGGGTGGAATGCAACTGGCTATTTCGAGAATGAAAAGCCGTTCGGTTTCAACGATGCAAGTGCCATTCATGGACAATGGCATGATGTTAAGGTTTTGCTTTAATGAATCATTAAATTCCACTCTATTAGTTATACCCCACTGAGTTATTCTGTCGACATCGGAATTCAATGAGCTTAACATATGTTGCCGTTTCAGTTCCACACCCGAAGATGAGGGGCGTGTACCAAGACACAAATATATTATTAGTATTGCTGGGGATGCAATGTTGTTGTTTAAATTGTAAATTTGTCAAAGAAACGCGCTTTATGTAATTGGACTCAGATACAATACATGTTTTAGCTCGAAGTGTCGGCCATTGGGGGCTGGGAAGGGGTATTAATAATACAAAAATGTAATGGCAATCGAGTTGCCGTAAACCACGTGCAATCTCATCGAACTGAACTTTTTTAAAACTATTAATTTTTTTATTTCGGTTTTTTAAACAATACAATCAAACAACTTTTATTTCGTTCCAGTGGATGAAGGAAAGCGCAGCGGATTGAAGCTAGTTACTTATATCCTTCTTCATCTTCCTTAACGGCGAAGCTATGGTCATAATTAAAGGAACCAAAACCATCCCACTTCGATGCCCCCCAAATAGCCCGCCTGTGGAGTTTTGCCATTTGCAATAAACCTCGGCAGGCCTCTCGCTTTCGAATCACTTTTTATTGTGACCAATCAAATGGTGCTGCTATTGCATTTAGAAGCTTTGGGCCTGCATCTTTCGTACGATTTTGACAAATGGCCGCTTCTGTTACTGATTATTGTTTGATTTTCCTTTTACAACACTGGTGATACTTGGTCGTATCAACCCACGGATTTGCATGTTCACTTGCAGGAGAGTTTTAAGATTATTCAGAACAGCATTGGCTGGGGCCTCTAGGGATACCAGAAAAAAACTGGAAGAAATTGTCCATTACTGGACAAAATAGGCAGCCATTGGCGTAGTTAGATATCTGTGTATTTGGCTTGATCAGTATCTGTATAGACACATAGTTGCTTGCCTCGCTTTGACCAAGAACGCTTATGCTCTGACAAGGAGAATGTTTCAGCACTCAAGTTGACTCCAGAGTGAAGGTCATTTGCTACGTGGCCCTTATAAGGCCGATCATCACTTATGGTTGTCCATTGTGGTTCAACACAGCGCCTAGTTATATGGAAAAGATTCGGGTTTTGAAGAGACAATGTTTTAGGGCCTGTCTAATGTTGTTCCGAATGCCTGGATCCAACTAAATATATATAATAGTATTCCAACAAGGTACTATAAGATGGGGCTCGGTTGAATAGGATTGACAATTTTCTCATCAAGGTGACTCGAAGGCACGTTGCAAGGGCGATGGCCAGCGACAATAGCCTGATCTTTGGGGCTTACTACCCGGTCTGGCTGAACTCGATACGGAAAAGCGATTCAAAGAATTTTGGTGGCTTGTTGAGAAGGGAGGGGCCAACATGCCCTTGCAAGACGGTGCGTTACTCTAGGTAACATCCTCTTAGTTTATAGGTTAGACTAAGTAAGCTAGGGCGACGGTGTAGAGGTTAGTGTGTTGGCTTGTCAGTCGTTCCGCAGCTCTCATCGAGATAGGTCGGCTAGTTAGTGTTCAGCGGGAAAAAAGAAAAGTGTATCGATTATAAAAGCGATTTAGCCAAGTGTTTTCAAGTCCAAAGTTGGCTTAGTAAGGTAGGCGTCCGACTTCAGTCGTTCCGCAACTCTTCTCGAGATAGGGCGGCTAGTTAGTGTTCAGCGGAAAAAAAAAGGAAAGTGTAACCGTGATAAGTAGCGATTTAATCAAAATATTTTTATTCCAAAGTTGGCTTAGTAAGCTAAGCGTCCGACTCTGACGCCGGAGACTCGGGTTCGATTCTCGGCCCAAGTCTTTAATTTTTATTTATTTTTTTTTTCTCGGAAATAAAGTGATAAAGTCAAGAAGACAAACAAAAAATAAAACAAAGTGCCGCGACATATCAGGCGATGGACCCCGAAAAATCGGAGGTCCCGCTTACGGGTGTGGGTGTGCCGTTGCGACGTGTGGTGCGAACACGTGAGCCGGCAAAAAAAACAGCAGCAACAACAGCAGTAACAAAAGCAGCAATAGCAGCAACAACAGCATCAGCAACAACACCAGCCACAAAAACAGCCTCAGTTTGTATGACAAGGGCAGCTTTAAGTGGCACAAAAAATAAATCAAGTCCAAGCGTAACAACAGCGGGTTTCGCGTTGCCCAGGCGGGTGTCCTCATCACCAGCAACAACAACATCAACAACAACTACAACTCCAATAGCAGCACCTAAAATGGTAGCTGGAAATGCAGCTACAGTAGCAGCTCTCGCTACAACGCCAGCAGAAGCGGTAAGCGAGGAGTATAGGACGGTGGAAAAACGGCGACGAAAGTTAAAACCGAAGCCGAATCTTTCAGCCAAGAGAAGGTTAAACTTGGCAGGCGATAGTGTGGCATCATCGGTGGCTGCAACGGATGATGACGGAGCAAACTCCAGCTCTTATGAGTATGACGGAGGAGTGGACCGGTACGTCGGAGAGGGAAACTCCTTCAAGGACTTACCGGTCGATGACGAGGAAGTCGTTCAAATGGACGAAGAAAAAGAGGACGATGAAGAGGCGCAGCTGGACAAGCTCATAAAAGAGCTACTGGAGAAGCGCGACCAGTTGCGCAGAAAGAAGCTGCAGCAACAGCAACAACAAGCTGTGCTCAAGCAGCAAGTTCAGCAACAACTTCAGGAGAAGCAACAACAACGACAACGACAACACCAGCAACAACAACACCAACAACAACAACAGCAACAACAGCAACAACAACAAGAACAATCAAAGCAGCAACAGCAGCAACAAAAGACACAACCTAAGGTAAAAATTCCACCAATAAATGTGAGTAATTTTGAAATAGTAGATAGCATTAGGTTATGTAAACTTATCACGAAAAATTTCCATGTTAAAAGGCTTTCAGCCAACAAACACATAATTTTATGTGAAAAAATAGAGGAGTACCATAGGGTTCGTGCCGCCTTGGGAGAGGTTAAGACCGAGTACTTTACCTACACCCCAAGGGAGCAAAAACTTAAAACCGTTGTGTTGAAGGGAATTGATCCCTCAATAAAAACGGAGGAGCTAGAAAAAGAGCTCAAACTTTTTGAAAGCGACGACCTCAAGTTCGTGGGGGTCAAGCCATTTTCTTCGGCTGTGGCAAGGGGTGGTAACCGTTACTTACCATTCTTCTTAGTGCAGCTTACTCCCGACAGCAAAATTGACAGGCTGCGAAATATCCGCTTCCTGTACTACCACGCTGTAAGATGGGAGAAAATAAAAAGGTCGGATCGCATACTTCAATGTATGCGGTGCCAAAGGTTCGGGCACGCCGCAGCTAACTGCAACATGCAGTTTAGATGCGTGAAGTGCGATAAGGACCACATACATGGTGAATGCTCTCTAGGTAAGGAGAGAGTCGAAGACCGGAGTGTACTCTCCTGTGTGCTCTGCAGGAACTCTGGGCATCCCGCCAACTTCAGGGGTTGTCCAAAGTACCAAGAATTGAAAAAGAGAGTCCAGGCCCGCAAACAGCAGTCTGAAGATGATAGGCGTCAGAAGAGTCGCTCGTTCGCAAATTTTGTGGCACCCAACGTGTCCTTTGCCCAAATGGCAGCTGGACCGGGTCAAGCCCACATGACATCAAACCAACCAAAGGTAGCTCAAAAGGCACCAGAGGTGGATCTGGACTTAAAATCGATCCTTCTGTCCCTGCACGGAAAGATCGATAAGTTCCAGAAACAATTAAATGAACAAGCGGCCCGAATTGACTTTATCTATTCGGAGCTGTTTGTGGGGTCTGGTGTGCCATAAATCTAATGGCTGCGCTGGATGAGGGAAACTTAAAGATCCTTGCTGTGAATGTTAATTCACTAGTCAGGATCGAGAAAAGAACGTCACTTGCCAATTTGTTGAAAACTGAAAACCCGGATGTGCTTTTGGTTAGCGAAACTAAGCTAAATCAGAAGCACAAATTGGGATACAAAGACTATCATGTAATAAGAAGAGACCGGCCTCACTCCACTCAAGGAGGTGGGGTTGGAATCTTAATTCGAAAAGGCCTGCGCCATAGGGTTATATATAGCGGGGACGTGCGTAGGTTCCAGTTGTTGGAGGCATGCATCATATGCATTCCTCTCCATAGCCGGAGGAGAATGTATGTGGTGTCGCTTTACGCACCTGCTGCACCTCCACCAAACCAATTTATGACAGAGCTCGAGACACTTTTTCGTGGTCTGCAGCTGAACTCGGAGGAGAATTATTACTTCTTGGCCGGAGATATTAATGCCAAACATGCGGCATGGGGAAATATTACTGCAAATCCCAGGGGCAACCAGTTTCACGACTGGTGGCGCCTCAATATGATTGAGTACAACCTCGAGTTGTACGCGACGGATATCCCTTCTTTCCCAAGAAGCGGTGCTTTCCTGGACTTGGCCTTAACGGACGCAAGACTTCAACTGACGAACATAGATCAAAACACGGGGAACTGTTTGCGTGCGTTTGAGTACGATAGTGATCACTACGGACTCGCCGCCGCAATACGGATCCCGAACGAGCAAACGCTGCTGGAGGAGTACGAAGCAGTGTGTTCATTCGATTATCGGAGGGCACAATGGTCGCGCTTCTCCAGATTTTTAAAGCGAGATATACGTTCGAGTGGGATCGAGCCACCGACAAACAGTAACATGACAAATGATGACATTGATCGGCATTTATTGCAAATGAACGACGCCATCAAACGAACTATGGAACGAACTATTCCTCGAGTAGGACGTTCCAACGACGACCAGACAGAAAAGTACAGAAACCCTACAATCGACGCACTATACCGACAGAAAAGTAGACTGCTCTCGAGGCTTAAACGGCTGTACAGGCAATTTACTGATCGCGACGACCCGGAGGTAAGGATGCTGAAGTCAGAGATCCGAATCCTGAAACAGCTGATAAAAGAAAATTACAGAAAATCTGTAAGTCTGTATTGGGGCAATAAAATTCGGGCTATTAAAACCTGTAGTCCGAATATGTTCCCACAGATAAATAAGTTGTTCAGGAGGAAAGATCACAATGATATTCCTTGTGTTCGAATCTCCCAGACAGCAGAGAACAGACAGGCAGTACTGACTGCTGGAATAAGTCCAGAAAATGTCGCTTCAAACGACGATTTTTTCGTGGTCGAGGACCCACAGGAGAAAGTGGATTTGCTGGGCGCTTGTTTCGAGGCCGTGTATACGGTGAACAATCCTGTTCGCCGTAACCACGACATTGAGAATAGGGCTCTGGTGAGCCACTTCTATCTGCGCACCGAACTTGAGAATTGGCGATCTGAGAATAACGGATTCACCGTATTCACTGATGAAAACCATGCTAATGCAGTTGTCGCCAATGGCCGAGATGCATCGCACTTGTTCGTGTCGAAGGATGATCTTCTTTGCATCTTCGAGTCACTTAAGAATAAAAAGTCGGCGGGGATGGATGGTGTCCCAAACGTCGTATTGAGACACCTGCCTCTGGAGGCTGTAGATATTTTCACCACGCTGTTTAACAATGCGCTGAATAATGCACATTATCCGGCGCATTGGAAGATAGCTGTGGTACACCCTATCCCGAAAAAAGGTAAAGATAGGACGAACCCTGCCAATCTCCGGTCAATTAGCTTGCTTCCGAATATTAGCAAGGTCTTCGAAAAAGTTGTCAATAGAGCCCTGTTAAAGTGGGTCGAGGACAATAACATAATTCGGGACAACCAGTTTGGTTTCAGGGCGAGGCATGACACTATTCATGCCGCGTCGAAACTGGTTTCCGACATTCAGTGGAATAAATGCAAGAACCAATGCACGGGTGCTTGTCTAGTTGATTTTGAGAAGGCTTTCGACACCGTATGGTTAGAGGGACTTTTCTACAAGTTGACCAGGCGGGGGATGCACAAACCTTTGCTATATGTAATTTATAATATGCTTATGGGAAAGAAGTTCGTAGTCAAATGTGGCAACGTGACTTCGAGCAGAGTCTTTCAAATTAAAAACGGTTTACAGCAGGGGGCGGTCAATTCTCCGATCCTGTTTAACATTTACACGAGTGATCTGGTGGGTTCACTCAGACATGCTATAGCGTATGCCGACGATTTGGTGGCATACAGATCAGGTTCTAAAATCGAGGTCATTAATATCCTTTTGCAGCGTGACTTCGATCAAATTAAGCGATATTGCGACGACTGGAAGTTGAAAATCAACTTTCAGAAGACGGAAACAATCTTGTTCAGAACTCCATTGGCTGGGGCCTCTAGGGATACCAGAAAAAATTGGAAGAAATTGGCCATTATTGGACAGGATGGGCAGCCATTGGCGGTGAGAAGCGTAGTTAGATATCTAGGTATCTGGCTTGACCAGTATCTATATTTCGATAGACATATAGTTGCTTGTCTTGCTGGGGCCAAGAGGGCTTATGCTCTGACAAGGAGACTGTTTCATAGCAGTCAACTTGACTCCAGAGTGAAGGTCATTTGCTACGTGGCCCTTATAAGGCCGATCATCGCTTATGGTTGTCCATTGTGGTTTAATATAGCGCCTAGTTATATGGAAAAGATTCGGGTTTTGGAGAGACAATGTCTTAGGACCTGTCTCCGGTTGTTCCGAACGCCCGAATCCAACTATATAAAATACTATCCCAACAAGGTCCTATACGATGGGGCTCAGTTGAATAGGATTGACAATTTCCTCATTAAGGTCACTCGAAGGCACGTTGCAAGGGCGATGGCCAGCGACAATAGTCTGATATTTGGGGCTTACTACCCCAATGAAATGTACATTGAGAGTACGCTCCGGTCTGGCTTTATCCCGCCAGAGGCATTTATCCATATTGATGCAAAAGGGCTGGTACAGACGAGGGATGGTATTCCGGTCTTATACCATCGCTACCGCAGCGCGAGAGATAAGCGGCTCCTCCATGACGGGGACGTCGCCAATGCTCATGAGCTCCTCCGTTTTAGTACCGCAATATCGGAGAGGGATAGATTCGACACGGAAAAGCAATTCGCCGAATTTTGGTGGCTTGTTGAGGGGGGAGGGGTCAACATGCCCTCCCAGGACGGTGCGTTACTCTAGGTAACTTCCTCTTAGCTTATAAGTTAGATTAAGTCAGCTAGGGCGTTTTTGGGAGAGGCCGGGCTCGCCAACGTGTGGTGGTGCTTCCGGGAGTTGACTGACGCTGTAAGGCTTCAGTCGGCTCACGGCGGCGCGTGTGCACGTTGACGACTGCCAGGCGCTCGGAAAGCAATTGGGATTTTGACCACTTATTGCGCCAGGCAACGAGTGCTCATAATCCTAATTATAGTTAGAATACGTTAAGTAGTTTAAGTAAGTAGAATAGGTAGTTTGTAATTTGTTTTATATAAAATCTCAATAATGATACCGAGTTTTAGTAAATTTTCTCGAGGAATATATATGTAAGATTAGTTCGTAAAATAGTTCGTAGGCCGAAAGGCAATAATTCTAAGATATAGTTAAGTTTAGAGCGTTCGCATAAGGACCAATAAATAAGAATAAGTATCCTGTTAATTTTAAGTTAGGTTTAATCATTTTTGTCTAGTATGTAAGTAGATATTTATCAATGAATAAAAAAAATGAATTTCAAAGTCAAAAAAAAAAAAAAGTGTGTTGGGTTGTGACCCGTGCGGTGCAGGTTCAATCCCCATGGGGAACAACAACATACGCCACCCAATCACATGCCTCTACACCAAAAGGAGAATTTCTGCCTGGTAGTACAATGGAACGTTACCGAGTCTGAGTGCTCTTGGATTTGGATTTCCTTTTTGAAAAAAAAAAAAAAAAAAAAAAAAAAAAAAGCTAGGGCGTTTCTCGGAGAGGACGGGCTCGTCAACTTGTGGTGGTATTTCGGGAGGTGACTGACGCTGTAAGGCTTCAGTCGCCTCACGGCGGCGCGTGTGCACGTTGACGGTTGCATGCCCCACTTTTCGCCGAGGGTTTTGCTACAGGTATAGAAGGCTATACATGTCTTGATTCTTCGTTGTTCTATGTTCATTTTTCAGTTGAGTTAAGATAAGAGGATAACTCCTAGATACCACTGGTTGATAGGGAGAGGGGTGTGCCGTTTAGGCGAGGAAGTATGAAGTCAGTTAGTTTGATTTTGGTGGTGAAGAGCATCAGTTCATTTGACTAAGATGGGTTTCTTATATCAGCTTCCTCAGGGACTCTAGAATTGCTTCAGTGTGTACGTTGTTGTCCTTCTATGTCTAGAAAGGTGGCCAAGGTGTATGCTTGGATTTTTCTATTGTACTAACTACCTCTTTCTATGAAGTATACTTGTTCTTATCCTATAAAGAAAGTTTCATCCTCATGGACAGTTACGAAAATGAATACGTACATAGTTATGTTGACATCTCCTCGACTCATACAACTGCCGGCCTTCGGCATCACATGTAGGCGGTTAGGGTGCCGGCACAGTTATTAGAATATATATAACTTTTGATTACAATGGAATGAAAATTTATATATTCTAATAATTTAACACAACGCTGCTTCCAGCGGCGCCCTGAGCACATGCATGTGAGGCCGAAGGCCGGTCAGTTTATGATTCAAAGAGGTGTCTAGAGGTTGAAAACCTTTTAAAATGCGAAGCAGGCCATCCAGGTACTATTATCCGTTGAACTATTTCATACAATATGAGCTTTGAAGCATGTCGATGTACATTTTGTCACTCCATCACTCGAAAAAAACTTACTTTAGGAATAAATTCAGAAATGTGCAACTCTTCAATTTATCATGGAAAATAAAGCGGAATTCTAGAAAAACATAAATCGGATTTGTTTCTCAACTGATGTTCGGCGTCATTTTGCTTTGTCATAGCGAAATAAAGCCGAACGAAAGAATTTTAAAAGTCGGCGTTATTTCGCTCGGCGTTATTTCACGGAACCAACAAAGACCGCCAAGTCCACTTAGGGGGTAGGGAAATGGAAAGGGTATCCAACAGTTTGCCCAAGGAGAATGTAGGCCTTTTTTATGTTTTTATGCCAACATCAATCACCTCTCTCCAAATGAGTCTCTCAGTGGAATATCTGTATTTTTTTTACTTGTTTTGGGTAAGACTCAGCAGTAAGTCTGAGCAAATAATTACGATTCTCATTTATAGAGGTGAAGAGTTTTACAAAAAAAAAGATTGATTTCAATGGGCAAAAAGCGAAAATGACCGACGCACTGTGGAGTATTTCTATGCCAAAACCGCTCAAAAGTCAAAAAAATCAAGTTGTCATAAATTTCGGTTGGCACCGCTATTCTTCAAGCTTGATAACCGGTCCATTATGCATTATGCAAAAAAAGTTGCACCGCTATTGCCAATCGCCACATTATCAGTCAGAACCTAGCCATTGTCGGAGCTGCATTTATTGGTTATCTGCACTTTTGTTCGTGACTCATTTTTGATTTGGTGTTGTTTTTGTGTGTGGTGAAATTAAGAATGAAAATTATTTGATTATGGAAGTGCAAGGTATAATCGATGTTAAGATATAAAATTTGATTTTTTTGTCTGCATGATTTTGTTGTATGCGAACGGTGTTCATGAAGTCCTAATTTAATGTTTAATTGTAATAAAACGTTTTAGATAATGGTGTTTTTGTTTGCGAGTATGTCATGATCAGGCTGTAATATTGTTATGGGCATACTCCTTAGTCTCTTGGCAATCATAGACCGCAATAAAACTGTTTATGTCACTTCGAAGACTATGATAGCTTATGGTGACTTATACAGAATTTCGTACTTGCCTTGCAGATTCGTCGGGTAGTGTCGAGAGTTTTACCCGAAGGGAATTATACGATATGCTAAAAGATTTTAGAAATAAAAAAGTTGATGAAAAACGTTTGTTGTTGGAGAAAAAGCTTACCCAAATTTTAAAATCCAATCGAACAAAAAAGTTGTGTCAGCAATGCTTTGAAATATTTTAAAAGCGATTTCAAGAAAAAATGGTCTGCTATATCTATAAAGATTCCTTAAAACCAATGAAAAGCGGCTTCAAACAAGCATTAAACTGCCCTTTGTTGAGCCCTTGCACAAACTAGGGCGACCATGCAAACCATTCGAAGAGCTTAGTGACTGCAGTAAGCGGCGAAAAACTAAAGACGTCGAAGAGTTGACGCTTGCAGCCAGCGTAAGTCAGCGTACTTTAGGAAATTCTGATGCATCAAAAATAATCAAAGTGACTAACTCGCCAACCGATGCTAAAGAACTTTGTAACTTAATTTCCTCTTCTGCGAAGCAAGTTGCAGCGAAAAAGTTTACACCTCAAGAAGTATTGGCAATATTGGTTGAAGGCGACTTCACAAGGAAGCAGTGGGAAGTGATACAAAGTGCCAGCAAAAGTATCTACCCCTGCTACTCATTGATAAAAAAGTGAAAAACTGAATGTTACCCTGATAAATAATTCATCACAGTCACTGAAACCTGTGCAGAAATACAAATGCACGCATTGCTTGATCACACTGCATTACGTCTTTGCAAATACGTCGAAGAATTAGAAACGTGTTTAGAGGAAGAAAGTAAAAATATGGTTTTGATTTCAAAATGGGGCTGTGATGGGTCGCAACAGACGTAGTATAAGCAGAAATTTAAAAATAGCACTGAACAGTGGCGTTAATATTTTTCAAAGCTCACTCATTCCTCTGCGACTTGTTGTAATGATTGATGGCGAACAGAAAAAAGTCGGGTTGGGGACATAATCCCGAAAACCAAAATCCCGAAAATCCAAAATCCCGAAAACCCAAAATCCAGTAAATCCAAAATTTCGAAAAGCCGAAATCCCGAAAAGTCAAAATCCCGAAAAAAGAATCCCGAAAACGAAATTCCCAAAAATTATATAAAATGAAAAATTTGCGCAAATTTGTCATTTTATATAATTTTTCGGGATTTCGTTTTCGGGATTCTTTATTTTATTTTGAATGTAAAATAGACAAGTGTTTGTCCATTCCATTTACCGTAATAATGTTTTGCAATTGTTTGCGTTGTAATGTTCCGCAATTCGCAATGTGCATTCAGTTGAGCTGATCTCAAATAGTGTGATAGCTGACCGACTAGATTTTTGTTAGACAGTGAACATCGTAATACAAAGTGAGTATCGTGCATGCCTTTATAATTAAAAACTTTATATTATCAGTGACATTTTGTGTTTGAAGTAGAAATGAACGTGTCCATCGTGAAAACCAACAAACAGCGTGAGAAACTGCTTATTGACGGCTACAAAAAATACAAGGATACATTTTACTGGGAGTGTGAGCAGCGAAAGCGTTCTGAAATAAGTTCAGTTAATCTCAGATTGATTGCGTACAATATGAACTTGTATTAAATATTGTTTTGTCATGGATCGTTTTTGATATGTTTTTGTAAGACTTGAACTGTTTTTGTTATGTTTTATTTATTTGAATTTTTTTGTTGCTACAATAAAATTTTTAGTTTCATTTTCGGGATTTGGGTCTTTCGGAATTTTGGATTTTCGGGATTGTGGGTTTTCGGGATTTTAGTTTTTCGGGATTGTGGCTTTTCGGGATTTTGGATTTTCGGGATTTTGGGCTTTCGGGATTACGTTTTTCGGGATTCTGTCCGACTCCCAAAAAAGTCATATGGCAAAGCCCAGTCGCTTCTTCTCCTAGATTGTGCAGGCCTATACGCATAAGCTTCATTAGTGAATCTAAGGATGTTACCAGAGATGAAATCAATTTCATTGAAAACCATCTCGCATCTCAGAGAAACAGAAGTACATAATCAATTCTAATAAAATAGCAAAAATAAAGCATACCATGTTGCTTACAATGCTTGACGGCAAAGTGTGCAATGCTGCTACAGATACTGCCTCTACTATGAGGTGCTATATTAGTGGACAGACTTCTAAGGATTTCAATAAGTTTATTAAAACTGAGCAAGTCAATGTAGAAGCACTAAAGTTTGGACTCTCAATTATTCACGCACGGATTCGCTTTTTCGAATCGCTTCTACATTTAGCTATTGCTTATAGCAATTGTGAAAGCTACAAAGGAGAAAATTCAAGGCACATTGAAAGAGCAAATGGGGCTCTAAGGTGTACCCAAAGTGCGATTTGGTAATACCAATGACGGCAACACGTCCAGAAGGTTTTTCAATGACCGGGAGTGTTCTTCTCGTATAACTGGGGTAAATCTTAATTTGATAACTCGTTTCAAAACTATCTTGGAAGTGATTTTTAGTGGATATAAAATTGATGCAGACAAATTTAATACCTTCGCCCACGATACCACTTAATTGTACATAGATCAGTACGGCTGGCATCCCATATCACCAACTATACACAAAGTGTTGATACATGGAGCAGAGGTAGTAAACCATGCAGGTTTGCCTATTAGTCAGCTATCGGAGGAGGCGGCGGAGGCTCAAAACAAACACTTGAGGCAATATAGACTGAAATTTAGTCGAAAATGTTAACGAGTTTTTTGTAACAGAGACGTCTTACACAGACAGTTGTTGAGCTCAGACCCGTAACTTAGCAGCCTTAGAGCACGGCAGCACAAGAGAACCAAACCATTATCCCAGGAGGCACGAACTCTTTTGATCCCAAGCGAACTGCCTATGCCTCTAGAAGGCGATAACAACAGAAGTATGGACGATATTGAAGAAGAAGAACATGTAGACTACCTTTCATCTTCAGATTCTGATTAAACACATTTTCTTTCAAATTCTTCATAATATTTAAGAATAAACAATTAATTTTCATAATATGTTGTGTTTCAATTGATTTATTTACAAAAAAAATCATAAAATAATTTTGAGCGGTTTTTTCATACAAATACTCCACAGTGCGACGTCTAAAGTGTTTTTGTGCAAATCAATTCAAAAGACAAACTTGAACTCAAACTTATACAAAACTTTAATACATAGGTATAAGGAATTATAGAAGAATAGATGAAAAGCTCCTTACAATCATTTCTCAACGCTTCAATTACATATCGCCATATTACTACAAGGTGGCGCAAAAATAACCTTCCGATGTTTTTTGACTGTAATTTAAAAAAAAAATGAAAAACTTTGATTCTTCTTGTGGATTATTTTTATTTGGTCTTTTAATTTTTTTTACATCAAGTCATGTAAATGGCCGCCGCCACAGTTGATTGTCATTTGAGCCCTTTTTATGGCATTTTCCTTCACTTTGGACAAAACTTCCGGCGATAGGTCCTCACATTGTTGACGGATATTGTCTTTAAGAGCTGCAAGAGTCTGAGACTTGTTGACATAAACCCGCGACTTCAAAAAGCCCCGCAAAAAGAAGTCTGGAGCGGTAAAATCAGGCGATCTTGCTGGCCAGTGCAAATCGCCAAAACGGGAGATTAGGCGCCCGGGAAATGCATCCTTCAGCATATCGGTTGTGGCACGTGCAGTGTGTGCCGTTGCACCGTTCTGTTGGAACCACATGTTTTCCAATACCAATTCATCAAGTTGCGGCAAAAAGAACTCGTTGATCATTGCTCTGTAGCGCTTACCATTCACAGTAACCGTTTGGCCCGCGACGTCTTCGAAGAAAAAAGGTCCGATGACTCCTCCAGCGAAAACAGCACACCATACAGTGACTTTGAGCGGGTGTAATGGCTCTTCGTGGGTTACACACGGATTTTCAGTGCCCCAGAAGCGTAAATTTTGCTTATTTACGTACCCGCTAAGATGGAAATGGGCCTCACTCATGATAATTTTTGATGAAAAATCATCTTCCTCTTGGTGGTGATTAAGGATAGCTTGAGCGTATGTTAGACGCGATTGGCGGTCAGCAGCTAACAGCTGATGCACCGTCTGGACTTTGTACGGAAACATCTTCAAATCTTGTACCAAAATTCGCTGTAAAGACCGTCTACTGATACCCATTTGCGTGGCACGTCGTCTGGTCGATGTCGACGGCGCGTCCATGACATCTTCGGCTACAGCAGCAATATTCTCTGCAGAACGGCTACTCCGGGGTCTGCCACGCCTGGCAGCATCTCGTGTTGTGCCAGTCTCTTCGAGGCGAGCGGCTAAACGTCGCAGTGTTTCACCAGTAGGCGTTGGACGGGTAGGAAATCTGCGACGAAATTCACGTTGTGCCAAAGTCACCGACCGATTATTGCTCAAATAAATAGTCACCAATATTCCGCGTTCTGGAGCAGTGTAGCGTAACATTGTTTATTAACGTGTATTTCGCATGTGTTTACTACACAAATGTCAAAACAGAACTGACATTAGGGGCCAATCGCAAAATTTATAGCATTTTCTGATAGGAGGATTACTTTTGCGCCACCTTGTACTAAAATTTTCCCAATTCCCGGAATGAATGAGGCAATTTTTCCTCGAAATAGCGCACGAGAATATAAAAACCTCTGGCAAGTTATTGCCTAATGGTAATCCCAATCCATTTGCTCATGTAATCAAGCACGTCAAGTCTAATTAGGAGGTAGAAACATCTATCTCATGATCGTCGTATTATTTCATAGTTTTACGCAATTTCATTCTACGGATTAGCACATCGCATGTTAAACATCATTTCCAAGATGACCACATCATTCACTACAAGCGGGTTAACTGGATTTCCGCAAAAGCAATCAAAACGGATATAGTTTCGAGTAATGCCTTAATAAATCCCAGGAAGCGAGGGTATTAAATGATAAGCAGCTTCGTTCAAGTGGAGCGAATTATTGCGGCATTTATTTTATTCCTTCATTTCCTCGAACCCAATCTCTCGGTTAGTTGTTCAGCAATACACACATTGAGAAATAATCTCACAAAATACAACCGCACTCAGCACCGTGCTCCGCAGCGTAGATGGAACGAACCTTTACGAAATGAGGTACAAAATCCGAACGATTCGAATGGAGGCTTCGCTTCATCGGGAAACCAGTTTTTGGCTTCAAGCACAATGCGATCACGACTTTTGCAGTATAACGACGACGATGCGGTATCTAACAAACGTATCTCGTTTCATCATTTCTCGGATACATATGCTATAACAATGCAAACCGGTTCGATTGCAGTTGAACAACAATCACTAACTCGTGGATACAAACCAAAATCACCACCCAGGTTTTGTCTCACGACTACGAATGTACGAAACGGATTGCTATCTTTTGTCTGACTTTTTTGGTCCAGCTTTTTGCTTCTGCTGTTGTTTTACATCATTGAACTATTCTTTCGGACAGAGGCAAACGCTCCCAGCGAATGCTAGAGTTGCAATGTTCAGTGATATTGTTCTTTCGATTCTAACAAACGGTTTTTTGACCTTTTGTCTTTTTGGATGCGGTTTATTTGTGAAATACTTCGCCATGGAGTGTTTCCGAAGAGCTCTGCCTTTTTTATGATCAACCCTGATGATATATTTATACGAGTAGCATGCAACTTTTTAAATCCATTGCAAGGTAGGTAAGGGAGTACCAGTCGTACCTTTATGTTGCGGTTTTCCAACGAATACGACCTGAAGATACCGATACACAATGTAGTGATTGAGATGAAATCGATTGTGTTGTTTTGTAATGGTATTTTTGCTTAATGTGCATTTGTGGTTTTGGAGAGCTTAAGGCGATATGTACGTTAATCAGTTAGTACTTAGTTGATTTTACACACGAACTGTAGCTTGATTCACGGTGTTTTGTGTTTGGCAAAGAAAGAAATTATAAAGGTGAAAAATGCATCCGACGTAAACACATTTCTTAATCAGCTTTTGTCGAGGAAAACAGACGAATTTTAGGTTTGGGTTGTTTGAACGAGTTAGTTGATGAGCAAGTGAGGTTTTCAATAAAGCATGAACGGGCCTTGAAAGCAATCTAGCTTCTCCAACCATTTGTGCCTGCGTAGTTATATTTTTAGCACGGATGGATGCGATCTGCAAATCGACCGCCTCCGAACAGCAAATTTGTGAAGCTTTTGATGTCAATATATAATACCCTTGGTTGTGTAGACTTTCGCAAGTGGTGGGGCAGTGGAAAAACCTTACGTGTTATTAGAGTGATTTGAATCTGGGACCATTGAGCCAATAGTCCAACCGCAGTGTTTACAGCAATCAAATTTAAAATTAATGCAACACTCCACCCCAATTGAACCCAATCATGACGCAATGCAATCAATAAACAATAAAACAAACAAAAACTGACCCAATTCCGATGAGGACAAATAATTTGTCCGTATTGTTATTTATTTATGTATCTGTCTTCCTTGTAAATATAAATAAAGGGATAACAACACATTCATCTCCCAGTCGCAGTTCCAGTCTGTCTCCCGTTGTCTGCTTAGCGAAGAGATAATATATTGACTCATGTGCAAATTTATCAGCAGAAAACTTGAGTTGTTGGACTAATTTTGGCTCCCAAGTTCTTTGGCGACAAGCCCTATCCAAATCCCACATATGTGTGGCTATTTATAATGCAATACTGTCTACATGTAGATAGTCTACTTGGTGCTAGACACTGTAATTCCAGCTCTTCACTAAAAAAAAAAATAGGAACTCAAACAAAACCAAAATGAGTAACAGAATCAATGAATGGGTTACATGTATTTATGTATCTATCATGTTTTAATTTTTGGCTTTAGCTTAGTTCCAGATGGAAAACTAATTTTCACGCTTTAATTAATGAACACAGAAAGGGCAAAGGTTATCAACTCTTTACTCGGGGGCATTGTTAGTGTGGAATTGTGGGTCTGGTGCTCGTATACTGTAATTATAGAGCCGAACATAATATGAACATAATCACGGGATGTGTGTATATTTGTGTCTGCGCAGTGGATAGGCCGTTATGCGAAGGGACCATTACTATCAGTAGATAGAAATAGGCACTGGCCTAATTACAAGAGATCGAGCTTTTTTATTTACACTCTTTCACTTTATTTTCGATTTAGGAGGGACAATATGAACAATTGACTTGTTAATATTTTTTGTCTATAATTTGGTGCAACAAAGAGGAAGTGAGGAAATGGCATTTGCTTTGATTATAACGATTTAATGGGAATTGTTTGGTAGAGTAAGCAAGAAAACACTTAAGAAGTTCGTCAAATGCTGACATTGGCACTTATTTAATTACAAGGGGGCATTACAAGGTTGGTACATACATAGGTCAATACTACAAGTTATCGGCCATGAGTCGATTAAGTAAATTGCACCGTATTGACCTACTTCAGCAGAGTACATATATAGATGTTGTTTGTTCGTACTCAAAGGAAAATGCCATGCTTACGGTTTTCAGCGCTTCACACGGGGCGTAATCTTCGGTTACTACTAGCAAAAGAGACAAATTAATTCACAATTGATGAAAAGCGGCCGTATTTGAAGAAGAAAGAAATGCAATACTGGGCCGTACAAAAACTTTCTCGCTTTTGAAAGAATTGGTTTCGAATCACACTCGGTAACGGTCCAAAAAAAATATATACCTAGTCGTATGAGTATGCCAAACATACATAGTGGCGCTTATTATATGTAAAAAAAATTATGAAAGATATGTGCTCGACAGTGATCCAAATCTTATGACTGCAAAATAAACCTGATGGTATTCTTGTAAAAGATGTCACATTTTTAATTTTGTAGCGTGACGGCAAATATTTTGGCAAGAGTAGGTACGATAATTCAAGCGATAAGAAAAATAACGTTTTTTTGTTGAACAGTTATTTACAAGCATTTTTTACTATGGGGGGGGTCTATTTCGCCCCATTTGGGCGGGAGGGTGATTTTCTAAAAAAAAAAAAAACACTTCAAATGAAAAAAAAATATTTAAAAATAACGGTAATGTTTTTAAATCAAGTGATTTCCATTAATAGTTTTTGAAAAAAAATAATTTCAAACTCAAAATTTCGGGAAAAAAAACAAGTTTATATTATCTTTATTCCAAATTAGTTTTTAATCGAATACTGAAAACTAGATGGTTTTAAGTCTACTAGTTTTCGAGAAAAATTGAAACATACCAAACCTACTTTTTATTAATTTTTTATTTATGGATTTTTTTTCCTTGACGTCAATGAATACATAATGATATCCTCCTAATAAGTAGAGAACAGTAAGTTATTTGGCGGGTCCTAGAATGCAAGCATTACGGTGCGGCGTATAAACAGTGAGATTATGTATGCAACCTCCCTGCTTGGGCACACTATAGGATTTGGGGTAGTTAAAGGGTTGGATGTATGCAAAATTTCTTTTGCATTTAAGGAACCTGGATTTAAAGAAACTTTGAGTTTGAAATTAGTTTTTTTTTTAAACTATAGATTGGAAGTCACTTAATTTAAAAGCAAGATGATAGAACCGACTTTTATCTTTTAAAAAAAAATTGCAATACCTAATTGTAAGTATTACCGTTATTTTTAAATATTTTGTTTGCCATTTGAAGCGTATTTTTTAGAAAATCGCCCCGACTGCCAAATGGGGCGAGATAGACCCCCCCCCCCCCATAGTAAAAAATGCTTGTAAATAATTGTTTGCACAAATCTGTAGTTAAACTTTGTCGCCTTAGATATCGTACTCTCCTCTATATTTTTTCTTAAACTAACCAAAATAAGGCGGATACAATTTCCGGTTGAAGCTGAAATAACGGTAATTGACTTTGTCTTTGTGATGTTGTTAAGGATTTTGGATGCTACAAATCCAAAATCCTTGACATGACTTTCGATCTAAATGTGTCTATTTGAAGCAAATAAAAATAACGAAATTTCTTGAAGAACGAATAAAATATTAAGATTTATTTCAAAAATTTGGGTATGCGAAATTGTCTTTAATCTTTTTGTCAACTCAATACTTAATCTTCTTTAAAGTCTTTTTACCCTTTTTTAAGATATTGCCCTGTTTCGAAAGTAGGTAACATTCTTCATGACTTTTGGTTAAAACTGAGTTTGCCATTTTATTGCCTCCACTCCAAGTATTTCAAACGCCAAAACAGATCAAAATAGTTAAAGCCGTTTTTGAGAAAAGCGAAGTCTTTTAAAATTTTAAGAAACATTAATACATTATTATTTTTTTTTGTATGTAAATATGCAAATTTCTTTGATATAATAGAATAAGTTTGATTGTCTTGATTTTTTTGGATCACTCCACCGGTTTTTAGGATATAGCAATTCTTCTAATAAACCGTTATTTGAGTCTTTTCCGAAAATCTGAGTATGCCATGTTCGTACATTTACTCCAAGTATAAAAAAACCCTTAAATTCATCAAGATCAGTAGAGCTGTTTTTAAGAATAGTAATATTTTTGAAAATGTTTGAACTTTTAAACAAATATTTCAAAAATCAACTTTTTCGAAGCATATATTTATTGTTGTTTTTTATAAGTTAATAATGCTCAAGGGTTCGGATACCCTTATGATGCTAATGAACACGAGTAGAAGGATAAATAGAAAGGAGAGGTAAGAGGGAAACTGGTGCACGTTGGTTTTAAACAATTTAGGGTCGCAGAGAGTGAGGCAAAGCATTCCATATGCGCATTTATCGGCTTAAGAGCGAATTTCTTCGCCATTTGTTCAAAGGTAGGCTGAAGGGTAAATTGATGGGCATTCGATGCCTGACAAGTGGTGCTGCTGAATTGTTGAAGGGGCGGAATGCAATTAGCTATCTCATCAGAGCATTAATGATAGAAGTAGCGATAAAATAAGGCAAGACATTAGACATTAATACGGTGACCCAGCGGGTGTATATAATCACCTATATTTCGTTTACCTAGAAGTTTACCGCAATATTTTGCATTCTATCCAGTAATTGCAAGGATGTTTTAGGTGCACCTCGAGCATTGTATTCAAGCTTAGACCGAATAAAGGCTTAATAAATGCTCGATAATTCAGATGGGGTAAAGTATTTCTTGCATCGATTGAGGATCATATACCTTTCGCAGCGTTCCTGGCGACGTCGAATGTGTGGTCATTATAGCTAAGTTCGTCATTAACACACATACTGAGAATGGGAAGTGCGTTTTCTTCGATGGAAGTGCCATTCATGGTTATTTGGATTACACTCCAATGATTTTCTTCATTAAATTCTACTATGTTGGTGTCACCTAAATGGATTATGCTGTAAAGATCAGAATATAACGAGATTAATATACATACGTTGACGTTCCAGCATTACGGCCGAAGAAGAAGATAGCCGAGAGTTATGAAACGAATATGAAAAACTGAGAGTACTATCATCAGCGAAGGAATGTATTGGAGACAGAACTGTGCCTTGGGGAACACCAGCATTTACATGATGAGTATCGGACTTATACCCATCCAAAACGATTTGGATTGAACGACCAGACAGTCAATTTATAGAGAAGAAAAGACACATCGATCGCAAAAGCACTAATTTTCAACAAAAGAGTCTGATGACAAACTCTGCCAAATGCTCTAGAAATATCAAGAGCAACTATCTCACTTTCACCAAAGTTATGAATAGGGTTTCACTTTTCAGTGAGATATGCCATCAGATCACCCATAGTACCGGCCGTCAAGAAGTTTTCCCGATTCCAGATATTTCACAAGCTGATGATTTATCAGCGTTTCCAAAACCTTGGAAATAAGGGACGTTAGTTCGATGGGCCGGTAGTTAAAAGAAAAGGAGCTGTGGAAAAGCTTGCGCCACGGGTTTGCCAGCGTAGAAGAACACCTCTTCGTAGTTATAGGTGAAATACTATCAGGGCCAGTTGAGATCCTTGAGAACCCTAGCAACTATGTATGCGAGTACGAAAATATACTTTCCCTTTAGAAAACTCGACGCTCTCAAGCATAGGCAGACACAAAGCACATTCTGGAAAGGCGGAATTTGGTGCAAAATGGGCGGCAAGAATATTAGCCTTAGGGCTGACTACAGGGATATAATTGTAGACGAGTGTTGGAATCGATGACGATGTTCTTAACGTTTTTGACGAACGACCAAAATTGTCTACTACCACTGGGACAACGTAGAATTTGTTGTCGCAATGTTTTGTCGTAAGAAAACTTTGCACGTCGTAGTTGAGCATTGCAGACATTTTGGACTCTACGAAACCTATTGCGGTTTTCTTAAGTTGGATTCGCTTTATACGACCGGAAGCTCAACGCTACTCTTAGTTTGGCTAGGAATAAATAGTCTCATATGCAGGATAATGATGTTTGAGATCATTTCGTTTGGGAGCTTGTTCTTTAACTGTGTGATAAAAATATGAGAACATTGCTTAGATGATGCAAACATAGGGGCGACATTACGCCGATCGAATATTTATCTGGATGAGATGTGAGGAAAAAGTCCAAGGAGGTTCGTATACTATGAGTCATGTTGTTAATCTCAGCAAACATCTCAACATACCTTCCTTCGGATGTTGTCTGGCCGAATGTTGAAGCAAATTTGAATTGTGTACATTCAAATCGCCCGCAACGACAATTTCGGTATGATGAAACATGGAGATAATTCTTAGGATGGAATTTGACAGTTCATCAAACTCGTTAAAGGTTATGCAAGGTTTGGACTTCGATAAATAAAACAGTAATGAATAATTTGCTTACGGACGTTGACTTTTATCCAAACGATATTAAACTCCAGATTGGAACATTGGCCGTATTGAGGTAGGATGTGGTAAGCAATACTATCACGGATACAGGTCACGAGGCCATGGCGTGGGAAGAATAGGGGCACTAGGCTATATCCAGGTAAGTTAAGATCAGAGAATTCTCTAAATTTAAAAACAAGAACATGCGCAGCAATGTGATTTTTTCTTAAGCCTCGGACGTTGTAAAAATCAAATCTGAATTCACTACGCGTTGCAAAGCAGTAGAGAATAAAACACAAGTCGTAAGTTAATTTGGCGCAGTTTAACTGTGTACATTTCTAATGCCCTTGAATGAATTAAAAATCTAGCAATTAAGCATCACCAGTATGCAACCCGCTATGTGCTAGAAATTTAAATCATTCGGCAGCAGCAGCGACCAAGGCTCTGCGACAGCTGAAAGAAAGGATGAAAAGGAACGGAAAATAGAAAAACGAGAAAGAGTCGCTCGTGTGAATTTGATTGTTTCCCTTGATGTGACCCTGAATAGAAATTAAAATGATTTTTCCTTAATTTTTGCACTGGTTACGACAGTTAAATTATTAATATTATTCTAATGCGTGAATTAGAACACTTTAAGTGACAAGATTTCGTATTTTCGATGTTGGGGACTGTTTTAATTAACTAAGTACTTCGCGGTTGAGGTTGAGGGTCGGGTGAAGAGAATTCGCGTGCGCGTTTTGGGTGGCAACTTTTCTCACGTTTGTATCTAGTAATATATCAAATTTCTTTGAAGTTACGTTGCCAGTTTTTGAAATATTGTTGGTTTCCGAAAGTACCGTTAATCGAGTCTTTGAAAAAAAAACTGAGTAAACCATTTTCTGACAGTCAACCCAAGAATTCACGACATCAAAATTGATCAAAATCGTTAGAACTCTAAAAACGGGCTAAAAAAAGTATTAAACAAAATGTTAATACAAATTTTTTCCAAATAGTTGTATTGGTCGGTGTGTATTTTTTTTTAGAAAAACCTTGATGCGTTCATTTTTGTAAAGTACAATTATAATGACCATTTTCGCAAAAGTGATGAAAATGCTAATGCTGCAACATCCAATATATAGAAATAAGCTATGTATTCTCCTAACATGATGTCGCCTACTCTGTGTTAGTTGAAAGACAGCATAGTTTGTGGCTTTCTTGCTTCTTTTACCATGTCTATTGCGATATTATCTGTAAGCCCATAGATAGTGGATTTTGTTTGAGCACTACGATCCGGAAGAATTTCTCTGGGAGACATATATTATTCCGTCGAATAGTTCCAACAAAAGGAAGTACATAATTCTATAGCTTAAAAACTTGTTAATATGTTCTCAGCGAGAACAAGACTTTGTAATTGAGTGTTTGTTCAATCAGTACCTTCTCGCCTAAATGTACAGCCAGATACAGATGTCGATTGTCTTCACGGTTCGCCACAAATTGCGTCAGTGTATACACAATTTCCAAATGATTATTCATGTCCCGAATGGGACATGCTCTATCTGTTCTTTTCCGTTCCACACGAGTCCTTTGTCCAAATCTTGTAAACCGATATATTGCTCAAAATCGGTTTAGGGACATCGTTGTTTTTAAAAACCGAGTCCCTGTTGGTTTGCACAATTTTTCTGTGTGCTGCATGTTTCGAGTGATTCCACCAGCGGCCAAACAAAGAAAGGCATAGCATATAGAACTTGTTCAGTAACCGGAGCTACGATGTGTTCTAAGATGAATTGTTGCTGGAAGTTGTTGTTTCCATACATACACAACGAAATGCATTAAAAAAAAATAATTACCCGACAGCATTTAGCAAAGTCTGGCCAGACCTTTTTATTGACCCTTGGTGCAGATGTGTTGAAACGAATATGCGATTACTATTCGGTATTCGGCATATTGGGTGATGGCACCAGTAGTCGGCCCCTTAACTTTAATTTTAGGTTTGACTTGCTTTTAAACATCCGTTATTCATAAAGTGAATAGACTATTTGGCTTAAGTAAATATTTGAAATGTGTAAATAAGGTATTTCTAGGTTTTTTAAGTATAATTGCTACCCAATCTAAACTATTTACAAAAATGTAAATGAAAACCACATTCTTCAGTAGTCGGCCCCCCTAACTGCAGTAGTCGGCCACATAAGTACTCAGTAGTCGGCCCCCATTTTTACTTCTGTATTTTCAATGTTTTGACCAAGTTAGGAAAGCTGATTTTTTTTTAATTTTCAATATATTTTAATTTATAAAAACAATAATAATACAAACTCATTAAATATCATTTGAAATAAATTGCCCAAGGTATGCCATTTCCTGACCTTATAAAAAAACGAAAAATAAACAAGTTGGAGTTCTCCTGAACTGGCTATCAGATAGGTGCCGGTAATGGTTCCATATAGCTCAGATGGGCCCGATGGTGTTGATGTAGATGGCAAGGAAGCCGCAATCGTACCATCTATGGCCGTCATGGTGTCATTTGGCTCAGATTGACTAAGGTGACTACGCTCCATCTCTTCTACTATCTTCATCACAACTTCATAGTCAACGTTGTTTTTAAAAAACTCCTTATTTGTCAAAGCTAGAACTTTCTTCGTTTCATCGAAACTATGAGCTATGATTACTATGTTTTCCGTATTTAGGTGCAGCTTCTCCAGTACGTTTCGCACGCATTTTTTGATTATTTCACTTCTATCCGGGCTTTCCAACACTAGCCTCAGAACTTCGCAAACGTTTATTTTGGTGTCGGCTTCCCCTGCATTGCCAGGTATGCTTTGACATTTATGAACTGTGGTCTTATATTCCTACTTAAGCCCTTTGAATGCGCCTACATCGGCTGGCTGGGTAAGCTTACTTTGTAAAGGTTTTTCTAGAGACAACACCAGTTTTCGGAGATATGCAAAGTATAACTCCACTTACGAGGAATTGCTTAAAATAATTTCTCCTTTGATTATGAAAAAAGATACATGCATGCGTGAAGCGATTTCCGTTAACCAGAGGCTTTCTACAACATTGTGATATCTTGCTACACTGAATTCATTTGAGGATTTAAAATTTACAGCTGCAATATCTGCAATATCAGTCTCAATGTATTTATTTTTCTGGTGACATCCGCTTTTTGTGCATCAGGATACTTTTCTTTATACTTTTGTAAATTTTCATATTGTTGCATTTTTTGGTTTCGGTCCCTATAATCTTTCTTTAATGACCTCGGTCCTCATCGTTCTTCAATTTTCCGCTGGCGCCAGACATGTTTTCGCTTCCGTGACACAAAACGCAATGAAGTAATTACGTCAATCCAACCCTTACACATGTCAATCAACATGACGTTCATCATGCAAAATCAAACTTGCTTTGATTTTCGTCAATCAGACCGCACCAAATGTGTGTGACTCATAAGGATACATTTTCACAAACATATGCTAGTGATTGATGCCATTCGATTGACAGTGTAAGGGCCGCTTTAGGGGTTTGTGTCCCAAAAATAGTGGAATTTGTGTAGAATGATCTTATGTTCAATCAACCATGTTCGCTCCAACTGTGTTCGTACTTTTTAGAACTTTATAATCTGGCCGAATATTCGGTTATTCGCCCACGGTATTCGGCCTTAGGCCGAATATACTATTCGTTTCAACACTAAAAAAAACCTTTTTTTTTCGCATACACTTACACTTACAATTAATTTGTCAACACTTAAGCATTCAAAATATGTACGCTGACTAAGTCCGGACATTTGATTAAGATTGCTACACAATTAATTTGCAAAAAATGGTTTCAAAATAGGAAAAGGTTTGGCCTACTAATTGACAGAAGGTTAAGTCAATTTTTGTACAAAATTGTCCCGCCCTCCCCTCCACGCCATCCATCATTTATAAGGCGCGTTAGCTGAGCCTGCACTTCATGGCTCGTACGAGTGTATATGTACAGTGACGGAAGAAGCAATCATTTCTATGATATCAAAGCACTCATGTCTTTGTATGGTTTCTGAGTTTATACATTTCGGCAACCATTGGCCCCCAATACTACCAACTGATGAATTCGAATGAACGTACATACAACAATGCGCAAACCACGGACCTAGAGCTTTCCTTAACAAATTATCAGGAGGTCAGTCAACTTGTTTTCATGAACCATTTTGATGCTTCATTCAAAATCAGATCAAGCCAGCAAAGCGTGATGAAAGTCCAACATACAAATTCCATATAGATGTTTCAAGGTTTTATTTTGTAGCAAAATCATTATTTAACATAAAACCCTCCCCCACTACAACATACATTCCACTTTTCTCTGAATTGAGTCACATATCCGTAGTGTCATATCTCAACGCATATTGTATGTAGGTATGGTACATAGCAAAATTTGCATCACTCATTTTCAAATTCTGAGTCACACACATTGGGGATCAATACCAACCTAACTCAAATTATAATAAAAAAATTAACAACCACATTCGTTCAGTAGCCCTTGACTCGAAAGCATTTAAGCCGCCAATCATTAGCGTTGTAATTGCTTTCGTAATTAAAGTTCAGTTGGCACGCGTGTTCTACACCATTTGCAATATACGTGACAATTGCACCAAGAGCAAGCGTCGCGTCGCCAGCGACTGCGACAAAAAGAAATTACGCTTGCTTAACCTCCTCCACGATTCGCCACCGCGCCCGCCTTCACTGCTCGACCCAATCAACCGGCCAGCAAAAGTGAATGAATGTATGTTTGAAGTGCGGTGCCCAACCCGGTTGATTCATTTGTAATCAATTTGCGTTTATTGAACAGCGAAAACAAAAGCAAAAAAAAAATACAAAAAAAAATCACTGCGCGTCGGTCTGCCAGAGACGACCCATTGAAGAGCCAATGAACAAGCAATAAATTTCTGCAATCAAAATCCAAACAAAACCACAACAACAACTATGAACAGGCAATAAATTTCGCGTTTGCTTTTACTTTTCTGCTCATTTGACAATTTAACCGGCAAAAGTTTTATGTATATCACTACCTCTCGCTGATAGATACAGATACAATGCACGCGAGAGAGAGAGAGAGAAATGCCAAACTAGAGTTAAATTGAAGCTGTGGGCTGTGAGAGCTCTGCGAGGCAGAGTATACGTGATAAATTGGCCGCGAAGCGCGTGATTTGAATGATTGCCAAGCTTTATACTCAATACAGCGGGGGTCTGGAAGAGAATGTATTTTTTGCCCTCTTGAAGTTGACTGCCTAGCGCCAGGAGTCTTCAGCGCGTCACTCCTCATTCAGGTCTCTCGGGCAGAGTACTTGGCATGTATTTTTTTCTGGCTATGTTCAGCGTTAGAGCTACAACGAGTATCTGCTGCTGATTCTGATGCCTCCTCCGTCGTAAAGTGTAAGGAAGCTTGTCAGGAGACGAAAACCTCTTATGCATTATTCAATTTTTTTTTGTGAGGGGAGTCCGCTGCATTTTGCATTCAACTCTCCGATATACAGATATGGTATATCAGCTGGGGTTGTTGGCGGTTCTCAGACAGCATAGTTGCTGTTGCTCTGTCGCCGTTGTTCTTATTTGCATAACAAGTAAGTGCATGGACTTGCCTTTGAGTATTTTTTTTTATTTTTTTATTTTTTGTCGAACAAACAGAAAAAAAACAAAATAAATTTGAATTTATTCAATTGGAAAAATAATGCAGACGCGAGAAAAGAAGATTTGAGTTTCACTAATATCTCTGCATCTTAAGATGGTTTTCTAAGAAGTCTTTTCCACTTAAACAAGTTTTAACAGACTTGCCGCACACTTTCCGACTGGAAAGAAGCTCTGCAGTGCTTACAAATGCTAAAGTGCTGGTGCTGTGATAAGCATCAATTTATACGCAGTTTTAAAATGATTTTATTTAATGATTTATGTGTGATGGAGGCTCCGTCTGGAAGTGATTTGTTGCATATTTGTCTATTTTAAGGAGGATTTGGATTTGGGAAAATAAGACGGGTGATACGGGAGAGAGCGTAAAAAATAAGACAATATTTTCACGTCGTTCGGCAGTGCGTACTAATTAGATGTGCAACAAAAATTTTGTCTGTAAGCAGAATTTAAAAAAAGAACTTCTTTTTCTTCTTAAGTGGAGCTGCAGTCCGGGGTAGAACAAGGGCCGAAACCTTTCTCAATCTCCAAGGTCTGAGGCAAGCAAAGAAACTCTTAGGCAACTATAACCAAAAAAGATTCAAAGCTTGTATCAGCCTTAACAAAAAACATAGGAGCGGGCTACAGTCCGCTTGGGCGAACTGTTGGATACCCTATTCTTATTCATATCACTCATAAGTCGGCGTGACAAAAGTCTAAGTATGGTTGAATTGTTAAGAACGCTCTACATATTCTGTTATATAACATTTAAAAGATTTTATCAAACAAAAACGAAGCTTTTGTAAAAAAAACGTTCCCTAGCTCAAACTTTGGTTTTTCAATAAAATTATTTTATTTAATTGTGGGCGTGTCAGTAAGCGGATTTAAAAAAAAAATTAACACATGAGAATAGAGGACCCCTAGAGAGTATATATTATAATTTTCAGCTCCCTAGCTCAAACTTTGGATTTTCAAAAAAAGTTTTTTTTGTAAATTGTGGCTAGGCGGGTTTTGAAAATATTTACACATGAACTTAAAGGGCCTCTAGAGAGTATATATTATAAATTTCAGCTCCCTAGCTCAAATTTTGGTTTTTCAATAAAATTGTTTTATTTTTTTGTGGGCGTGTCAGTGGGCGGATTTTGAAAATTGTATATCCCGAGCAGTTTTAGGAGTCATAGATCATATATAAAAAATCTCAGCTTTCTAGCTCAAAATTCGATTTTTTCCAAAATTTTGTTTTTTTTTTTGAGTTTGTGGGCGTGTCTGTGGGCGGATTTCAAAAATTCGTAAACTTGATTATTTCGGGACCCTAGAGAGTATATGGTTAAAATTTCAGTTCTCTAGGTCAAGTTTAAAGGCCTAATTTTTGCCGACGGACGGACGGACATGGCTAGATCGACATTACTATCGATGCTGATCATCAATATAGTAACTTTTAGGGGTCTACGGGCAATATTAAGGTATGTTACAAACTATGCGTCAAAATTAATATACCCTTAGAATAGGGTATAACAACCAAAAATCAGATAAATACCTCGATACGCTTCACAAAAGAAGTAGGGCTCTGAAAGAGGGCATGAACCTTTCCAAGGTACAAGCAGGGGACATAATAATTGATCTATTCAGGTCGCATTGTAAAATACCCTAGCTAATTATTATTATTTTTAGTCCGGGGTCAACCTGGGCCTTAACCAACACGCCTGTCCAGTTAGCCCGATCTTTGGCTAACCGCCTCCAGTTGCGCACTCCAAGTTGGTTTAGGTCCCCTTCCACTTGGGCGCCCACCTAAGGCGAGGTCTTCCTCTACTGCGTTGTCCCTCCGGGTTGGAATCGAAGACTTTTCAGGCCGGAGCGTTGGTGTCCATTCGTCCTACATATCCTAGCCATCTTAGTCGACTGATTCGTACTTTTCTGACCAGGTCAATGTCGCTGTATAGCTCGTAGAGTTCGCTGTTAAATCTCCTCCTCCAAAGCCCGTCAACGCAAACGGGACCGAAAATCACTTGAAGAATTTCATCATTAAAAAGGAACTTGACCACGGCAGAAAATTAGTCCGATTTAAAAGTTTTAAGAGTTTTTTTTAACTATTTGGTGGTATACATAGATTTGTGGACATGATGGGTCAGATAGTTGGATTACAGAGCGAGGGGTTCGGACCTCAAATCTCACCAGCTCACCAGCCCACAAAAACTTTTTGAATACGCCGTTCGGAGTCGGCCAAAAATATAGCTTCGTACATAGAAATGCCTGGCGAACCTACGATTAAGCCATGTATGGGCGCCAGAATAATAGTAGAAGTACATATAATTTCGGATGCGCTTATAGAGTGAAGAACACTGCTCAGACACTTTATCATTGGATCATGTGCCTCGGTAATACCTCTTATCCAGGCTAAGTTATTGCCTTCCTTAAGGCGCAAATTCACTGAAGAAACAGAGATGTCGGGAAGATTTTGGCAGAACCTTTTTTCGTAAGTGAGTTTACTTGTAAAGTTTAATTTTAGCTTTCATAGCAACCTCTCCAAAATTAAGCCAAGCTCTAGATAAAAAATCTTCGTTTCAGAATGAACATTATGTAGGGGATAGACGAATAAAAAGTACCACGGCGCAAAAAGGACCAAACGTATTTGTGGCTTAGTTTTAAACTCCATCTCATAACCAATATCTAGAACTTATTAAAAACCTAGCTTGTCAAGAACGTCTGACAAATATCCAAGAGTATAACTTGTCATGAGAAGATTCTTAAATTTGCTGTTTGCATTCGGCCTTAAGTTGTGGGACCCTTAAACTTTACACAAGCACATTGTTGGAGAAGTTAGGCTTTAGGCCCTGTATGGGCCGTTAATGCATAGGACTTATTTATTTTAGTTTGTCAAGAAGTTGGTTTTACTATTTACAAATCATGAAATTATGAAAACCCTCAATTCGCTAACAAAAAATGTTCAGATTGTAAAAGACGGTCATACAGACGGTTTATATCCTGCGACAATTTTTTTTCACAAAAATATTTGTTATTATTTTTATTTATGAAACAAATAAAAAGAGGTATAAAAAAACCTTGTGGGGCAAAACGAACCAAAACGGTTTGAGGCAAAACGGTCTAGCAAAACGGTTTTATGATTCGCCTTTTCAATGTAGTTTTGATTTAGTATTTGTGTTTTTTGAAGAAGGTACGAATACGATCGGGAGATTTAATGCCGAAGCCACAATCACGCTTTGGCGCGTGCTAAGAGGTATGCGTTTATCAGCGAAGATCTTCGAAAAGCCATCGACGCTATAAAAGGCAATCAAATGAGTTATCTGAAAGCAAGCAAGATATTTAAGATTACAAATACTACCAATGCTTGAAGACTTAAAAAGGACACAATTAATGATTTTGATCTAACTTTTATACTATGAATAAATTTTAGATAGTACTTATAAAAAATATCGTTGTATAAATATTTTCTTTGTTCTCTTTTACGCAAAAAAAACGAGTGCCCCTTCACAGGTACCTTTGAGTTCATGCTGTGTTTTTGCTTATAGCTCAGTATGTATATCCTTTTTTAACCATTTCGACTCTTTACTATGATGAAGATGAAAGAATAGGCTTTTATTTGCAAAGAATTCTGTTCGATTCTTAGGAACATTTGAAAAGTTATGAACGTCCAAAGCTTCAGTTGTCATTCTTGCCCCATCTTTTCCCTATCCGTCAAAATTAAGCACACCAATTTATTATTGACCCGTCACATTTTATCGAAATAAGTTTTGACAAATTTGCGTAGGCACATTTTAAAAGTTTGCAAATATTCGTGTTTTTGAATGTGAGGAATTTTCAGGTGAATTTGAATTTGTTGAGATCAACGAAGAAAGATAGCACAATAAGAAAAGAAAAAAGCAAAATGGAAAAAAATGTTCAGTGTCGAAAAAAAACAAACTGGCGATGCTGGTTGGACAACATCCATCCATATGGAGCCTGGAAGATAAATGATACAGCAACCTGGATTTACTCATCGCGGATTGGAGAGCGATATCTTCAGAACTCGGAAATTCATTCAACATTGTAAAACCTTCGTAGACGTCGAAAACTTCGAAAGTGAAGTACGGCTGTTACAGTTAGGCTGTAGTATACTAAATGCCATCTCTGTCCTCCGATGAAACCAAGGCGCTTATCAAACAGCTGATTGATTTACCATCATTTATGGAAGCAGTATTAGGGGTGTTCATGAAATCGTCATAAACTTACACTTTTACGAAGATAGTAAACTTACGACGTTGCATGAATACCTTCATTATTGTTTTCAGTTGATGACTGCAAAGGCAACTAGAAGTCTTGGTGGGATAGCCACAGCTATCACAACGCTTCAAAGAAGCTGCTGAGGTCTGGGAAAGCTGCAAAGGAAGTTGACGAGCAAAATGAAGAGCACTTTTATGAGGACAATGCTAATTGGGAGTTCACCATATGCTCATCATATCTCACACCGGCTTCGCAGAAAAGAAAGTTGATGTAGTTATGCTATATACTATATATTTATTTTTTCTTACCAAAACTGTTTCCAGAAATTAACTAACGTGGAAAATACAATCGGAGAGAATTGCCTCCATCCACTAGTTGAAGTAACTACTATTCATCCTATGTTTACACTTATTAAGTTTTATCTAACGTAAATGTATTTTGTGTTATTATTTTCAGAATACATAAAAGTCAACAAAAAAAGAAGGTAATTTCCGAAAATGTGACTTGCCTCACGGAGACCTAATCAAAACACGGATGATAGATGAGAACGGACATTCACAGCATCCCTTAGTTCGCTTTTCTTTGTTGGCCAACCTAGATAGTCTTAAGTAAGCTACCCAATGACGTGGTTGAAGAAAACGGTTTAACTTTTCAGCAAAAAAATGTGGTTGTTCTCCGGGAGCATACCCATAATGCGGAGAAAACCAGAGATACTGAAAACTAAGAATTAAAAAAAATAAAAAAATAAAAATGAAATGTCCTTGTTGGTATTCAATGCATTCTAAATAAGCAGTTTTTGTTTGCCATCGAATAGCTCCTATGGCAGCATTGATTGAAGGAAAGTTGTTTGTAAAGAACAGCTAGGTACTCAGGTCACTATTATGTACTCACATATACTCACATAAACTAATATTTTCCACAAATATATAATAAACTAGAGATAGTTAAATATACATAATTTTAGATTTACAGTGACATTTTCTCCTCACCAAGCTTATGTCAAAGTTTAGCTCTGGTTTTAGCTTACGTTTTAAGAGAAAAATGGCAGCTAAATCTTGGTTCGAACTGAAGAACTGAAAGAACGAAGAAAATAAAACCGCAATTTTATTCTTTTGCTAATTAAATGCTGGTTGTTGCAATTATGTGATTCACAAGGTTCTGGCCTTGTTCGCTTCAGAGGTCTTATAGAAAATGGAGTTCGTAGTAAGTATCCATTATTTGAGCATGACTATACCAAATAACCCCGATTAAATAAGACCCTTATTATGGTTGTCAATACGATATTCGTCACTGAGGATAATCAAATGCTGGCGTTGCTGTATATGTGTGTTCCAGTAGTTGTTGGGCCTGCCTCTGCCTGATTGATATTGCCTTTTTGACAGGGTTCGTAGGATCTTTCTTTTGAACATGATAGCACTAACTGAGCCGGTCGCGATCCATTTTTTTCGAGATAGGTTCTTTGACATTAATATGTAAATTGAAAATCATAATAATGCGAGCGAAAGAGGTAAAAAAGGAGAAGAACTTTAAATATGTGTGGTTTAGCAAAAACAATGTTCTCATGAAAAGGGTTGAAGGTAGTAACATCATCGTCATAAAATCTTTCGACGATCTTAAATTGTTCTGTTGATAAAGAAAATTAATTAATTTCACATGAATTCCGATTTTAATTGTCTCGATGATGTTACTTCCTCCAACCTTATTGATACTAATTGTGAACAAGCTTTTTTATCCAATTTATATTGTGCAAACAAACTTTTTTTCATTCACCAAAATATCAGAAGTCTAAGAGAAAATTTCATTCGGCTGGTATCTCACTTAGACTCTTTTGTCTCTTTTTGCCGGATTTTGTATTTGTCTCGGAGATTTGGATATACGAATTCGAGAAAAAAGATTATAGTTTGCCGGGTTATGCATTTTTTGCTAAAACCAATGAGAACTATGTGGCAGGCGGAGTAGGTTGTTTTGTTAAAGAGGAATTTGATGATTGTGTACCGACGTATCTTGTTGACTTCTTAAGTGCCGATATTTTGAAATTGTGTTTCTCAGTAAACAAAGCAACTTTTGTTGTTTTGTGTGTTTAACGGCTTCACAAATATGATTTTTCGGTATTTGTGGAAGAATTCGCAAATTTATTAAATAATGAAAAATCAAAAAATTGTATAATATTGGGGGATTTTAACTTTAATATTCTTGAAAAAAATGACACAGTAGCAACATATATGGCCCTACTGGCATCTCATGGATTGGAGTTATAAATGAACCGACAAGATTGCCATCAGGTAGCTTTTTAGATCATATTTACGGACATTTCTCCAATACTTCTCTTGACGCTTGTAAAAAATGTGTCTTGGATGTTTCAATTACTGATCATTTAATGACAGGTTTATTAGTAAGTACGATTATTAAAAGCAATACCCATAAGTCAAGTTCCCACAATCAGGTAACTAAAATTGATTTTTCCAAATTAAAGTCTATTCTAAGCTTCGAGTCATGGGAATATGTTTTTACGGAGCCAGATCCATCTAAATCGTATGACCTTTTTATTAAATGCCTTATACTAATCATATACAAATTTGTAGTTTTACGAAAAATATTAAAAGGTCGTCTAAAAGGCTCAAACCTTGGATAACTACAGAGCTAGTACAGTTAATTAATAAGAAAAATAGACTGCGACAGAAATGTTATAAACATCCTAGTAATACAAATCTGAAACAGAATTACAAAAGGCTATGCATGGAAGTAAAAAATAAAATTCCAATTTGCCGTGATACGTTTTACAAAAATCAATTTTGCTTAAATAGAGGAAATATAAGAGGAGAATGGAAACTAGTTAATAGCATTCTCAATAAGCCCTCTTCTTTTAAAAGTCCTACCACGATTCTCTTTAATGATCGCATTGTCACTGATAAGCTCGAAGTTACCGATATATTCAATAATTATTTTGCCAACATCATCCATCCGAGTTCAACTACATCCGTTTGCAGGAATTCTGGTTTTTTATGTACTCCTCTTGATACTTCTCAGAGGCGTACATTCTTCTTTGAGCCTATCACATGTTTAGAGTTGTTGAAAACCATTGGTTCTCTAAAAAACTCGAATTCCTGTGGCATAGATGGCATTTCAAATCGGATGTTGAAGAACATTGCATGTTTTGTTGTTGATGTCTTAGCGCATATTTTTAATAAAAGCGTTTTATCCGGAGTTTTTCCCACAGCGCTTAGATCTGCGGATGTAGTTCCACTTTTCAAAAAAGGAGCTGCAAATAATGTAAGCAACTACAGACCTATTTCGCTCCTTCCTTCAGTAAGCAAAGTTTTTGAAAAAGTTGTGAAAAATAGGATTGTAAGCTTTCTGAACAAAACAAGTTTTTTCAGTTCCTTTCAATATGGTTTTCAATTAGGTAAAAGTACGGAGGATGCACTGCTGAATTTTTGCTCAGAAATTTTCGATAATTTAGACAATAAAAAGTGTACAGCAGGTTTGTTTGTCGATATTACCAAAGCATTTGATATGGTTAACCATTCCATTTTGTTGATGAAAATACAAAATGCTGGTTTTCGAGGTTTTATTCTTGAGTGGTTCAAATCATATCTTGAAAACAGATCTCAAAGAGTAAAAATCGATGCAACTAGAAGTGAAATTAGGTTGATGAATCTAGGGGTACCTCAAGGCTCTGTATTGGGACCAATTTTATTCCTGGTCTATATCAACTCATTGTTTGAGCAAAATTTCAAAGGTCTTATCACTGCTTTTGCAGATGATGTTGGTTTAACATATGGCTCAGCAAGCCCTTTAAACTTAATTGCTGATATCAATTCAAATTTAGAACTGCTTAGAACTTGGTTTTCTGTACACAGACTGATGATCAGTTCCAAAACAAAAATAATGTTTTACAGCCTGGCAACTCAAAAGTCGTTTGACGCTGAAGTTTTTTTTCATGCACCAGAGTGCCAAAGGTTTAAACTGTTGAGCTGCTTCTGTAGCACCAGCCCTTCCGCTAAACCATTTTGTAGCAATCTCAACTGCAGCGAAATGTGTTTTCAAATTGAAAGCGTGACAGAATTTAAATACCTGGGGCTAATTATTGACTCTAAAATGTGTTTTAATAATCACATTGACAACTTACGGCAATATTTTCGCATGACGCTTAGGAGTTTCTTTTTTCTGAAGAATGTCTGCTCAACAAACCTTCTTAAGATAATTTATTTTGGGATTCTTCACTCTAAACTACAATATGGCATTACTTGTTGGGGGGGAGCATACTTTAACAGGATCCAACCACTTCTTGTTTTACAGAAATTTATTGTAAGAAAAATCTGCGGGAAAAATCGCTTATATCCAAGCTTTTCATTATTTTACGATTTGAAAATTCTTCCTGTTCGGCATTTATACTGTTTTAAGGTTCTAAAGTCTTTTTTCTTTAAATCCGGTAACTTGAATATTAGAGTTCTTGAAAATTATAATATACGTCGTAATCACTTGAATCTAGTAGCTGTTCCTAAATCTCGAACCACAGCCTATAGGCATATTTTTGCAGTTTCATCGCGCCGTCTCTTTAACAAGCTTCCTCTTTGGATTAGGACTCTTAGTCCTTTTAATCAATTTATGAATCATGTACGACATTGGCTACTAGCTCATGATATTAAACGTTTAGAGTCAGTTTTTAGTTCTCATTCGTAGTTTGATGTGGATGTTTCTGATGTTTTGGTGTTTCGTTCTTTCTTAAAATGAAATTATAGTTCTCTAAAATGAATTTTGTTATCCAATTTGATATTTTGGCTTTTTATTCTTTTTTAATGATATAATGTATTACATTTTACTTAAAGCTCAATGAAATTCTTGTTTAAATTTTGAAATTGTGAATTTACTTTTCTGAAAGGGTCACCCCACCCACTTATTCAAATTATTGTTATTTATCTTTTATGATGTGGCATTTGATACTATTTCTTATAAAGAAATATAAAAATGCCTCACATTTTCTCTAGTTAAAATTATTTATTGTATAAGTATACTAAGTATATTTGTGAACTATTTGATATAACTAGTGAAAATAAACTTTATAATACTTAATACTTAATACTAAATTCTCGTAATCGACAATAGTGTGCTTCGATGATGCACACTCTTCTTCTTGAGAAATTATAGTCGCTTATTAGTTCCACGCTCAGTAAAACTAAAGTCCGACGAGTCCATGCCTCATCGAATCCACAAGGCATTTAGAGTGGCACAAGTCATTTATCTTCGAAGCATTGTGTTCGTCTATCCATCAATCATTTCACCAAGCACGACGCTCTCAACCCTTGAATTGTCAAGCACCTTTTGAAATTCTGCTTCACATATACATAAATATATAAATACATGCGAAAACCATCCATCCACACTTATTGCAAACCACTGAGCTGCTTAATTATTCCATTGACTAAGATCAGGACACAACGTCTTGTATGCATTACTTGACATTTAACATCGCGTTCAATTAAAATCAATTCGAGTTGTGAGTCAAAGAACCGAACAAGCCATACAAATACTAAATCAGTATCCCCATGGATTGCGTTCGGCCGGTTGACTACAATTTTGTTATTTTTCCCCCTTTTCTGTATTTTGTACAGCCTGTGACCACGGCCATACGTATGAGCTACTTGAGATCCAGTGGCAAAACATATTTTTACTTTTTAATTTAACAATCATAGGCCCTTTTGTGCCAGGGTGAATTTCCATTAACGACACACAATGCAGGGGCACTCCTCCCCGGGCTCTATTATGATTGAATTCAATTGGTCTACAGCACTAAGAAGCACATTCTCTTTGCACCGGTTAACTACGAACACAAGGGCAACATAATGCCAATTACACCGGTCCTACCACAGCCTCTGTGTGACCCTTAATTTCTGGCAGTTAACCACATTCATTGTGTTGTTCTATATTATCCGTAGAGCGATAGAGGGACGGGCTTTTTATGCAAACAAAAGTGAACAAAGAAAAAGTTCGCAGAATGCAGCTGCCTTAACTTGCAAAATATACGAATAGCCTCAAAACTTTTATGGGGCAGCAACCAAAAAAAAGTTAAATGCCAAAACAAATCTAATAAACTATTGCTGGCGATTTGGTGTATCGAGGACGCGTGTTACTAGCGCTGTTAAACAAAGGATGCAAGTTTTTGCAGGGAAAATTGCACCTCACGTAACTATTGTGTGCAGATAGTATGTATACTGGGATAACCTCGTAGCATGTCTGACACAAAAAACTATCAGGCATCGAATGAATCTTGTTAGCCCAAATCAATAAAGCAAAAAAGTATCAAAAATGTTTGATAATTTCGTGCAATGTTTTGCGTTAGATGTGTTTGGTTTGCTCTTCGAAAATATAGATCAGAAGGATCAACAAGTGTTAGGTAAATGTGATTCCCGTGGAAGGGTGAATATTTTTTTTTGACACAAAGACAAACTTTGTTTTACGTGTTAGTGATGAAGTTTTCGGGTTCTTGGTGAGCCCTAGACAAGTCCAAAATTGTTTCAAACACATGAATCTAAACTTTGTATTTATCAAAAGAATAACATTTTAAAAAACGTAGAGCTACATCGACAAGTGGGAGTAACAATAAACCCTTTAATTTGCGAGGTCGATACTTCACAGGAATAGAAACGTGTTGCATTGTTGGAATCATTGTCCACAAGACACTTTTTATATTACTGGCATCCCAATGCGGTAGACCTTGGATGTGTCAGGGTAACCAAAGAATAATCATTTCTCCGCATTTCCGTCCCATGTCAAAAGTTTTCAAGTCTTCGATTTTTACCTTATCTCCAAACCACATCTCGAAGGGGGTTTTCCCCCTCCGTATTTATAGTTTTATTCTTAATCTTAACTTGCCTACCCAAATCCTTTTCATATTTCAAACAGCTTCGATCTCTTACAGATTTATGTATGAATTCCAACCCAATGTCAGTGAGAAGTGTTCTACGCCTCTTGATGGATATCTTTACATATACAGCGAGGTCGAAGAAACCTTCAATGAAAGGAGCGAACATCTGTCTTTTTTGTTAAAACAATGTAAAACTCTAGACCATGAGAAGTGATCCTTAACACTATCAAAATACTTGGCCCCTCCTAATAATACTTTGTCCATGGAACCACCATTGCACGGCGATATGCACAAGTTCAACTGTTTGTCTTGCGTCACAAAAAACTGGAAACAGCACATGGTGGAGGTTTCCATAGAAAAAACACGCATCGCATAAAAAGTTGTGTGTATCTAGGAAATTTGTATAACTCTTTAAGGCGTTCAGAAAGCGAAATAAGGCCAAATTTTAACATTTGGTTTTATTTGTCTTTGTGAATATACCCAACCTCGCACCTACTAAAAATCCAACAGTGACCCCAAGCAGGGCAAACAATCTCGAACTAAGGACTCAACCAATCAAACTATAAAATTCAGTACGCGTCAATGTTAACTTTTTTCGATTCAAAGAGGGCCCTTGTTCGGTGGAACTAATTTGGCTCATCTAAAAGAGGAGTCAATGGAGCCAGATGCTCTCGACATTATAAGGTTAATACTCCTCATGCCAGCCCCCCCCCCCCCCCCCCCCCCCCCAAATTTGTAAACTGTTGATATTATTCATTCTTCAGAACCCGGCCAACGTGCCATTCAAATTTCGAACCGCTTGCGGAACTTTTGACCTTTCTCCATTATATCAGCAGTACCGGTGTGAGAAGGTCAGCATCGTATCCGCCTGATTGGGTATTAAAAAAGGACTGAATGGAATGAACCTTAAGAATTGTTCCCACCCTTGGGCTGATCTACGCTTTCGAAACACAAATGTATTTTCGGCATGGAACTCTACAGAACTAGTGCCGTACGGTAGCAGTTCGCGACAGTACAAGTTTCAAATCGAAAGACATTGTGAAAAACGCTCTTTTGCGGTTGTCTGCCAACTGAAAGATAATATCAGAGTGTGGTAGTGTCATCATTGCAATCTACGTGATCCTAGATACACAAAGAGACTTAACTCTGAATAAGCTCTTCCTTATTTATTAAGCACTAGTTTGGCTTCCACATCAGACTTCCAAACATCTTCTAAAACTAATCGACAATATTCAGAGATAAGTTTATGTCTAGTTGCTGATCCAGACTTAAACCATTGACTTTGAATAAGATTGAAGGGTTTATGTCTAGACTAAAGTTAATGCAAGTGGATTTCTGTCTGCCTTTCTTTATCGACGAGGTTATGGTCTAGGATCATGACTAAAGGGATCATAACCCTCCCACTTCACAACAACACTACGTGGCCGCCTGTGGGCTCGCCGGTTTGACCTCAAAAGTATCGGTAGGCCTCCCGATTTCGAATCACTTTGTTACTGTGGTCAATCAAATGCTGGTGTTTCTGGTGCTTCTCTTTCGCGATTGTATTTGAACGTTGATTGAGATTGCCCTTTTGAGGGGTTCGTAGAGATCTCTCATTTGAACTTGACAGTAGGAGCGATCGCTCAGTTAATACAAGTCGATAATCGAGATACCATGACATGCTATCCCCAATTTCATCATATTATCTTATTTCGATATACCTACTCGTATGTGTTGCTACGTCATTCTCGTTTTCAATTTCAAAGGTATAAAACGGCTAAAATAAGATATGAATAGTTTTCTTTTTATTAAAAAATAAATAAATGTTAGGCATTAACGGCCCATACATTTTCTTATGCGACGTGGAAGGAACTTCAATTGCAAGCC
The DNA here is from genome assembly GCA_949715645.1 of Portevinia maculata. NCBI lineage: Eukaryota > Metazoa > Arthropoda > Insecta > Diptera > Syrphidae > Portevinia > Portevinia maculata. Next base: position 35,224,708 of record OX454526.1, on the reverse strand, counting down.
GAATAAGAACGACAAATTTGAGAAGCTGATGACAATTGATGCTCTTGGACGTTTGTCAGACGTTCGCAAAAGGGTGGCCGTGGAAAGAACTTTTATCCCCGACGGGATTTGAACCTGAGACCTTGAGATTAGTAGTCCAACACTTTTACTTTTAAATTCATTTTTATTAATTATTAGCTTATATCAACTTACATACTAGACAAAAATGCTTAAATCTAACTTAAAATTAACAGGATACTTATTCTAGATTATTGATCCTTATGCGGACGCCCTAAACTTAACTATATCTTATAATTATTGCCTTTCGGCCTAAAAACTATTTTACGAACTAATCTTACATATGTGTTCCTCGAGAAAATTAAATAAAACTCGGCATCATTATTTAAATTTTATATTTTTATATAAAACAAATTACCAACTACCTATTCTACTTACTTAAACTACCTAACATATTCTAACTATAATTAGGATTCTGAACACTCGTTGCCTTGCGCAACAAGTGGTCAAAATCCCAATTGCTTTCCGAGCGCCTGACAGTCGTCAACGTGCACACGCGCCGCCGTGAGCCGACTGAAGCCTTACAGCGTCAGTCAACTCCCAGAAGCACCACCACACGTTGGCGAGCCCGGCCTCTCCCAAAAACGCCCTAGCTGACTTAATCTAACTTATAAGCTAAGAGGAAGTTACCTAGAGTAACGCACCGTCCTGGGAGGGCATGTTGACCCCTCCCCCCTCAACAAGCCACCAAAATTCGGCGAATTGCTTTTCCGTGTCGAATCTATCCCTCTCCGATATTGCGGTACTAAAACGGAGGAGCTCATGAGCATTGGCGACGTCCTCGCCGCGGATGAGCCGCTTATCTCTCGCACTGCGGTAGCGGTGGTATAATACCGGGATACCATCTCTCGTCTGTACCAGCCCTTTTGCATCAATATGGATAAATGCCTCTGGCGGGATAAAGCCAGACCGGAGCGTACTCTCTATGTACATTTCATTGGGGTAGTAAGCCCCAAAGATCAGACTATTGTCGCTGGCCATCGCCCTTGCAACGTGCCTTCGAGTCACCTTAATGAGGAAATTGTCAATCCTATTCAACCGAGCCCCATCGTATAGGACCTTGTTGGGATAGTATTTTAAATAGTTGGATTCAGGCGTTCGGAACAACCGGAGACAGGTCCTAAGACATTGTCTCTCCAAAACCCGAATCTTTTCCATATAGCTAGGCGCTATATTAAACCACAATGGACAACCATAAGCGATGATCGGCCTTATAAGGGCCACGTAGCAAATGACCTTCACTCTGGAGTCAAGTTGACTGCTATGAAACAGTCTCCTTGTCAGAGCATAAGCCTTCTTGGCCCCAGCAAGACAAGCAACTATATGTCTATCGAAATATAGATACTGGTCAAGCCAGATACCTAGATATCTAACTGCGCTTCTCACCGCCAATGGCTGCCCATTTTGTCCAATAATGGCCAATTTTTTCCAGTTTTTTCTGGTATCCCTAGAGGCCCCAGCCAATGGAGTTCTGAACAAGATTGTTTCCGTCTTCTGAAAGTTGATTTTCAACTTCCAGTCGTCGCAATATCGCTTAATTTGATCGAAGTCACGCTGCAAAAGAATGTTAATGACCTCGATTTTAGGACCTGACCTGTATGCCACCAAATCGTCGGCATACGCTATAGAATGTCTGAGTGAACCCACCAGATCACTCGTGTAAATGTTAAACAGGATCGGAGAATTGACCGCCCCCTGCTGTAAACCGTTTTTAATTTCAAAGACTCTGCTCGAAGTCACGTTGCCACATTTGACAACGAACTTCTTTCCCATAAGCATATTATAAATTACATATAGCAAATGTTTGTGCATCCCCCGCCTGGTCAACTTGTAGAAAAGTCCCTCTAACCATACGGTGTCGAAAGCCTTTTCAAAATCAACCAGACAAGCACCCGTGCATTGGTTCTTGCATTTATTCCACTGAATGTCGGAAACCAGCTTCGACGCGGCATGAATAGTGTCATGCCTCGCCCTGAAACCAAACTGGTTGTCCGGGATTATGTTATAGTCCTCGACCCACTTTAACAGGGCTCTATTGACAACTTTTTCAAAGACCTTGCTAATATTCGGAAGCAAGCTAATTGACCGGAGATTGGCAGGGTTCGTCCTATCTTTACATTTTTTCGGGATAGGGTGTACCACAGCTACCTTCCAATGCGCCGGATAATGTGCATTATTCAGCGCATTGTTAAACAGCGTGGTGAAAATATCTACAGCCTCCAAAGGCAGGTGTCTCAATACGACGTTTGGGACACCATCCATCCCCGCCGACTTTTTATTTTTTAGTGACTCGAAGATGCACAGAAGATCATCCTTCGACACGAACAAGTGCGATGCATCTCGGCCATTGGCGACAACTGCATTAGCATGGTTTTCATCAGTGAACACGGTGAATCCGTTATTCTCAGATCGCCAATTCTCAAGTTCGGTGCGCAGATAGAAGTGGCTCACCAGAGCCCTATTCTCAATGTCGTGGTTACGGCGAACAGGGTTGTTCACCGTATACACGGCCTCGAAACAAGCGCCCAGCAAATCCACTTTCTCCTGTGGGTCCTCGACCACGAAAAAATCGTCGTTTGAAACGACACTTTCTGGACTTATTCCAGCAGTCAGTATTGTCTGTCTGTTCTCTGCTGTCTGGGAGATTCGAACACAAGGAATATCATTGTGATCTTTCCTCCTGAACAACTTATTTATCTGTGGGAACATATTCGGACTACAGGTTTTAATAGCCCGAATTTTATTGCCCCAATACAGACTTACAGATTTTCTGTAATTTTCCTTTATCAGCTGTTTCAGGATTCGGATCTCTGACTTCAGCATCCTTACCTCCGGGTCGTCGCGATCAGTAAATTGCCTGTACAGCCGTTTAAGCCTCGAGAGCAGTCTACTTTTCTGTCGGTATAGTGCGTCGATTGTAGGGTTTCTGTACTTTTCTGTCTGGTCGTCGTCGAAACGTCCTACCCGAGGAATAGTTCGTTCCATAGTTCGTTTGATGGCGTCGTTCATTTGCAATAAATGCCGATCAATGTCATCATTTGTCATGTTGCTGTTTGTCGGTGGGTCGATCCCACTCGAACGTATATCTCGCTTTAACAATCTGGAGAAGCGCGACCATTGTGCCCTCCGATAATCGAATGAACACACTGCTTCGTACTCCTCCAGCAGCGTTTGCTCGTTCGGGATCCGTATTGCGGCGGCGAGTCCGTAGTGGTCACTATCGTACTCAAACGCACGCAAACAGTTCCGCGTGTATTGGTCTATGGTTGTCAGTTGAAGTCTTGCGTCCGTTAAGGCCAAGTCCAGGAAAGCACCGCTTCTTGGGAAAGAAGGGATATCCGTCGCGTACAACTCGAGTTTGTACTCAATCATATTGAGGCGCCACCAGTCGTGAAACTGGTTGCCCCTGGGATTTGCAGTAACATTTCCCCACGCCGCATGTTTGGCATTAATATCTCCGGCCAAGAAGTAATAATTCTCCTCCGAGTTCAGCTGCAGACTACGAAAAAGTGTCTCGAGCTCTGTCATAAATTGGTTGGGTGGAGGTGCTGCAGGTGCGTAAAGTGACACCACATACACTCTCCTCCGGCTATGGAGAGGAATGCATATAATGCATGCTTCCAACAACTGGAACCTACGCACGTCCCCGCTATATATAACCCTATGGCGCAGGCCTTTTCGAATTAAGATTCCAACCCCACCTCCTTGAGTGGAGTGAGGCCGGTCTCTTCTTATTACATGATAATTTTTGTATCCCAATTTGTGCTTCTGATTTAGCTTAGTTTCGCTAACCAAAAGCACATCCGGGTTTTCGGTTTTCAACAAATTGGCAAGTGACGTTCTTTTCTCGATCCTGACTAGTGAATTAACATTCACAGCAAGGATCTTTAAGTTTCCCTCATCCAGCGTAGCCATTAGATTTATGGCACACCAGACCCCACAAACAGCTCCGAATAGATAAAGTCAATTCGGGCCGCTTGTTCGTTTAATTGTTTCTGGAACTTATCGATCTTTCCGTGCAGAGACAGAAGGATCGATTTTAAGTCCAGATCCACCTCTGGTGCCTTTTGGGCTACCTTTGGTTGGTTTGATGTCATGTGGGCTTGACCCGGTCCAGCTGCCATTTGGGCAAAGGACACGTTGGGTGCCACAAAATTCGAGAACGAGCGACTCTTTTGACGCCTATCGTCTTCCGACTGCTGTCTGCGGGCCTGGACTCGCTTTTTCAGCTCCTGGTACTTTGGGCAACCCCTGAAGTTGGCGGGATGCCCAGAGTCCCTGCAGAGCACACAAGAGAGGACACTCCGGTCTTCAACTCTCTCCTTGCCAAGAGAACATTCACCATGTTTGTGGTCCTTGTCGCACTTTACGCATCTGAACTGCATGTTGCAGTTAGCTGCGGCGTGCCCGAACCTTTGGCAGCGCATACATTGAAGTATGCGATCCGACCTTTTTATTTTCTCCCATCTTACAGCATGATAGTACAGGTAGCGGATATTTCGCAGCCTGTCAATTTTGCTGTCGGGAGTGAGCTGCACTAAAAAGAATGGTAAGTAACGGTTACCACCCCTTGCCACAGCTGAAGAAAACGGCTTGACCCCCACGAACTTGAGGTCGTCGCTTTCAAAATTCTTTAGCTCTCTTTCAAGCTCCTCCGTTTTAATTGAGGGATCAATTCCCTTCAATACCACGGTTTTTAGCTTTTGCTCCCTTGGGGTGTACGTGAAGTACTCGGTCTTAACCTCTCCCAGGGCAGTGCGCACCCTATGGTAATCCTCTATTTTATCACATATAATTATGTGGTTGTTGGCAGATAGCCTTTTGACATGAAAGTCTTTTGTAATTAATTTACATAGCCTAATACTGTCTATTATATCGAAATTACTTACATTTATGGGTGGAATTCTTGGCCTCCGCTGTTTTTTATGTTGCTGCTGCTGTTGTTGCTGCGCCTGTACCTGCGGTTGCTGCCCTGATTGCAGGTTTTGTTGCTGATGTTGTTCATGTTGTTTTTGTTTTTGCTGCTGATGTTGTTGCTGTTGTTGTTGTTGTTGTTGTTGTTGTTGTTGTTGTTGTTGTTGTTGTTGTTGTTGTTGTTGTTGTTGTTGATGTTGTTGTTGTTGTTGTTGTTGTTGTTGTTGTTGTTGTTGTTGTTGTTGTTGTTGTTGTTGTTGTTGTTGTTGTTGTTGTTGCTGTTGTTGTCTTTGTTGCTGCTTCAATTGCAGTTGTTCCTGCACCTGCTGCTTTAGCACAGCTTGATGTTGCTGCTGCTGCGTTTTCTTTAGGCGCAACTGGTTGCGCTTCTCCAGCAATTCTTTTATAAGCTTGTCCAGCTGCGCCTCCTCATCTTCCTCTTCGTCTATTTGAACGGTGCCCTCATCATCGACCGGTAGGTCCTTGAAGGAGTTTCCCTCTCCGACATACCGGCCCACTACGCCTTCAGCCTCGTAAGAACTCGAGTTCTCAGCGTCTTCATCGCTTCCATCGGCCGATGAAACCACACCAGTGCCCGCCGAATTCGCCCTTCTTTTGGCAGAAAGATTCGGCTTCGGTTTTAGCTTCCGTCGCCTCTTCTCTACTTTCCTGAACTCCGCACTGACTACAGCTACTGCTGACACAGTTTCAGTGGGAGCTTTCACTTGTGATATCGTGGCAGCTTTTTCAGTTGCTATTTTAGCTGTTGCTAACGCTGCTGTTATTTTCGATGTTGTTGCTGGAGTTGCCTGCGGGAGAACTCGCCTGTCCAACGACCGGTCAGTTCTTGTTCTTGCCATTTTTAATGTGCTTGCAGCTATTGCCCTAGGCATAAACCCTGCTGCTGTTATTGTTGCTGCTGCAGCTGTTGTTCCTGCTGCTGCTAATGTTGCTGCTGTTTTTGTTGTTGTTGTTGCTCTGGTTGTTGTTGCAGTTGTTACTGACAACGATTTTTTTGCCGGCTCACGTGTTTTCACCACGTGTCGCAACGGCACACCCACACCCGTACGCGGGACCGCCGACTTTCCGGGGTCCATCGCCATACACCGTACGCACCTTTTGTTTTTGTTTTTCTTTAATAGTTTTTAATATAATAGTTTTTAAATAAATTAAAAAAAAAAAAAAAGTTAACACTTTACCGGGAATCGAACCTGCGCCTCCGGCGCCTGAGTCAGACACTCGTTGTACTGAGCCAATCGACTAATTTATTTTTATTTGGCTAATCACCACTATATCGCACTTTTTCGCTTTAAATCTTCCGTAACTAACTAGCTGTCCTGTCTCTGCGGGAGAATCGGAACGACTGAGTAGTCCAACACACTAACCTTGCGCTGTGCTGCTGCGTCAACAAATTATTATTGTTCATAGTCCAGTCAACGCTGTCAGTGATCAGTGGTTAGTGCGTTGGGTTACTAATCGAGGGGTCTGAGATTAAAATCCCTCCGGGGCCCCAGTAATACGTTAACGCAGGGGTTCCCAACGTTTTTTAGTTGGCGGCATACTTACAGGTTTAGTCTTTTGTCGTGGAGCGCTAGTCGAAATATGTGTACAATGAAACGAGGCACAGAAAATGAAACTTAAACAACCACAATGTGAGTCTCACATCGTTCAAATATCGCGTTAATCCGAATCTCAGCCAGTTTCTTCTCATTTTTTAACTCTACTCGTACAATCCAAATCTACCCCAATTTTTGTACTCTGTTTCCGAATTCCAACCTAAAAAATATGCAAACGTATTGGTTTTTACATCAATTCGGTTTTTAGATATATTAGTCGTTACTCGCCTTCTGGAATTTTAAATGAGACCATAATCATGAATATTCACGAACACATTCTCTTCATAATTGCGTGCCGTTTTTTGTATGCAGTTGGCTCTTGTCTAACACATCTTCAGACGTTTATCCAAAGTAGTATGTGTTTGGACTTAATTTTTGTAATTTTGAGCAGCAATAATTTCTCTAAAAACCGCACTCTTCTTTTTCTCGTCCTGTACTCATTAATCCGAATAATTATCAATTAATAATCAATCACTGAATCAATTATTGCAAGAAGGTATTCGGACTAACGAGACATTACTGTTTATAAAGGGTGGTTAAATTTTAAGGGCCGATGTTGATTTTGAATAAAACAATTATTATTTAGGAAATTATTGTCATTTCTTTTTATTATGATAATACGAGTATTGGTATGGTTCAATTATGTATGGAACAAAATAACGGCCAAATGGCCGCCGGGACCTCGGCGGCACACCTCCATCTGATGGTCCAAATTTTCGATGACGCTGAGGTATAATTGAGGTTCTATGCCGTTAATGTGCCGAATTAGCACATCCTTTAGCTCTTGAATTGTTGCTGACTTATCGACGTACACCTTTTCTTTCAAATAACCCCAAAGAAAGAAGTCCAACGGTGTCAAATCACATGATCTTGGCGGCCAGTTGACATCGCCACAGAGTTGCACAAAAGTTAGCTTAACTAATAACTAAAAAGCTACAACGAAATTAGCTGTAGTTTCTTAGCTAAACCATAATTTTAGTTGTAGTTGCCACAAATTTTGGAACCAAATTAGTTATTAGTTGCGAAGTAGGAAAAATTAGTTGTCAGAGTGTAACTAACAATAATTAGCTTTAGTTTTAGCTTTTTAGCTATCGATTAAACACAACTAATAATTTTTTTCAAACAATTTAACCCGAAAAGGCTTACAGGAACAGGAGCGATTCTTTTATTTTGTTATACATTTTCTAGTTTTAATTATGTTTAATTTTAGAGATTACATATTAGGTCCTTACGAAACACGGGGAAATAGTGTGGAAGTAGATTTGTCTTCGATAAGTTTTGAATAATTGAGGTTGTATAGCTTGAAGTTTGTTGTACATCAGTTGAAGGTAAGAGGTAACCGATGGCCGATTGAAGAATGCCACTTTTAGTTGTCATAAGGTTATTTACCGAGAGGTCCTTGGAGCACCAAATAAGGTCCTTAAACCCGATATTTTTTTCAAAAACTCCAAGAAAACCGCGCCTTACATCTGTGTTCAATGTTATTTGACAAAGAGGTCCTTGCAACAACAATAAAGGTTCTTAAAACTTGAAAAAAGGATATTTTTCAAATATCATTTAAATCCACACGGTATATCTGTGTTCAATGTTATTTGACTAAGAGGTCCATGCAACAACAAAAAAGGTCCTTAATAGTCGAAAACCGGTTATTTTTCCAAAATATCATTTGAATCCACACGGTATATCTGTGTTCAATGTTATTTGACTAAGAGGTCTTTGGAACAACAAAAAGGTTCTTAAAAGTCGCAAAAAGGATATTTTACCAAAATGTTTGTTGTTCCTATAGCACCCCTCATTCAAATAACATTGAACTCATATATACCGCGCCGTTTCTAAAGACATTTTGGGAAAATATCCTTTTTCGAGTTTAAAGGACCTTTATTGTGGCTCCGAGGACCTCTTTGCAAAATAAACTGATGTAAAATAAAAGGGACATTCAATCAATTTTTATTTTAAACGCAATATGCATAATAAATCCCAATAAATTATTTATTTAGTTATTACTTATTACCTAGACAGCTAAAAAGCTAACCAACTTTTAGCTGTCATCAGCAACTAACTTTGGCAACCTAACGAGCTTAGTTACACAATCTGCAACTAATAGCTAATAGCTAAAATTAGTTGTCATTATGATAGCTAACCACCAAATCGATTGCATTTTTAGCGCAGCTAATTTAACGACGTTAGTTACTTAGTTATGGCGTTAGCTAGATAATAAATTAGGTAGCTAACGCGCAACTGTGCATCGCCACCACGTGAGATAACACGACCATTAAATTTGTCGCGCAAAAGAGCCATTGGCACAGTCCTGTTGAAACCACATATTGTCCACATCCATATCTTCCAACTCGGGAAATAAAAAATTCTTTATCATCTCACGATAGCGAATACCATTCACAGTAAGTGCCTGATCGGCCTCATTTTGGAAAAAATACGCCCCGATGATGCCGCCAGCCCATAAACCGCACCAAACAGTCACTCTTTGTGGGTGCATTGGTTTTTCGGCAATCACTCTTGGATTATCATTTGCCCAAATGCGGCAATTCTGCTTATTGACGAATCCACTGAGGTGAAAATGTGCCTCATCACTGAAGATGATTTTCTTCGAAAATTGATGATCCACTGTTGCCATTTCTTGCCACAATTCTGACCATTGACGACGCTTGAAATGGTCAAGAGGCTTTAGTTCTTGAGCCAATTGCACCTTGTAAGCGCGTAAATGCAAGTCTTTATGCATAATGTTCATCAACGACTAGCGTGAGAGGTGCAATTGTTGGGCACGACGACGAGTTGAGGTGGACGGCTCTTCAGCCACACTATCGCGAACAGCAGCAATATTTTCTGCAGTACGAGCTGTACGAGCATGCACTAGTGTTTTCACAGGTGCAGGGAAATAACTAACACATGGGCAATAACTTCACCTCAAGTGGGCAATAATTTCACCTTTTTTTTGTGAACTTATTGCCCACCATATGTGAGCAATTTCTTCACTTTTGTGGGAAATAAATTCTCTTAACATTTTATGATAATTCAATAACCGTACCTCGCACCTACTCCAAATCAAACAGTGACCCTAAGCAGGGGGGTTGCAGGGGGGCAGCCCTAATAGTTATTGAACTGTTTATGGAATCTACTTGCGGTTTCGCAACTAATCCCATAAACAGTGCAATGCATATAGGGGGGGGGGGGCATGCTGCCCCTGCAACCCCCCTGCTTGGGGTCACTGTTTGATTTGGAGTGGGTGCAAGGGTCTTTAGTTATAATAGACAAACTCAAATTATAGGTGGGAAATAACTTCACAAAAAAAAGGTGAAGTTATTGCCCAGTCGAGGTGAAGTTATTGCCCGTGAAGTTATTTCCCTGCACCGTTTTCACATCTCCTACAGACCAGGTTTGCTCAAATTTTTTCACGATTTTTCCGATTGTACGCACATTTGGACGATTAAATTGACCGAAAAAATCACGAAGTGCACGATATGCATTTTGATTTGAACGCCCAATTTCATAATAAGCCTGAATAACTTTAACGCGTTGCTCGATTGTGTATCTTTTCATGGTTCAAATTGAGTTAGTCTGAAATTGAGAAATGTCGAATAAAATGCAGAAAAAAACTTGACGTTTAGGTGTGGTTCACATTCAACATCGGCCCTTACAATTTAACCACCCTTTATATTAAAATAGCTGTTTAAGTTAAATTACAGAAAAATTTAGTCGCAAGTCAGTCAATGTGACGTGTGAGATTGGTGATCTCCGCACATTTTTTCAAAGCGCGAAATAGAGCTTGACTCTGCCACTCTAATTTCTTGCTGCACATTTTTCTTTAAGCGATATTAACTTTTTGTTATAACTACAGCCTAAAATTGGGTTTGGTATAAATGGATGTTGCAAAGGGAAGCAGAAAACTTTTGAACCCAAAATTGTATATTCATTTTTAATCGTTATCCAAAACTCTACCAAACCGGAACAAGCGTATTTTATTGTAAGACTGTTGTCGCAAGAGAGTTCAATGAGAATCGCATATTCTTGCGAAGTGAAAACTGGTGATGCTTGAGCATGGAAAGGATCTTGGATCCAAGCAAATTTTCTTAGACAAAAATGATGAGGATTTGTCTCCTCACGCGCTTGGTCAACCATTTTGTGTGCTTACAGGTGAGGAAACTGTGTTATCGCATGCTTTTTAGTGTACGTGAGGCAGAGAAAGCAACTACTAGTCCCTACCATTTTACCCTTCATCATTGATCGAATAACTCACGTGGCCGTTGTTTGGCAAGCGATAGAGGTTTATCTAGTCGGGAACTCGCAGTTACCTTGCAAACTGAACGCGTTCAATGTTGTTCACCTAATAAAAAAGTCTCAACTGAGACAGCGGGGAAAAATCTCTGGGCCTTCCGCATAAAGTATTTTGCCAACCATCCAGTGAGCTTCGAAAGGTGTTCCGTAAAAAGGGACAACAAGTCTTTGTACACACGTCGAGTTGGAGTTGGAAACGTTTGCCTTTACTATTTCTTAAGTTTTACCCTTCTGTTTCGTCTCATAAGATTAGTTTCCGGCGAAGAGAAAACAAGATCTCCTCACGGCACCCCTGTTGAATCTGCACGGCGCGCTGACGGCCCAAATGCTAAAAGTCGTCTCAAAAATCAAAAATCCAATGTTTTTGTTTGATTATTCAATTATTAATTTCTGATAGTCAAATTAAAAAACAAAAAAACTTAATATTTTTTTTATAAAAAAGTGGTCTGTGTGCGACCCACCCGCAAGGTCCACACGACTAACTTCCCAATGAGAAGAAATAAAAAAACAAAATATCATCTGGTTCTCGAGATAATCGTGGCGAAAGATAATTCCGAACGCATATACGAACATACGCACGGATACGTACAAGAACATACGTACATACACAAACACAGACATCTCTATAAAAACGTTGGATTTGTATTTGTTGTTGAAGATACATATGTCAAAATCCGCGATTCAAAACATCGCACAGTGTGCAATTTCGCACATCTAGCGGAACTTAATTAAAAAATCAAAGTCTTCCGATTGATCATTTTTTGGTATGAGATGATAGTTAAAAACCTAGACAGAAGCATGTAAACAACAAAAAGGTTATAACAACGGTATTTCCCGCTGTGTAGCTTCACAAACAGCAGCAAAAACTTTCTAAAAAAAAAATAGACTTAATCAGTTGCATATTCTTAGTCAAGTTGGTCATTGCCGTTTAAAGTGATAAGCATAGCTAAGTTACTAATATATTTTTTTTATTGTTTCTCTATAATCAAGTAATTTGTTAAGGTAAATCGAAATCAATTATTAGCTTTAAAATTGGAAGAATTAAATGTTTTGTGACAAGACTTTAAAATTGTTGTTTTTTTTGTGTTTTGTGACTTTGTGAAGACTTTTAAAAATGTATCTTCATGTATCTTCTGTGAAATGTGCCTATAAATGTTCTGTGATGTTTGATTAATCAGAATCCAGTCATAATTTTTGCTTTCGAGTGCTCACCCCACACAATTTTTTTTTTTTTGTTAGGCTTATAGCAAAATGAAAATCCAAGAAATTTTTGAGGTATGGAAAAACACTAAAAAAGTGGACCGAAATAAGCTAATTTCGGCTCACATATTGGAAAACTTTGGCATTGCGGATACTAATAAAGTCCCCAGAGTGCTGCAAATATATGTAAGCTCTTTGAGTTGCAAAATTAATGAAAAGTGGCAAGGAAGTATGCGAGATATGAGAAGGTTTCAAACCAATAATTACATACAAACACAATTTCGGGAAAAAATGGGATTGTTAGTGGACATGCCAAAGCAAATAGCTGGAAATACAAATGATGGCAACACTGCACGTAAATTTTTTAGAAACGCGAAAATAAGCGCGGAGATAACAGGGATCAATGTTGATCTTATTCAACATTTTCGCATTTTACTCGAAGCTATGTCAAGTGAATATGAAATTGATCCAGACAAATTTTCAAGCTATGCCACTGAAACCCGAAAAATATATCTCGAGTATTACGCTTGGTATTATATGCCAGCAAGTATTCATAAGCTTCTAATCCATTCAAAGGATATTATTCAAGCTTGCATTCTTCCACTTGGTCAGTTGTCGGAAGAAGCGCAAGAAGCAAGCAACAAAGAGTACAGACGATTCCGCGAGCATTTCAGCCGAAAGACATCAAGGAAAAATACTAATAGAGATGTACTAAACAGGTTTTTGCTTTCGTCAGATCCCTATCTATCGAGTCGCTCTACAGGGCTTCACCGAAAGAGAAACCCACTTCCTCAGGAAAGTATTGACCTATTGAAGACTCCCCAAGCATTGCCAGCAAGTACCAGCTCCGATGAAGAAGATGATTCGTCCGACTAATCTCAAAACTGTATTCCAAAAAAGTTGAATTTCAAAATAAAATGAAAAATGAAATATTGATTCTTATTATTTTTTACTTACGCGATAAGGCGTATGAAGAACCTTGGTCTTCTTGAAAAGAATAAAGTTTTGTAAAAATATTAGAGCAAGGGAGGTAAGTAGTAGTGGTAAGAGTCATAGAAGCATAAATGTTACACCACAGAAAAAAAAAGAATTATTGCAAATTTTTTTTTTGGGTGGGGGAGGGGTAGGTGGGGGCGGCTGTGTGAGTGAGGTATTTGTGTGTAAAACTTATTACAACTTAATATACTACATAACTGAACAATTTCATATCAAAATATATATAATCAAGCGTGCTAGGAATAAAGTTCCGCTAGATGTGCGAAATTGCACACTGTGCATCGGCCCCATTTTTATAAAAAAGTTTGCATGAAGCTAAAAAAAGTTTCGAGATTTCTCCAAGACTGAGTTAGACGGCACCTACGGCCTTAACAATCAATTAAACTATCTATGTGCAAAATTGTAGCTCCGCTTTTTTTGCGACTTTCTGAGAAAACGAAATGTGTTTGAAAATACATGCTCCCTGTACCTACTGACGCTTTTGTCTTAAAAAAAAGTACTGGTGCCTTATTTAAGTTATTGCTTTTCTCAAAGGAAAGCTAAGAATGCAAATGTTTTAAAGTAGATTAAGTAGGATATGTTTTATTATATTCTTGATTGTCAACAAATTCGCCCACTTCCACGCCCTTTTTCGAGTAAAATGTGATGAGACTCGACCTGAAGTCTTTCTAACAATTATGACGGAAAAATGGTTACTGTGTTACATAAAACAAAATCAACATTGCCACGTTCAATTTGCAAAAGAACTCACCAACTTTTTCGAAAGGAAGCCGAAGCAGATGAGAAAAAATATGAATTTTGTATTTCACTATTATACCCTAGAATAAGATGTATGGAGAGACCATATACAAAGCCGAAAATGAAGAAAAGTGGATATATAAGATGGATTTAGAGAACAACTCGGCGGATATGATATGATAAGCAAGGATACAAATGATAAAAAATACTTCCTGAAGATTTTTCGAAAATCCGGATTCATCGTCGGCTAAAACCCGAGTAGAAAGAGAACTGCAAGTGATTTCAAATGCATTGTCGTATTAGGCATCCATTTATGTGGATAAATTCGACGAGGATACTAAAAACACTTCGAGTCTGCTAAAAGCCAAATACAGTCATTAACCCCTGACACCAACTTTCCACAAAATTCTGGACCATTGGGGAGAACTTATAACGCATCAAAATTCTCCAATAGTGGAACTTTCAGCAAAAGCACTGGAATCAAGAAATAAAGACTACACAGGTTTCACGGAAACGACAAATGAAGCTAAAATAAACCGCCTGAAACTGTTTCTACATTTCCCTTTGTATTGTATTGTATTGTATGTGCAGTGGGGTCATCAGTAGATGACAAGCACTTAGACCTATTGGTCCATTGTACTTCAGCATAGCTGCCCGCTCGCTTCTTATTGGCGATTAGTAAGAGTCAGTGAGGGAGAACCTGCCAGTAGCCTTGGCAAAGCGAAGGATACTAGGAAGTTCAATGTCCCCCATTTCATTTTCGTTGACGAATTGTTTGCCTATAGTGTTGAGCCTGGTTCTGGCGAAAGCAGGACATTCACAGATGAAGTGAGATGCCGTTTCATCCGCCTCTAGGCAGTACTCACATAGGCCCGAGCTCCTAATGTGGATGGTTTTTAGGTGCTCGTTAAGAGGACTGAAACCAGTGACGAGACCAATCAAGGATCTCAAGTCTTTCCTGTTTAGTCCAAGTAAAAACTTAGCTCTGCTAATACCAGTATTCGGAATGTTGTTGGCGTAGAGCCGAAGCCATTTCACGTTTGTGGACGGATGAGCAGCATCCTATGCATGGTTGTGGGCCAATGAAGGCTGTTGAAGAGCCCTTCCTGGCCAGAGCATCCGCTCTGTTATTACCCTGAATACCTGTGTGCCCAGGAACCCAGGCAAGTGATACCGAGTTACATCTACCCAGACGGTTAAGCTTAACCATGGTTTCCTCAACTATTTTTGAGTTGAGAGAGCCAGCCGAGCAGGCTTTGATAGCGGCTTGGCTATCTGAGCAGATGTATAAGGTTTTACTCTTAATCCTTCTCCTTAACAGGATATTGGCGGCAGTGGCAATCGACAAGATTTCTGCCTGAAAAATAGTTGTTTGTCTACCCAAGGCTGCAGATAGATTTATCCGACCTCCTCTAGAGTAGACCCCGGCTCCGGAGATACCGTCAATGAGTGAGCCATCTGTATAGATAATGATATCACCCGGCCTAAAACCATTCCACCCCTCACTGTTCCATTCCTGCCGTTCAGGAAGGATGACCTGAAAACGGCGCTCAAAGACTTGCTTCGTGCACACAGTGTCAAGTGCTCCTCCCCGATGGCGTGGAACTAAGTCCCCAGGTTCTGCTGAACATCCTACGGCACTGCCAGAGAATGTTAGTTGCCTTCGAAATTCTAGCAACCAAATGTTCAGAAAAGTTAAGCTTTGGGTCTAGAACAATACCCAGATACTTAACCTTGCTTGATAGCTTTAGTTGAGTGCCCTGGAAGTAAGGACACCTCACTTGAGGTATTGCCCTTCTATTCGTGAACAGCATCATCTCAGGCTTCAGGGGTTGACTGACAGAGCCTGCTGGCGGCACCAACTCCCAACACTATTGAGCGCTGTTTCCATCTGCTCGCAAAGAGTTGGTAAACTCCTGCCGCTGAAAATGATACACACATCGCCAGCGTACCCAATAACAGGGTGACCTTCCCCATCAAGTCTTCTCAGCAAGGAGTCGACCAAAAGGTTCCACAATGTAGTGGAGAGTACACCGCCCTGCACAAAGCCTTTAACAGCGCGCACAGTTCTGACACAGCCGCCAACAGCAGCTGTAACTTCTCTGCTCCTAAGCATTTCTAGGATCCATTCCACAGTTGTAGAATCGACGCCCTTCAGTGTTAAGGCAGACTCAATTCTGCAAAAGGTGGGGTTATCAAAGGCACCCTCAATATTCATGAAGACAGCAAGAGCATAGATCTTGCGGTCGAGCGCCTTGCGCACTCTGGCCGTCTGGTCCGTTAATGCCGTGTCAGTGGACTTGCCTTTTTGATAGGCGTGTTGCAAATGGGCAATGGATACTGAGTAAACCAGATGGTTTAAATAAATAAATAAAAAATACATTTCCCTTGCAGTGATGAAATTTATTATATGTCGAGGCGTTGTCAGACCAGACTGCTAATCACAGACGGCGTAAATCAATGACTTCAGAACACTCGGGCCATTTACATAATCGAATAATTCTGCAGTACTTAGTAATATCCTCACCGACAATACAGAATGGTGTTCAGCGTTTTTTTAGTTTGTCAACTTATATTCATTTTGTCCCAAAAATTTGTATCTCCGCCTACAAATCTAAGTTATTTGATAAACATACGATAGGGTTTCGAGAAAATAAAAATAGACAAACGGGATTCCGAATTTTTCTACTTTGACTTTAGCTTGTCCTTTGGAAAAATTAAAAGGCTGCTAACATCTTTAAATGTAATGGTGAGGTTGAAAACTTTATTCAGATAATGTAGTTGTACGTCTATATGTAAGCACATGTACGAGTTTAAGTGCTACATTCCTTTTCACATTTCATTTAACATTCAACCAAATCAATCCTTGCGCACGGCCATAAGTAGTCCAGAATAATACATTTTTGAATCAAGGGTGTAGCAATGCGGATCCTTTCTGGTCCGCAAAACGATATCATACGTGCCATGCCAGTCTTAAAATTGTCTCCAGACATTTAGGCAGCAAGAGTGTTTTTTTTTGGCCTAATTCACACATGAGAAGAATTTGATGAACCAATCTCTTGTAGTCGCATCTTTAAATCGGATGTGGCCCAATTTGTTCTAGTCGTCAATTTATTCTTTGTCAAGTCTAGGCCGACTTTCTTTGAAATGAAAATGGAAACACATACGATTAGAGGAGGATGTGACTTATTCAACGAACATAGTCTCATGGCCGATAACTGTCAATGTATTTATTGCCAAAAACCCGATTCCATTAAATTAACTTCTCATAAATACATGCGGGTATATATATCCCAAAATATGTATGTATTAAGTGGTATAGACTCTTAGAAATTCTTCAAAATAGGTTTCATTCGTCTTTCTTCTATTTACAAGCGAATTACATACAAGTAAATGTGAGAAGGAGAAAAAAACAAGGAAGAAGAAATCAGAATGGAAATCAAATTATGGAAACAGATCACGAAACTGCCTTCAGGTTACGTAAAGATAACCCAACAAAGATTTCGGCCTCGAATTGCGATACAACGAGCAAGAAAAAGAAGGAATGCAAAGTATAATATGTATATATCTATTGCCCCAGCATTTTTTATATTTTTGTTCAACTGGCATTTACGAGTTTCACCAGATTTTTCATCTTATTTCCTTTCCCAAAGTTAAAAAAGGCGGATGATATTTTTTTTCACCAGCAATTTGAAAAATAGCTTTAGAGTGTAGGTGGCCCTGGGGGGAAAGATTGACTCAGTTGAATCAAGGATTTTTTTTTCTTTTTGGCAATTGGGATGTTTTTCTTATATATATAATATATATATGTATATATATATATATATATTAACAAACATTAAAAGAAATAGTTTGAGATAGAGCTATGAAACGGATATACCATAGACTTGATAATTACGTCAAGGGTTTATTATGTCATGAAACCATGGGATGTTTTCTTTTAACGGAGACGAGGTGAATCAACCCTTTAAGCTAATATTTCATGAGGAAAGGGAAACCTTTTGGGATTTAACTTTTTAATCTTTTTGCCTTTTTTTAATTTATCGCCTTAGGGTGGGGGATAAACATGACACTTAAGGTATGTTGTAAGTTGAATTTCAATTAAATGAGTAGACTTTGGTGAGGAAAGGTTTTTTGATGAACACCATATCTGGGTCACATTTTGTATAAGAAAATTTTGATTTTATTCGCGGATATTCAGCTTCTGTTCTTCGTTCTGTGTAATCTGCGTCTGTATACCCCGTACCACTTGTTTAAGGGCAGGCAATTTATATGAAAATGTTACGACATTTTTAAAACCACTCATCAAGGGTAAACCCCTTTTATTGCAGGTACGAAGGATATAGAAGCGACCAGGATGTTAAAAAAAATGCACGGTTAGGTTTAATTTTTTTAATTTTATGTTTTCTTTTTCAATTTTGACTTATAGTTTGTAACCTAATTTAATACAGCTCGTAGACCCCTAAAAGTAACTATATTCGTACTCCGCATCGAAGGTTATATCGATATAGCCATGTTCTTGTCAATTTATAGGGTATAAGATTCAAGCTAGAAAGCTTGTCCCTAGTGGGTCGAAATGATGAAGTGTAAGAATTCTCAAAATCCTCCCATCGCACGCCCCAGTTCCAAAAAAAAAACTATTTCATCGGAAAAATGAAAATTAACGTTAGAAAGGTAAAATTATGAATGAATTCTATCTAAGGGGCCAAAACACTCAAGTGCAAATGTTATTACTATCTAAAAGAAGGCGTTTTATCGAAGAAATTAATGGAAATGAAAGTTCTGTTCTTCGCAAAGTTAGTAGGTAAAGGTGTTCTTAACAATTCCTTTATACACAGTTTTTTGTCACACCCGCTTTTTAGGGCACTTTTTTTTACCAAAAACATTGCTTTCTTGATTAAACCCTTCAAAGAACGTTAAAAACAGTATTGTAGACAATATCCTTCTTGACAATTCACCATACTTAAATTTTTGCCATGCCCAAGGTGGTGAAAGTAAGATCGTTGTGCTTGATATTTCAAAGGCATTTGACAGAGTTTGGCATTAAGCTCTCTTGTCGAAAATGCGTGCATTTGGGATCGATGATAATCTTCTTCAATGGATTAGAAATTACCTTTCGAACCGATAAATTCTAGTTGTTTTGGACGGTTTCAAGTCTGCAACTCACCAAATAAATGCGGGTGTTCCTCAAGGCTCTATTCTGTCCCCGACTCACTTTCTCATTTTTATAAATAATCTCCTGTCTGTTACTTCTAAGCCAATACATTCCTTTACCGATGACAGTACCCTCAGCTTCTCATATTCATTTCTTGGGTCACGCCCCTCTTCTTCGGGTGTGGAACTGGAACGGCGAAGCATGTTAACCTCATTTAATTCCGATCTTTACAGCATAACTCAGTGGGGTAGAACCAATAGAGTGGAATTTAATGCTTCTAAAACGCAATGCTGTCTTCTGTCATTAAAGCAAAAACCAGACACATATCCATAAATGGCACCTGCATCGCTAAAACCGAAAGACTTTCCATTATCGGTATATGTGTTAATGACAACGTTGACAACGTTGGAATGGCCACATATTTGATGTCGCCAAGAACGCTGCGAAATGTCCAGGCTTCCTTAAGCGATGTAATACATATTTCACCCCTTCTGATCTGGCTTCCATTTATAAGGGATTTATTCGCCCGAAAATCAAGTACAACGTTCATATCTGGTCTGGTGCACCAATAACTTATTCGGAACTACCTGACAGGATCCAAAAACGCGAGATAAAACCCACTGGCGACCGAGACTTTGCGAGATCGATTGACTCTCTTAGTTATTTTATCGTTATTTCCACTATAAGTTCTTAAACGAAATAGCCAGTTGCATTCCACCCCTAAAACATTTCAAAAGCAATACCCGCCATGCAATGAATGCTCATTAGTTCACCCTCAAGCCTATATTCCAACGTACAGTGAAGTTCAAAGAATCTTTACTCAGCCGTACAACACGAATGTGGAATACTCTTCCACGCTCTATTTTTCCTTCACATTATAACCTACAAGCATTTAAAACCAACGGGCATCGGTATCTCTCCTTTTCTTCTAATCCTAATTTCCTTTACGCCTGCGCTGTGTAGCCAATACATGATAGGGGTACTAAAAAAATCCCTTTAATGCGTGTACCTATATTAAAAAAAAAAGAAGATAAGCTCAATAAATATGGAATTCCAGAAAATAGTTTGAGTCATATTTGCAAGTTTCGGAAGCAATAAATGTAGTCTTCGGTGTACCACAAGGATCAGATATAGGAGCGTTACTTCTTATAATTTATGTTAATGAAATGCCAAATATTATCATATGATCACTTTTGCAGATGATGGCCTCTTGTATGTTTAGTGTATTAATTTAGAAGAATGTGTTGTATAACGGGTTTAACTAATATACGCAAGACGAAGTGCATGTTTATCAATGGGTTGTCCAATAGTAGGATAGTGATCAATGACGAAATAGTAGAAATTGTTAGTGAAAAAAGTATCTAGGTATTATGATTGAGGCAAATTTAAATTCTAATGGACATATTAAATACATATCAAGGAAGATAAGTAAAAGAATTGTTTTTTTTTGCCAGAATACGGAAAGAATGTCAATTATAAGTGCAATAAATTAATATATTTTGAAAACTATTCTACACTTATTCATTTAGGGAAAAAACTAAGTTAGATAGAATACAAACATTTTAAAATAAGCAATGTCCAAAAATTATGCGCTGACACTGGCTGACTTCAATTGTAAACATGTTAAATGTACTGAAATGGTTAAGTGTCCGACAAAGGACGATTATGAATTTATTACGATGTGTGATTTGTTGACCAAATTAAATTTTAATGCTTTATTGTGTTCTTCGGCTGTTTGGTTATGAATTTTTTTTTTTTTTTTTTATAAAAAAGGAATTCCAAATCCCAGAGCACTCAGACTCGGTAACGGTCCATTGTACTACCAGGCAGAAATCCTCCTTTTGGTGTAGAGGCATGTGATTGGGTGGCGTATGTTGTTGTTCCCCATGGGGATTGAACCTGCACCTCACGGGTCACAAGCCAACACACTAACCTCTACACCGTCGCCATCCTGGTTATGAATTTAGTAATGTTTGTGTTTAAAATGAGAAATGATTTGTTGCCCAGATATCTGTGTGATAAAATAATATATGTAGGTAATGTACATAACTATAATGTCCGAAACAGAATTAACTTGCGTTTTCCATGCATTGCAACAGTAAAAGAACAAAATGCAGTTTTTTTTATAAAGGCTTTGAAATATTCAACCTGATGAATCGAAGTTAGCGAATCAACTTTTACGATATAAGCAACATTTTATAAATAATGTTAAAACTAATTATGATTAGATTCCTTTAGTTTTTAATTTTACTATGTATTATAAAAAAAAAGTTGAATTACAATAAAATTTAAAATTACAAATTACAAACTAATTATGTACTAACCACCTGCAGCTTCGCAGGAAAAATAAAATAATTGTAACGTGTTTTTAACGTTATCTTACCTTCCGCAAGGGGGTTTCCTAGATAAGTGAACCTTATACATACTCGTATATACCTACATTGTAAAATATAAAGTTTCCTGACGATACCATAGATAGTTCACGGCATACAAATCTGTTAAGCAACTCCCCCACGTCTTCCGTTTTGGTTTAAATGCTGGGATAAGTTTGTGCCGAACCTAGAGCTATAATTAATTATTTTCCAACCGAATTCTTTACAAACTTTTGAACGATTTTGCAAGGGATGTTTGAATTATATCTTCGTCAGCATTAACATAGCACAAACGCTGTCGCAGAGAGAATTCGATAGTTACCAAGTGAGTAAATTCCAGAAGTTGCTCACCCATACATCTGGCTGTAATTCCACCCCACTCACAGTGCCTATCATGAAATGGAAATCAGAAACCATTAACGAGAAGCAATTCAACTCTAAGAACGAGAAATCGCACAAAGTGTATCAGATTTATATGTGGCTATCTCATCGAGCGACTTGTTTTGAAGTTTAAATCTATCAACGGTAAGCGAGATCAAATGTCAGTACCGTCAAAGCAATTTTTAACTTTAATTAAATTCAAACTAATGTAACGACAACAAGATGACTATTATCTCACGTCGACTTCCCCAACCCAGTGCTCTTTTGAAATCATTAGAAATGAACCCACTACCCCGTCTTCCTTTGTCACTGTCTGACTATTGATTACTTCAGCCTTAAGGTATACTAATTACTTCTCTGTCAATACAAATTGCGTTCCTATTTGTGTTGGTGCTGCTTTTGTTTTTTTTTCATTTGCCAGTAGACACATTTGTATCTTCACAGCTAACCATTTCTTTACAGTTATCCTGTTTAACAAATCTACCGACCCTAATGAAACAAAAAAATTTCTATAATTTCCACTTTCGGCCATCTTCCATCTGCACGACCTTAAATTATTAGTATTGGTAAAAATAACTTCCAGGTCGAATGAAGTATAACGCAATTTTAAGGATACTTCCAGGTGTTTATGCAAATATAAATCATGCTGACGAAATTGCGTTCTTCAAGGACGGATATGCCTCAAATATTATTAACATAGCGAGACGGAAAGAGGAATGACATGCTTAAAACCTCTGAAAAAAAGCTTAAATAAAGTAGAAAAGTCAGAGGAAGATTTGAATAATGAAGGAAAGACGCATTTTCTGATTTCAATATAGTATGCTATGTATATACGAGTATGTATATTTTTCAAGGGTTACTTATTTCAAGACGGATATTGCTGTGGCTTTTAACGCTGGCTGATTTAGGAGACAAAGTTTTAATGGTCCTCGCGATCTTAAAGTAGCATTGTGCGAGTAAATTCTTCATTATTTAAGGTATAATTTTTTGAGTTGTTATTAAGGCATTTTGAATAGTTAAAAGCTGAGATTCTTTGTTTTTAAAATTAAAGTCTATGCTGGTATTCCGGACGCAGTTTATTTTAAGCAAAGTTTACTCATTGTTATAAAGGGTGTTCAAATTTGACGTATCATTTTAAATTGGCCGCCACTTTTTTTACAGCTATTAGATTACACCGAAGTTTTTTCAGTATGAAGTAAATACATTCCCGTTAGCTAAAATGGATCAGCAACGTGTTTTTATTGTTAAAACTTATTTTAAATATGGTGAAAGTTTTGCAGAAGTTAAAAGAAAATTTCGTTGGAAATGCGGTAGAGAAAATGCTTCGTCAAACCGTGCTATTAAACTTATCGTTCATAAATTTGAAGAAACTGGTTAGGTTCAATATCAAAAAAATAAAGACTATCATCGTAGTGATTTGTCGAGTGGAAATATTGCAGCTGTTAGCAGACGTGTTGCTAAAGAGCCAAGGACGTCAAATCGTCGTCGTTCACAGCAATTAAACCTCAAGCCATCAACTTTGTTTAACATTTTGTACAAAGATCTGCATGTAAAGGCTTACAAAATACAGTTAACACAAGAATTAAAACCAACTGACCACGCATTGCGTCGGCAATTCGTTAATAGGGCCAAAGAGAAGCAATAACAAAATGACAATTTATTCGAGCAAATTATTTTCACCGATGAGGCTCATTTTGAAGTGGCGGTTATGTCAAAAAACAAAACTGTCGCTTTGGGCTGAACAAAATCGTAGAGGATTGTTTGAAAGGCCAATGAAACCAAAAAAAGTTACTGTATAATGCGAATTTTGGTGTGGTGGCGTAATTGGTCCATTTTTCTTCGAAGATGAAAATGGCAATGCAATAACTGTGGATAGAACTCGATATCAAGCGATGATTAGAAACTTTTTGTGGTGTCAATTGGAAGATATTGATGTGCACAATATGTGGTTTCAACAGGATGACCAACATTCCACACAACAACGAACTCAATCGATCTCTTTAAAGAGAAGTTTAACAATCGCATAATTTCCCGAAAAACAGACGTGAATTGGACACCAAGATCATGTGATTTAACACCACTAGATTTTTTCTTATGGAGTTTATTGAAGAGTAAAGTTTATGGCGATAATCCTCAAACTGTTCAACACCTCAAAGACAACATCATCTAGCAAATATCACTTGTTGAACCATCATTATGCGAAAAAGTGATTCAAGGTTTTGGTAAAAGGTTGACAGCCTTGCCGAGCTAGCAGAAGAGGTTTAAGTTTAAGTTTATTTATTAAATAATATGGTATGTACATTAAGACATAGGTCTCTTATACATAGCATAAGATAGTATAGGTCTTTTTCATTATTAACCGGAACCAATATACATCAATTTCCAATAAAAAAAAAAATTTCACAAAAAATTTCACACAATTTATGTCATTCATTCAAAATTTAAAACGATACCTGAAATTTGATCGCCATTTATATCTCTTATATGTAACAAATAATAAAATTAAGCAACTAGGCTTATACATATGGTAGAGTAAGAGTCAGAGTACAACAAAGTGCATTAAGCTTTAAGAGAAATTGTTAGCTAAATTAGTAAGGAAGCTAAAGAGTTAGTCAATAAATGAAGTCGCAACAAATCAGTGTTTAAATATCTCACTCATTGCTAAACTTCGCCAAAGTTATTGTGAAAATTTCACATTCTAAACATTGTCACGGTTCTCCACTATATAATGTTCTTAAAATTGTACTTTAAAAACGAACCAAATTGTAAATAAAAATCAATTAAAAATGAGTACCTACTGCTTTAGTAGATTTAAAGACAGTTGCGTTTGAAGTCGAAAGGATAATTGCATAAAAACTACGCTTTTATATTGTTGGGAAGCTCCTGAAATAAGTTTTATTGGCTTGTTTTGTCAAGCTCAGTTATGCAAGTTCCAATATGTAATATGATTTGTTCACGATTATATTATATCCACCTTTAATTTTAATGTCGAATTCGGAATACATATGGAATCTTACACAAAGCTCAACTATAGGTGGCGTTGTTTCTACTCTCTTGTGAACCAGCAGATTTTCGGTGAAATGAAAATCTGTTTTTAGACGTAGATACACAAAAGCAAGTTTCGAATTTATTATTCGCGTACAATTTATCTAATTTCTGCATTCAAAATCTATTTTCCTTTATACTATTTATGTACTGTAAGCGAATGAGTGTAGATGTTTGCTGGGTAGTAAATTTATATAAATTTCGAACCTAAGCTTACAATTGAAAGTCTTATCGTTTTTAATTGGGCTCAAAAAAATCGATCTTTTATAGATCACTTTATGCAAATGTCGATTTCCAAAAATGAATTGCACCTACTTGCACTATTACTTAACTAAATACAAGGTGGCGCAAAAGTAATCCTCCTATCAGAAAATGCTATAAATTTTGCGATTGGCCCCTAATGTCAGTTCTGTTTTGACATTTGTGTAGTAAACACATGCGAAATACACGTTAATAAACAATGTTACGCTACACTGCTCCAGAACGTGGAATATTGGTGACTATTTATTTGAGCAATAATCGGTCGGTGACTTTGGCACAACGTGAATTTCGTCGCAGATTTTCTACCCGTCCAACGCCTACTGGTGAAACACTGCGACGTTTAGCCGCTCGCCTCGAAGAGACTGGCACAACACGAGATGCTGCCAGGCGTGGCAGACCCCGGAGTAGCCGTTCTGCAGAGAATATTGCTGCTGTAGCCGAAGATGTCATGGAAGCGCCGTCGACATCGACCAGACGACGTGCCACGCAAATGCGTATCAGTCGACGGTCTTTACAGCGAATTTTGGTACAAGATTTGAAGATGTTTCCGTACAAAGTCCAGACGGTGCATCAGCTGTTAGCTGCTGACCGCCAATCGCGTCTAACATACGCTCAAGCCATCCTTCGCTGGAGGAGTCATCGGACCTTTTTTCTTCGAAGACGTCGCGGGCCAAACGGTTACTGTGAATGGTGAGCGCTACAGAGCAATGATCAACGAGTTCTTTTTGCCGCAACTTGATGAATTGGGATTGGAAAACATGTGGTTCCAACAGGACGGTGCAACGGCACACACTGCACGTGCCACAACCGATATGCTGAAGGATGCATTTCCCGGGCGCCTAATCTCCCATTTTGGCGATTTGCACTGGCCAGCAAGATCGCCTGATTTGACCGCTCCAGACTTCTTTTTGTGGGGCTTTTTGAAGTCGCGGGCTTATGTCAACAAGCCTCAGACTCTTGCAGCTCTTAAAGACAATATCCGTCAAGAATGTGAGGACCTTTCGCCGGAAGTTTTGGCCAAAGTGATGGAAAATGCCATAAAAAGGGCTCAAATGACAATCAACTGTGGCGGCGGCCATTTACATGACATCATATTCTCGACTTGATGTAAAAAAAATTAAAAGACCAAATAAAAATAATCCACAAGAAGAATCAAAGTTTTTAATTTTTTTTTTTAAATTACAGCCAAAAAACATCGGAAGGTTATTTTTGCGCCACATTGTATAAGACATTTATCACTTTGAAGTTTTTCGATAAACATTTCGATGCATTTTTGTTTCTCTGCAAAAAATCATTTCAACAATAAATACCTGTTTGAATTGTGTTCTGCAAAATAAAATTGTCAAACGTATAATTTTGCATCTGTCAGAAAACAAAAACATTTTTTTTTTATAATGTAAAGGGATTTTTTTAGTACACTTATCATGTATTGACTACACAGAGCGGTCGTTAGCAATATTTTTGTTTCTGCTTGCTTTAGCGCAAAATAAATGTCTAGATCAATAATATATATTTGCTGTCAACAACAAGCGGGCTGTCGATTGTCACACTAATACTATAAGAAAAAAAAATCAATCTGATTTTGTTAGTTTTCCATTGAGCACGAAAAATCTGAGATCTGAAAGCAGAATCTGAAAAGGACAATGGAAACGACATTAGCTAAGGTTCGGACACCCACTTGGGTGTCATTTCATTCCAGACATTCCAAAACTTATCTTCGTTTTTTACGTTAACTCTTGTGATGACCTATTCATCTTCATTTTATGTATGTCGTTGTTTGCCGTGTAAAATGTTGCTGAGCAGCTGGCTATACACTTACCAATAAGACGCAAATTGAGTTGGATGGTATATTCAAGTTCGGTGTTTTAATATTTTTTTATTGATTAGGTACTATCTACCTAAGGAGGTGTATGAAGAAAAATTTTTGATTTTAAGTACAAGACAACACGAATTTTAATAATTATATATATGTACTTTGAATGCAAAAAAAATAAACTTTTTTGCCTATTTTAATAAAATTTAGGTTGGCTTCATGGAGCAGGGGACGGATTATGAAATTCGAAGCGAATAGTGTTTGGTGGCGGGTTTGAAGTTTGGTATTATTGTTTTCGCTTTATATACGCCTAATTATCGAAACCGAAAGCGAATTTGAAATGTTATTTCGTTTTTGGCAAATTTGATATTCGATAGGCTCTTTTTGCGGATTTGGTGCTTTCGACGCGCGGATGAGTAGGAAAATCATTCAAAAATGTGACATGGTCTATTTCAAAATAGTTTTTTTTGGGAAAATCTGAAAAATTATAAATAAATTCTTTAAATTGATTAAGATGCAAAGAACAACAACAATTAGGCCAAGAACAATTTTCCGTGCTTATAGCAAATGAAGGCATCGCTAAAAGAGCACTCAATGCTCCAGAATACGAAACGAAGACGACTCAACTGTGGGACGGTATTAAGATCGTAATTAAAAAAATCATAATTGATTCCATTTTTTGTTATATAGGGTGTTTTTTCAAAGAGGTATATTTGTCTTTAAATCCGAAACCGGTGCCAACATTACCGTGAATGGCGAACGCTACAGGCAAATGATTCGTGATTTTTTTATTCCTCGTGTCACTGGAAATCATTTGGAGGAGAAATGGTTCCAAAAAGATGGCACAACATGCCATACAGCGCGTGCAACCATGACTTTATTGAGCCAAACGTTTGGTGACCGAAGCATCTCAAGAAATGAACCTGTGAGTTGGTCACCTCGTTCGTGTGATTTGACAGCTTTGGACTACTTTTTGTAGGGGTGCGTCAAATTTCGGGTGTATGCTGATAAACCAGCAACGATTGATCACTTAGAAGTCAACATTCGATGCACTATTGGCGAAATAACACCTGGTATGCTCGAAAAAGTGCTGCAAAATTGGACCGACAGGATGGCGTTCATAAGGCGCAGTCGCGGAGGCCATATGTCAGAAATATTTTTAAACATTAAACGCCATGAAATTTGTGAAAGCCAAAATTTGGTATTCCATTAAAACTGTGTGTGTTTTAAAAAAAAGTTTTATGCATCTATACATGTTTTATTTTTTGTCAAAACGATATCGTTAGGTACCCACTTTAAAAAAAAAATCTTTTTATCGTAAAAATCTATTGAAATGAAGATCACCTATTTCGTAAATTTTTTTGGGGAATGAAAACGTTGTTTTTTTTCGATTAAACCTTAAAAAAATACAGTTTTAGCACAATATGTTGACAATGTTCTTCTCTCGACTAAATGAAGTTTTTGCCACGCCCATTATCAGGTCGTTTCGGTCAAATTCGTAGACTTTTTTTTATTTTTGTAAGCAAATTGCCACACCCAATTTGGGCAATAGAAATATTGGTCGGGTAGCCTTTCCTTCTGTTTATTTTTCATGATGCTCGCTGGCGACTTGAGTCGTACTAAAATGAACCCGCGCTCAAGAAATCTATAAAATATAATACGTATAATTAAGGTGTTACAATGGGGGACTCCTCGCTCAGTATAGTTAAATGTTTTAAGCAATGAGCCACTGCCCTCAATAACGAAACCTATGCCTATGTCTTAAGTACTCCTACTTATGGCTACACAAAGAATCAGTTTCGAATGACAAATTAATTCTGCATTCATTAAATGTTTTATATCGTGTTTTTCTTCGAAATATTTATCTTTAACAATTATTTCTTTTAATGTAAGTTAGTGTAATTGTTCAGTACTAAAGAATGCAATTACAAATTCTCTCTATGTTAAATGTGTGGTAAACGCCAATTCGATAAACTTATCGTCCTATCTATCTAAAGGATGCTGCGAGTTCCATACATCCTAATAATGTTCATAGCTCATCATCATATACGCATATTGCTCGCCCATAATTGCAGCATTTATAAGTATCTCATACGAGTATCTTTAAGACCAATAAATTGAGTTTTAATGCTTCATATAAAGACACTCGCGTCATTCCTGTACGACATTTATACTGATATTCGAACCGTTTTCACGAATCTCCCTATTTGTTATGGGATAATAAGTCATATGAACGTACATATATCAAACACGTGCTACCATCTTGATGAGAAATTAATGTGCGTAGATAACAATATTTATGCAAAAAGCGTCATAATAAATTTACGACGCGAATGCGACTACAAGCGGGGTCGTTGCACCTACAATTAATTCCGCAACTAATACACCATTTTTATGTAACTTGGGCCGCTATAAGTACCGAACATAATTGTACCACCTCAGATATTTTTAGACATATGTAAAGCACTCCAGTTCTAATGTTCACCTGTGCACACACAGCCGTAATAAAACAATAAAAGGGAGAATACCAACACTTTGCCCGTATTGATGACAAAATCACATTCTTCCTCCTACACATAATTAAGAGGGTCGACCATTTCGGGGGAAAGCCTTCATCTCCAAGGGCTGGCTAGGGCTTCTAATGACAAGAAGAAACAACCTGAATTCTCTCATTTGGCCGTTATGGCACATTAAACACATTCAAATCGATGTAATTACTAATTCATTGGATGTGAGTGCTCATTCGATTCCGGTTAGCATTTCCTTCATCTCCATAAAGTGTCCGATATATTGTTCTTTCTACGCACGGGTACTCCATTTAGCTTGAATATTTTCCTGCCCGCGTTGTGATAATGAGTTCATTATGTGACACTACATTTCATCGGAATGACAGTGACTCTGCCACCTGTTGACAAACTTATACGTTTTATATATTATGACATCTTCCATACAGGAGTGCGGTATGGAGTGGTGTTCCTTTCCCAAAATAACAAATTTCATTAATCTTTCGACAGCGAGAGGAAGACTCCGCGTAAAGCAGATTGATTGATTTTTATAAATTTATGAGTGACACTTGCGTGCGACAGAGGAGAATCGAAATGGTGACCAAGGGTGATTGTGAAGTTGTTCTTCCAGAAGCTTAATGGGTTCTAAGTATTCTTTTTTTTTTGTATCCATCCAGTTGGTTTGAGCTTAGCAGAAGAAGCAAAAGCACAACGAAAAGTACTTCGGAAAATAATGGATAACGATTTTGAATAATGGATTCTGAGAAGGATTAACTTGACGTTTATTGAAGTTTTCTTTCATGGCTTTGAGGAGGTTATTGATGCCCATGAAATTAACGAAATTCATTGTTCAAGACGTAAAAACGAAACATTGATTATTAATGGGACTTTGCGTCAGTAAACATTATGTAGGATGGAATTGGGGTTGTGGTAAATAGCTAGATGTTGTATCAAATCAAATTCGCTTACAAAAAGTGTTAGCCCTGCAGTTTTATTTATATCATTGTAGAGATTCGTATAAATTCATAGAGTATACTGATAACTTAACCCTGCCCTGCCGTCAAAGAAAAAGACCTCAGGTGGACCTTACTTCTGTGTAAGACGCAGACGCATTCCTCGAAAACTTCTATGTAAAAAGCATTTAAATGAATCCTCAATCCTCTGGATTACGTCTTTGAAGAAGACAATTTTTGCGATAAAAAATACGATCTGAGGCCCTTTCAGGAAGACCAGTCTGCAGTTAAGGTAAAATTGGATGCCAGCAAAAAATAAGGCAACTCAATTAGACCAATAAAAGGTAACAGCCAGTAAAAATATTTTTTTTGCAACAGAAATAAAGTTGATGTAGTTCATTGACCCATCCTTATTTAGGACCATTAAAAAGCCTCAAACGGACTACTGCCTGTAGGTATACAGATGTAATACCAGGCAGGAAAGTGCGACACGTCTCACCTATTTCGGCCTGTTCAAAAGCTGTTCAAAAATTTAACACTGCTCTATTTTGGACATTTAAAACATCAGAAATCTTGTAAAATCGGCTGCTATAACCTCTAAGCTTGATTTCGAGATACCGTACACAGTGTTGTATCCCGATTAAGCGGAGTGGCAGAATAATGCAGTCATTAATTTATGTGTCATTGCAGTAGTCACTGATGGCTCCAAAACCGATGATGGCACGTTATCCGGAATTTACTCTGCGGATAAGGGATTTCCTGCGACTCGCAATAAAGTTGACATCGGGGTATCACCATTTACATTGACGTCAGGCCGCACTTAAGGCGCTGGTATCATGTGAAATGAAGAATGTATCTGAAAGGCGTCCTAGCAAACCCTCTATGTGCGGCAGTGGGTATGCATCCTTCTTAGTGACCAGGTTAAGTTTTCGAACATCCAAGCACATACGGTTCTTCTCAGCTTTTCTTACCAGAACAACTGGGGAGCTCCATGAACTTGAACTTTCCTCGATCACGTCCAAGGCGAGCATACGGTCCAGTTCCGCATACGGAAGAGTTTGCACCGCCGGAGATACGGGATAATGACGCTGTTTTATTGGGTCTGCATCCCCGGTATCAATGGTGTGCTCCTCCAACTGTGTCTTTCCCAAACCAACGTTGGCAAAGGAAGGAAACAGACTGACTGCATTTCCCAATTTCCTGGACTCCTTGTCTGTCCGTACTGGCTCAAGGGTCCTGTGAACTTGGGTCATAAGGGTGCATAGGGTTAGTGGAAGGGTCACTCTCGGACACAATCTCGTTAGGGAGGGTCTTGACCATCAGCGATTTAGGCTTTCGCCAGCAGGGATGTGCCGGAAGAGGCCTAGTCGCTTCCAACTGAACTACTGTTCAACCATTTTCCCTCTCCATGATGGTGGTGTTCGGGGGGTTCGTTACACATGTGCCATCAGATCAGATATAGTCTGGTATTGTGGCACAATGATTAAGTCATTATGCGAATAGTTAGATTGTTCTGGGTGCCCGGGCATTGCGAAATGGCTAATGAGCTCGCGAATGAACTATACAGAAGAAGGGAATACATGTGTCTGCCAACCCCCAATGTTTGTGGTCAAAGAGAAGTTATCGGAAGTGGCCACAAGAAAGGGTAGTCAAAGCTTGAGTTACATAGCGGGGCACAATGTATACAAGGCCCTGTGGCCACACCTCAACAGAAAGAGTATGGGATCGATTTTGAAATAAAGTAGATGCCAGATATGAATGACAATCGGCATCCTCTTTGGGCATTGCCTTCTTAGGAAGCACGCGAAAAAATCGGGGCTGTCAGAAACGGATGCGTGCAGATACTGCAATGATATTTGCGTCCCGGAAGACATTACGCACATTTTTTTGTGAATGCAAGGTCATCGCTTGATATAGAAGAAGAAGCCTGGGTAATTATTTCTGTAATAGTACAGAAGAGGTAGCGTCTATTGACTGCAAATAAGTGAGTTTTTGTAAGGAAAACAAAAGTTTTTAGAAGGAGGTTTAGAATGTTGACCACTGACGTTAAGTGTTTTTTTTTTCTTTTATAAAAGGAAATCCAAATCCAAGAGCACTCAGACTCGGTAATAGTCCATACCAGGCAGAAATCATCTTTTTGATGTAGAGGTTAGAGAAAACAAGTTGTCATTCGTTTCTGTCCATAAATGGGTGGCGTATGAGAACAAGCCAACACACTAAGCTCTACACCGTCGCAACCCTGACATTAAGGTCCACAGGGATCGCGATGTGGCCATTACGGCGCCTAGTGTTTCTATGACAGTAATGGCCCTGATGAACCTAACCTAACCTTAATCAACCACTGTCGCAAACAGGTACCGGTTTTTGGCCCGTACTACAGAAGACATAGAGGTGTGCCGAGAAACACAAGAATTTCTTCAATTAAACCAGGCGAATAGTACTGGAAAATGTATCCTGTATTCTTAGACCACCGTTTGTGAGCGAAATAATATATGTAGCAAATTACATATGGAATGCGCTCCAACTCATACGTTACAAGCAGACAAATGCAGTCACAAATCTGCAACAACAGAAGAAAACAAAAACCGGAGAATCCTTCAAATTAATAAACAACTTTTGTCCTGAATCTTGTTAACAGGACATAACATACTGAGGTAGGTATCATAGAAACAATGAAACTCAGCAAAAATTTCCTGTGCAAAGCTTCTGGTGATCAAGACGATCCCTAACGCGTCAAGATGAAGCAATAAACTTAAGCTACACAAATAAATTATAGTGGGCGTTTTGAATATTACAGAATGCAGCAAAAGAAAATGGCTTGAGAAGCACGTCATTGGCAATTAAGCCATCAACAAGTCTAACAATCAGAAAAAACATAATTTCCAATCAATAAAACTCGAACTCATAATTTTGCAATCGCAGGCTCTTGAAACAGAAAAAAATCGACAACAGATTAGTTTATGATAAATAACTCGTTTAATAAGTAAGTCCACGATTACATCAGAAATAGATAGAATAAAAATTAGTAAGTGTGTCAGGCAAGCAAAAATGTACAAAAATGTCAAAAGAGAACACAGTCTTTTACTGTCCTTTACTTGATGTATTACTGTCCTCACGGGCGATTTAAAGGTCTATGGGTATATCTTAAAGTATGTCACCGAGCAGACTGTTCTGCAACGGAAAGAAATAGAAGAAATAGATGATGCTCACACTTAACTTATGCGGAATGAGGATGGAGTATATTTCCATTACGACAAGATAATCATGCAAACGCTTAAACTAAATCGTCCTTTAAGAAAGATATCTTTGATAAATTAAACGGACCATAAATCAAGTGTCAAGGTACTGAATTTGTTCTTGGTATGTGCCATTGAGTTCTCGGTTCAGCAATAAAGCAAGTTAAATACATAGGAGAGAAATAAAATTAATAACACAAGTTTAATGTTGCTACGACATCAAATAGATTGTGGTGGGTTAATGTTGGTCCTTTCTCCCTTTTTCTCCCGTTAAAGTGGAAAATCGACAACACCATTGCACTGAAATGTGATAGAAGTACTGTGTTGTTGACTAAAATCTTCGATCCGTAAAACGGCCTTTTCTACGATGCATAATATGAGTTGAAAGTGAAACTCGTAAGTGAAATGCATCTTAGATTATTCCGTCGTCTTAACAGTGTCGAAGACTTTTTTGATATCCACTTGACAGGCAGCTGTAAATCTCCTGGCATTCGGATTCCAATTTTTATCTGAAACCAATTTTGTAACAGCATGCACTGCGGAGCGATTTCGTTTAAACCCAAATTGCTGTGTCATTTTAGATACAAAATTATCTTACTGCACGACTATTGCTGCATATCTGTTTTAAGCTTTACTTGTAACTAGTTCTAAAATCTTCAAGATATTAGGCAGGACACTGACAGCTAGTACTTAAGCTGGAAAGATCAGAAAGAAATATCTTTTTTTTATTGGATTTAACTTCGATATTTTCCAATTACTCAATAACAAGTTTTAAAAATTATTAAAGATAATACAGTACGTCTAATCAAAATACGTCATCTTCACATTTAGGACCACAACACACAGAATCTCAACACAGAACAACTCAACACACGAACAACTCAACACACGAACAACACAACACACGACCAACTCAACGCATATACGCATATCG
The DNA here is from genome assembly GCA_949715645.1 of Portevinia maculata. Lineage (NCBI taxonomy): Eukaryota > Metazoa > Arthropoda > Insecta > Diptera > Syrphidae > Portevinia > Portevinia maculata. Next base: position 35,190,243 of record OX454526.1, on the reverse strand, counting down.
TACACTGGCGATCCCAAGGATGAGGCCATATATTTTTGAATCGATTTTCAGTTGGAAATTTTATACCCGTAAACGTTTACTACCTGGGACCAGGTACATATTTTCCCAACATAAAATTAAAGGGAAAATAAGAAACGACAGCTTTCATTTCCAAAGATCAAACAATGAACTACTTGAAAAACGTAGAAAAAGATGCGCACTAAGATAAGGCCGTTGCGAATATTTCGTTGCAAAAGTTTACATCAGCAATTTTTTTCAAAGTTTTGTTAGGAATATTTTAAAAAGCGTTGAAAATAACTGCTTTTATTTAGGTAAAAAAAATGGGTTCCGGAAATATTTTGAAAGCGACAGAAAGAGAAAAATATATGTGTTAAAGGAGTTAGGACTCTCATGCCGAGAAATTGCAAGGCTAAATACAAGTAAGACTGTTGTAAACAGTTATCCTGCGGATCCACAACAATATGGGAAACAACAAAAAGGACGCACGGCAGAAGCAACAACATTGCGAGAAAAGCGGGTTATTCTACGGCTTGCCTCAAATTCTACTCCACCAGTGACTAAAATAAGGGCCAACAGCGCAGTATCAGACAGCATAGAAACGGTTCGAAGGATAGTACGAAAAAGTGGTACTACATCTACAGAGAAGAAAAATTAAAAAGAAACCTGTTTTGAGTCAAGTACACAAGGGGCATCGAATGAATTTTACAAGAGAACATGTCGCTTGGAGCAGTGAATTGAAACGCGTTGTCTTTTCGGATGAAAAAAGTTTTTCCTTGACGGTGCCGATTTTTACAACTTTTGTTTCCATGATGTAAGAAAGGAGTCAGGTCATCAGGTGTAATGGTGTGGGGAGCTATTACCCAGTATGGCACAAACGAGTTGGAGTTTTTGTCCACAACAATGAACGGAAACAAATAGAAATGTTTGCTGGAACGGTCATTTCCAAAAGTGAAAAACATTTTCGGACCCCTGCCTTGGATATTCCGCCGCCATATTCAACGGACCTAAACGTTGGGCATGGTTATCTCGTAAAGTGTATGAAGGCAAACAATTTGAAGAGGGGAGAGTACGATAACTAGGGCGCCAAAAATTGATAACGGTTTTCTATAGAAGGGTCAAAAACGAGCATTTTTACTATGGGAGGGGGGGGGGGGGGGGGTCTATCTCGCGCCGTTTAGGAGGTAGGGGCAATTTTAGAAAAAAGGGCTTGAATTGAAAAAACGATTATTAAAAAACAAAGAGCCAGAAATCTGTTCTATAATCCTAAATCTAAATTAAATTATTTATGGCAATAGTTTTTGAAAAATTCGCATGCAAACTCAAAATTTTGATAAAAAAATTAAAAAAAAACATAGGGACGGGCTACAGTCCGCTTGGGCGAACTGTTGGATACCCTATTCTTATTCCTATCCCTCATAAGTGGGCGTGACAAAAGTCTAAGTATGGTTGAATTGTTAAGAACGCTCTACATATTTTGTTATATAACATTTAAAGGATTTTATCAAAAAAAAACGCTCCCTAGCTCAAACTTGGGTGTTTCAATAAAATTGTTTTATTTAATTGTGGGCGTGTCAGTAGGCGGATTTAAAAAAAAGTAACACATGAGCATAAAGGGCCCCTAAAGAGTATATATTATAAATTTCAGCTCCCTAGCTCACTTTGAATTTTCAAAAAAAAATAAAAATAATAATTGTGGGCGTGCCAGTGGGCGGATTTTGAAAATATTTACACATGAGCATAAAGGGCCCATAGAGAGTATATATTATAAATTTTAGCTCCCTAGCTCAAACTTTGGATTTTCAAAAAAATGGTTTTATTTATTTGTGGGCGTGTTAGTGGGCGGATTTTGAAAATTTTTTATCCCGAGCAGTTTTAGGAGTCATAGATCATATATAAAACATAGGGGCGGGCTACAGTCCGCTTGGGCGAACTGTTGGATACCCTATTCTTATTCCTATATCTCATAAGTGGGCGTGACAAAAATTTAAAGGATTTTATCGAAAAAACTAAGCTTTTGTAAATAAAAACGCTCCCTAGCTCAAACTTTGGTTTTTCAATAAAATTGTTTTATTTAATTGTGGGCGTGTCAGTAGGCGGATTTAAAAAAAATTTAAGTATGAGAATAAAGGGCACCTAGAGAGTATATACTCTAAATTTCAGCTCCCTAGCTCAAACTTTGGACTTTCAAAAATAAAAAAAAAATAACTGTGGGCGTGTCAGTGGGCGGATTTTGAAAATATTTACACATGAGCATAAAGGGCCCCTAGAGAGTATATATTAAAAATTTCAGCTCCCTAGCTCAAATTTTGGTTTTTCAAAAAAAATATTTTATTTAATTGTGGGCGTGTCAGTGGGCGGATTTTGAAAACTTTATGTCCCAAGCAGTTTTATGGGCCAAAGATCATATATAAAAAATTTCAGCTTTCTAGCTCAAAATTCAATTTTTCCCAAAATTTGTTTTATTTAATTGTGGGCGTGTCAGAGGGCGGATTTTGAAAATTTTATGTCCCAATCAGTGTTATGGGCCATAGATCATATATAAAAAATTTCAGCTCTCTAGCTCAAAATTCGATTTTTTCTAAAATTTTGTTTTTTTGAGTTTGTGGGCGTGTTTGTGGGCGGATTTCAAAAATTCTTAAACTTGATTATTTCGGGACCCTAGAGAGTATATGGTTAAAATTTCAGCTCTCTATGTCCAGTTTAAAGGCCTAATTTTTGCCGACGGACGGACGGACGGACGGACGGACGGACGGACGGACGGACATGGCTAGATCGACATTACTATCGATGCTGATCATAAATATAGTAACTTTTAGGGGTCTACGGGCAATATTAAGGTATGTTACAAACTATGCGTCAAAATGAATATACCCCTAGAATAGGGTATAAAAAGTTTAGTAGGTACCTAAAATTTTTTTCAAAATTGTGAATTGAAGTGCTAAATTGACTTTTTGTGGTCAATGTACTATCAATTCTGAATCGAACACAAAAAACCGAATGGTTCTATGTTTTCTAGTTTTTTGAGAAAAATTTAATTTAATTTTTTTAGTTATCGTACTCGTGCCTTTGAAGACAATGACACTTTAATCGAAGCTATTCGTGATGCCTGGGCCCAAATTTCTCTTAATTATTATAAAATAACTGTATGATTCTATTCCAAACGGTCTTATACAGATCATATCGAAAAATGGCGGGCATACTCATTATTAATGTAGAAAAACTTAATAAATAAATGTTTTAAACCATAAAATGAAAACATTTTATTCCTTTTTTCCTTTCTTTCGAAGATTCTGCATGTGTCGGTGTCCTCATCCTAGTTCGCATCTTTTTATACACTTTTCAAGTAGTTCATTTTTTTTTATTTTTTTTTTTTATTTAATTGTTTATTAATTCAAAAAGATTCTAAAACATATGTTATCATTGACCTGCGAAGCCAATTGGCTTATCTGCAGGAGATTATTAACAAGATTTAATTCTAACAAAAGGTTACTTACTATCTATATAAGAATTTATAAGTGTCTTATTGCAACTAACATTTTTTGTTTTTTTTTTTTTTTTTTTTTTTTTTTACATTTTAGGTAATAAGTAGTTCATATTTAAATTAAATTTTCAATTATATTAATATTATTAAATTTATATATTTGACGTAGTTTATTTAATTTGCGTTTAAAATTAAGTAATAGCTTCTAAAAAAAATTGTTTCAATCTTTGTTTCCTGATATTAACTTGGTTGATGTTTCTCAAGTGTTGAGGAAGGTTATTTAGTACATTCGGCACGGTATACATCAGCCTTCTTCTGCCATACTCATTTATAATTGATGGGAGTTGATACATTCCTTCGCCTTGCCTTCTTGTACCAAACTGATGACTTAATGGAGTGCGGAATCCTGCATCGTCATAGTACTCCAGTGCCACGCTCATATTAAATATCTGCCTAATTTTCAGTACCTTAATGCTAGATCCATTTCCTCTTGACATCAATTTAATCGCACTGTGTTGGATGTTTTGCAGTTTTTCGATGTGTGTTTGCGCTGCACCGCCCCATGCCAGTACACCGTAACGTAGCGTCGATTCTATAAGAGCGTGATACACTTGTTTTTGCACACTAATCGAGGCTTTGTATTGTAGACAAGCAAGCGCAAACAGGGACCCTCTCAGCTTCTTTCGTAGATGATTTATGTGTGGCTCCCAGCGAAAGTGGCAGTCAATGATAATACCAAGGTACTTACAAGTATCTACGACTTCAATTTGCACAGAGTCAGACACACTATTACATTTAAAAGTTTTAAGGACGATTTGTGACGCTGGATACATCGGGCTTCGAATGTGCATAAGTTTAGTTTTTTTTTCATTTAGTACAAGCCCGTTATCGTGACACCATTTCGAAACTTCGTTGAACTCCTCCTGCATTACCGTTGTAGCGTCTTCCAATGATTTACGACACACAACGATAGCCGTATCATCAGCATATGCGAAAGGTACACTTTTTTTTAAGCATTTAAGCATTTCGTTTGTGTACAAAATGAATAGTAGAGGGCCAAGCTTCGAGCCTTGCGGTACTCCATATTTAGCTTTATATGCAACACTACAGCAATTCATGATTTTGACTCTGAAGGTTCTGTCTGCCAGGTAGTTTGTTAACCAATCCGCCAGCCTTCCTCTAATTCCTACTCTGTATAAAGCGTTGATGAGTTTAGTGTGGTCGAGCGTATCAAATGCCTTGCTGAAATCCAAAAACAGCACGAGGACATGTTGTCTCATGCTAAGGGCCGTATTGACTACATTCGCGAAGTCGCCAAGCAGTTTGTTTGTGCTTTTTCCTTTTTGGAATCCGTATTGGCTTTTGCAGATCAAATTATGCTTTTTTACAAAGTCCCATATACGATCCGAAACGATTTGCTCCATGACTTTTTCGATGGCCGGTAAGATTGTAATTGGCCTATAGTTTGTGAGTTGCTTTTTAATCCCTCCTTTATATATTGGTCTTACCACTGCCTCTTTAAGTTTTTTAGGAATTATTCCCGTATTAAAGCTTAGGTTAATAAGTTTGGTTAAAATGGGGACAAAGATATCGGTATTAAGTTTAATATCAGATACTCTAATACCGTCTACCCCGGGTGCTTTCTGTATGTTTAGGCGGTGTACCAAACCTTCTACCTCTGCATAGTCTGTTTCCCCAAAATATATAGAGTGACATAATCTCGTATTTTGATGACTGGATGTTTCTACATTGCACTTGTGTATTATAGACTCTGCCTGTTTTGCGAAAAGCGTTCCAAATTCCTCTGCCAACGTAGTCATGTTCTTGTCGGATGGAAAATGTTTACTTATAGTGTCATCCAAGGAAAGTTTTCGTCGTCCTAACACCTCATTTATTATCGCCCATGTTTTTTTTGGATCACCTCTTGTTTGTTCAAATCTTTCTTTATAATGTAGATTCCTGGTCTGAGATATTTTTTTGTTTACTTGGTTGCGAAACTGTTTGTACTCGATTTCATAGGATGAGTTGCTACGGTTATTTTTCCACCTTCGGTACAATCGATCTCGTTCCTTACAACTCTCTAGAATGTCCGTGTTAATCCACGAGTGACTTTTCCTACGACTTCTTTCTTTGCCTACAGCTTTTGAATTGGAGTAGATATCATCCATTTTTTTAATCAGCGACATCAAAAGACTTTCTGGATTAGTTTCTTCCAATAAGGATGTCCAATCAACAGCTCGAATTAATTCATTAACTCTCGTCGGATTTATGAAGGACTTAAGGGGAGTATTATTTTCGAAAAGATGTTCCTCGTAGATTCCATATAGTGTAATGTAATGGTCTGATATCTCATTTTCTATTACAGCTGAAAACATTCTAGCCTCTTGTATACTGACTAAAATATGATCTATAAGTGTGCGGCTGCCGATATTTAAGTCCACTCTGGTATACCCTTTGATGGCATTAAAAAGTCCCCTCGATGCCAGCAAATCCTGATAATTAAGAACCAATGCATTTAAATCATCTTTTGTATTTATATTAATGTCGCCCAGAATTATTGTGCCACAATTTCCTTCTTTAGAGTTAATTAGAGTTTGATCTTAGAAAATTCCAGCGGTGGTTTCTTATTTACCCTTTAATTTTATAACTTACTGTTAGGAAAATAGTACCTGTTCACAGGTAGTAAAAGTTTCTGGGTATAAAATTTCCAACAGGTATAAGGACTGAAAATCGATTGCAAAATGTATGGCCTCATCCTTGTGATCGCCAGTGTATGAACCCAATCAAAAAAATTCAACGTACAATATTAAAACTGTTATATATTATATATTATAAGTGACAAATACACGATAAATTGAAAGAAAAATATCAGTCGTGCGAAAACCGAACAACGATCAAAATTATCCAAATTTCTCTGGAAAAAACCTCTCCTGATCCCATAATAGTACCACGGTTCGGTGCAGGGAAATAAGTCCACGGGAACTAAGTCCACTGAGGGACTTAGTTCCCATTAACTGGGAAATAAAAACACTTTCACGAAGTGGACTTAGTTCCCATGTAAAGTGGGAACTAAGTCCATTTTTTTATGGGAACTTAGTACACGTTTAAAAATAAGAAGAGGGAACTAACATCCAACATTTAGAATTAGACAAAAAACTGCAAAGTGCAGTTAATTATTACACTATTTAAGCAAAATCTTAAGCTAATCATGGTGACATAAAGCCAAAGTTTCAAAACCGCTCCTCGCACCTACTCCAAATCAATGCAACCCCCCTGCTTGGGGTCACTGTTGGATTTGGAGTAGGTGCGAGGTCACGGTACCTATATTACTCTGTTAGAAGTTAATTTTTTAATAAAAATTTGTTAGTAAAAATTGCAAAGTACCTACTTGACTCTTTAATTTTATTTTGTTCTTAGTCGACAGTGAGAATTTACTTCACATTAAAAGGGAGCTAAAACCACTCAGAGTTTTGGGAATTTATTTCCCACCTTACAAGGGAACTAAGTCCACTTCGCGAAAGTGGCTTTATTTTCCACTATGTGGGAACTAAGTCCCTCAGTGGACTTAGTTCCCGTGGACTTATTTCCCTGCACCCCCCGGTTCGCGGGTAAAAGAGTTTAAAACTCTGGATACCTCTTCGACCAAAAAAAATTAAGACTCTGGATACCTCTTCGACTCACAAAAAAATAATATTTTGACCGAGATATGACCGAGGACATAAGGAATATGTGCATATGTACATATGTTTGTGGTTCCCGTAAACAGTGCAATGTGTTCCGAGATTTTGTTTTTCGGGATTCTGACCCTTCGTGTGTTGATTTATTCATGTGTTGAGTTGTTCGGTGCCGTGACATAACCCCAAGCGTCATAAGCCCAAATCTCGAAATTTGGCGTTATGTCGCTTTTTAAAAGTGACATAAGGCCAAATTCCAGCATTTGGTATTTTATGTCACTTTCAGCGTCATAAGGCCAAATCCGGAAAGTAACATAAAGAAAAATTTTTGAAACCGTACCTCGTAACTACTCCAAATCAAACAGCGACCCCAAGCAGGCCCCCCCCCTCCATAGACATTGTACTGTTTATGCAATATGCTTGCGATTTCGCAACTAATCCCATAAGCAGTGCAATGCATATGGGGGGCCATGCTGCCCCCCTGCAACCCCCCTGCTAGTGGTCAATGTTTGATTTGGGGTAGGTGCGAGGGCAAATTGTTGAAAGCAGCACCAAGCGAAAGTGTCATAAAGCCAAATTGGCCTTATGACGCTTTTCCAATGTGTCATAATACCAAATGCTAAAATTTGGCCTTATGTCACTTTCACAATGCGACATAAGGCCAAATTTCAAAATTTGGGCTTATGACGCTTGGGGTTATGTCACGGCACCAGTTGTTCGTGTGTTGATTTATGCATGTGTTGAGTTGTTCGTGTGTTGAGTTTTTGTGTTGAGTTGGCAAATGTTGAGATGACGTGTGTTGATTAGACCTGTTACCGACCGTTTGATTTAAACCGGAAAATGCTTTAGAACAATGGATGAAATGTTATCTGAACCGCTTAACGTCTTATTGTTGAAGGGGCCCAGTATAAGCTCTCCCTTGCCTCGGAGCCATTTAGCAGAACTGACAAAGTTAATGCATGGGAGACCATGCCATTTGTTTTTGTGTCAGGAGTTTTGAACCAATTTACTACGCAAATAGGCATTAGTATCCTACCCAAATGGTTTTTTTTTCCGTTTTGGCTTGAGTAGTCACAAGTCACAAAAATCCAATTTTTTACGTATTCCATGAGACCAACAAATCCTATCTATGCACGAAAAATCGTTACATCACCACAATATGGTAAATTTTAAGCCCCACTTCCGGCAAAGTGCCATAAAAGCAGATTTCAAAATACATAAATACATTCCTCCGCATGTCTACAAACAGTAATGATGCATAATAATTAGCAGTACAAAAAGGACACATCCATTCCGTTCCTCATGCCCACAGGCTTTGCGTGTTCAATGAGACTAAAATGCCGCTGGCATAAAGTAGCCATTAATAATAATAAATAAAAAAAACTGTATGTACTTGAATAGGATTTCGAGCATCACAAAGAAGGGGTACTTTCAAATGAAAAAGGAAACCTTTGTCGCTACGTGCAGCCCAGGATGAAAAGAATGATCGATTGTAAATGAATGTTATCGATACGAGCGTTGACGGTAGTAAATTGGGAACCCCAAGGTATAGGTAGACTCCATTTAATGACAAATAAAACCCATCTGAGTGGAATTCGCTGCTTCATCTCGTGATTTACACAAAACTACAGTAAACAACATGTTTTTTTTTTTTTGCAAATTGCGAGGATCCGCTTACTGTAGAACACCTATCAGAGATACAATTTTTGAAGGATGCGAGTGGGTATTCTCTGGCGTGGTATTTCATACCTCACTCTGAGTATCTATGGAGAGTCAGAGGTTCCGCTTTTTTATTGCTTAAATTGCGTGCCATTGACACAATGGCATTGCTCGCAACTCGAGCTTTTCAAGTGTGCCAACCAGTGTGTGAGTGTGCCTGTCTTTTATTGTTCTAGAATTGAACTGGAGCTGGTTCTTATGAAGCGTGAGAGAGTGAGTGCGAGCTTGAGATTGGTGTCTCATTTATGACAAGTAATATAGCAGATCTAATGACGTGACGTGAAATAGCTTTCTGTAAATTGTATATTTTAGCTTTGTGTGCGTTGGATGTGGTTAAACAAGTGATAGATACTAGTTTTCTATCTGAGACAAGTCCCTTCCGTTGGTTGTTTATTTCCTTGAATTGAAAGGTATCTGTAACGAAGCGCACAGTACCAGGGGAGGTGGATGGGTGGTCAGCTGGGCAGGAGGTTGTAAATGCGAGGCAATTTAGTTGATTGACATGCAAAGTCCGGGGCCTGAATGAACGCTATGAATGGTTACGATGCTGAAAATTAAGTTATTTTATTTTCTTTGTCCGTGTTGTAGACGGAGTGTTATAGATTGAACTTTGTGCAGATGTTGTATATAAATTGGTTCAAAGATGTTTGGGGTGGTGGGTCCGGCAGCACAACTAAATGATGCTGTTAACTACCAGGGATTGGCAATTCAAAAGTTATCGGTATTGGAGCAAAAGGTTGTTGGTCCCAAGTGGAACAACACGGGTTTGTTTGGTTTGGAACGATGACTCGTCCGGTGGAGGCAGTTGATTAATGACCACATGTGCGAAAAAATACTTCGTTTATTCGTTCTGTGTTCAGGAACTTTGAGTTCGAGATGAAGATGTGAGTTGCTGATTGACTGTCGGCATTTCTATTGATGTCCGTAAAGAAAGAAGCGCTCAGGGGAATGATCACGCATTTTCAATGTCAATTATTTAAAATCGAAACGTGCTTATTAAATGTGCGAACAGAAAACAAGGTAACGTATAGAAATTTAGTATGCCGAGAGGTAGGTTGGTGTTACGCCAACTGTTTAAGAAAAATCGTAGGCATATTTAAAACTACATGGATTAGTCCATTTGAGCGTTATGTTCAATCGAACCGATTACTGATTCCAAAAAACTTACCAGACATTTACTTCCATTCGTTTTATCTAAAAAGAAAAGAAAAAAAATAGATATTAAAAATAAATACGAGTATTAAGAGAGAAATTGGGGAGACTTCGGTGCAAGCGGACAGCTGAATACTTTTATGAAATTTTATTGTTGCTACAAAATTACAGAATAATAAATGTTGACTACATAATTATTGGTTTGAGCTGTTAATTCGGTTTAAGTGCCTAAAATAATATGAACTCGGACAAAACGAATGCACAATTCGTCTGAAATAGACGTAAACTTCGTCTTAATAGACGTAAACTACTGAGCGAGGCGAAATTTAAGAGTGGGTTCACAGTTCTGCCTCACCCGAAAATCTGACAAACATCTAAGAGTGTAATTGTCAGAAGAAGCTTTTTGAAATTGACATACGTAATCGGCATAAAACTGTTGGTCCCTTTCATTTGGGTCAAAAATGTTACTTCGCCCACACGAATGTCTTGTGAGATAGGGCTTAAGACCTGTACCTGTACCTGTTTTTGGCAGTGGCCCAGCTATTATTGCGTTGCACTAATGAGCGATACGTTTGAGGTGGCGGTCACACCCAGGGACACCTTGGTTGGTTGGTTGGTTGGTTAGTTGGGCCCTCGATGAGGTACACTTAGACCAGAGAAGGTAAATTGTGATGTCATTAGGGAAGGGGCAGGTGGGTCACGCTGCTAGAACCTAGAACCATCTATTTTCCCTTATGAAGTTGTTAATATCAACCGTGCATGCATTGTTAAGATCATCTAGATCCTGGAAGAAGTATTTACCTAAAGTAGTCATCCTGATGTTGGCTAGTGCGGGACACGTGCATAGGAGGTGCAGGACTGTCTCCTCATCTTCCTCATCTCTGCAACTTCTACAGAAGTCGTTATAGGGAATGCCCAGTCTCTGAGCATATCTTGTTCGGTGCACAGTGTCTGGTGATTATATTTGTAAGAGTAGAGAGGGTCCATATTGTCTAGCGGTGCCACATTGGCTACGTTGGTTCCATTGGAGGTTTGCTTTTTTTAGCGCGTCGACGTGGATGGAGTACCTAGCAGATGACATTGGTACATCAATGTTGTCTATAGTTATGCTATTTGTACCAGAGGAGCCTTGTCTAGCCAATACATCAGACTCACAGTTCCCTTGGACATCACTATGTCCTGGTACCCAGCAAAGGGTAGTGTTATACTGTGTAGCTATATCGTTAAGAGATACGCGGAAGGGTTCACTGCCTTGGATCTTATTGTGCTGGATGGAACGGATTTGATAGCTGTCGATATATATGACTATGGCGAAGTTCATAAATGTAAACATGCAGCAGTCATGCAAGATTTGCGTTCATAAATGTAGATAAACTGCATTATATTCGCATTACAGCAGTCGGTAACTGTGTTCATAAAAGCAAGCTGTTTTGTTGCCGCGCTGCAGGAAGATGGCTGGAGGAAATATGAAAGTAAAATAATTGAATATTTTCTGGTTTTTTTGATATGCCAATTCTTTTTAATCAAAAGAATCATCTTTGATGTTGCTCCTTTTTCTTGCAGAGAGTTCTTCCTGAACACTTTCACTTTTAATCCTAATTCTATCAATCCTAATATTATATTTTTGTTAGACACTTTGCACAAATGCTGTTTTACTAAACAACGCCCGACTGAAAAAATAATTTTAATATTTGTCATTTTTTTTTGCAGCCATACTTGCAGCAGTTTTTCTGTTCATAAATGCATTGAATAAATATTTTGTGCATGGCATGTGCAACAATGTTGCAATTATGAACTCAACCTATATCACTTTATGGTATGGTATTTACCAACAACCAGTCAGCGGCTTGTCGAATTGCTGTGACTTCAGCCTAAAAAAAGATGGTGCAATAGTTTGGTAGATTGAAGGAGAGATGGATGTCCAGGTCTTCTGAGAAGACTCCGGCTCCGACTCCTTCCTGGATCTTGGACCCATCCGTGAATATTGACAGCGAATCATTTTTGAGGACATCGCGTTGCGTCCACTCTGTTCTGTCCGGTATTAAGGGTTTGAAGCCTAAAATGAAGTTCATTTCAGTAGGTAGTCGATCTGTAGAGTGCGGAAGATAGCTGTGCATCTTAAGTATGTTGGGATGGCCAGTGTCCTGTTTTCTCCATTGGTGGGAGTCTCTCAGTCGTAGTGCTGAGTTGGCAGCCATTTGTTTACCTATTATGCCTATGGGAAAGAGGTGTAGCGTGGTTTGAAGTGCCGCTGTTGAAGAGGTTCTCAGTGCAACCGTGATACTGAGACATGACGCTCGTTGAGCCTTTTCCATTTTTAAGAGAATGCTTTCTTCTTCAGGGTGGTCACCCAGACCATTAAACCGTATAAGAGTATCGGTCTTATTACCGACGTTTACAGCCAATGCATTATGTGCGGTTGTAGGCCTCATGATGAGCTTACTGCCCACTTGCATGTGTATAGGGCAACCATGCCTTTTCTGCCACGTTCTTTCCAGTTTAGCTTCCGGTCCAACTTAAGTCCTAGATAACTAGCACTGTCGGAGAGTTTAAGAGGGGATCCTCTTAACTTGGGAAGCGAGAAGTACGGAATTATGTTTTTCCTAGTAAAAAGGACCAACTCAGTCATCGTCGGATTGACATTGAGACCGCATGTTTTTGTCTAGTTTACTAGCTTACTTAGATTAGTCTGAAGAACATCTGCAAGTGTCTGTGGGTCAGGGACACCCTAAATGCATTCACTGCCCCCCATTTAGCGAAAGGCTAATACATATTTATAAACAGTCATGAAAAACGTTTCAAAAACATGCAAGTATTTTTTGGGTAATACCACTTTGCGCCCATGATAAGATTCCACTTGTAAGACTGTTCTTTATTTGAAAACTTTAGTTTTTCGACAATCTTTGAGTGTAACCGCATTTATTTTTAATAGTCCCACGAAGAGAGAAGCTTAAATGGGACAAAATATCTCAGCTGAGTGCTTCGTTTTTTTCCGGAGAATTCCGAGACAAACATTTTACGGATTGATTTCTCGATTTCTTGCTCCGTGATTTTGTTTCGCTTCAGATGCGCCTATTAAATTGCTAATCCCGAAGCGGTGAACCCCACAGGCGTAAAAGTTGAAATCAGTAAACTGTTAAGTTTATGGTCTCTTAAATCCTGATCAAAACTGCGCTGTTAAGGAAGAAGAAGAAATCACAAATCCCGAACTTTGTCGTTGACCCCACGATAGGTACACTGTTAACGCGTTGGGCTTTCTCACACATTTTTTTATGTTTTATTTATTTTTTATGCAACCCCTACCCTGTTTAACAATTAAAGGTTGATGCAAAAAAAGCAGAAAAAAGTGGTCTGGGTGCGACCCGTTATTTACTAACAAAAAACGGCTGGACCGATTTCGCTGAAAACTTAATCAGTTCTGAGTTACGTAATTACGCTTCGAATAAACCCGGTCCCATGTTAATACCATCTTTGGTTCTCCAGATAATCGTGACGAAAGATAATGCCGAACGCACATACGTACATACACATGGACAGACATCTCTATAAAAACGTTGAATTTGGATTCTGGTGACCTTGAAACGTGAAGATATGTCAAAATCCGCGATTCACAAAATCGGCCCCATTACAAGCTTCCACTGGCAAGGTAATAATTTTCTTTTGGTCACTTGGATCCTCTTTATTTTATTGCGTATGCAACCAACGATGTGAAACAAGAGTATCAGCGCCCTGATTACGAATTACAAAACGAGAGCCACGAGAAACGATTTTGCAGTAACGATACCAATGACCGATGCCTGTTACAAATTACGACAACAACGACATGAAAAAGTTGCTATTTTAAATGCAAAAAAGACACAATTTTCTATCATTTTGAAACGCATCCATCGCGACGTTTAATGACAAATGTCCAAAATAAACCTAAATATAAAGTGAAATGATTTGTTACAAATTGGTATTAAAATGCAAAAACACAACAATTATTGTTCAAATATTGACGAAGCAAAAAAAGCAGCATTCTCGTGTTCCGAGAATGCAAATAAAACATACTTTTGTACCAATTAGCCCTTCAAACGCCTTGTTCCAGTAATAATAACATTAACAGTGCAATATCAATAAACATTTTGTTTTCGATATTTTTATATTCAAACAACTGAATGTGTTTCCTTTCTATTTTAAAACATAGGGACGGGCTACAGTCCGCTTGGGCGAACTGTTGGATACCCTATTCTAATTCCTATCACTCATAAGTGGGCGTGACAAAAGTCTAAGTATGGTTGAACTGTTAAGAACGCTCTACATATTTTGTTATATAACATTTAAAGGATTTTATCAAAAAAAACGATCCCTAGCTCAAACTTGGGTGTTTCAATAAAATTGATTTATTTAATTGTGGGCGTGTCAGTAGGAGGATTTAAAAAAAAAATAAAACATGAGAATAAAGGGCCCCTAGAGAGTATATATTATAAATTTCAGCTCCCTAGCTCAAACTTTGAATTTTCAAAAAAAAAAAAAAAAAATTAATTGTGGGCGTGTCAGTGGGCGGATTTTGAAAATATTTACAGATGAGTATAAAGGGCCCATAGACAGTATATATTATAAATTTCAGCTCCCTAGCTCAAACTTTGAATTTTCAAAAATTAATATACCCTTAGAATAGGGTATAAAAAAAATATTTTATTTATTTGTGGGCGTGTCAGTGGGCGGATTTTGAAAATTTTTATCCCGAGCAGTTTTAGGAGTCATAGATCATATATAAAAAATTTCAGCTTTCTAGCTCAAAATTCGATTTTTTCCAAAATTTTGTTTTTTTGAGTTTGTGGGCGTGTCTGTGGACGGATTTCAAAAATTCGTAAACTTGATTATTTCGGGACCCTAGAGAGTATATGGTTAAAATTTCAGCTCTCTAGGTCCAGTTTAAAGGCCTAATTTTTGCCGACAGACGGACGGACGGACGGACGGACATGGCTAGATCGACATTACTATCGATGCTGATCATAAATATAGTAACTTTTAGGGGTCTACGGGCAATATTAAGGTATGTTACAAACTATGCGTCAAAATTAATATACCCTTAGAATAGGGTATACAAATTGTTTATACTCCCAAATATTTGAAAATAAAATCATTTATACCTGCGATTGATTTCGTTGCTTTTTGGCAACGAGAATCGTAATTCACAATCAGGGCCCAGAATATTACTGTTTTAGTGAAATACCTTTAAACCCTATCTAAGGCAGAGTATTTATCTTTGTTGTTCGCCCGACATGTTTTGATTGTTTCGGAGAATGAAATTTTACTTTCCTGGCCAGGATTATACAACATTGCAACCCACACAGATTTTTGTAAAACCATCTTCATTACTTCTTAAACGAGGTAAGTAAATATAAAATTCTCGAATAACCAAATCTTGAATTAAATATCGAAGATATTTGTTTTCGAGATTTTAAAAACTCCTCCAATTTACTGCATAAATAATGAACAGTCGGCAGACGGCTATTTCTGCCATGCTCGTGTTCTCAAACACAAACTATTATACATATATTTCATGAAATAAAGAATCTATTATTATTATTATTATTAATGAACAGGGCTCTGCAATGTAAACAAATATGTGTGTATCCAAAATAATTCATTTATAAACACGAAATATATACACTTTAAAACACATTCTTATAGGTACTAACTTTGATTTTGAACAAAATTCATGAAATTTCATTAATTAGCCATTTGTTATTTTGCTGTAACTTTATAGACAGAACTTCGGGCATATGCAGTAGGGTGGAGCGTCAATGTATGGAGCAAAAAAAAAAGTTGATGTATCAATTTCGAATATCTCCATTTCGTTGCATTTTGATGAGTAGAATAATTTGACATTAAAATATTTTTTTTTCGATAGTCTTTAGCCCTCTACCTTGGCTCAAAGTTTTGAGGTTTTGAGGTTTGGAAAAAAAATTTTTTTGAGAAAAGGTCCACAAGTTTCAAATACGTTAATATTACATCATTAATGAAATAAGAAAACAAAAATCAATATATATTAGCTTTATTAGGACAAGAAATTTACATAAACATAAAAATAGAAACCTAAAAATTCATAATAAATAGTTTAAAAAGCTACCAATACATAGATCTTTATTCTTCAATTTTTCACGTTATAATTTTTTTGTGTGTGTGGAAAAATGGTAATATATTTTGAGAATGTATTTTTGATCTAAAAAGTCCATCTCTGGCCTTTTCACCAACTACTGTGATTGAAGCTTCGGTCACCATCTTCATACAGCGCTCAACAGCTTGAGTGTGACAAGAGTAGTTTGGAAATGGCATGTCATGTGAAGATTTGTTTTGCAGAAGTTCTTCCAATTCCTGATCACTCATTCTATTCAGCAATGGGGGTGATGTGACTTGTGATTCAGCCCAGATTATTAAGTCAAGATAATCATTTGCTGTAAAATTTAATTTTGGAGTATAAAAATTCTAACAGAACCCCAACTCGCTGTTTTTTCTAGCCGAGATGATTCTTCTCAAGCCTAATTCCCTAATATTTGGTCTTTCATCGTTTAGCATTGCCATCAATATGTTTTCTGGGTGTGCAAAATATGAATTGCGTTGAATAACGGGGTATATTATTTTCCTTACAACAGAACTAAAACATCTTGACAAATTTATTAACTTGAATACATGCTTTTGGCCATTTTTAAATGAACTGTCTTTTTTGGTACTGACCCAAACTGAACCATGCACTTTTAATATATATTTAGCAAGTATTGTCAAGTTATCATTTGGATTCGATGTGGCTACATAAAGCCTCAATATCCTATTGGCAGTTGTTAACCATCTCGAGTGCGCGATTTTTCCCGGGTTTCTGTTGGAGAAGTTACCTGTGATTGGTGAAAACTTAACAACGGGAAGGTCAGCACAATTTTCCAAGGCTTTTCCAATGGGTCTGGAATAGAGTTGAGGTCCTAATGTAGCTTCATCCAATTTAATAAATAAATGACATAGTGGCAATTCCTTGGCATGTAGTTGACATATGAACCATTGCTACGGTCTCCCAAAGTTCACCTACATAACCCGGTTAACCCCACTTCTCCATCCAGTGTTTGTAGCTTTACCATCGCAACCAATAACAGATAATTTGCTCAAGTCTTGGCGTATGTCCGAAAGAAAGGAGTTTATCGAGTCCGCTATAGTTTTCCCTGTTGCAGAAGGAGTCTTTGGTAGTACGAACCCGGCTCGGTGAGTAGTGAAATATGCTCCTTCACTTTGGTCACTTTGGGAACTCGTTGACCTCGTTTTTCACAAACCAATGTCTTGTTTTTTCTTCCATCGAAATAAACACTTTCTATGGATGAAAGGCTTTCTTCAGTTTGGAGAAATTCACGTTGCCGTTTTCTAGCCCAACGAACTTTTTTTTTTTTTTTTTTTTTTTTTTTATAATTTGCTTACGCTAAAGGGATTTTTTCTGTTGTTACAGTACCCTTATAATGCTAAGAACACAGTGTAAGCTACTTGGTATTAGAAAGAATAGAGAGATAGGAAAGAAGTCTTTGGGTGCAGTTGTAGGGTTTTTCTCCACGGGTGGTGTCTAAGTTACTTAGGGAGATTACGATTTCATGTATTCGGTATAAAGTAATGGACTTGGCCGGGATTCGAACGCACGACCTTCCATTCCGTAAGCGAATACACTACTACTGCACCATTGCCACCCGCGTCTATTACGTTTTCGATATTCTCTGCGGTTACCAAGCCAACATCTTGTAATCTTGTATTTTTTTTCTAAATATTTACTCGTACATTAAAAAAAATGATTTCAAGTGGTGTCTTTATGGCGCCTTTTAATTAGTATCTCGAGAACGGCTTATCGTAAAAGTTTTTCATATATTTTTTATAGGACTTTGAATTATCTGTCTCTTTTGTTTAGAATATTTTTTTATTGGAATTATACTTTCAAAGTAAAAGAACCGACAACAAAAATTAAGGTTTTTTTTTGTGGAATTTATTTTTTTTTATTATTTTTTATGGTTAGTTTCCATAATTATGCAACTTTTTACCGCTATTCGAAAACGAAAATCGAAAAAAAATGTCCACTAATATGCAGTCCACGGCTGGATCTGGTGAATGTCATCCGAGAGACAAAGTTTTCGACCAAGCTTTTGTGGTTGTATGTTTTTTTACCGTAAATGTTACAGTATACCTTTATTGTGCTATGAGCACAGCGCAAGCATTCTTGAACAGCAAGTAGCACCTAGCAATGGCATATTTCATTGCATGGTTTTCGGTGCTACTTACCTTAGAAAGAATAGAGATATAGGAAAGAAGTGTTTTGGTGCAGTTGTATGGTTTTTCTCCACGGGTGTTGACTTAGTTGCTTAGGCAGATCAAGTTTTACATATATTCGAAATAAAGTAATGGATTTGGCCGGGATTAAACGCACGACCTTCCAATCACTAAGCGAATACACTACTACTGCACCGTTGCCACCCGCACGGCCGTATGTCCTCAATAACCCGAATAATATTGGCTTTCGACTCAATCGATTATTATTGATTTATCAGCGTAGACTAGCGACTTAACGTATCTCTAAAGAAAATAATCAAGAGGCCCCAACTTACAAGATCTAGGAAGAAAATGTACAGGTCCATTACTCGAAATTATGCGTTCATTTAATGTTTTCTTCAATTATTTTATTGTTTCGTTTGCTTCATGGCATGTAGCGCCACCACAAAACCATGCCTTAATGCCTTAATTAATAGTGCCAACATTTTGAAACGAAGGATTTTGTGATCGAGAATATCTTCGTTGGACTTTGATAGAGTTTACACGTATAAGAATAATTAAGACAAATATTTGTCCGGTGATCTCTTATATTTTGAAGAGTGCTCATAGAAAAATTGGTTATAAAACTGGATAAATACCTATCTAATTTAAAAGTAAGCATATCAACATTAATGTATATTCACATTCGGCGAGTGTTATGGTTCTACGGTTCTAGGAAAAATAATTCAAAGGATAATGAATGGAATGACCAATTTGCAACAAAGTTTCACGTTTGTCACGACCCTTACCAGCATATCAACGGGTATGTTGGCAATATCTGTCCGGATGTTGGCCTTCAGGTCTTGTAGGGTCCTTGGATGATTAACAAAAATGAAGGCTTTCAACAAAACCTCAAAAAAATAGCAAGATGCCAAATTGGCAAAGCGGGCTGGCCACACCAAATTGATCAGTTGTTGAGACGAGGCGCTTCGGGTGGTGTTTCCTCAAAACAGTCATCGATGTCCTTGCGCAAATTTCAGACGCTTCTTATGAAAATTGATAGTCTTGGATGTTTGTCAGACGTCCGCGAGAGATGGGGCAGTGGAAAAAACTGTTAGATATTTCCGGCTCCGGCGGGATTTGAACCTGAGACCTTAATATTAGTAGTCCAACACAGTAACCTCTCCGCCACTGAGCCCACACTTTCATAGTAGAGTCCTGCAAAAAATGAAGAATAGCACTCTATGAGAGTGTTTCGCCAAAAAATTTCACTCCAGATGGCCAACAAATATCGACATGAAAAAAGAAGCGGAGGTCTCATTGCTTTACAATGGCTGTCGTCTCAACGTCATCTTTCCGACGACTCATTTTCAGCTTGACATAACTCACGAAACGTGAAAACACCATCGTCAAGACGATAGAAATTGCGCAATAGCATAAAATAAGAACATCTATTTCATTACTTTTCCCCTTGCGACTTAGAAATGTCAAACAAATATAGGTATCCGCAGATGTCGCCAGTGGGTTAGCTAATGCGGCCCTTACACGGTCAATGGAATGACATCAATCACTAGCATGTGTTTGTGAAAATGTATCTCTATGAGTCACACACATTTGGTGAAGTCTGATTGACGAAAATCAAAGCAAGTTTGATTTTGCATGATAAACGTCATGCTGATTGATATGTGTAAGGGTTGGATAGATGTAATTACTTTATTGTGTTTCGTGTCACGGAAGCGTAAAAATGTCTGGCGCTAGCGGAAAATTGAAAGACGATGAAGACAGAGCATTTGTATCGGAATTAATTGAAACGTATCGATCATTACCGACTTTATGGGATGTCAAAGGGAAAGATTATAGCGACCGAAACAAAAAAAAAAATGCAACAATATGAAGTTTTACTGCAAAAGTATAAAGAAAAGTATCCTGATGCACTTTGTTTTTCCTCTTTATGCAATGTGCAAGAGCAATATATGAGCAATATAAGAGCAATATAATGTCCGTTTCGCTCAGTGCACATCCGTACACCACGAAAACTCACAAAAACTAAAAATTTCACGTCAATAGATTGGAGTGTGTAAGGGGTAGCGTCAATCCACACATACACGATGCATGATGTCAACCGATTGACCGTGTAAGGGCCGCTTAAGACATTAAAAAGCTTCGGACAAACTACAAACTGACCACCCGAAACCATTCACACTTATTCGCTTAAAAGGGATGCTGTTTCGCAGAAGAGTGGTAACAACGCCGTCTATAGTTGAGAAGGAATATGATTCCAAATGGATTAGTACCAGATTTTTTAATTGGAATTTTAGGCGATTGACGATAGATGACAAGATGATGGTAGTTTTATGTGAAGCAAACTGATGACGATCTCGTTCACTATTATCGCTTGGACGATGATCGTAGAATATGTTCCATTTCTTCACACATTTACGAAAAAGTCTAACATTAAAAAAACGGCCTCAGTCCCTCAGTGGACTTAGTTTCCGTGGACTTATTTCCCTGCAACACTAAAACCACTCAGAGTTTTGGGAATTTATTTTCCACTTTACATGGGAACTAAGTCCACTTCGCGAAAGGGGTCTTATTTCCCACTATGTGGGAACTAAGTCCCTCAGGGGAAGATACCGATCCACTACATTTTGCTCCGACCGAGACTCGGTATGTTGCCCAACTCCCTTCGGTACAGAATGTGAACCGAGCCAACCGAGAGATACGATACCTCGCCGACAAATAAGGCAGCAGCATTAATTATAAGAAAACTCCATTTAAAACAAATAAATGGAGTTTATAATGTAACTGAGAGGAGTTCCTCTCTCCCTGCACCCTGAATGATTATATTCCATGACATCAATGGTTCTTAGCACACTACCTTATGCTTATACACGACAATATCCTCATGAGCATTGAAATTCTCTCATGTATATATCGTTAAAAGCTTTTTACAAGGATGTTAATTATGAGGGATTTTTGCATCATCCCTAAAAAAAAGTGAAAAAAAGATGAGACAACATTTTCATTTGTATATTTCTTCAAATCATTCTGGATAATGGCTGTCAATAGAAGAAGCTCTCTTTCCCTAAGTGGTTTGTTATTCGGTTGTTTGGTACATCACAGACACTTTGGCAACTTTTGATGAGGATGGTTGCTTTTTGTTTCTTATCAGAAATTTGATTAAAAGTTTTATCTGTCCCTATATGGGCTGTATAATTCAGCACATACCAAATATCAGCATTTTGATGCTTGACGGCCGATCAAATTATAACTTTTGTCAGAAAGTGGAAAGTCAATTTAAATTCTTCTTTTTTTCAGTACATAGTTGTATGAAGAAGCAGTGACAAGGCAAGTAAATAACATTCCAGAGGATTTATTACTCGTGGGAATGTCAACATAAAGTAGTTGTTTACTTATTTCCAAGAGGATTTCATGGTTTACAATCTAAGCCTACTGTCAGTTGGTCAATAGATAGGTTTATACTGAACTATTGTTACCATGTTACTGCATTGTACAAAACAAAAAAATCACACATAGAGACCCTCTTCACTATGAAGAGGCTGTTTGTTCAGTTCCCGGTCTTTACTCTGGCATTTCACTGCTGCCAACGATTAGCACTGATGCGGAGCAACTTTCTAAAGTTTAAAATTACTGAGGGATCAAACTGTTTCTAATTTGCAGCATTTTCACGTGTGTAAACTGATACCAAAAAAAAACAAAAAATACGAAATGGTTTCTTTGTTTACTCGTAATTGTCTATTTCCTTCAATTAAGCTTTTTTCTTTCCAGTGACTAATATGGAAGAAAACAAGTGTCTTGTCATTCTCTTCTCCGCATAATTAATGAATATTACTCACAAGGTATTCAAGTACTTAAAACAATAATAAAGAAAGATTGTAAGCAATTCAACACAACTCTGCTTTGAACGTTACCTTATTATTATTGTTTAGTTTATTTTTCTTGGTTGCGGATGTGTGATGATTATTTGTTATCATTCAAATAATGGGTGAAATGTTTGTAGTTTGACAGAGTAGGCAATAAATATCTTGAAAAGGAGGAATAAAGTCACAATTTATGTTTTGTTTCCAGTTTTTTCTCTAGAAAGCTTTAACGATTTTTGGATTTTTTTTAATTGATTATGTTTGTTTTTACTCTTAGATACCTACTCATGGGAGGGGGTATTATTTGTGTAACAGCTTCTTGGTATCGTATATCAACGTAAACACTATTCATTGCGACTCACCAATGTAGACAAAACTAAGACAAAAGAAATTAATTTGCATATTGAATATCTTTTAACATTTGCTCCAAGTCATTTCTCTGAGAACATCCAGATGCTCCTGTGTGAAAACACTCAGCGTCGTCTGATTTAAACAATGACGGTAGATATTTAGAAAATAAAAAATTTAGTGGAATATCAATTCGTAATAGCAACGCCAAATCAACTCAAGTGTAATCGCAGTTTATCTATTCACATAATTATCCGTATCTACAAGGCAATTCAGAAGCATTCCAATATCAATATATTTCAATCACGAACTAACGGTTCGTTTTATAGATAGATATGTAAATAGATAAATTATTTTATTTTCTTCAAAGGTATTTAAGCATTCAAAATTAATTAAATGACATAAATTTTTAAGTTGTTTCTCAGGTTAGGGCGATTTCTCTTTCAATAAATTTTAGCTTATTAATGTGATTTGATTAGGTATCATTGATTAGTAATGTGCTGTTATCGAAAAAACGACAGAAAATTCTTCATACAATATAACGTCTTTTTTTCGAAGAAAATAGGATAGTCTTTCCTTGAAATATTTCTTAACTTGCTGGCATTTTTTCCATTTTTAGAAGTGGAAAAGGGACCAGAAAAAATGATTTTTAAAAATTATAGAATTTCTGAGACAGAAATTAGACCCAAAGAATATTTTATGAGCTTTATTTCACTAATTGTATTGAATTAACAGTTTTAAAAAAAAAAAACCCAAAATAGCACCTACCCCAACCTCGCACCTATTCCAAATAAATACAAAATACAATTTGCGTTTATTCGATACAATTTATCAATCTGCATCTTTTGAATTCTTTTGCAATCTATATTTATTTTTTTTAAAAGAAGAAAATCGAATTAATTAATCTATTTGTTTTAAGTTTAACACATAGCGTTGACTTTTTACGACCCACCGCTCTGAATGCATTATTTCATTCTCCATTTCGAGATGAATTTTTTGGCATATTTAAAACACTAATGTGCAAAATGAGAGCACTAAACCTGAAAAGCAAAGATGAAAGGGTAAACTACCTCACGTAATCTTCATGCTTAACTACGCGTAATTTACAAATTACTGACAAATTGATTTTCAGTGACGTTAAGATGTTAAATTGACAACTGAGAAACTACACATGACAGTTGTAAACTACGTCTGCTACATTAAATACACGAATATGTAACAGACGTAACAAATGTAGTTTTTCCCGAAAAATTGCATTTTAGCCATCTCTGTTTGAAGAGCGCATAGACTAAACTTGAAACTGAGGATGTGGTAACAACTAAATTATTTTGCTTGTAAGGTTTTGTTACGAAGTTATTTATGTATATTTTTGTTAATGTATTGTTTATTTATGTTTTTGAAAGTAAAATACTTTCTGTTCAATTTATATTATTTTTTCATGCGAAAGAGGGTTTTCAATACAATTGGTTCCATTTCAGTACAATCTTAAAACAGTTTTAAGTACAACTCAAAAAGCAGAGATTTATAAAAGGAAACATAAAAAGTTGTACGCTTTCTTTGTTGACTTTCGTTCGGCTTTTGACTCTATATCCCGCGAAGCTCTTTTTTATAAGCTCTACAGATACAATATCTCAACTAAGGTCATCAAGGTATTGAGAGCTATGTACGAAAACAACGTAGCTTGTGTCTGGGATGGAAGCAACCTATCGGAGGAATTTAATACAACGATGGGAGTGAAGCAAGGATGCGTGTTGAGCACGCTGTTATTCATTTTATATATAAATGACATAGGGGCACGTTAGGGGAGGCATCGAGTTGAGGCAAACTAAAATACCAGCCCTCATGTTTGCAGACGACATCGTTTTCCTCGCAGATGCGGTGGATACAATGCAACTAATGATCAACAGGCTGGATGATTACTGTAAAACTTGGAATTTGTCGGTAAACTTAGCAAAGTCAAAGATAATGATATTCAGAGATGGAGGTGGCAGATACTCCCGGAATGAAATGTGGAAGTTCCAAGGTGATCATATTGAAATTGTCCGGGAATACAAATATCTTGGTGTCTTGATTACGCCCACTTTAAATATGAACAAGCACCTGCAATGGAAACTCACCGAAGCGAAAAGGGCAATTTGCTCAGTTTGGGGTTGTTGTATCGGCAATAAAAACGTCAATCATGAATCGAAGCTGAAAATATTCCGTGCTACAGCAGCATCCATCCTGTTTTATGCTGCCCAAGTGTGGGGATATTGTTCATTTGAAATTGTAGAAAAGTTTCTTCGGTACTTTATGAGGAGAGTTTTTAAATTACCAAGTAGTTCACCTAACTATATGCTTCATCTGGAGACTGGAGTAGCGCCCCTTTTTCTGGATACCCTTAAACTCCATCTTGACTATGTCGTAAAAATCATGGGGATGAGGCAAGACAGAATACCTAACATCTCCGAGTTACCCCAGAGGAACAGTTGATCACCCTGAAACGCAAGTTTTACGAGCTACGGGAGAAAACAGGTCATAGGATATACCAACAATTTGTGAATGAGGCCCAGTCATCGCAATACAGGGCATACTACACTAGATTAAATTATATAGGTAGTTTGCAGTATTCAACGTATTTCCTGACGAGTTACTCTACTGACATGATGAGGACTATCTTTAAGAAAAGAGGCGAACTGTTGAGTCTAAACTATATGCCGCATCGCCCAGAACTCCCACTTTTATGTAATCTTTGTAACCGCAGTGAACGAGAGGACGTGTTCCATTTCATCGCTATATGCCCCATCCTCAAAGAATTCCGATATAATTCCTTTGGAGCTATTGTACTTTCGGTTGAAGAAATGTTGAGCATTTTAAATGGTAACCGAGGCTGGAAACCATTATACGACTTCTTAACCAGCGCACTACACTACAGACAACGTATCATAGACGAGAACTTTTAGTTATACAAACAACTTGAAATCTGTTTAATTTATATGCAAAGTAAACGGAACAGAACATGTTCTATATTGTCAATCTGGTAGACGGCCTTAAGCCAAACCAAAATAGACTAAGAAATCAAAATTAAAATTGTTAACAAGTTATTTATATGAAATAAATAGTCAATTAAACTAACTAAACTACAACCCAAAAATGCAATTTCCCATCCCTGGCCTCCAGTACACTCTGCACTGTTTATGGAATCTACTTATCATATTCATGGACGTAGAGTTCTGAAA
Source organism: Portevinia maculata (assembly GCA_949715645.1). NCBI lineage: Eukaryota > Metazoa > Arthropoda > Insecta > Diptera > Syrphidae > Portevinia > Portevinia maculata. The sequence continues at coordinate 35,164,514 of OX454526.1, read as the reverse complement.
TCACAAGTAGATCACATGAACAGTGCAATCTGTTCGGGCGAGCATGCTGCGTTCAAACGTTTCTGGCGCATAGTCCAAACAATTTCTGCTGTTTTTTTTTTTCAAATTTGACTAAATCAGCAGTATGCGCAGTACCTATGTGCGTGTTTAAGAAACAAGTATCATTGTGGCTAATTCTGTCCGTTTAGAATTCAGAGGAATTGTGCTTGGTCAAGTTCATCCTAACCAAGAAAATGTCTCCTGAGTTTCTGATTTCAGAGTCATTCTGATCATATTGCAGGAATTGGAGTCTTCAAAACAGTTTGGGACAACGGCGTAGGATAAGTTGCCCTGCCATATTCATTATGCAATTGCGACTGTATAAGATGGCTGGTGAATTCATTCCAATATATTTCTTTGAGTTTAAGAAGCAGTGTTTTTGTTGTATTAACGGTATTCAGACTTTATCTCGCAGTAGTTAAACCCTATCCCGAATTGCGGTTAAGGCGTTGCCCTCCCCAGTAATCGGTTTTTGGTAAGTGTATCTAATTCAGTACGCATAAAGTTTATTTATGAAACAACTCATCTAGTATAACCAATGCACAAACCAGCAACCATATGGGCTTTTAAGACCAAAAGCCTCCTGCTAAGTGGTGCAACGCAAACCCGCTGAGCCCATTTGTAAGTGTGGAATTATATTTTTATTATGAATAAATTGAAAAGGATTACGCGAAAAAATTATGTGTAACATCAGCAAACCACTTTTGTTAAATCATTTATCTTTGTCTTTTCTTTCCGGAAGAAGGAGACTTTTCTTAATCTTAATAAACTATGTTAACATAAAGTTTAATTTTCTTCTTTAACGACGAGGTTGGAGACTCGCAAAGAGAAATTGCGCCTATATTAAGTAAGTGAAGGGCCTGTATCGGGAGTTTAACGAAATGTCTCCTTCGATTGCTGATATAAACCAGGCATTCCTTGAACTGCGAATAGCCTGATTGAACGCGACCATCTTCAATATTCGAGAAGTAGAAATACTCAGGAAATCCGTTGGCCAAAGTTCATCAAAAATGCAAAAGAGTTGCTTCTGGTGGATGACGAAAAAATAATACGCAAGTGACAACAATATGGGGAAGAACTTAAAAAATTAACGATTTCCTCAGATATTCTTTCCAAGAGGCGTTCCTTACAATAAAGAATTTCGCGGCATTACTGTCGAAAAAGTTTGGAAGGCGGTCCTAAATACGAAAAGCTGTTGGGCTCGACGAGATACTCTCTGAGTTCTTAAAAAAGGTCAGAGACGTCGGGTTAAGATGGCTCATGATTCTCATGTTCAAACCGATGCGAGCTGATCCAATGCCAAACCACTGGATGGAATAAGAGTTCTACCAAGATGTATGGGTGGATGTTATGGAGGGTAATGTGTCGTATTAGTACGAAAAAACAGAATACCTGTGATGCCCCTTATCTGACCTAGTCCCGCATTTTTCGGTTACTGAAGATGACTGAATTTTCTCGCCAGTTCATCCACACAACGTTACATTTTCAAAATACGTAGAAAGTAGTTTCAATAAATCATAATAATCAATCGGAATTTTCAAATTTATGTACCTACGAATATTTGATGTAATTTACATCACACACATTAATTAAGACCACTGGTTACTGGGGCATTTACGTCGGCATTAGTTTTAAGACAAGCCATGAATACTCCGGGCTATTGCACGGACCACTGTGACACTTCAGATTTTTACAGATAATTTCTTATTCTTCTATTCCTTTATGGCGAGGTTAAGATCAGATCATATAAAACAGATCATTACCCCAGTAGCGGAGCGTGCCAAAAATGTGTAGTCGTTCAGTGAGGTTTTAATTGCTATAGCTGTTCATTTTTACCAGTAAAAAGATATTTTGGAATTAAATAAAAAAATAATGTTTACATCGTTTTAAGCAAGTTTATTTAACAATTCGAGTTCTTCAGACTAAAGGAACAAAATGTGTTTTTACCAAGGTTCGCAGAACGATAAAATATGATTCGTTCTCTCATGAAAAGTTTGCAAAGGAATTTGATTTCTGATTCGATCGCGAACGTTTTTTTTTCGGTTCGTTTAAAAATAAAATTCGTTTTCACGATTGAGTCAAATCTGTTGCGATCTGCAAAATATAGTTCGTTCGCGAATTTATCACGTGCAAACTATTGGAGATCTGTTCGCAAACTGTTCGAATAAGAAAAAAAAAAGTCATTTTACATGAAAATTATATTACATATTTTAATATTGAAAGAACATAAATGAAAAGTATTTTTATTACATATTAAGATTTTGGAATAAATTTGCATTCAGTTTAACTAAAGTTTCTGATTTTTGTCAAAAAAAACTGGTATAGCCCTAAAAGCCCGTTCAACAGAGATTAGAGTTAATGGCACTGCCAGCACTACTTGTGCAAGTTTTACTAGAAGAACCTCTTTGCTGCTCAATTTTTTCCAACGCTCAATTTTCTCTCACAAAGTAAACAAGTTGATTCGTCAGCTTCTTCATTATAAAAAACATAATTAATTTAACTCAAATGTCTTTATTTTCCGCATTTTAACCAAAATAATAACTATGGAAAATATAAATCGCTTCACAACCGCACTGAACGGATACCTACTTGATAGAGAACGATTTGTTTTATGGATCTTTACGGATCCTTATCGCGAGCGAACGAGAGATACAGAAAAAAAAGGATACAGTTCGTTCGTGAGAGAACTACACATTTTTAAAGATCGAACATTTTTTCGTTCGCGAACTTTATTTTTGATGGTTCGTGAAAACATCGATAAAGAACGATAAAGATCCTTGTTTTATCGTAAAAAAATATAAATTACGTTTTAATAAACAAGCAATTGATAAGTACCTTCATTATTTTACTTAAATTCTGTAACACAGACGTACTTGCTGATAAGAACTGATAAAGAAAACGTCGAGAGTGTCCCTACTCATTATATGGATACACTCTGCACGCGACAAACTTCAAGTAAAAACATAGGGGCGGGCTACAGTCCGCTTGGGCGAACTGTTGGATAGCCTATTCTTATTCCTATATCTCATAAGTGGGCGTGACAAAAATTTAAAGGATTTTATCGAAAAAACTAAGCTTTTGTAAATAAAAACGCTCCCTAGCTCAAACTTTGGTTTTTCAATAAAATTGTTTTATTTAATTGTGGGCGTGTCAGTAGGCGGATTTAAAAAAAATTTAAGTATGAGCATAAAGGGCACCTAGAGAGTATATACTATAAATTTCAGCTCCCTAGCTCAAACTTTGGACTTTCAAAAATAAAATAAAAATAATTGTGGGCGTGTCAGTAGGCGGATTTTGAAAATATTTACACACGAGCATAAAGGGCCCCTAGAGAGTATATATTAAAAATTTCAGCTCCCTAACTCAAATTTTGGTTTTTCAAAAAAAATATTTTATTTAATTGTGGGCGTGTCAGTGGGCGGATTTTGAAAATTGTATGTCCCAAGCAGTTTTATGGGCCAAAGATCATATATAAAAAATTTCAGCTTTCTAGCTCAAAATTCAATTTTTCCCAAAATTTGTTTTATTTAATTGCGGGCGTGTCAGTGGGCGGATTTTGAAAATTTTATGTCCCAATCAGTTTTATGGGCCATAGATCATATATAAAAAATTTCAGCTCTCTAGCTCAAAATTCGATTTTTTCCAAAATTTTGTTTTTTTGAGTTTGTGGGCGTGTCTGTGGGCGGATTTCAAAAATTCTTAAACTTGATTATTTCGGGACCCTAGAGAGTATATGCTTAAAATTTCAGCTCTCTAGGTCCAGTTTAAAGGCCTAATTTTTGCCGACGGACGGACGGACGGACGGACGGACATGGCTAGATCGACATTACTATCGATGCTGATCATAAATATAGTAACTTTTAGGGGTCTACGGGCAATATTAAGGTATGTTACAAACTATGCGTCAAAATTAATATACCCCTAGAATAGGGTATAAAAAAACCTTCTCGTGCAAAAGGGATTTGATCGAAATGGTCGATACAAAACAGAATTTTTTTTGCTTGTGCGTTCCTAACTTTCAATTGTATCATTTCGTAGCAGAATCGTTTGCACGAGTAAGTACACAAGATTAGATGGTTTGAACGAAATGGTTGTTACAGCGCTCGATCTATGTTTTGTCTTGTTTCTGCATTCGTTTCACACATCATACCAAGCTCGCCTCGTTCAAAAGCGACTTGAACGAAATGGCCCATACAACACGTGAAATTCTTTTTTTCTTTGTGCCTATAGGTACTTTCCATTGTTCCATTTCGTTGACGAAACGTTTGAACGAGTTGGAAAAAAGAGTTGGAAATAAAGCTACGGTTGGTTGGTAGATGCTTCATTTCTGTGTGGAAATGTTCGAGTAGGAAATGCACAAGTTGGAATATGAAAAATTAAAAATTACTGCAACGGGAAGAAGAGTATAAATATGTTGTATATAATTTAGATAACGCAAAAATTGAGATAACTTCTTGTGGAAGTTAGTCGTTCATGAACGACTTGAACAATCTGAGACTTCGCCACTGTATTACATTACCACTTTAGGCATGCCTACTGGTTCGCCTGTCAGGTTCGCCGGTTCGACCTCTATTAACTTCTTCTTGGTTTTGGGTCACTTCTTTACTGAGGCCAATCAAATGCTTGTTTAATTGCATTCGTATGATCGTCCTCTGCCTCTTGTCATTTTGACGCTTGCATGCTCCTGATTTTGATTTTTGTTTCATCGTCCTCTTACGACAGCGGTGATGTCTAGTCGTGTCACCCTAGGCTAACCTGGATGTTACAATTGCCTTGATGTGACTTCTCCCCTTAGGCAAGTGCTTTTTGATGGGGGCGCTGCAGTAATCTGCTTAGCACATCCCCAATTGCATTTAAAGAAATAAAAAGCTCTTGCGAAAACATAAAAGCTCCGACACAAAATTCATAAACCACTTGTGAAAACATACGTTCTCAATTGAAAAATGATAGCGGTTTGCCAGGCGAGATTAGCTTCCTCCTCTCCCGAATGGTACGTCTACACAATTTAACATGGTGCCTGGCTGTAACTGAATTATTTGCAACAGCTGCAGGGAACCAACGGCTTCAACAAATGCTGCTTCAGTCTTTGTATGACCTTTGGAATATCGTTTCTTGAGGAACGCTTAAACTCCAAAAAACAGCCCTCTCTAATTTGAGTATCAGAATAATCTCCATTTGCTCCCAGCTAGTCATTTATTCTTCAATTGTGAAGGATTTATGCCTCTGGTACAACCCCACACACATGTCGTTCCTTCTACGATGCCATTTCCTAGTAATTTCGTGAGAAAACAAATTCCAAATGACACCAGTCTCCCATTTAAACACATCCTGTTTCCTCCGAAAAAATATATAAAAGAAACCCCATCAGCTCAGATTTAAAAATAGACGTGCTTCCATTGATAGTCCTTTTAAAACCATCCCATCTCCCCCGATGCACAGGTTTCTTTTCATTCATTGCGATTCATCTTCATATAGTCGGCGGCGTAACCTTTTTCTCTCGTTACGTCTTCATTTCCTGCCGTCTTGCCTGCTCCTTGTAGCACTGCGGCCCCAGTTCATAATTTGTAATTACCTCTTGCTTTTATCCCTCGCCATCGCCAAGCAAGAACCACCATGGCATCATCAACATCAACATGTTTACCCGCAATCCTTGTTAACATTGAAATCGCTTCTCCCCCACTCGCACATAAAATGTACATTTAATGACGAACATAGCACGGTTTTGTGTGTATTTCTTTGAAGGCTATGGTTTTATATTAAAAATCGTAATAAGAGGTTCTCTTTAAAAAGAGTGAAAGTACATTGTGTAGCGTATCGGAGTACAGCCTGGGATAGTCGGCTATTCCGTGTGTAATATGCGCCACCAAAGCCCTATAAAAACGAATTCTGCCGGTATTATATGCACACGTATGGGTGGTGCCAATATTACCGACTGCCGAGTCAGTGTAATCTCAATAATCATCATCATCCGCATTGCCAGCGATAGCCGAAGGGGGGAAGCCTCATGGGGGTGTCATGTTACCAACGATCTGGATGAAGAACAATCCAACCGAAGGCGACCGATTAATTTCTTAAAAAATTATATCTTCCCAACACCATGGTCGTAATATGATGTTTAATGGAACATATCCAGTCGCTGTTTAGGATGGGATCAAATCTGAAGGACAAGGATGGGGAGTCTTAACTGTTGGAAGTACGATCCCGGGATTCGTAGACCGTAGATGATAAATTGTTGCAGGATCATAAACAAATCGCTTGCCAGTGTGGAGAGAACAGAAACAGATTGGGAAGGCTCAAATCGTTCATCAATTGATACAACTTTTGAAATTACTTAGAGATGATGTTGGTTATGGGTATTTTGGGTGTTTTATTAGATGGAAAATTGGGTTGCGCTTGTAAGACATAAAGTTAAGGAATTTTTATTATATATAATAAAAAAATGTTTACGATATACAAAGTTGGTTTAGTCGACGAGTTGGACCAATTTAAAGATCAAAATAAGTTCACCACCTTTAACCGTTTAAACAATTTTATTGTATTTCAAATGGCGATATTTACTTACTTAACGGGTTCCCGACCAGTGAAAAGTCTCTGCCTGAGATATTTAGATGAGTTAAACTTCTTCTGGAACATTTAAGACGCTTTTTTTGTACTGGCGCTAGTCAGTTTGGATCGTATTACAAGAGTGGGGAGCTTCAGTGATATTCCCAGTCGGTTAACAAAAGTGCATGCTATACCCATTGCCTATCATTACCAGAATTTTTGCAAATGCGTTTGTCACACGGATAGTTTTTACAAAAATGTTTCGTTCTTATACTCTCTAGTATCTACCTCTTCTGAACACATTTGCAAAGTGCTTTCATTTCGTGAAACAGAAGTTTACAAAAAAAACCTCGAATTTCACAAATTTGTAACTTGTTAACTACAAAAAAAATAGTCTTCGTGAAACGAGAAGAAAAATATTCCTACAAATTTCCCTTTGTAAACTGTATGCAACTTAAATTTTGATAAACCGAAATAATCGATTTTTTACAATTTTGTAGAAAAAGACTTATGTTAACTATAATTTGTAAGTTGGTAAAATAGGCCACTGGAGGCAACAACAGTTTAAATAGAAAATACTTTACTTTACTTAGAAGATACTTTCAGGGACATACATCTACACGTTGGCGTCGGGAACTTATAGATGTTTAATGGGAAATACAAGTAGCTTCTTTTGTCAATAATTATGGCTATCGTGCGACAAAAAAAAACATCCAAGCATTTTGTGCGAATTGATATATTTGGCACGGATGCGAATCATATCAAGTTCTAAAGCTGACCTAAGTAGGCCTTATTTAACAACAACAAAAAACAAAGGCTGAGGTAAATACTGTTGATAATTGGATCTTTTGTGACACCTTTGGTGCAGATGCAGTTATCTTGTATTAAGTGGGCTATAGGTCCATCAAAGTAATAACTCTAGATTTGCGACGTTACGGACGTGTTTACGCCCTGCATCAGGCTTTTATTTTTATCAAAAAACAAGCAAATAAACATCACATATAAACGTGAAATCTCAAGGACTTACGGTAAGAGACATAAGTTTGAATATTATCAGCCATATTAATAAAAAACACTATCCACTCCTTAACACACGAGTTAGCTGGCACACGGATAGCGAACTTGTCCATATGATAACTTTTCTGATTAATAAAAATATTTCCTTGTGTTAGCTTGTGTTAGCTGTTTGCTCTTTATCACCTACAATGCGGCAGCACTATACCAAATTATACTAAAAAATCGAGTGTATCTGTCATATTTCATCAGTTGACACGCATTTCTGTGTATTCCATTCCAATATTATGGTACTACTATGGAGTCAACGCATTATGAAAGAGTATTATGCCCAAATGGGAGTCGGTGTTTTCTCTCATCTTCTCAATGTTTCCACACATGCATGCGCATCCTCTCAATTTGTGAATACATGAACTACAATCTGAGAATGTGTGAAGTTAGCCGCCGAATTCGGTGAGATAAGTTATCCACTCGTTATCACATGTCAGTGAAAGCTAACACACGTTTATTAATCAGAATTATGAGTTGTTTATTAATACGGGGGGTATAAATACATACAAAAATACAGTCATCATAAAACTAAAAGATGGATTTACAATTTATAAAAATCGTGGACAAAGTTGAACAATTTTAATTTGTACAACAGTGGGGGCAATAAGAAACCAAATCAAGATTCTCCTCAAATATTGTAGCAACACTTTCGGTGGTTACTGTCAGGTTGGCCTTTTTAGCAGCCGGCTGCAAAAGCTGTAAAGCTTTTCGCAGTCAGATCGTGGATTTATGACGCGTTTCTTGTGTTAGTAATGCAGCATTTCTAAAAGCATTCGCTTTCTATAGTCTTCTTCAATGCAGTGGCGAGTCAGTGCCGTTTTTTGTGAGTTTTCACTGTTGATGTCCGATCTGTGGCTCGATATGCGGTTTCTTAGTTTGTTTAGACGTGTCTACCTATGTAAGCAATTAATTTGGTACACGACGTCTGACTTCTCTAAGCCATCGAGTTTCCCCTCTGTGTTGGTGAAGACATTTGTGTTGATGAAGAGTTCGTTCCGCAGTGTATCGGCAGGTCTTGATTTTTCTTTCTTTCTTACAAAAATAATTGCCTAGGTGAAAATTGGACAACATGCCCTTCGGCTTACAAAGCTACCTCTAAGATAAAACTGAGAACATCAACAGTCAAAGCTCACAAAAAAAACACAGCTGGCTCTCCACTGTATTGGAGAAAAGCACGCACCAGATTTCGCCTATGGGAGAGTGTTGCAGACGGAGACACTCTATACCAAGGGAATGCTTTAAGAAATGCTGCACATTACCAACACAAGAATCGCCATAAATCGACGATCTGGCTGCGAAAAGCTCAGCAGCATTTACAGCCAGCTGCTAAAAAGGGTGACCTGACAGTAGCCACGAAAAGTGTTGCTACAAAAATTGAGGAGAATCTTGATTTGGTATAATAAGAAACTCACTGTTGTACATAATAAAACTGTTCAAGTTTGTCCACGATTTTTATAAATTTTAAATCCATCTTTTAGTTTTATGATGACTTTATGGATTTGTATGTATTTATAATATACAATCCCTTGTCTCCTGCCGTAGGTAGGTAGGTATGTGGGGCGGTTTGATAAAGACAAACCCAATTAGCCGTTTTGTTACCACAAACTCAAGTAAACCTGGGTATTATCGTTTGGTGGGGGAGACTAAATGCAACCTGTCTAGTTCAGGAAAGTTATCAGTTCTTTGATGCTTTTTTCGGAGACTTCCTCAAGTGTATTGAAAACATAGGGACGGGCTACAGTCCGCTTGGGCGAACTGTTGGATACCCTATTCTTATTCCTATCCCTCATAAGTGGGCGTGACAAAAGTCTAAGTATGGTTGAATTGTTAAGAACGCTCTAAATATTTTGTTATATGATATTTAAAGGATTTTATCGAAAAAAAGCGTAGCTTTTGTAAAAAAAAACGCTCCCTAGCTCAAACTTTGGATTTTCAAAAAAAGTTTTTTTTTTAAATTGTGGGCGTGTCAGTAGGCGGAATTTGAAAATATTTACACATGAGCATAAAGGGCCCTAGAGAGAATATATAATACATTTCAGCTACCTAGCGCAAACTTTGGTTTTTCAATAAAATTGTTTTATTTAATTATGGGCGTGTCAGTGGGCGAATTTTGAAAATATTATCTTCCGAGCAGTTTTAGGAGTCATAGATCATATATAAAAAATTTTAGCTTTCTAGCTCAAAATTCGATTTTTTCGAAAATTTTGTTTTTTTTTTTTGAGTTTGTGGGCGTGTTGTTTGCGGATTTCAAAAATTCGTAAACTTGATTATTTCGGGACCCTAGAGAGTATATGGTTAAAATTTCAGCTCTCTAGGCCCAGTTTAAAGGCCTAATTTTTGCCGACAGACGGACGGACGTGGCTAGATCGACATTACTATCGATGCTGATCATAAATATAGTAACTTTTAGGGGTCTACGGGCAATATTAAGGTATGTTACAAACTATGCGTCAAAATTAATATACCCTTAGAATAGGATATAAAAAGGGCTTCCCAATGTTCGTAGTCTGGTCCTAGCTAAAGTCGGACAGGTGTATAAAAAATGAATTAGGGTTTCTTTTTCAGTTGTCACTTTGCAACTGCGGCAGTGGGTATTGTATGGGATGTCCAGCTTGGCCGCATGGGCACGTATGCGCCAGTGTCCCGTGATGATCGCTGTTGTTCTTGCAATATCTTTTCGGGTTCTACATAGAAGGTCGTTTTTTTTAGCTTTGTTGTGTTTGGCCACCTTTTTCATATCATATATGTAGTCAGCCTGCTCCATATGAGGTTGGCTTTTCTCCTAGCGGAATGTGGACTAGTTCCGCCAATAAGCAGTAAAGAGCTGCGCCTTGCCTGGCCAGTTCGTCGGCATGTTCGTTTCCATAAACGTTACAGTGCCCTGGAATCCAGATCAGGGTGAACTTGAACTTATCAAGCAGGGCCAGCTCATTACGGCATTCTAGTACTAACTTAGAGGATATAGTGACTGAAGCGATCGCTTTAAAGGCAGAATGGCTGTTAATAAGTGCAGCGATCCTTTGCCTCGGTGTTATGTTTGAGTGAAGTTTGATCTGGCGACAGGCTTCACGAATAGCCAGTAGCTCCAGCTCCGTCTGGAAGACGCTTGTAGTATCCGGAAGTCTGTACGATTTTGTGATGTTTAAGGAGTCCGAAAAAACTACCGCACCCACGCCGCAGTCCATTTTTGAACCGTCGGTGTAGATTGTTTGATCGAAATCCCTTGTCACTAGTCCATTTTGCCATTCTGATCTAGTGTGGTTTTGAACGACGAAATGTTTTATGAAGGACATTCTGGGAATGATATAGTCTGTTGTAGGCGGAACTAGTTTTCTCGGTAGTATCTAGGATACTACTGTGGCCGTAGGTGGCCGTAAGTCCTTGACATTTCACGTTTATATCTGTGATATTTATTTGCTTGTTTTTGATAAAAATAAAGACCTGATGAAGGGCGGAAGCACATCCGCCAGTAGTAGTAGTAGTAGGAGCAAGTAAAAATAAAAAAACTTATATGTACAAGCGAAGACTTTTAACGTCATTAATTTTAGTCTTCAGCTGTTTCCACTGGTTTTGTTTGATGATTTCCTTTACATAATACGTAGCTTACCGCGTGTGGGAATGCTTTGCTCTTGTCAAAGCGCATAGGCAAGTTTTTGGCCTTGCCTTGGTTCCCCAAATCTTAAGCACGACGAGAATCTGACTATAAATCAAAGGTGGCAACAAAATCAAGCAATAGTGACTACTATGTCAGTGTATAGGTTGGTTTTCAGAACAGTACGAAATGGGTCATGACTTTTGTCTGTACACAGTGATACAAGGGAATATCGAACTTAGAAATTGTTCATGACGTTGAGCAATGGTTGTATATCCAAAAAGTAACTGTTTTCATTAATTTTGTGCATTGTTGGGGTCTTAGGGTGCGTTCAAACGACGTTAATTCGATACATTTTTCTATCGATGCAACGATTCCTCGTATACGGTTTTATTGAACACGCCTTTCAAACGACGGCTTCAATTTGTTAACGCATACGATTTGCGACTCGATTTTATTAACGTACGACTTTTAACAAAATTCGAGTTTAAATTGTGCTTCTGTGAACGACACCTGCGTATTTAAATATCAAGGTTACTATCTCACGTATTTAGTAAAATACAGGCAAAGGTTATCCAATCTTTCTGTCTTCGTCTTCTCTCTTAATGACGGTGGTCGTTTAGCTATGATCAGGATTGAAGGGAACATAGCCCTCCCACTTAACTGAATCGCTACTGGTCCGCCTGTGGGGTTCGCCGATAGATCGGTATGTAACGCGAAATAAATTTAACGGAAACGATATTTTATCGCATTGGATCTACGTGAGCAACTCAAAACAATACACACTGCCACTCTTCTATTCGATAAAATCACAAATGACCGAAATAGAAAATTGCAAACATTACTACCTATTTCAAGAGCGGATAATTTGATTATACCTAGTTCATCAAAAAATATTGAGAAAACAGGGTCAAGCACGGGTTAAACAACCAGATTTAGAATTCCAAACACTTTGCCGCGAGCAACAACACCCTTGACGAGAATTTCGAAAAGTTTGCAAATCGCGCTCATGTGAAGAGTCCTTTAAACGGAAAATAGTATATCACCTTCTCACCGTAGTCTAACGACAAATCAAACGTGCAGTCCTTTCGAACCCATTTTAAGAAATTGACCTCAATCAAACCAACTCATAGAATTTTACAATAATAAAGCAGACCATCAGTTAAATGATTTGGATCTAACAAATGACACAAGAGCTGAAACAAATGATTAATATACCTACACTTACCTAACAATGGTTATACCTGAGATCTGATCTGAGATCTGAGACCAAAACCAAACACCTTTTCAAAACCAATTCTGGTGGACAATAATAAAGACGGAAGAAAGTTTATTTAATGTTAGAACAAGAAAAAGGTTTGTCGTTGATTGGCATATTCTACAATTGCCATATTCAGTTTTTGCTTTGATAGCGTCCCTGCACAGGAGAGTAGAAGAATACCTGCCGATATGAAAAAAACAACAACAAAAAACCACCCTTATGAAGTGAAAAATCGGTTTCGCTCAAAAATGTGATTGCTGTGAAACTGCCTCACTTCTGATGGAGAAATAAACTTCTTCCGCCCTTGCTCCGTCACAAATTAAAAACAAAAGAAATTTCCCCAATATGACGAATTTTCATCCATGCCGTCTGTCATACCACCTCCTTTCGATTTGCACCTCTGTTTGTTTTCCAGCAACAAAATAAGTTTATTTGTTTAAAAGAATTTTTTACCATCCAAAAGAACCTCAAATCATCGGCATGTTAAGCATACCACCGAATCGTTTTGCAAACATCACCGCTATATACACGAAAATAAACATTCTACAAGAATTTATTTATCCCTTAAGTCAAACAAGATCGCATCCTGGAAGCAGCAGATTCCCTCACATTTGTGTAAATAAGGTTTTTATAGGTACCACACCCGCCGCCATGTGACTGCCACAATCCAGGCACACAATTAGATCCCAGGCATGTGAATGTGTTTCTGCGTCAGAGTGTCGCCCTCGCCTTTTCAAAATCTCGAAGATGGCTACGGCCCCACATTAGAACACACAAATTGCCAAACATGGGGAATTATTATTATGATAACGTGTCAGGATTTTTTTTTTCTTTAAAGGTTATTCTTTTTGCAATTTTCTTGGGAGTAATAGGACATAGGAGTCATAAGGGGATCACATACATACATCAAACGAGATAAATGTTGGGAATTATGGCGGGGGTAAAACATCAAGATAAGAGATTGGAAAATATTCTGTTTTGAAAAGCTGTAGAAGAGCATACAATTAACTTTTTCCTTTCGGATTTCTTCCATATACAGAAAAAGGTTGTTTAACTTTTTTGTTTTTATGTTAAGCCGTTAAAATTACGCTTTGTGCATGAATTGTAAGGAAATGCGATTAATTACTTTATTTCGTATCAAAGGCTTAAGTGTGAAGCAATTTTATTAATATTTTGTTTGCTGAATTGGAACGGTTCCATATGGAGAGAGGTATTACCTAAATACGGTTCAAATGACATAGGAACAGACTTTGATGTCTATCTAGCTAAAGTCGGGTTGCGGGAAGAAAATAGCCCTCATTTTCCCGGAAGCACATTTAAACATTTAGAGCTTCCACTGAGATCCTTGGGATATCTGCAGCAAACAAACATAAGGAAAGGCTGAAGTCCGCTTGGGCGAACTGTTGGATACTCTATTCCTAACCCCCAACAAAGTGGGTGTGACAAAAAACCTAGTATGGGACAATTGCTAAGAAGGGTATTGTCCATTTATTTTGTTATACCTACATAACTGTTTTTATCATGGATCATGCATTTGTATTTGGAACATTATTTTGCAGACAAACTAGCAACCTTTCAGCTTACATTATGTCAATCACCTATAACAAGCCTGAAGAAGCTGCAATGGAATAGAAAAGGGGGAAGGTCAATGATTCTTTTTTTGTCGGGGTACGAGACTTTCTACACTGCAGCACTCAGGCTCAATACTAGTCCATTGTACTGCCACGAAAACACACCACTTTTACGAACATTTTCTCGATTTTCTAAGAAAAACAAGTAGGAGTTTCAATGATAAGGAACCTAGGTTTACAAGCAGAATGCGTTTAGTCTTTCTGCATCCTGGACAGTCATGCCATCAGCGATTGTGTTCATATGAAACCCAACCGTCAGTGGAAGCCGCGACCGAGGACACAGGCAGACACAACGCTGGTTCAAGTCCTGAGAAGTCTTCCTCTGAGCCCTGTCTAAGAGGTTCATCGGAGATATCATTTCCTGCGATCCCGCTATGACCCGTGGCCTAGTCATTGACAGTACTACGAGTACATCGATAAGTAGCAACTACTCTTTTGATGAAACTTTGGCACCAGAAATACCAGCCGATGGCAACATTATTTGCACAACGCAATGCTTACACCATATCACTTCAGAAGAGCTACACACCTTTTGAATCTCAATATGTAAAAAAAATGTTCGTTCCGGATACGGCCGTCTAAAACGCGAGAACCGCTGGCCGGACCGATTGGCACCAAACGTGGGCAGTGTGTTTGTTTAGTCTGCAGGAGGTTTTTCTTAAGTTTAATCCTGATAGGTGGCGCTGTAACCGTGATACTTCTACTTTAGTATTTATGGTACGATTTGGCTCAAATTAAATAAAAATAAGTCAGCTGATAAAATTTGGACACGCTTAGTTGTGATGGAGTCGAGATATTTACGAAAAATTACTGATAATTGTTGACAGCAGAATGGATTAACGTTGGCTATTATTATTGAATTGTTTATAATTATGTCGAACTCTGATAGGTGGCGCTGTATACCTACTTTTACATTCGTTGGTCGATTTCGTTGTCTAGATTTGAGTAGAATTGTTGCATATAGTTAAACCGTGCGGCTAAACAAATTGATTGAATGAAAATAAAAATCGAAGTATCTTTCTTGTATATTGCTGTTTGATTCGTAAAAGCAATCTGACATAGCCGCCTGTCAGACAACTAACACCTACCCTTAGCGGAGCAAAACAGTTTCGTGAGCGGAACAAATCGTCGCTTGAAAAGCAAACTGACAAGTCAAAATTCATACATTTTCAGAAAAGCCATTTGAAGTTTTTCATAACTTAAAAAAATCATTTTAGGTTGGAATTTCAATGAATACCAAAAACAAAGTGACACTTTTCAAGAAACTAATTTATTACGAATTCATAATTTTTTTAGAAGCAAAGTATTACAAATGAAAAAAATCATTTTAGCTGGGAAAACAACAGGGATTTTTCCTTAAATTCAAAACGACACTTGTGCCCTCATGCTCTCAGTTTAAGAGTTAAAGTTATGACGGTTGGATAGAAACATTGTATTTTTTTTGCGATTCGTTCTGTATAACGTAACTCAAAATCGTCAAATTTTGACTTATGTCAGTTTGCTTTTCAAGCAACGAAATGTGTAAACACCGAATCTATTGAGCTCAAGTCAGGCTATCTTTGGTATTGACCTGATGTTTCTGTGAAGTTTAGTCAAAATCGGTCCACCAAGTTTGCCTTAAAATTTTGTTTCTTACTAAAAAAAAAGCCACATACTTCTTTTTGTTAGGCGCAAGAACGCACACCGGGTAGGTAGCCGATTGGGCACGGGCAAGGCCGAGCGGGTAGTAAGTAATTCAATATATTTTCTATGTATTTGTTTGGTACTATTTTAAAATTTAATGTTAATTTAATTAAATTCAAATGTTCTCAATAAAATTTAAATAAAAACAAACCAAACTTCGAACAGTTAGGGATAAGCCAGAGGAAAAAAGTGTTAGTGACTTCTTTGAGTGTGTAACGGGAGTTTAAATCATTTCAATTTTGTTGTTTTTTGTCTCCAGTTGCGTTTTCTGTTGAGTGAAGCTATAATAAAAAGAGAGATTTATTTTCTTTAATATTATTTTATTATCAAATTATATCACAACTTATTGTTCGTTATTTATTTTTTATATACATTTTTTTCCGCTACGCGCATTAGTACAAACGCCTGAAGATGAAACTAAGTTTTCGAAACGCGTAGCGCAAAAAAAAATATATAAAAAATAAATATCGAACAATAAGTTGTGATATAAGTTGATAATAAAATAATATTAAAAAAAATAAAGCTCTCTTTTTATTATAACTTCACTTTAAACCAATGTTAAGCGATGCAATTAGTTTTTGTTTGTAGTTTAGTGTCATCCTTTCGTCAGGCAAGTTGTTCATATGACTAGGACTCGGAAGATTACAACAGAGAAACGTGAGGCTATTGTAGCTGAGTTCCAAACCGGTGTGTCGGCAGCAAAACTTTCAGTTAAATATTACTGCAGTCGAAGGATTGCTATTTATTATTTACAACTATTACTATCAAATAGAAAAACCAAAACTCGAGGAAGAAAACGGGTTACTACCAAAAAGTTACTGTTGAAAAACTCGAAATGTCCTAACTATTTTGAGCAGTGATCGTGATAATAACTTAAGCGAAAAAACGTTACAACGAAGGTTGAAGGAAAATATAATTTAATCCTATATCATCCAAAAAATAAAAAGGTGTGCCGACAATTTGATCGAAACCACCAGCTTTTTTTTGGAGAAGTGTGCTGTGGACTGCTTGTTCTTTGGACAGTTAGGCGTAACATTTTATTACTCTGATCCCAAAACAAAAGCCAAAAATCGTACATCAACGCAAATAGCATCCACAGAGCCCACACTTAAATGTCATTGAAAATGCACATCAAAAAAAACATGTTAAAAATATAAATTTGTTCTCCTTATGACAATAGAATTTGCATTTTCTTCCATTTTAACGAGTTTGGATTCCGTTTATTTTTAAGGACGGACAGCTTTTCATCGGATTTAACTTAGTGTTTTAAATATGTTTGCTTCTGTTTTTTCCTGGAGAAGAGCTCGACGCCGCTGGAAAGTAAAAGGCTGATAAGGATCCGGAGAACTTGCACATGGTGGAATCGGAAGCTGAAATGGGAAGGTAATATCCGAAGAATTATCAGCGGTTGCAGTAGCGCTGATGGAGGGAAAGGACATCTGTAACGCGCAGGTGTTGAACGATACCAATTGTTTATAATTGGAGATTTTACACCGATTTGCAAAAATCGTATCCATAAATTCCTCAAACGGAGCCTGGCTAAATGAAGCTCCCGTTTGCCTGCGATGTTTTTTTTAGCGCTTTTGTAGGCTCGAAGTATTTTTTTTAGTATCACAGCATATCCTAGTTTCACAGCATATCTGTTAGGTCTAAAAAATTTGTTACAAATTGTTAGGACAATTTTAACAAGTTTTTAATTCTCACCAATACTCTCTGTGAAACAAATTCTTTTGCAATCGTCTCATTGTAAAAAGTCCAAAAGATAAAATTCTCAGTAAACATACAATTTACTACCGCCATTTTATTTAGGGGATGCAAATACAAATGTTTTTGTTAATACCACTATTCAAAATTGTTTGTCAAGTCATACCAATCAACCATCTCAAAGTGACTATATCACGCTAGAAGACACCGAATCATTAATTAACGACTTACGAATACGTAAGGCTGAAGGCTTTGGCTCAATTAAAAATATCTACATTAAACAAATGCCCATATCTTTACAAACAGTTCTAACATTTATCATAAATGCCTGCATGAAGATAGAATATTTTCCTGATAAATCGAAATTGGCCAAAGTAGTGCCGATAAAAAAAGCTGGTAAATCAGCTGAACAAATTTAAAGTAATAAGCCTGCTGAGCAACATCAGCAAAATCTATGAAAAAGCCTTAAAGGAACAAATAGCCAAGCACATTTCCCACGATAATTTGTATCCAAAGGAACAATTTGGCTTTAGAACTTTTCATAGCACAACTCATCTTATATTTCTTAGGATTTGCAACCATATCAAAAGTCATCGTTCAGTAGGCAAATCTTTGATACCGTTTGGCATGACGAACTAATATGCAAAATGATAAATTTAAAATTTCCCGCTTATATCTGTAAAATGTTTCCGTAGTTTCTTGTCAAATTGTTGTTTTAAGGTCCACGTCAATAGTGGTGTCTCCAACCTAGTGTACTTTTATTCAGGAGTTCCCCAAGGCTCAGTTCTTGGGCCTATTTTATATAACCTGCATACATCGGCCTTTCCTCGTCTTCCACATTGTAAGGCAGCTATTTTTGCTGATGATACTACAATATTCTCATCTCATGAACTCGCTCTTGACATTGAGAGGAATCTAAACAATGCGATGAAAATACTACAAGGGTATTACAATAAATGAAAAGTCAAATTAAATAAGGAGAAAATAAAAGCTATCCTTTTCACTAGAAAGAGAAAAGCTTGCTTTCTCCCCAGTGGTCGCTTACAAGTAAATGGGAAAGGTATTAGTTCGGAGCTTGCTGTAAAATATTTAGGAGTATATTTAGATATCAAGTTGATATTTTGTACTCATATTATAAATACCCTCAAAAAAATGCGATTGGGATTAAAATGTTGTATGGATGCCAAGCATGGGGAAATTGTGCAATGTGCCATATTAAAAAACTACAGACATCTCAAAATAAGTTGTTGAAAATGATGCTTAATTTACCGTGGTACCACTCAATGTTGGATATTCACGATAAAGCGAATGTTGAATTCAAAGACTTAACTTACGTTTCCTAGACCGCTGTGAATTTGCTGACTCTGTAAATAGTTTAAATACCTTATAGTGGAGATGTATGTACGCTATTATTTCTTCCTTTTTGTGTTTATTCGTTGCTTGTATAACTATATTAACTTATTTGTATAATAAATCATTAATTATTGATTTGTTTATTTGTTTAAGTATTTATTTATATGCTAACCTATTTATTTATTTATTTACCAAATTATTTATTTATTATTTTTTCTTTTTATTTATTTATTTATTTATAATATTGATTTACTTATCTTATTTGTTTATTTTAATTCATTTATATCTGTGATAATTTTCTTCTTTTTTTTATAAACTTAATCGATTATTTATTTACTTATTTATGTACATATTTATTTTTTCATTTAATAGTATATTGATTTACTTATTTATTTATTTATCTATTTTAATTTATTTGTATCTGTGATAATTTTAATAATAAGTTTTTAATTAGTACCTGATTTCTTGTCTTTCCTTAGACAAAAATACATTGCTTCATAAATTTATTAAATATCAATATCTATTATGTACTACATTTTTTTTTCTTTTTCAATTGGAGGTTATGTAGATAATATTTCAGAAGAAAGATACAAATTATCATATCTCTGTATACTGTAAAACGTGTTGTAAATTTATATGCGAAATAAATCTATTAATTTTTTCTATCTATAATAATCTATGAGGGTGGGTCAATAAGTCCGTGACTTTTGGAATAAAACACAGATTTTTTGATAAAAAAATTATTTTATTTTTCAACGTAGTCTTCCTTGAGCTCTATACGCTTCTCCAATTTTTTTATCCCTTCCAAAAAAAATGATTTGTCGAGGTCCTCAAAATAGGCATTTGTTTGCGAGATGACTTCATCATTGGAGTCAAATCTTTTTCCACCAAGCCATTTCTTCAGGTTTGGGAACAAGAAGTAGTCGCTCGGAGCCAAATCTGGAGAATAGGGTGGATGAGGGAGCAATTCATAGCCCAATTCATGGATTTTTGCCATGGCAACTGCACATGTGTGCACCCTTGCATTGTCTTGGTGGAAAAGAACTTTTTTCTTGGCCAAATGAGGTCGGTTTTTTTTTCAAATCGTCATTGAATCGGTCCAATAAGTTGGCATAATATTCCCCATTGATTGTTCTTCCCTTTTGAAGGAAGTCAATTTTGTGAATTTTTTCGATTGTTTCGGGTGTAGAGACCTCAACTGGGCGTCCAGGACGTTCGGCATCTTCAGTGCTTGTACGGCCACAACGAAATTCAGTAAACCACTTTTTTACCATTGAAATCGATGGTGCAGAGTCCCCATAGTATTTATCAAGCTTAGCCTTGGTCTCGGTAATGGTTTTTTTTCGCAAGAAATAATGCTTAATAAGCACAACGAAATTCACTTTTTTCCATTTTCTCCTCAAATTAGTGAGTAGTCTGATAAAAATAGCTGTCAAACACAAACTAACTGACGCAGCAAGTTTAAATTTTGACAGGAGTCAACTGACAGATGCCTGTTGACAGGAGCAGTGTTGCTGTTTCAGTAAAGAGGTCAGAAATTCAAAAAGTGACGGACTTATTGACCCGCCCTCGTATTTTATTTGTTTTTTTATATTTGTTTGCATTTATTATTTGTCTCACTTTTCCGCAGTGTTGGTAACATTTGGAAATCAAAATCATCTGATAGTAAAATGCAGCTTTTGTGAAGAACAGGACTTGCATTTTCTTTTATTTCTTTGATAAACCGTTCTTCTTTTAAATAGGACGTGACAGTAGAAGGAATGACAGACGGACGGATAGGGATAGATCGACATAACTTTGGGAGCTGATCACAAATATAGTAACTTTTAGGGGTCTTTATAAATTTTGATTCTTATGGAACCGATAGTCATTAGCGAAAAAAAATATAAATTCCGATTTCATTGAAACTTAGTCACCAGCTTCAATAAAAATGATATTAAAATATGAATATATTGAGGCAAAGTGCAAAGTCCCTGTCAAAAATGTAATAAACCACATAAACCCTGCAAATACCTCATATCACACATTTCACCATTTTCTGCCACCAGATTCTTCCCCAATTCAGATAATTCATCTACCTTACTCCGACCTACATATAACTATGTTACCAACATTTCTTCCTTTATCATTCTGTCGTTATTTCTATTGGGATATCGCAATCTGTAGTTCATTAGTTTTATACGTACTGCGCTTGGAGAGAATACCATAAGGGATAAATTTGTTTATTTTAATCAGAAACAGTTCTAGTATCTAAAACAACCTTTGGATTCAAAGCAACCACAGCATCAGCATCCGCAACCACAATAGCCACACAACATAAAACTTTTATTTCTCCCTTGCACTGAGGTTTATCAGAAGTTTGAAAAGCGTATACTAGTGATGCTCCATCATTTCCCGGGTGGGATGGATTCCTTTAGGAAATCGCTATAATAGAACTCAATTTCATTCTGCAACATTTTATCGTTTTATTGTGCCCTTTTTTACCCCTCTTTGCAAATACAGAGAAGATGGCTGTTTAAATCAGATAATAGATACAATTCTGACTAATTGACTATATTCGAGTAATAGAAGTTTTCCTCCCCCACGCTGAAGGTGTACCCCACCCAACTAATGGCTGAGTGTATCTACGGGTTGTTGGATGAGTTTCTTTTTTTTCCTCTTTTTGTTGGACCCGTTCATTCGCTCAATGAATCTCAAGTGGTCCATGAATCATCAAATTTTCCCAAAATTACACAAAAGTTGTTTGCACAGGCGAGAGCGAGATGCGCTCTAATACAAGAGTTTGATGTTAATGCTTTTTTCTGATGCGAGCTGGTGCTGTTTTCTTAAATGTGAAATCTTTTACGAAGATGATGACGATGGGAGGATGGCGTTGATTGTTTGTTACCGGATTTTCTGCATTACTTATTCAGACATCGTTTAAGTTTAGGACTTAACGACTTTTGATTTCTCTGAGATAATGGGCCAAGGCGCTTTTGATTGTTTTAATTGTTTTCAATTTCCGACTGCATGTTGTCATGGGAATATTTTTGACCGGAGCGGCTGGGAAAAGTAGTGTTGATTAGGCTATCAGAGCGAGGCGATGGGTAGTTGTTTGATTTTTAAGGAAGGGTCAGACAAAGCCTTTGATGAAAATTGTCATTGAATTGGCCAAGGGATAGAGAAGGAAATTCCAAATTATTTATATCTAATTTTTGAGACATTTTCCGAGTAGTACATTAGCAAGTGCAAGACTTATTTTGCATTCCCAGCCACCATCGTTAGCAAATTGGTAAATATCCTTAGCAGCAACTAAATAAATAAATATAAGGAATTAACGGCCTATAAATGGGCTTAAAGGTAGCTTTTCCAACCATTTTTCTTATGCGAAGTGGAAGTGACATACAGTTTTAAGCCGACTCCGAACGGCAAATTTGAGAAACTTCTTTATTTATTATTTTATTATTTATTTGATGACAATATCGATACTCTTCGATATTTGTCACACTTTCGCAAGAGGTGTTGCAGTGGCAAAAAACTTAATGTGTTACTGGACCCCGGCAGGACTTGAACCTGAGACCTCTAGAATAATATTCCAACGCACTAACCACTGAACCCGAAACAGCAACTAACCTGACTAAACCTAAGGGAGAGACATAAGAAAAGGCTACAGTCCGCTTGGGCGAACTGTTTGATACCACATTGAAAGTGGGCGTGGCAAAAATCAGAGTACCTATGGGTGAATCATTAAGAAGGATATTGCCTACATACTTTGCGAAGAATATGACTATCATTTCCATTGTTTTTTTTTTAAATAGTGGGAGTATCAGTAGGCGGATTTTAAATATTTACAATTGAGCATTTCGGGCTTCTAGAGAGTAGGTATGTATACCAAATTTCAGCGTTTTAGCTCGAATTTTGATTTCTTCGATAAAACGTTTTTTTCAAATGATAGCGGGCGGATTTCAGAAACATTTGCACGTGATTATTTTGGTCTACTAGAAACTATGTTCTAAAATTCAGCCTTGTAGCTCGAATATTGATGTTTTCGATTTTTTTTAATTCTTTGTGTTAGTTGATGGATGTTATATTATATGTTCCAAATTTTAGAAAGCTAAAATTTAAATTAAAGGACCTACAAATTGACAATGGATGGACGAACATGACAAGATCGACACAAATTTCGATGATGATAACAAAAAAAAAAATACTTTTAGGAGTCTACAAGCAATACGTATTGTTTGTTACAAACGATGAGTTAATATTATAATACCATTAGAATAGGGTCTAAAAAATAACGTTTTATCGGCAAAAATGAAAAGATAGTATGTCCGCTTAATTGACGCTCGGTTAATTGGTTTTCTCGCTAAATTGAACGAAATAAAAAGGACAAAGTGCAATGGTAGTGTATACCCTTGCCGGTAGAACGTTTGTGTGTTCACTTAACGACCATGTCCATGAAGCGAAAATCCGCAGAAAAATCAATAGAAGTTTAGCGTGTGGTTATTAAGACGCCATCTGTGGAGAAAGAAACCATACCCGATGCACAAACCAATCTTTCAAATCGTTTAACTTCTAGTTCTAGCACCTAATAGTAGGCAATGCAATACGTCACCAATGGCATTGCATTTTGAGCATTTGAGCTGTGTACATACATTATAAGGCAACTGTATCAATTTCAAAAAAATATCCCTTTAGCGCAAGCTTATTATAAAAAAACAAGCTAATTTCAACCGAGCTGCAATTATGCGGATTTTTGCTGCCTGGTAAATTGATCAGAAAAATCGGACAAAATGGTGATGGCAAAAATAGGTAAATGTAGTAAACGCTTCCTAACTGATACATTTGGCACGTTTTTTAGCAAGTCCACTTTTGGAGGCGTCTTTGATCTTATATTAAATTCCTTATCAATTTGTTAGATAAAAAAAAATCAAAAATGTATCAAAATGAGCAATTGACTTTCTTCACACCCACTTTCAGGGATAGGAATATCGAGCGAGCATATAGAAACAATCGAGCAAATCTGTCAAACTAATTGCCAGATTGCAAACAATCAGAGTAGGTTTATTAGTAGTCTTTGAAATAGTATGATGATGACATAAAAGCTTCAAAAACGTTACCAAATTTAAGAAATTTGGTTCCAAAATATGGCTTTTTGCGCTGATCACTTGCACCATATTTCACCCGACATAATGGACCACCTGAGACCGCTATTCGCCGTATTGTTGACCATTTTTGCGCACAAAGTAAACTTTCTTTCCAAGATGACGCATAAGAAGATTGCGTACTGAACAGAATATTGCATCCGTTTAGGAGAGTGTGGAAGAAGATCCAAATTTATCGATTCGACGTCGTTCACAACAGCGTGGTCTTTGTCCGTCCACTTTACGAAAAATTGTACGCGAAGATCTTGGTTTGAAGGCTACCAAGATCCAGCTCGTGCAAGAATTGAGGTCTAATGATTGTCATTTGCGTCAAAATTTCGGCGATTGGCCAAAAATCAACTGATATTGTATTCGCTGTTTTATACAAAAATTGTGTACAGCGATCCGTCTGTTTTGGTTCAATGGTAATGTCAATAAGCAAAACTGTCGCATTAAAAACGAAGACAATCCACATGAAATTATTGAAAGCGGTAACATACAGAAAATGAACAGCTTGTTGCGGTAAGCATACTACGGTCAACGGTAACCGCTATAGTCATGATTAATGACTTTTTCGTTCCCCGATTGAATGGCATAAATGTGGAAGAATTGCGGATCCAGCATCCAGCAGAATGGCTGTACGAGCCATACAGCAAACAAACGATCAACTTATTCAAGGAAACATTCGATGAGCGCATAATTTCGCGTAATGGACCCCTAAATAGGCCTCCAAGATCTTGTGATTTGACGCTATTCGACTATTTAATTTGGGATTACGTTAAATCTCTACGCTGACAAACCAACAAAAATCGTTCTTCATCGGTGGAACAACCATTGCACAAGCTTTTCTATCTATCCTTTTCTTCAGGGCTCTTCGCGAGAATATGGAAAACAGCATTTGTGCAGCCTGTCCCCAAAAAAGGTCTTCTTTCCAAGGTCATGGAAATGCTGATAAGCCGTCAGCTCATGAAATATCTTGAATCTCGAAAACTTCTTAATGACCGGCCAGTACGGTATTCGCAGCAACAGGTCCGCTGGTGATTGGATGACTTATCTAACCGAAAAGTGGAACGAATGTCTTCACCAAGGTGGTGAATTAAGATTGTTGCGCTTAATATATTAAAGACATTTGACAGAGTTTCGCACCAAGGTCTCTGGTCGAAAATGCGTGCATTTGGAATCGATGATATCTTTCTTCAATCAATTACCTTTCAAATACAACTTGTCTTGGACGGTTACAAGTCTGAAAATCACCAAATAAATGCTGGAGTTCCCCAAGGCTCTCTTTTGTCTCCGATTCTCTTTCTCTTTTTTATAAATAATTTCCTGTCTATTACCTATAATCCAATCCTGTCCTTTGTCGATGACAGTACCCTCAACTTCTCATATTCGTTTCTTGGTTCACGCCGCTTATCTTCGGGTGTGGAACTGGAACGTCAACGTATGTTAAGCTCATTGAATTGCGATCTCGACAGCATAACTCAGTGGGGTATAACAATAGAGTGGAATTCAAAGCTTCCAAAACGCAATGCTGTCTTCTATCATTAAAGCAAAACCCTAACACCATGCCATTGTCCATGAATGGCACTTGCATAGTTGAACCCGAACGGCTTTCCGTTCTCGGTATGTGTATTAATCACAACTTTCGTTGGATTGAACACATATTCGATGTCGCCAAGAACGCTGCGAAATGCCTAGGCTTTCTTAAGCGCTGCAAGAAATATTTCACTACCTCTAAATCTGGCTACTATTTATAAGGCGTTTATCCGCCTAAAACTTGAGTACAATGCGCATATCTGGTATGGTGCACCAATTACTTATTTTGAGCTACTTCACAGGATCCAAAAACGCGCGATAAAACTCATTGGTGACTGTAACATCGCGAGATCGCTCAACTCACTTAGTCATCATCGCAATGTCTCTTGTCTCTCGTTATTTCTACCATAAGTGCTCAAACGAAATAGCCAGTTGCATTCCACCCCTAGAAGATTTCAAGCGCAATACCCGCTGTACAAGGAATGCGCATCAGTATACCCTTAAGTCTGTATTCTGACGTACAGTGAAATACAAGGAATCTTTCCTTTTTTTTTTATAAATTCTGACTCGCCAAGGCTATTTATAAGGAGAGCACTTCGACCTAAAAAGATCTTTTGTACCATATGAGCCAGAAAAATTTAATCTAGTAGAATTTCCAATTTCCGTGTAAAGCGGACAGTTTTACCAGTAGAAGAATTCTTTATGTCCTCGGGGCTCATTTGTTCCCTGAAAAAGATCTTCTTTCTAATTCCATTAAGGGCTGGACATTCACATAAAATGTGTTCAGCTGACTCGTCCTCTTCAAGACAGAGTCGGCACTCAGGAGAGTCTGCTATTCTCATTTTGTGTAGATGATATCTTAAACCATGGTGACCAGTAAGGTAACCTACTAAGTTTTTGATATCATGCCTGCTTAGGTTTAGACATTTGCTGGCATTTTGATTGAAGGGCCGAATGGCTCGTTTGGCCTGTCTTAGACCTGGGATGCTTTCCCAAAGATGGATACATTTTCTATATTCCCAGCTTTTTATTGCTGCCGTTGCTGCTGATCTAGGAGTGCAGCAGAAAGGTTCGGGACCTATGAAAGGTGTTTCGGAACCTTTTCTGGCCAGTTCGTCGGCCTTTTCGTTACCTTCTACCCCGACATGACCCGGAACCCACCATAATTTGGTCGTGTTTCTTATTCCGAGTGTTTGTAGGGTATTGAAGCTGTACATGACTGATTTGGAGTCAATGGTATAAGAGCTAAGGGCGTTTATAGCTGCTTGACTATCCGTGAATATATGGATGGTTGCACCTTTTATGCCAGATAAATTAATGTGGCTGGCGCATTCTTAAATGGCGTGGAGCTCTGCTTGAAATACGCTGGGACTTTTGCCCATGGGTATCGGGAAGCGTTTGTGTGGTCCGTATATTCCCGCTCCTACCCCCGTTTCCATTTTAGAACCATCCGTATACCACTTTATGCCGTTGTGGCTGTTTGGTGGGTTATTACTTACCCATGCTTCTCTCTTGGGGATCTCCGTGGAGAACCGTTTGTTGAAGCATAGTTTTTTTGAATGCGGTCTGTGACCGTGCAGTTCATGTTAAGTTCTGGCAGTTCATCGAGAAGGGTCTTTAGTTCCGGATGATCATTAAGACTTATCTCGTTTAACTGTATTAGACTTATTGCACTGCGGATCGCCACTTTTTAAATGTATATGTGGAGAGGTGTAATTCCTGTTATTGCCTATATGGCAGCTGTTGGACAGGTTCGCATGGCTCCGGAAATCTTTCCTTAGCCGTACAACAAGAATGTGGAATGCTCATCCCCCCTCCATTTTTTCTACACATTATAATCTACAAGCATTCAAAACCAACGAGCATCGGTATCTCTCCCTATCTTCGAGCCCTCATTTCCTTAACGCCCGCGCTGTGTAGCTATTATATTTTAAGGGTATTCAAAAATCCCTTTAGTGATTATACGTATTTTTGAGGCATGCGGCCACAAATGCTTGAGAAAGTGTTCCAAAACTTTGTCTCTCGGACCAGCCGGACATATTCCCAAGGTTGTGTTTAAAAACGAATCATCGCAGAATGTATTCTCTGAAAACGCATGTCTCATGTTCAAAATCAAAGTAAGTAGGCAGTGGCTTAAGAAAACACCCTTCACATATGTTTTAATTGCTGTGCCGTTTACCCACCCACACTATTCAACCTATCTTCATTATAATTGACATCAAAATCAAGATATTTCCGCCCTTGCAAAACAAAAGCTATCGATGAAAATGAAAGTTATGCTCATCACAAAGAGTGTATTCGTAAGAACACTCGAGCAAAGCCGGGTGGATTTGCTAGCACTCGTTTAACATAAGACTCACATTACTTAACTTTTTCGATTGGGACTATGTTTACTTCTTTTTGTCGGACAAAAATACCAAGCGGCGCCAAGCAACTATTCATTCCCAAAGTAAATTCAGAAGCAATAAATTTTCTATTTAATATTTCCGAATATTCAAGCGAGTAAGCAAAAAATGTTGTCGTTCGGTTTAGTACTTGTTGGGAGAAATAAATAATTAATTCTCCAAAATGTTAGTTTTTCACTTAAATGTCCGCGACGGTTTTTTTCGACTGATTTTATCGACATCCAGATGGTAGTGGGTTAGGTCCTTGGAACCGCTTGCAATTTGCAAATCAACCAGATTTATGGCTCCGAATGGAGGAAATGAATTTCTTCATGTGCAATGGAGCTCTCGAGTAAGACACATATTTCCGTTTGCAAGAGTTTATAAAAGTTTTATTCGAATTGTCGTCCCCAAATTGTAGGGTGGTTTTCGCGGTTAAAAATGGAAAGTCATGTGAGTGGAAAGTAGCAGGACGAGGAGGACGAGGACTCAAGTTACTAAGTCGGTTTATTGTGGAATTTTACCGGTTATTCCGAAAGGGTATTCGGAAGTTCTACTTTAGTTTAATGAATTGTGACTAGATACTGTTTGTGTGGGTGGAATATAGTAAGGTAGATACCTATTCTTCGAAATGGGCTCAACTACTCATTGACCTTCGAAGTTTAGGAATTGCTGTATTGTTTACGTTGAATGAAGATAACTTCAGCAGGAGTGAAATAGTGTACATATTTATATAATCTTGAAATCAAGAAGGAGCGACTATGCGATATCCTAGCCACCAAATGAATAATTAGCAAATTGGGATTTTTATTAAATGTTGAATGGAGTTGTGGTAAGGTTGACGGGTTTAGAATTGTGTAGGAATGAGCGGATGTTACTGGATTGTGATTGGTTTGTGACTTTATAGTTACATACTAAACATATGGAAAGGCTGCAGTTAGCTTGGGCGAACTATTGGATACCCCATCCATATTCCTCTTCCCGAAAGTGGGGTTATAGTATTTTGCAATTTTTCAGCTTGGCTATTTTGGAACATGTTTTTTTTGGTTATCTAAAATAAATGTTTTGAATGGAAAATTTGGTCAAAACTCCCAGAAAGTGAACGTGTCAAAATCTGCGTTTGCGGAGTTGTACAGAAGGACACTGTCTACATTTTGTTATTAATGATTTTGTTTTCCCCTTAAAAGAAATCAATCAAAAAACTACGTTTATATCGAAACCGTCCCCAATAAGTAGGCGCGGCAATCAACTTTGTTTGGGGTGAATTACCAAAAATACCACTGTCGACATGTTTTGTTAACGTTTTTTTAAGGAATTTATCGAAAAAACAAAGTATTTGTTAAAACGGGTGCAGGGAAATAACTTCACGGGCAATAACTTCACATGGGCAATAACTTCACCTCGAGTGGGTAATAACTTCACTTTTTTTGTGGACTTATTGCCTACCATAGGTGAGCAGTAACTCCACCGTAAATTTTGTGAACTTATTTCCCACCTATAATTTGAGAATTGGTCTACTATAACTAAAGACCCTTGCACCCACTCCAAATCAAACAGTGACTCCAACAAGGGGGTTAAAGGGGGCAGAATGCCCCCCCCCCCCATCTGCATTGCACTGTTTATTTGATTAGTTGCGAAATCTTAAGTAGATTCCATAAAGAGTGAATTGCCTTTGGGGGGGGCATGCTGCCCCCTGCAACCCCCCTGCTTGGGGTCACTGTTTGATTTGGAGTAGGTGCGGGGTACGGTTCTTGGATTATCATAAAATGTTAAGAGAAATTATTTCCCACAAAAAAGTGGAGTTATTGCTCACCTATGGTGGGCAATAAGTTCACAAAAAAAAGTGAAATTATTGCCCACTCAAGGTGAAGTTATTGCCCGTGAAGTTATTTCCCTGCACCGTTAAAACGACCCAAAAGTTGGCGTGAGAAAAAAATAAAATATGGGCTAACTGTTGAGCAAGACTTTTTCTACATACTTTGCGAAGAACGCATTTAATTTTTTTCGATGAAACGCCACAAAGCAGAGCTGGCAGTATCAGAGTTTTGTAAAGGTACGTCCCTGGACAGAGCTCCATTGTGTGTCGGTGTCGATACTTAGCAATAATGTGCTTAGCGGATTATCAGATTACCAGAGATTCCTTCATCTCCGATCACTTCCTTGCTAGTTCGCCCGCTTTCTCATTGCCCAAAATGTCTGTGCGCTGGTACCCAGCATAGGGTTACCGTCTTGGCAGTTAATATCTCGTCTTGGTATTTTTTGCCTTTCAACACCGCCCTTGGCTTGATTACTACTGACTCCATAGCTCTTATAGCCGCTTGGCTGTCAGAGTAAATGGTGATGTGTTTGTCGCCTCTGCACCTCCTTGGCCGCCTGAGTGATCGCAGCTGTCTCAGCCTGGAACACACTGCATTCATTGCTGAGTGTAAATGATTCGCTCAGGTCCAGAGACTCACAGAAGATGGCTGCGCCTATACCCACGTCCATCTAGGATCCGTCGATGTAGATAGCTATCTCCTCTTCTTTCGTGACCATTTTTTTACTCCATTCGCTTCTTTCGGGGATTCTAATATCGAATCTCCTTTTGAAGACGAGGGTGTGGGGTAAGTAGTCAGTGGCTACTTTCTTTTTTGATGCACTCCATCGTGTCTTCAGGGAGGCATGTCCGTATGGTTTAAAAGTACAACATTCCCAACTCTCTGAGCCTGATAGCCGTTTTAACCGCCTTACTGCTACAGTAGATGTCCAGGGGTGCGAGATTAATTAGAACCCCCATAGCTGCAGTGGGTGTAGTCCTTAAGGACCCCGTTATCCCGATGCAGGCTGTCCTTTGGACTTTGGTGAGGCTTGAGAGATAGCACTTCTTTTCAGTAGCCTTCCACCATACCGCTGCGGCGAATGTAAGAATGGGCCTAACCACCGTTGTGTACAACCAGTGTACCACATATGGTTTGAATCAGCATGATGTATTACCGAACGTTCGTCTGCATGCATATAGTGCCACGTACGCTTTCCTAACCCGATCCTTTATGTTGTCCTTCCAGATGAGTTTGGAGCCTAGGATGACGCCCAGGTACCTTGCTGTCTTGGATATTTGCAGGTCAACTCCACCCATACTTGGTAGTTTAAAGACAGGACTCCTATCTTCGCGGGGTTTACCCCCAGTCTTCTGCCCGCAACCCAGTTGTAAAGCTAACACTTGGCCTTCCGGGTTGGGAATTTTGAATACATTTGTTTTGAAAAATTGAAAGAGCAACGGTTTCCCAGGGTAATTTTTTGTTGGATCTCCACAAAGATGTCGTCCTTAAGATGGTGTTGGACTTGAAATTCATTAGTCTTTTCCCGGATTTGCTTTAGTGTGAAGATTTGATCTTTTTTCGATCTGCCACTCTGGAAACCACAGTGGTACGTGCCGATTAGCGTGTTGTTGAACGCCTGCAGACGTTCACACAGTACCTTTGGATAGCATCTTATACGCGATATTTATTAAGGATTTATTAGCGATATTTATTAGGGATCGATAGTTCTTGTAAGACATAGAATTGCATTTCATTTAGATGGTGCATATGCAGCTGATGACCCAGTCATCGGGAATGCTTTCATACTCAATGTAATTTGGAAATAAGTAATAAAGAATTTTGTTAAACCATATTTTTGTGCTGTATGTAAGTGATCAAAAGCTTAAACTTAGATGTACAGAACTGATTTGAAAAATTGAAATAAATTAAATAATTAAACTAAGTATCCACAAGGGTTGTCTACTATTGGCACAACTTTTTCTGGGATCTAGCACTGAGAGAAGCGTTCAATTCAATTCAATTCAATTCAATTCAAAAATTTATTGGTAGAGTACAAATAAGACCAAGTGTCTTTTATAGTACATTAACAATTTAAATAAAAGAAAAAACATTGGTACTAAGAGAAGTTAAGTTTAAAATAAAAATTAAATGAATTTTAAATGATTATACAATTAAGGAACTTTAAATACATATTTGGAGAAAGGAATGGAGGGACAGGATTAACAAGAGAACAGAAAAGAGGAGAAAGTTACGATAGATAAAGAATAGTAGAGTGAAGTAAGAAAGAAAAGAAGAATATGCAATGATTACAATTAGGCGAAGTGGGCAAATAGAGCTCTTTTAAATCTTTCAGCTCCTATTATTTGTTTAATGGCGACAGGTAGAGAGTTCCAAAGTCTGGCAGTGTGGACTAGAAAGAGGCGCGACGTATTCAAGTAGTTGGAAGGTGGCGTTATAAGATTGAAAGTTCGCTGCGACTGAACAAATTGTAATTTCTGGAAAAGATAGAGCGGAGACTGGTCACGTATGATCTTGTGCATGAACACACAACATCTTATTTCCCAAAAATCCTGAGGGAACAGCCGAGGACGAGTTTGTGGTAACTGGATATATGTTCATATCTTCTTATCCCAAATACATATCGCACCATATCATTAAAAGCAACAAGTAGTTTGTGCTGAGAACGGGAATCTAATTTTGGATAGACAACAATGGCATAGTCAAAGATTGGAACAAATAAGGACTTAACCAACCTTAATTTAGTATCAACGGGTGTGAAACTAGAAAATAAATACAGCTTACGTAAGCCTGCATAGATACGTCCCACAATATAATTTGCATGGTCAATAGCGGAAAGAGATCGATTCAATTTGTACCCAAGGTTTGTTACAGTATCTGAAAACTTAAGCATCGTAGAATTGAGATAAACAGGCGGTATCACTTCAGTGTCGTACAATGTTTTTGAAATCAGAATCAATTGACTTTTCATTGGGTTTAAGATCAGACCATTATTTTGAGACCATTTAACTATTGAGGAAAGATCAGAATTAAATCTACTCACGAGATCCTCAATCAGTCCAATTGGCCTAGAAAGGTATATCTGTGCGTCGTCAGCATAAAGATGAATAGATGCATTGCAGCATGCTTGAGGAAGGTCATTTATATACAAACAAAAAAGGATTGGGCCAAGAATTGAACCCTGCGGCACTCCAGAAAGGATACTTTTTGGTCGAGAATATTTTTGGTCAATATAAACCCTTTGAGAGCGATTTGAAAGATAGTTTCTTATTAGACACAAAGAGTGTTCGCTAAAACCAAAGTAAAGCTTTAATTTCCTACATAAAATGTCATGATTTACCGTGTCATAGGCCTTAGAGAAGTCAAGTAAGCAGAGCAGCGTAAGATAGTCCTTATCATATTCTACTCTGATGTCGTCAAGAACTTTGACCAAAGCCGTGGAGCAGCTATGTTGGGCACGGAAACCAGACTGCACAGGCGTCAATAAATTAAAACGATTAAGGTGACAAGAAATCTGCTTGGCAATGATTTTTTCAAAAACCTTAGACAGGCATGGTAAAATGCTTATGGGACGGAAATCGGAGGTCGATAAGGCTCTGGATTTTTTTGGTACAGGGATAATTTTAGCTCTTTTCCAGCAGTCAGGAAAAGTAGAGGAAGTAATACAAAAATTAATTAAATGTGTGATACAACTAATAATATGGGGAAGTAACATTTTAACGAAGCGAAGATGTAATCCATCCTCACCAATTGCATTCGACTTAAGATTTCGGATATAATGTATCACATCCGCTTCCGTGACAACTTCAAAATCCAAGCCAAGAGGTGAATCAAAAAAGAGATGAACATTCGGGACAAAAGAGGAGTTGCTACTTGGATTGGACAAAAAAGCGCAATTAAGTTCATCAACATCAGGTAAATTAGTTGATATATTATTTTTTCCTAGTCCGATGGAGCGTAAATTGCTCCAGAGCTTTTTTGAAGGTTGGTCGGTACTCAGTTTCGATAGAAAATATCTTTTCTTTGCCATTCTAGTGACAGATGAGGAGTAATTTCTGGCTCTACAATATGCCTCCCAATTTGTAGTAGTACGCATTAGCTTCCATTTGCAATACAGTTTCCGACGAGATTTTATAGCACAGTGTACTTCAGAAGTAAACCATGGGCATTTTTTATTGCGCACTAGTACAGTTTTAACGGGAACATGCATATTAAAGAGATCATTTATTATTCCCTGAACAAGTTCTGCCTTTCCATTAACATCCGGAACAAAGTAGCAAGAATTCCACGGACATAAACTTGCATCATATTGAAGGATGTTATTATTTATTGATGCGAAATCCCGAAATTGAAAAGATTCCTGCAACGAAGCGCAAGAGAAGTTGATGTTATATGTGCAGAAAAGAAGATCATGATCGGATACACTCTCTAGAGATAGCTGGTCTTGTAGCAAAACATTACAACGGTCGGAGACAACTACTAAGTCAAGAAGACTAGGTAGGGAGTCAGGCGCAAAACGTGTAGCGGAAGAGTTAACAACCACCATACCAGAGGAAGCAATGTCATCTAAGAGCTGACGAGATCTACTGTCCGATTTATGTAAATTTGCGTTAAAATCACCACAAAGTATAATATGCTCATAGTATGGTGAGAATTCTTGAATTTTGCAAAACAA
This sequence comes from Portevinia maculata, assembly GCA_949715645.1. NCBI lineage: Eukaryota > Metazoa > Arthropoda > Insecta > Diptera > Syrphidae > Portevinia > Portevinia maculata. Next base: position 35,130,108 of record OX454526.1, on the reverse strand, counting down.
TTGATCAAAAGAACAGTTACGATTGGGGCTATAGACAACACCAAGGATGCATTTAACATTACCATTTGAAATTTCAACAAGCAGATATTCAGTGTCATTACCCACTGATTTTCCTAATATTTTACAGCATAAAGTAGCATTGTAATAAATTGCAATCCCACCACCAGTAGTTTCTGTAGTTCTGTTATGCGGAATCAGTGAATACCCGGGAATGCCAAAAATTGTATTATAGTCCTATAGACTTATAATGGAACAAATGATGAGCATAAGAGTTTAATGTTTAGAAGTAAACATAAAAACCGCAAATGTATGAAATATAAATTGTTAATAAATGCTTTTCATCATAATTTAATGTTTACACTTTTCTCAAGAATAACGATAAAATTTGGCAATATTAACGCCATCAAATGAGAGAGCGGAGGGAGACCCCTTAAACAGTAACTCATTTCGCAGCATTACACTACCTTTCAATGGTGTAAACAGAGTACTTACCAATGCAGTCGAACCTCCAGTAACCCTAATATTTTAAGCATATTTTTCATCCCCTTCAGTTTCCCATACATGTAAGAGACATCTTTCAAGTCGAAATCCCTTAATCCGAAGCCATTTTGAGCTCCCGTGAACAGTCGAATGTATTTACGAAAATATTTAAATTACCTGAAAAAAAAGAAAACAAAATTAAAAAACTTATCTTAGTTGGTTTCAGTATTAAGTTAACATTTATTTGCGGAACATCTTGAAAACGTCTTCAACCCATACGACGATAATGATAATTCCCAACAAATGGAAGAAATATTAGAAGACGAGAGATCGATTCCAGCAGCAACCTCTAGGGAAATAGCCAAAGAAATAAAAGAAAAGATCAACCCTAAAAAAGCCCCGGAATTTGATCTAATAACGGGTGAAATTCTGAAAAAAACTGCCTAAAAAAGGTATGAAAAAAAATAGCACAGATAATAAATGCTGCGTTCAGACTAAGGTATGTTCCGCGCATGTGGAAGGTCGCAGAAGTTATCATGGTACCTAAGCCGGGCAAATTGTGAAGTCACGTCATATCCGCCGATATCATTGCTACCAACCCTGTCTAAGGTATTCGAAAAAATGCTTCTAAAACGACTCCATCCGATTCTAGAAGAAAAGACACTGATCGCAAACTATCAGTTTGGGTTCAGAAATAAATACTCAACTATTGATCAGGTCCACAGAATAACTGATATAATAGAAAAAGCTTTAGAGGAAAAACAAATATGCTCTACCATCTTCCTTGATGTAACGCAGGTTTTTGCTAAAGTCTGGCACAAAGGCTTAATCCGTAAGCTACAAAAATATCTTCCAAAACAGTACTATGAAATACTAGAGTCGAATATAGTGCAACGATTATTTAGAATTAATTAAGCTGGAGTACCGCAAGGTAGTGTGTTGGGACCCGTACTGTTCCCCCTATACACGAACGACCTACCACAAAATGACGAAACTACTGTTACCAATTCGCTGACGATACTGCTGTACTTGCAGTTGGAAAAATCGAACAGGAAGTTGCAGAAAAAATGCAAAGGACAGTAAATGATATATCTAATTGGACCAACAAATGCCAAATAAAATTAAATGAACTGAAGTCGGTTCATATTAACTTTACGAATAAAAACGTACAACACATACCTGTGTACATAAATAATAAAGTAGTTCTGCATTCCAACTCAGCTAAGTATTTAGGCTTGACTTTGGACGCAAAGTTGCGTTGGAAAACACATGTCAAAAAAAACCAGATGAACTAAATATATAGTTAAAAAATATATTCAACATAATGAATTAAAAAAAACAAACGGTAACAAACCAAAGTTAGTTCCTAAAAACAGTACATAAGTACATAAGTAAATGTTTGAACAAAATTGCTTATTAGTCTGACGACTAGGTGCGATTACTGGAAGGATGGTAACATCATGCCTTCCGTGGGGGTTTTTAGTGGGTGTTTCAAGTCCCACACTATCTTAAAGCTCGCAAGCGATGTCTTTCAACGATTTTCACCTAGCTACAGGAAAAAAAAAAGTTAACATTTATTTTTTGAATTGAAGCATAAAATAAATTTTTATAAATACTATTTAGATTTGGTTTTTTTTTTTTTGCTCTGTGTCGTGGAGTGCTTAGAGCAAGCAACTATAACGAGCAGAAATTGCCGGCAATAATTATGTACCTATAAAATACTAACACAGACACAAAATAATGCAAACAATTTAACACATTAAAGCATTATTACGCAAAATATTTTTTAGCTTAATTTTACTAACATACAAGTCAATCACATGATCATTTAGATTATATATTCTACTCATGCGACTAATAGGCTCATGCCTCACATAATTCGTTCTATGATGGGGGCTAAACAATAATTCAACACTGCGTAAATTATTGGCACCACCACGAAAATTAAAGCCAATAGACGACAGCAAGTCAGGTGCATCAATTTGACCGGAGATATGCTGCTGTAAAAAAATGATGTCGCTATTAAGCCTTCGTTGAGAAATGGGTAACATTTGAAGAAGCTTGATACGTTGACTGTAGGGAGGAAGGTTAAATGGATCATCCCATGAAAGTCCTCTAAGTGCAAATCGAATAAATTTACGTTGAATGGCCTCTATTCGCTTTAAATGAATGTTGTAGAACGGTGTCCAAACTTGAGAGGCATACTCTAGAATCGGACGGACAAAACAATTGTACAATGACATAGAAACGTATGGGTCATTAAATTCTTTGGCCCACCTTTTTACGAAGCCCAGCATAGAATTAGATTTATTAATAATATAATTAATATGCTTAGCAAAAACCAGTTTGGGGTCGAAATAAACCCCAAGACCCTTAAAATCATCAACATTACAAAGAATAAGTTGAGACAGAGAATATTGAATGGTGGAAGGGATATTCTTTCTAGAGAATGTCATATGTTGACATTTAGTAGGGTTCAGGGATAAACCGTTTTTATCACACCAATTGGCGAAGCTATTAATGTCAGATTAAAGAAACATTCTGTCTTGCTGACTAGTTTTATATATTTTCATATCATCAGCGTAGATCAGGATATTACTGTGATTTATACATGCCTTAACATCATTAATGGCAAGTATAAATAAAATTGGTCCGAGATGACTTCCTTGGGGAACTCCAGACTGAGCTGTGAAAGATACAGATAGCGATCCTCTAAATTTCACTTGATAAACCCTTGATCTAAGGTATGAATTAACCCATTTTATAAAACATGGTGGGAAACCAAAAGCCCTGAGCTTAAATTCGATTATTTCATGGGACAGCTGGTCGAAAGTCTTAGAGAAGTCAGTGTATATGCAATCCATTTCGTCCTTATTCTCTAAGGCTTTAGAACAATCATGCAAGAAACTTAATAGATTAGTGACAGTGGATCTGTTTCTTACAAATCCATGCTGTTCATTACAAATTATATTGCGACAAAGAAATATTAACTTTTCACAAACAATTTGTTCAAAAAGCTTAGGGATATACACGAAAGCTTTGAGATGGGACTATAATTGGTAATATAACCACGTTCGCCTTTTTTAAATACAGGTGTGATAAAAGCAAATTACCTGAACTAATGGACAATTCAAAGAGATACTTAAGATATGGAGCAATTGCATGACTGCATTTTTTAAGAACAATCGGTGCAATGCCATCGGGACCTGAGAATAGTCATTCTTCAGAGAAGAAATACATTTTAAAATTGTTTCCAAATCGAATGACATACTACTTTCACGCGAAGTGGAGGGCACCTACAGTTGTACGCCGAATCCGAACGGCAAATTTAAGAAGCTTTTTTATGACAATTTGATACTCTTAGATGTTTGTCAGACGTTCGCAAGAGATTCCAACAACACGCGGTATTCCCAAGTGGTCACCCATATTTTTTTTTTTTTTTTTTTATAATTTTGCTTACGCTAAAGGGATTTTTTTTTCTGTTGTTACAGTACCCTTATAATGCTAAGAACACAGTGTAAGCTACTTGGTATAAGAAAGAATAGAGAGATAGGAAAGAAGTGTTTGGGTGCAGTTGTAGAGTTTTTCTCCACGGGTGGTGTCTAAGTTACTTAGGGAGATTACGATTTCATGTATTCGGTATAAAGTAATGGACTTGGCCGGGATTCGAACGCACGACCTTCCATTCCGTAAGCGAATACACTACTACTGCACCATTGTCACCCGCAAGTACTAACCACGCCCTACGTCGTTTAATTGCGGTGATCGAACGAGAACCGATTGATTCGACGTGGCAAGGTCGTTGGCAGCACGCACGCATCAAAATCGTAAAAAAGAAATAGGCATGCATCAAAACTTCTGGATCATACAAATGCAAAAACACCAGCATTTTATTTGGATCACTGACGAAGTGTTTCGAAACGTTGTGAGGTCCGACGAACCTTACAGACGGACCAGTGAGTTGCGGTTAAGTCGAATTGAAAGATTGAGAGGTAAAGACAGCAACAAGTTATGCATTAGTATTCAACACCCTTTAGTATCTTATGGAAAATCAACTACTCCATTTAGAAGCCATCAGCATATCAACATCAACTCTGGCTAAATTTCAATCAAATTAAATAATTTCATAACCACATAGTGAACTCTCCGACTATCGTTCCCTATTAACCTAAAAGACGGCCATGCGTACTAATTAAGATCAGATAAATCACTGAAATGATTTGATGTGGCTGGCACCGGTACAAGCTTAAATTTGCATTCCTAATTACCAACTAGTTGTTATAAATATTTTAATCGAAAGGATGAATGAACCCACACCCAAAAAAAGGACCCTAACTACAAACACTAAAATCGTTTATGATTTCATACTTAATTGCTCATTCCTCCGTAGCAATCCACAACTGCGGAGCAGGCCAAAAGCCACAAATTATTTATTGGCAACAGTATAACTACTCGTAGCAAACCGAAAGCGGAATCAAAATTAGTAATCTTTCGTTCTTACATTAATCCTGTGTGCTTTTCAAGAGGGTTAATCAGGTCCCTTGGTTACATACACTCTATAACTCTGTTGCAAATCATTAATTTATAAAGAACATCCCCTCCTCTGGATGACCCTTAGCGCTACCTTTACCCAAATACTCGCATCTATACTAGAACTTGAATCATATATTATTAAAATGTTCGTGTGGGTTAACAAATTAGATTTATTGGATAATTTTGCTTGGATGACCGCAGTGCTGTTGATGGGTTGGGTTTACTTACCAAAAACCGACATCATAAGGATGATGTGTATCTTGTTTCAGGTTTAATCCCTTTTGTTTGCATATAGGTGAAAAAAATAAAATAAAACTATGCTAAGTGGTGGGCTCGTAATTTGTCGGCAGAATATACGAAGGGTGAGTTGGTGTTTTCCCCATTCTGTATGCAAGTGAGAGTATGTTGGAAATCAAAATGACGTCCCTGTTTGGGAAGTTATTTGCTATTATTCTTTATTAAGAGAAAGGGGTTAGAATATGAGCTTATTTTTTGTGAAAACATTTACGGTTTGTAAATTATTCAAAATAAGCGGCTCAACTTAGGGCATTATACTTTTCGATGTGGAATGCATGCCAGTGAATAACCAATACAAACTGTAATTAGGACGAAGGACTGCCTGCTGTTATGTTAAATGGATAACTATGAATTATAAGGCTGTAGTTAATTGCTACGTAATCTATGATAATTTGTGTCATTTCATGGTTTGAAGTTATTTACGTCACTGCAGAACAATTGCTCATACCAGTAGCAAAAGCAGTGTGTAGTTAATTGTAGTTTTGTCCTAGTCGGTGGACAGATGTTTGTTTGTTTGTTGATAGAATGTACTGGGTCTTGTCCTCATTTACTTCAAGACCAACCAATTTTACCTGTTCTTCAATCGTCGTGAAAGCCTCTAACACGGATGATATCGATATCGTCGGTATACCCCAGTAGCTGGACGGATCTATTGAAGATATTTGGAATAGTTCGGAAGAGTCGCTTCCAAGCTGCACTTACACCGCTTGTTTTCAAGTGTCACACGACACAACTGGATCACTTTTGCCGGGATCCCGAATTCGGCCATCGCCACGGAGAGCTCCTGACGATGAATTCTATCATATGCGGCTTTAAAGTCGATGAAAAGGTGGTGGGTCTCGACTTGAAATTCATTGCTCTTTTCCAGGACTTGCTTAAGTGTGAAGATTTGGTCTATTGTCGATCTGCCGGGCCGGAAGCTACGCGGGAACGTGCCGATTAGTTTGTTGCAGAACGGCTTCGGGCGTTCGCGCAGTACGTTAGATAGGATCTTAAGCAATAATAGCTACAACCCACAAAATGCTGTGTTCTTGCTATCTCGTTGCAGCAAATCCCAACGACTCCACGTTGCAGGTTCAATATCCATCAACATACGCCACCCATTAATGGAGAGAAACGAATGACACCTTGATAGGATTTCAACCTGCTATCCTTTTTAGGGTTCCGTAGCCAAATGGCAAAAAACGGAATCCTTATAGATTCGTCATGTCTGTCTGTCTGTCTGTCTGGCTGACTGTCCGGAAATGTCACAGCCACTTTCTTCCGAAACTATAGGAGCTATACTGTTGAAACTTGGTAAGTAGATGTACTTTTCATCAAACCCATACATGTGGGGTATCTATGGATAGGTCTTCAAAAATGATATTGAGGTTTTTAATATCATTTTTTTCTAAACTAAATAGTTTGCGCGAGAGACACTTGCAAAGTGGTAAAATGTGTGCCCCCCCCCCTCTAACTTCTAAAATAAGGGAATGATAAAACTAAAAAAAGTATTGTTTTTTAATACGTCATAAATCGTAAACCGCAATTTACCTTTCATTCAATCAACTCAAATATAAAAAAAAAACATTATTTTCTAATAACAAGAACTTTTGTATGATGTTACTTGCTGCTACGGAACCCTTCACGGGCGAGTCCGACTCGCACTTGGCCGCTTTTTTTTATTTAAAAAAAAAATTAACTGCTTGTACACAAGTTACTAGTCGTATATCATGCTAATGTGTCATCAATTCGATACGGAAAAGCAATACGCAAAATTTTGGTGGTGTGTTGAGGGGCAAAATCAACATAAGCAACATCCTCTTTGTTTATAAGTTAGGGGGCGTTTCTAAGAGAGGCCGGGCTCGCCAACTTGTTCTGGTGCTTCCGGGGGATGACTGATGCTGTAAGGCTTCAGTCGGCGCACGTTGACGACTGCCAGGCGCTCGAATAGCAATTGGGACTTTGATCACTTCTTGCGTAAGGCAACAAGTGCTCAGAATCCTAATTATAGTTAAAATACGTTAAGTAGTTTAAGTAAGTAGAATAGGTAGGTTATAATTTGTTTGATATAAAATATGAAATTTGAATAATGTGTTTTAAAAAATGTTCCCGATGAATATATATGTAAGATTGTTCGTAAAATAGTTTTTAGGTCGTAAGGCGATAATTAAAAGGTTATAACTAATTTAAGAGCGTCCACATAAGGAACATTAATTTAGAATAAGTATCCTGTTAGTTTATCGTTTACACTCTCAATCAACTAAAGAGGCATTACCCAAATAATATGACAGGTTTGTCATAAATAAAAAGAACATTCTGTTTTAGATTTATTGACAATTCGATGACATAATTAATCATCTCATCAAATTTTAAGAGAAAAAAGCAACAAGCTGCGACTGATTTTCTATATGCATTATACAACTATAACTTTGTTTTCCAAGCTGCAATTTGATGACGTATGTGTATCTTACCAAAAGGTGGATGAAGTCATTTTGGTGGAAATTGTTTATACCGGAGTTACCGTAGATACACTTACTTAGTATTGGCGCAGTGGCTCTTTAGATTGTGTTAAGTACAGGGTTCGTTGTAAGAATCCCACATATATCCGCCACTACCCTATGTCGATCTAATCATATGCCATATGGACGGACGGCGACGAGCTAGAAACCTGAAATTTGGAGGCCCGAAATAAACAAGTGTACACATTTTTAAATCCTTCCACTGACAATTGAAAAATTTAGCAAAAAAAAAAAACAGTTTTACAGACAAAAGTGATGGAAATGAAGGCTGTATTTTTCGCAAAGCAAATATAGGTAAAATAGGTATGTAGACAAAGTCTTTCTTACACATTTTCATGAAGCATCAACGTTTTGCGGGCGTTTTTGACAAAACTGTAGGCACTATACTACATATTCACAATTCGTCCATGCAAAACAATTTACCATGCCCACTTTTTTGGGACATTTTTAATTGAAATAATGCCTTTTCATTAATTGCTTTAAACATTAAAATAAGAGTTATAGCAATATAGGTAGACAAAATCAAAAACGTTTTTTGCTATACGCCACTTTCCAAACTTTCAAAATGTTCAAACTGAACAAGCACTCTCAACCCAATGCCAAGTCCACTTTGGATGGGAATAAGGAAAGGTTGTATAACAGTTCAACCAAGCGTAGCTTTTCCTTCTGATGTTGAACATGGGGCTCTTCAGCCAGCACGGTCCTTGGACAGCTTTCTACAGTAGCGTAAGACTAGTTGGTTGCGCACGACATTGGAGATGCGATCCTCCACCAGCTTGATGTCTCTTGTACATCTTGTAGAGTTCGTTGATCTTCGCCTGCATTTTCCTTTAACAACACCGACGCCATTAATGGTACTCTATGATCGCAATTTTTTTTAACGGTCTGTTATATTGGGAAGAAAGTCAAAATTCCGCAGTCAGATAGTTAAATAGTTTTTTCATAGCTTGGATGATAACCAATTCCTTCAAACCTCAGAGTGAACTGAAATCAAGGCAGCTTTAACAAACCTTTAAGCCCACAAACCTCAAGGACCATGTGGTCTATCAGCTGAACTGTTCAAATCTGCAGGTATGACTTGATGGGGACCATGCTTCAATTTGTCTTTATTTTTTCTTTAACGAAGAGGTTATGATCCGGGGGCAATTTTCAGGACTGTGAAGCTGTGAAAAAACTTATCACTTCAGAGAACGAGAATCGACCCCCTGGACTAATAATAATAATCATAACAATAATAGTGAGGGCGTAGTACACTGAGGATTATTGCCTCTTCCAGATCCCAATAGCAATACACTTCTTTTGCAAACTGGATTTCAGTCTTGCTCTGACTTAACCTGAGCAACAACTGAAAAAGAAACCCTAATTCACTTTTCATGCGCCTGTCCGGCACTAGTCCGTTAATAGGACTTCGAGCATTAGTAAACTTTCTTTTCAAAACACTTGAGAATCCACGAGAACAAAATTAAGATATTAATAACTTTCTTAAGCTCCACAAGTTTTCAATTTAGGGACTTCTCATCATTAAACGATAATACCCAGGTTTAGGTGAGTTTGTGGTAACAAAACGGCAATCAGCGCTAATTGGGTTTGCTTTTAATAAACAGCCTCACATACCTACCATAACCTTGGCAAGTCACGCAAATTAGAGAACAGCCTCCAGTCCAGTTTCCTTGACAAATCTTAGAATAAGATGGATTTTTATGGTTTCTTTGTCCTGGTATTTTTGGTGTTTTCCCAAAATTTGATCGTCTTGTGGATCAATGTCCCACAGAATTCCAGAATGGGGTCTGGAGTTTGAGCGATCTCGCTGAAGAACCTTCAGATACCGTCCTCTGATATACCCATTTTACAAAGGTGTTCTTTAAGTCAGCAGTGCCCCGTAAGTAGAACTGCAGAGTTCATAGATTTTTCTTGTTTAGGCTGATGCAATAGAATTTCTTTAGGTTGTGGTTTCCCAGGAGTTTATTTGCATATATTGTACCTTGGAGGTTTAGAAAGGTTCTATCCCTCGTTTTTTTCTCCAGTTTCTTGATGTCTTCACGTAGAGTGTGTTCTCCGAACCCGACGAAGGCCCTATTAAAGGGTTCCTCTGCCTCGTTACATACAAGGTGGCGCAAAAGTCATCATCCTATCGGAAGAAACTATAATTTTTGCAAATGGCGGCAAATGTAAATTCTACTTTGACATTTGTGAAGTTAACTATACAGAAAAAACTTAAGACACCAATTAACATAATCCAAAAGCAGAACCAACGTTTTTCATTCATAAAAAAAATTACAGCGAAAGAACATCGGGTGACAACTTTTGCGCCACCTTGTATAATGCCTACGTGACCAGGTACCCAGCAGATGGTCACTCTGTTCTTCTTGCATAGTTTGTTTGGTCTATGTATGCATTCCCACACCTGTTTTGACTTGTTGACGTAGGCAATGACCCTCCCACTTCTACTCCGCCGGTAGGGTTTGCCGGTTTGACCTCAAAAAGTATCGGCAGGCCCCGCGATTTCGAATCACGTCGTCATTTTGGCCAAACAAGTGCTGATCTTGTTGCATTTGTGTAATCCAGGAGTCCTCATACTTTTTGTAGGTTGTCCAGCATTGTGAACCGTATATAAGCGCTAGGTGCAAAACCGCGACGTAGAGCCTTTTATTTAGCTTAGGGGCATTTTTCGTCATGCATCGACTGAAGGATATAATTTGACAAAAGTATGCCCATGCCCGCATTTGAGTAACAGTCACCAATTACAATGGCTTATGTCTACGACACCTAAATACATTTTGGAAGAAGGAAAAATCAATGACCCAACAATGTTTCACCTTATACCAGAACTTGGAAAAACCCAAGAACTCCAAATCGACAGCAGACATTCAGTTATTAGTTTCAAGACTGCATATGATAGGACCAATGTAGGAATGATGACAATGGAGAGAGTCCATTGCCATTCAAGGTAGGAATACACGACACCGACACCTTATATACGACTAAATGGCTTAGGCAGGCGATGCGCTATCTTGCAGTTTTTTCAACATCAAGAAAATCCTACGAAATTTTCAAGTCAGGAATGAAGGTACAGTTCTGAATAAGTCACAACACAACAACTTCTTGATTTCACAGACGATATCCACATCCTCGGTAGAATCGGTAGTCAAATCAGGAGCTGATAAATATGGGACTGGTAATAAAAGAGTAGGTACCTAACAAAAAAATAGAGCATCCTGTCGACAGTTAGCGAAGCGCAATATACGCAGATACGCACAACTTTGTGGTACTGAAGGCATTTGTTAACATTGGCTTCAAAAATAACTATTCTGCCAACGAAGACAGCCCAGAAATTAGCAAGGGGGCAAGGATATTTTATATAGTAGTTACCTACCCTCAAGTTGCTCATCCTGCTATAGGTACTCGTATAGTGGAGAGGCATAGACGCTGTCAAAATCGGATGAAAGTATCTTTGGAGTAATGGTAAAAATATTTCAGCATAAACAGTCCATGCAGGACATAAAGCCTAGCTTTTCCATTTAAATAAGGTATGTATTTTTAGCATCAATATGGAAGGGATCTACAGTTTTAAGCTGATTCCGATCGGATAATTTGAAAAGTTTCTTAAGACAGTTTTATAATAACTCTTGAATGTTTGCCTGACTTTTGCAAGAGGTGGAGCGTCGAATATACAAGGTGGCGCAAAAATAACCTTCCGATGTTTTTTGGCTGTAATTTAAAAAAAAAATGAAAAACTTTGATTCTTCTTGTGGATTATTTTTATTTGGTCTTTTAATTTTTTTTACAGCAAGTCGAGAATATGATGTCATGTAAATGGCCGCCGCCACAGTTGATTGTCATTTGAGCCTTTTTTATGGCATTTTCCATCACTTTGGCCAAAACTTCCGGCGATAGGTCCTCACATTCTTGACGGATATTGTCTTCAAGAGCTGCAAGAGTCTGAGGCTTGTTGACATAAACCCGCTACTTCAAAAAGCCCCACAAAAAGAAGTCTGGAGCGGTCAAATCAGGCGATCTTGCTGGCCAGTGCAAATCGCCAAAACGGGAGATTAGGCGCCCGGGAAATGCATCCTTCAGCATATCGGTTGTGGCACGTGCAGTGTGTGCCGTTGCACCGTCCTGTTGGAACCACATGTTTTCCAATCCCAATTCATCAAGTTGCGGCAAAAAGAACTCGTTGATCATTGCTCTGTAGCGCTCACCATTCACAGTAACCGTTTGGCCCCCTGTCGGGTTGGTTACCCACCAGGCGCGTCCCCAGGTGGTGGATAGGGGGACCTCGGTACGATACGTTCGTGATCCGAGGTTTTAGAGTCATAGCGGCGTTTTATACACCGTCAAAGCTCTATCGCGAACCAAACCAAAAAACAAGTATGCAGGAACAACTTAATGATTCAAATACTCCAGGTGGTACTCGCATGGGCGAAAATCCACCCGTGGTCTTTTCTGGAGGCCCCAACCGACATACATATACCCCCCGCCTGTACAGGCGTTGACCTTCGAGTTGCGAAAAGGTTTGCTTCCGAAGATTCCTGCAGCTCTATCTCCGACACGTTCGGTAGACTGGGCTGGAAACATGAAGAAAGTGGCGGAGAGGTTCAACCTGATACGCTTAATCTTCAGACCAATAGACAGACAGCCGATAGGTGTGATGCTGCCGACGAGGCCTGCGAAACCGAACAGGTGAAACGGGCCACAGAGGCGGCGTCCACTGGTCAGCGTCCATCTAAGAGCCAGCGAAAGAGGAAAAGGAGAAAGGCGGCTATCGTGCGGCGCGAAGAAACTGCACCGCCAGTTGAAAGCGCAAGCGCTGAGAACTGCCCTTCCCCGGCGGCGACGGAAAAGAGATGCAGGTCGGCAGAGGTTACCCCAACCGAAACCAGCCAGCTGACTGAAACCAACGCTGCCTCCCCTTCCAATAGCTCGAACAGGAACAAACGGAGGAAGAAGACCTCAAGCACTCCTGTCGGTGGAACTGCGCGCGCACCTTCTGCGTGCCCTTCCACTAGTATGACTGATGTATTTCCAATGATTGGATTTACTCAGATTAACCTTCAACACTCCAAGGCTGCTACTGCACTCATCAGTAAGAAGCTTTCTGTGTTGAATACAAAAGCCCACATAATATCCATACAGGAGCCATGGGTGTGGAAAAATCGCATCTGTGGCCTTGGAGGTGTCCGTGGCACTACGATACTCTGTGACGAGCGGTCCGAGAGACCAAGGGCTTGTCTTGCTGTGTCGAACCTTTTCTCAGCGACTAAGCTTGGACAATTTTGTGGCCAAGATTTGGTTGCTGCAGCCATTAGCTACGAAACGAATGGAAATTGGAAGACCTTCATCGTGGCATCAGCTTATCTCCCCTATGATTCGGTAGTGCCTCCACCACCGAGGGCAATTGCTGAACTCATTGACTATTGCGACACCAGGAAGATGGGCCTAGTTATATGCTGTGATGCCAATGCTCAAAACACTGTTTGGGGCAGCAGCAAATGCAACATGCGAGGAAACCATCTCCTGGATTTCATTCTATCATCTGATCTTACTATCAACAATGTTGGCTCGCAACCAACTTTTGTGACGTCAAGAAGACAGGAAGTGATCGACCTAACTTTATCAAATAGATACTTTAAGGCGGTAACTGGAGGGTCTCTTCGGAGGTGTCCCTCTCAGACCATAGATATATCGAATTCCAAATCGAATGCGAAGCCATAACTTTGCAGGAGAGGAGGAATCCGAGAAAAACCAACTGGATACGCTTCAGGGAGGAATTAGGGAAAACTCTCAAAACTCCAACCAAACTCAGGACGAGACAAAAGGTAGAGGAAGCTGTTCAAGACCTGAATAGTGCCATTACTAGCTGTTTTGAACTGACGTGCCCAGTAAGCAAACCCCCTGGCAGAACACCGGTTCCCTGGTGGAGCTCGGAACTGCAAAGAATTCGTAGAGAAGCTAGAAAGCTTCTAAATAGGTCACTCAAGACTGATTTGGAGACAGACTGGAATCTCTACCGATCGAAGCAGAAGGAATATAAGAGGCTAATTCGGGTATCGAAAAGTGCTTCTTATAAGAATTTCTGCGAAAAGATTGAAAAGCTGGGTGAAACTAGTAGGTTGGTTAAAGTTCTGAAAAAGGGCAAACCAGCCAAACTGGACTCACTTAGAAAACTTGATGGCACCTTCACTGAGACGAAAGCGGAAACTCTTAGTTATCTGCTGGAGTCTCACTTTCCGGGCAACCAGATTACAATTGGTTCACAACCAGCCCCGATTACCGAGACTATGAGTGAGCCAAGACAAACAACTCGGCGTAGCTGGTATATTGCGAAGGCCGTGGTGACGGACGAGGCCATTAAATACGCATTTGCGTCTTTTGACGGCTTCAAGTCGCCTGGTACGGACGGAATATACCCAGCCATGCTGCAACAATGTACAAACCAGCTGCTACCGACTATGAAGAAAATCTTCACCGCTGTCCTAGCACTGGCATACATTCCAACACCCTGGCGTACAGTTAGAGTGGCATTCATACCAAAAATTGGCAGAAGTGACTACTCGCTCGCCAAGAGCTTCAGACCAATCAGTCTGACTTCTTTCTTGCTGAAAAGCTTGGAAAGGCTGGTCGAGCTTCACATGCGCAAAGGTGCTTTGCGATTGCACCCACTATCTCCGATGCAACATGCCTATCAACGCGGAAAATCCTGCGAGACTGCGCTCCAAAATCTAGTTGGTAGAATTGAAGGCGCGCTTGACAGAAAAGAATACGCGATGGGCATTTTCATCGATATTGAGGGTGCTTTTGACAATGCGACTTTTGATAGCATGTGCAGCTCCGCCAGACAACACGGAGTAGACGAACCATTGGTGTTGTGGATTAAAGCAATGCTAATGAATAGAACGTTGGTTGCGGATGCGGATTGTGGCCGCTATGTTATGGCGGGGGTAAACAGAGGCTGCCCGCAAGGCGGCGTCATGTCTCCACTGCTGTGGTGTATGCTGGTCGACTCTCTGTTGAACGCACTCAACAGTTCTAATATTTACGCTCAGGCGTACGCGGATGATGTTGCCGTGCTTTCTGTTGGATCATGCCTAGCGACTGTATGCGCCAAGGCGCAGGCGGCCCTTGACGTGATCGACGAATGGTGCACTAGGAATGGGCTCTCGGTCAATCCTCTTAAAACTGAGGTTGTTCTCTTTACGAGAAGGAGGAAGCTGGTCGGGTTGACTCAGCCAGTGCTAAAAGGCTTCACAATCCAACTCTCCAATGAAGCAAAGTATCTGGGAGTCATCCTGGATAGCAAACTTCTTTGGTCCAAACATGTTGAGCTGAAGACTGCCAAGGCGCTGTCTATTTTCTGGCAGTGCAAAGGCATTTTCGGCAAGACATGGGGCTTATCACCGAAAAGAGTCCTATGGATTTATACGGCTATGATAAGACCATTTATAGCATACGCATCGGTTGTTTGGTGGAATAAGCTTTCACGTAAATACGTCACTGCTGCTTTTGCCAAACTCCAAAGGCAGGTATGTCTCGGCTGCACGGGGGCCTTCCCCAGCACGCCTGGCTCCGGCCTAGATGCACTATTGAACCTTCCGCCCCTTGATGTTTACATCATGGGCTGTACAATCAAGGCTATCTCACGTCTTACAAGAGGTGGCTTTTGGTATAACTCGCACTGGAGTTTTGATGAACTTGCGCAACGGTTGTCCTTCGACTCCTGTCTTATGGATATGCCGTCTGATGCGATGACACCGGAACTTCGGCTAAAGCGCAAATACGAGGTCGACTCTCCTCGCGTCCAGGACTGGCTCTGGCCGGACTCTGAACCTGGAAGGGAATGCAGTGGAATCTTTACGGATGGCTCCAAAAGCGATCAAGGATCTGGTGCTGGTGTCTTCGTGGAGAGCGATAGCGTTAGACTTTTCTTTCCGTTGGGCAAACATGCGTCAGTCTTCCAAACAGAGACTTATGCTATCCTAATGGCCATGGACTATGTTACGAGGAACAGGTGGAGGGGGCGAAGTATCTGCGTCTGTAGCGACAGTCAGGCTGCGCTTAAGGCCTTACTCAAACCCTTAACTACCTCCAAAATAGTACGTGAATGCAAGATATCTCTGAATTCGGTTGGAAGGCTGAATTCACTTAAACTTGTCTGGGTCCCGGGTCATAACGGGATCACGGGAAATGAGATCTCCGATGAACTTGCTAGACAAGGCTCAGAGGGGGACCTCTCAGGACCTGAACCAGCGATCTGTCTGCCTGCGTTCTCGGTCAGGGCTTCCATTGACGGTTGGGTTTCCTATGAACACAATCGCCGTTGGCATGACTCTCCAGGGTGCAGACAGACTAAGCAAATGCTCCCCGACGTCTGTGGGAAATCCGCGGCATTCTTGTTGTCTCTCAACAGAAAAGACTGCAGACAGACTACTGGCGTTCTTACGGGACACTACGCTTTTGCCAAACACCTTAAGGTGCTAGGCCTAAGCGACACCACCAACTGCGAAGCCTGTGGAGAAAGCGACGACACTGCGGAACATTTCCTCTGTGATTGTCCTGCTTTTGCTCGTATCAGGTGGCAGGTATTTGATGCGGATATGGTGAGTGCTGTAAACCTAAGCTCCTTATCATTGAAGCGCCTTCTCGTTTTTCTTAGAAAAACGAGTAAATTCCCACAGTAAAATGTGGTGTGTCTGCCTGGCAGTACAATGGACCAGTATTGAGTCTGAGTGCTCCAGTGCAGAAAGTTTCACACATCCCGACAAAAAAAAAAAAAAAAAAAAAAAAAACCGTTTGGCCCGCGACGTCTTCGAAGAAAAAAGGTCCGATGACTCCTCCAGCGAAAACAGCACACCATACAGTGACTTTGAGCGGGTGTAATGGCTCTTCGTGGGTTACACGCGGATTTTCAGTGCCCCAGAAGCGTAAATTTTGCTTATTTACGTACCCGCTAAGATGGAAATGGGCCTCATCACTCATGATTATTTTTGATGAAAAATCATCTTCCTCTTGGTGGTGATTAAAGATGGCTTGAGCGTATGTTAGACGCGATTGGCGGTCAGCAGCTAACAGCTGATGCACCGTCTGGACTTTGTACGGAAACATCTTCAAATCTTGTACCAAAATTCGCTGTAAAGACCGTCGACTGATACCCATTTGCGTGGCACGTCGTCTGGTCGATATCGACGGCGAGTCCATGACATCTTCGGCTACAGCAGCAATATTCTCTGCAAAACGGCTACTCCGGGGTCTGCCACGCCTGGCAGCATCTCGTGTTGTGCCAGTCTCTTCAAGGCGAGCGGCAAAACGTCACAGTGTTTCACCAGTAGGCGTTGGACGGGTAGGAAATCTGCGACGAAATTCACGTTGTGCCAAAGTCACCGACCGATTATTGCTCAAATAAATAGTCACCAATATTCCGCGTGCTGGAGCAGTGTAGCGTAACATTGTTTATTAACGTGTATTTCGCATGTGTTTACTACACAAATGTCAAAACAGAACTGACATTAGGGGCCAATCGCAAAATTTATAGCATTTTCTGATAGGAGGATTACTTTTGCGCCACCTTGTAGTATTCTTCAGAGCGCTTAATTCAAGTTGCTTTGAACGCCTTTAATTCTGCGACTGACCCAACAAATGTCTGAAGTTGATTTTCTTTATTGTAAGAAATCGCTTCGAAGTAAACACTTTTTTTCGGCAAAATTTCTTTGCTATTGCTTTTGTCTTCCATTTCCCGATGAGTATCTTTAATTTAATTCAATCAAATGTTACCACTCCAGTAAACACTATAAAATTGTTTCGTAGGTACGTGAGTGCAATACAGTCAAACTCATTGAACAGGATGATGTTCAAAATATAAATTTATTCCATTTGAATGTGTATCCCCACCAATATGCATACGCACCAACCTACACGTGATGATACCTACTTAATTTCCCGATACGTTTGAAGAATTTTCCGTCCTTTCCAAAACACTTCGTAACATAACTTAGGCATAGCAGAGCATAAAACGCGCGTGTTATAGCTTTACTCGCATATGGAATTTGACATGTGGTATAGTGCGTACCAAAACAGTTGGCCATTCTACTGCGCAGGTCTCTTAAAATGTGTTTTACAATCTCTTAAATTGCAAAAACAAGCATAAAGAGACGAAAATGGGCGGAGCCATAATAAAAAACGACGTATACCCTGCCTTGTGTTCAAGATCGCTGTCGCGATCTCACTGAGGGTGGTTTCTTCATTTTCCTTCTTTTATACTGAAATAAGGAGCGGAGGAAAAATATAGACCATTATATGTCAACTTTACTTGGAGGCAAATATATTGTTTCGTTTTTTGTCTTGTCGGTTCTTTGTAGGAGTATGATGTGATCACGGTCGGATAGATTAAGCAAAACATTGCACATGAATTGATTGTGTGACTGTGTCTGTATGAAGGTGTTCGGTTTTAGATTTAAACCCTATTTGCTCATTATGCTTTCGTTGATCATTATTAATTGTGTCGTACATATTGATCATGTAGGTACTGATATTGGCACGCAAAGTAAAGTAAATTGCAGTGTCACACCAAATTTTTTTTGTTTATATCATTGAATTTGGGCGAGGTAGGCAAATTTAATAAAAAATTTACAATTTGGGAATTTTTTGGAAACGTAAACGATTTTATGCCCAATAACAATAGGCACGATTTTCTGTCACAAAAAAGAGGATGGGGTATTAAACGGTTTGTTAAAGACAAAATGGTGAACGTTCTTGATTCTTCAATAATTTTTTTTAAGAAATGCAGTTTTTAAAACTTATTGAACTACCCACCACTTTTAAATTTGTAACCTTGATTAAAAGTGTAAATTATAGCGAGATAAAATTGACGATGAATTGCAAATATAAAACAGATTTACAGCGAGCAGCAAAACAAAACACCAGTATACCAAATGGGTGGTTCGGTTTGGTTTGAATTAAGAAGTAAAAACACACACGTTTTAGTACTAAGATAAAAATATTTATTGATTTTGCTACCTATATTTGAAATAGTTAATATTAATGTATATTAAATTGAATTCGAAGAACTGTCAGTTTCATAATCGGTTGAAGAATCATCTCCTGGATTGATAATTATTGCATCCGACATTGTGTCCCACATCTGCTCGTGTGAAAAGTATTCCTCCTCTGTCCTTATAATTTTTTCACAAACTTTGCGCCAATCTTCAACTGTTATTTTTGAAAATTCTTCTTCAGCTAGTTTCTGAACATCCGATAATCTAAACGTTGTATTTCGGCTTCCGACTCTTCCCTTGACTGTTGCCCAGATCTTTTCAATAGGGTTGAGATCTGGATGATAGGGTGGCAATCGTAGTACTTCGTGTCCCGCGCCGTGAATCATATCGTCAATCTTATGCTTGGGGTGGTGATTAGTCCGATGTCGCTTTATAAGGTCATAAAGTTCGACTTTGAGCATTTTTGAAGAATGCGGTATATTGTTGACGGAAAGCCATTCTAACATCTCCGATTTAACGGAAGCAGAAGTGATTTGCTTGTGTTCCCATTTGTTGTGATATGATGCGTTGTCCATTACAATAACCGATGGTTCCTCTAGGTTATTTAAAACTTGATCCTTCATCCATTTGGAGAAATTTTCAAAATTCATCTCATCGTGATAATCTCCTGTTTTCGACCCAGATTTAAATAAAAGCAAGGCATTATTCACGAAGCCCTTCGCTCCACCTGCATGCGCCATTATCAGCCTTTGGCCTTTTGAAATTGGCGCCTTTAAACCTTGACTGGTGCCGTCAGTCCATGCCCTTGGCCTTGTGTGAGAGCTGTGAATATAGCTCTCGTCCAAATAAATAATCTCATATCCTTCTGACCTGTACTCCCGCACCTTCCTCAGATATTTCACTCGTAAAAGTTTGATTTCATTTCTTTCGCAAAGAAATTTACGGTTGTTCTCCGTTTTCCTATAAGAAAATCCATTTCTTTTTAAAATCCTATGTAGCGACATATTGCTTAGGTTCAGCTCCAAATCTTCCTGCACCCGTTGTCTTAACATTTTTAATGTTATCATCATTTTTTCTTCAATGTGGAAGTTGTATATAATTCGCCGAACAGCTGTGATACCAAATTCGTCCAATCCAGTTTTCCATTTTGTATGTGGTACTCTTTTAGTTGGAGATTCAATAGCGCCTTTCTTCTCATATTCTTTAATTATCCTTCTTATTGTTCGGGCCGAAATTCCCGCAAACTCCTCTGTCTGTGAATTTGCGTATGTGATGGGATTATCTATACATAAATTCCTAGCTTCTTCAATTTTTTTGTAATATATCCTAACAACGATCTTACGTCCTAGACTTCCTATTGGTTTTCCTTTTCTTGAAAGATCCATGACAATTTATTTTATTTTAATAAACTTATGTCCTAGCAATGCTTTTGTTTTCGTGAAAGTGAATTCCAAATAGGAAATCCATAATATATATGCGTTATCTTAAAATAAAAAACTCTAAAAACCAAGCAACAAATTTATTCCTTGCCCCTACAGGTAACCAAATGCAAACACTAATCATGTCGTAAAACTTTTACACTTAAGTCAAACAGGTAAAATCAAACATCATAAAATTTATGCTAACCAAGCACACCACCCATACAGGTACCTAGCGCTAAACCACGAAATGTTCAACCATAAAAAGGGTTGGGAACCCTTTCAAATACAATCGGACTTCTAGGTAGAAATGTATAAAAGTCGACCTCATAATAAAAAATTAAGTTTATTTAGATATTCAACAGCATTTTAGTTCTAAGCACTGTAAAGTTGGGTTACGCATTGTAAATTACAGGCAAAAACGCTTAGTGATTAAATCTCTTTCGCGTCATTTTTGTACTCTTAAATCCTCTCTCTGAGCAATCGACCGTTGGCCAACTGTTTTGGTACGGCCTATAAAACAGCCATACGCCATACAGTAGACGCTCGTTGGCGTGAACATCGGATATTGATTTTTTTTTAGCATTGACATTTATTAAACTCGTACGTAACGTTAACAACAATTTCCGCTCCAAGTTAACAGTAAAATTCGAGCAACTTTAACTTGAGAACAGTTTTCAGTTTGTTGTAACTGAGTTCGCATCGTCTTAGTCTATTCCTAGCTGTTGTTGGCTTTAATGGTTATTTGTTAACTTGTCTGCTCGGTTTTCGCGGTATTTCTTTGTGTGTGTTTTCTATCATTAGTTTTGAAACCACCTTGTTTTTAGTTTTTACGTTTTCTGCGTCAACAAAACCAAAGTTTTTATAGAGAATGTTTATGTTGACCAATTTTTTGTTTGTCATCTACGATATTTTGTGCAGCCGCTTTTTTGGTGTAGGTAGCATGCACTTAGACCAGAAATAGGTCCATTGTGCTGCCGATGTAAGGTGGGTAGGTCACCCTCTTACTCAGGGAACTATTTACTCCTCTGAAAAAAGGAGCTAATCTGTGCCGTGCCGTTGGGATCATAAGATCATTGAAAAGGTATTCACACAATGTAACCTTCCTAATGTTGGCGAGTGCAGGACAAGTGCAAATGAGGTGACTGATAGTCTCTTCGTCCCTACAGCTTCTACAGAAGTCATTGTATGGATTCCCCAGCCTTTGAGCATGTCTTCCTATGGCACAGTGCGCGGTGAGGGTGTTTACTAGTTTGGAGAGGGTTCCTCTCTTTTGTCTTAGAATTCCGATGGACCTGGAGCCTTTCGGTGTTGCGTTGGTCGAGTTGGTGCCAACGACACGGTCGGCTTCGCTCACAATATTGGTGTCGATTAGGTATTTAACATAAGACGTTGGCGCCTCGATTTCGGTGAAGCTTATGCTGTTTGAACCAGACGAGCCAGCCCAGCAAAGGGTGAGGCTTCACTGACCAGCTATCTCGTTAAGAGATGCGC
This sequence comes from Portevinia maculata, assembly GCA_949715645.1. Classification (NCBI taxonomy): domain Eukaryota; kingdom Metazoa; phylum Arthropoda; class Insecta; order Diptera; family Syrphidae; genus Portevinia; species Portevinia maculata. Next base: position 35,108,397 of record OX454526.1, on the reverse strand, counting down.
GGCAGTCTTTCACTGCCTTGGATTTCGTTGTGCTGGATGCAAGGGATTTGATGGCCGCCTGACTGTCGAGGTATATAACATTTCGATACCGTATTAAGCGACAGCCAGTCAGCGGCTTGGCGGACGGTGGTGACTTCGGCCTAAAAAACGCAGCTGCTCATCCTCGGTTTTGGACGCATCCGTAAAAATTGACAGCGATTCATTGTATAGAACACGACATTGGGTCCACTCGGTTTTGTCTGGGATTAGATGTTGGTGGCCCAAGTTGAAATTGTGTTCAGTGGGCAGGTGGTCGGTAACCTTAGGAAGATGGCTATACATCCATAGAATTTTGGCATGTCCAGTGTGTTGCTCTTTCCATTGTCTGGAGCTTCTCAATCTTATTGCTGAGTTGGCAGCCAGCTGTTTGCTGACGATGTCAGTCGGGAGAAAGTGGAGCATGGTTTGGAGCTCCGAAGTGGGAGAGGTTCTCACTGCAGTAATGCTGAGGCATGCAACTCGTTGAGTTTTTTCCAATAAGGTTTAATTGAACTTATAGCGACATTATCCGCATAGGCGATAGTGCTTTCAATGTTCAGAGCGGCTTCGTTGAGCACCAGATTCCACAGTAGTAGAGACAATACTCCCTCTCGGGGAGTTTCTTCTCGTTTGACAGTGATACTTCCGAAGGATGCAGTTTTTACCCTGCTTGGAGCATATATTCTACCAACTAGCAGATTGATTCGCCGATGTTGAGCCTGCGTGGGGCATCGAATTAGTTTCAACGTTGTTGAAAGCTCCCCCTATGTCGAGAAATGTCACTTAGACATGTACTTTGATAGATATGGAATTTTCGTTATGATGGACAGACAATAGAGTGCTGGGCTGTTTCAACAGATTCGCCTTTTTGGTTGGTTTGTTGTGATGTGGATAGCAAGTTACTACCAATGGTGGCTTTATGTGAAGATCTAGAATTCTTTCTGAAATCTTAAAACGAAAGGACGTTGGGCATATTGACCTAAGAACGTTCGGAAAAGTGTGTGATGTTTTTCCTGCCTACTAAGACTGGTGGATAGCAAGTTACTATCAATGGTGGATTTTATGTGAAGATCTAGAATTCTCTCTAGAATCTTAAAACGGAAGGACGTTAGACTTATTACCCTAAGGTCGTCGGAAAAGTGTATGATGTTTTTCCAGCCTACCAGTCTTAGTAGCTTAGTATTAAGCAACCCTTCAGAATACAGGACAGGCACTGCCCAATTATGCTGAGGGCTGCCTGAATTTGTGCCGGAAAAATGCCGCCTGGCCCTGGAAACTTGAATGGCTTAAAGCTGGTACTGCCCACAATTTATACTCATTTATGGTCTAGGTTTGGTACCTACATACGTTTTTTTTTTTTTTTTAAATGAAACGACGTATTCATTGTTGTCCGAACGTTTCGCCAGTCTTCCAGATTTCTTCAGGGGTTTCCTTTATTTTATTGCTACTGTCACAAAGAAAAGGAAAATAAATTTTTCTTAAAGACAACATTTGTTATTTCTTAGAGAATACGTCCAAAAAATGTATGCAAACAATAATAAAAATAACAAAAACACAAGCAGTAAAAATCTGAAACCAACGTTTTTGTCACTCAATGACAAATGCGCGATAGTTGAGCGATTGCGCAGTGGTTCCGGCGTAACAACTTAAGTCAAAAAGTACAACCTTGCGTTGATAGCTTGTTAGTCAAAATGAAATTAGTGTCCTTAGATGCCTCAGGGAAAAGGCAGTTGGAAGGCCTTTGGAGAAAAATCAGGCACAACAAATGACCGAATTGTTTCAGGTATCGGTTCATGCTAAGGGTCATATTTTCATATTAAATCCTATTTATTAAAATTAAACTTTGTATTTAGGTATGTACAGTGAACTCTCTCATAAGCGGACACTGACGGTACCAAGAAATTTGTCCGCTTATTAGAGGTGTCCGGTTATGAGAAAAAATATTTCATTGACAATTTTGAAAAAAGAAACAAGCCTTGTAGGTAATAAAAAGGATAATAACAAAACATAAACAAGAACAAAGCCTTTAAAAAATCATTTTTGCATTACTTGAAACTATGAATTTATGCTTCGAAATTATGCATAGGTACGAGTACCTACACTTACACACAAACCTACGTATTGCGCCACGATAATTTTAGTCGGATAGTCGACATACGGTCGCCGGCGCCGCAGCCTACTATGTTTACATTTTTTAACGTTTTTTTGTTGGGTATCAAATCAAGGGCAAAGCGCAAAGAAAAGGAAAAAAAGCAAACAAAATAAAAGACAACGAAGTGTGCCAAATGCGTTTTGTCGGTTTAAGAGAGAGTGGAATTCTATTGGCTATGAAAACTGGTGTCCGCGTCCGGTTATGAAAGAGTCCGGTTATGAAAGAGTCCGTTTATGAGAGAATTATTTACATTAAAAATTGTGTAGATTATTCCGTTCTTTGAAATTTGTCCGGTTATGTGAGGAGTCCGCTTATGAGGGGTGCCCGATAGGAGAGAGTTCACTGTACAGTGCGATTCATTTGATTAGACGCAGGCATTTTTGAGAAGTTAAATCGATATTTCTCCCGTTACATGATGGATTTGAAAAAAACGACTATGGTACATGAAAGACTGTTTTGTTAACAACAAAATATGATATATTCGCACTGTATGTACATAAATACAATACCGTCTTGCTTAAAATGAAACAAAAAAATATTAAAAATACAGTTGTTTTATAAGTTAAAACTTATACTTATACTATTTTCAATTAATTAAAGAAAAAACGTTTTTAAATGAATTTATAGGTACTGTGATATTGTTCTATTCTTTCTTCTTTTAAAATTAACCTTTGCTTGCGTAAACCGGGTTGGTTCTTAATTGTTGGCGCTATCGAGAGTGTACTGTAGTTAGGTACCTACATATCCCCTTTTTTCTGGCAACTCAATGGTTGCTTCAATCCGACCATCATTCTTGCGAAAAACACAAAAAAAATTTTCCGTCGATTATCGTCAAAATGAAATTGATATCCCGGTTAAGATATCATCATAATTTATATTATTTTGAACATTGATTACAAAAATGCATTTACCTTTTCTGTCATCAAGTTGGGTTGGTATCCTGTCGTCTTACATTCAATTTGACTCACGATTGACATGGCAAAGTAACTACGGGCACGTGTTTAAATTTTAAACTTGGCAACATCGCGTAACTTGTACATCAACTCAACGCAACAAAAGGCATATATTATAAAGAATCAACACCAACACAATTAAATTGTATCTCGTATTTCAATCCTTCCAATGAAAAAAGTCATCGGAAAAAGTGGTTCCTTGCCGTTTACAAAGAGGTATATTTATAAACGGCTGGTGCAACCTGCAATATATTCCAACTAGCCACCAATGTTGATGCACATACACGACCAACAAACGGCAACGACATGAAAGAAATTGTATGGAAAAGAAAGACGAAAAGAAGGACAAACGAAAGATGTTTTAAAAATGTTGATTCTGCTGATCAGCATCTTTGTCACGAACAGAAACAGACTAGCACCGGAGGACTGGTTTTTGGTTTTCTACAGCTGAGCTCAGAAGACAGAAGCCAAACGGCACCCTCGTTCACCTTTATCCATCACTTTATATATAAAGGCATATAAATATATATACCTATATAAGTATTTTTTTAAATTGTTTTTTTTTTCTGTTTTGATTTGGGCGTTGTTCGTTGCTTCACTTTGAAATTCATATGACGTCCGTTACTCATCAGTGATGTATCTTGATGGATTCTTAACCTGATACAATTCAGAGTATTTAAGTGAGGGTGTCAAAAGTAATTCATCAATAGCTCGTCTTTGAAGAAAAATATCTTGTAAAGAAGTTGTTCACAAGGTGAAATACCAAACGTGAATTTAGTCTTAAATTTTGGAGCTCCAGTGAGATTTTTTCCCTCTTATAGAAAAAAAATATAGCTGTGAGATATAAGAGACAGAGGATGGCATAGTTATATCCATATAGGAACACTCATGCATATTGGGTCTCTTCTCACATGTTTATCGTAGCCGCGTCATCGTCGAAAAGGCAGAACCTTTTTGGGGACCTAATTAAATAAGGTTGCCGAAAACTTTACGAAAAATCGTTTGTTATATGCTAGCTCTAGAAGTAGTAACAGCCATGAGAAAATCGTGAAAAATCAAGAGTTCCAGTAAACAATCTCAACAAGGACCTATACGGCGGGACTCAGTTCAACAGGATTGAAGATTTCCTCATAAATGGTTAGCTTACTTAATACTGCCTTTCAACGGCGTTGCTATTTATTGCCTGAGGCTTTAATACTAAATCATCCTCAATTTAAAAAAAGCCACCTATTTATTTGAAAATTAGTTCTTCTAAGGTGGATACCTTGAAGTGAAAAAATTTAAATTCTTCTCATCCTCCGCCGTTGTGCTTGTTTATATTTAAGATTTAAGATAGTGATTTTAATAAAAACAAATTTTTCTTTGTCTGCGTTCACGCAATTTATAAGGAGAAGTCTAAGTCGCATAATTCTATTATTCCACTAAATTAATTTTTGATCTTCTCTGTTCGTTCTCGTCTTTGTTATTTTCAAAATTTAAATCACATTCATAACCAAAACATACACAAGCACAAAAAGAATAAACTCCTGCCGGCCAAGATATACGATTAGAATATAAAAACAAAAAAATAAATTAACCAGATGAATTTTACGGCATTACCCAAGGACCTTCCGTTTCATGTTTCAAATCCCACACACACGAATGATGGAGATTTGGGTTTCAGTGTTTTTTTTTTGCATCCGTTTTGGTAAGATAAACTATTATCATTCGTAGAGATGCCCTCACAAGTCGCATTTATGTATACAGAACTTTAACAGACATGTGTGTCTGTGAGCCAATTGTGTTGGCCTCAGACTTATGGACGCAGTCCTGGCGACATCCTACCACAGTGTAATAAAATTTTTTTTTTTTTTTTTTTTTTTTTTTTGTTTTTTTATTTCTTTATTTCTCTGTGGAAGGTTACGTTGCGTAGCCATGAAAACAGTCACATTCATAGATTAATATAACAGTGGACACGACAATGACGATCAGGAGTAACATAAAAAATAACCAAATAGGAGATGGAATTAACAGCAATGTTGGCGTCAATTTTATCTTTTTTATTTCTTAATTTTCGTGTTCAGGGCCAAAACAGTTTTCATTTGTGTGCGTGGCGTGGAAAATGTTAAATGGTAAGTCGGAAAAAATATGCACCTGCAAACGCTTTCTGAAATTATATTGTGTACTGCAAATCGCATAGAAGTAAAGCAATTCAAGCCAATTTTTTATACTTCAAGTCATTTAAGCTTAAATTTACAATGAACCTAAAGTATAATAAAAGTGGCTTCGAAAGAAACCTTTTTGGCAGATGCAAATATGCTGTACCTTAAAGAAAATTGATAGTAAGTAATAGAAAAAAGGAACTTCATAAATGACGGTTTGTTAAATAAATAAATACACAAATAAAAATTTAAATTAAAAAGCTTCACGAATAATATATACAAAAATGTATAGATTTTATATCTATAATATATAAAAATATTTTAATAGGTATATAAAAATATTTTAAAAATAGTTTTTGTACAAAGTTAAAAAGAGAAAATATTAATGATTAATATTTTTTAAAATCAAAAACAGTAGAATTTGGAAAAAAATGTGAAAAGTTTTGTTAAATATTTTTTTTTATTTGTACTCTAAGTCTATTCTTCTACCTTTTTTCACGTATTCTGCAAGAACTCTTTCATAAAAGTTAGGCCTACTTTTTATTTTTAAAAGGAGTCACTTTTCTATGGATAAAAGTGCTAAATCAGAAAGCCTGTCTTCTCCTTGAGAATTTCTCAAATATGTATGAACTCTTTTCAGAGGGGAAAAAGATCTCTCCACGGAAGCAACAGTCATTGGTAGTGTTTTAAGATTTGGGAAAATGTTTCACACAATATTTCACTTCTTAAATGTTTATAGAGGGATAAAACGTCAAGTGGTTGAAGTGAAGACGTAGTATAGAGAACTTTCAGCTCATTTTTTAAACTTGCAAAATCGAAAATTCCAGGGAAAAAGTTAATCACCGAAGATATTTTATCATCTGGGCTTGACTGAGCAAAACGACTGTAAATTATAAACTGTTATTGATAAAATCCGTGAAAGATTTATATCGTGTCTTAATTTGAGATTTAATATTGTCCTTTATTTCTACAAAAAGGCGCTTATAGTGAGTCTTTAAATCAAAATCAAGTAATCGGCGTTTCCGTGGAGGTTCAGCACAATCATTTATACTTTCAAAAATTAAATCAAATTTGTTTAGAAACTCAGTAGAAAGCCAACCCTCAAAACACTCGATTTCTCGCTCAGCAACTTCAACATCTGTTTGTTTATTTTGTATTAAATTAAACAATACATCGGTTTTAGCAAATATTTCGGAAACCGCGTGCAGTAAAAAGCAAAAATCTTTCCCTTCTAATTTAAGCAATAAACTTTCGGCCATTGAAAGTGCGTCAGTGTCCCATTCTTTTGGATGGTCTAAAATTTGCTTAAAAGTTTCAATAATATCTAATCTACAGTTAAAAATAACGTTAACTATTCGGGAATGGTAATGCCAGCGAGTTTCCGATACTCCCGGCATGCGTCTGTTTGCTATTTGTTTCAAAATATTTGAACGTTTAGTTGATTTATTAAAGAAGCGTACTATTGTGTTTATATTGCTAAAAAAAACTTTCAATTCAGGTATATTTTCCAGTGATTGAGATAACACCAAATTTAAAACATGTGCGTAGCAAGGAATAAAATAAGCCATTGGACAAGCATCCAGGACTTTTTTTTAACACCACCTCACCTACTTCCCCTGACATAACCGCGGCCCCATCGTAAGATTGCCCAACTAATTTCTCCTTGCAACCGTATACATCAAGTATATTGAAAATGTGTTTCGAGAGCTCATCGGCATTTCGACTCTCACTCACGTCAAAAAACCCAAGAAACCTTTCCTCTACTCCTTCCTCGGATAAGTAACGCAAAACGGCACTAAGTTGCTCCCTATGGCTCATGTCTGGTGTTTCACCAATCATGATGGACACAAATCGCGTTTCACTTATTTCTACTTTAATTTCGCATTTGATCACTGCGGCTATACTTTGTATTAAATCGTTTTGGATGTCATTTGATAGACCCGAAAAAACCGGATTACGTGCACTTGAACACTGTTCCAAATGAGAGTCCATTAACTGGTCATACTTAGATAAGTATAAAAGTCTTTCGACATAATTGCCACGATTATTAGAATCTGGCTTTTCATTATGACCCCGAAGTGCTTGTTCCTGTTTGCCTAAAAGAACTACCGTATATATAAAACGTTCCATTAGTTAACTTGTTTGTTGTGAGCTACAAAGGAATTACCTAACGAGGTTTCAATACGATCAGTACCGAATTCGTGCAAAGATAAACAGCTACGAATGTGTTTTTCCGTCTTGACATGTTTATTTGCCGAATTAATTAAATTGTTTATGTCAGCGTAGCCCGTGCGACTCCAAACACTAGGAGAATTAGAAAAAACGAGGCAAGGAAAACAAAACATTTTATTGAGCTTACAACTACCAGTCAACCAAGTATATTTTTGATATATGGATGCGTTGAAATGCGAAACAAAACCATCCTTGCGCTTATAATCTATTTTCATAGAAGAAGTAGAGCGTCCTATCTCTATAACTTTTTTTTTTTAAGAAAACTCAACTTACAAAAATAATTTTCTTCTTCCAAAAGCAAATCTACTAAACAACAATTTACTGTTAATAATGCCATTTTCTCCTTTGCTGAATCTAACTGAAAACAAAACAATTTAAACTTTTCACACTTCCCACACTTTTCACTGTTTTCGATCACTTTAAATAATTCTATATTGCACAACAATAATTCCACTCAATATTACTTTAAGTTACACATCGCACTCTGCTTCACAACTGAATTTTTCAAACAGAACTCACCTCAGCTACATACAAAACTCGCCAAATAAGTCGCAGAACAGCGGGTTATATTTTTGCATAAGGAAGCGTGTATCAAACAGAGAGGAGTCAAACGCGGTGAACGATAAGGGGAAAACAAGGAAAGAAAGCCAATTTGTTCTAACCAGCCACATATTTTTTCATAACGCGAAAATTTCCGGGTTACTATGCTTTGTTTTGCTATTGCTTTGCGTATGTGTTTCTTATGGGGTATGGAGAGGAGTATGTGATGTTGGAGAATAGGCATGCAATGATGTGAGTATTTGTATGCGTAGGGCAATAGAACGATATGAGAGCAGGTGAATAGCAGGTGGTGGGTTGGTAGAATTTGTTGCTTGCAAGTGCAGGTGTAATAAACATACAAATCTTATGTTTATATACACACATTAAGATGCATGTTGCTTGTTGGATTGAAACATTGTTGAAAGGTAGAATTTTAAAAGGTAACCCGGCGTGAATCGAGTTATATGGGCGCCTCGCCACTGATAGGTACTAGTATTTGATGGATTTTGAGTCAAAGGTGTCAATAGGCCGAGTCGTGGTCGCAGTGATAAGGGCAATAAATCCCCCTCTTTTTATACCCTATTCTAAGGGTAAATGAATTTTGACTCATAATTTGTAACATGCCTTTATATTGTCCGTAGGCCTAGGCATGTCCGTTCGTTCGTCGGCAAAAATGATGCCTTTAAACTGAAGCTAGAAAGCTGAAATTTAACCATATGTACTCTCTAGGGGCCCGAAATAATCAAGTTTAAGAATTTTTAAAATATGCCCACAATCTCAAAAAATCGAATTTTGAGCTAGAAAGCTGGCATTTTGGAATATGGTCTTTAGGGGCTGTGGAGTTAATTGTTTTTAAATCCGTCCACTGAGGTGCCCACTTTTTTAAAACGAAAGTTTTTTTTGAAGAACTTATTCTCAAAATATGTAATTAAAGTCGTTTTTCACAATTCCTTTATATAAGGATTCTGCAATGCCGGCCATAGGACGTTTTTTAACAAAAACTTTGTTTTTCAATAAAATCCTTTACTTAGATTTTTATCAAGCCCACTTAATGAGGGATAGGAATAGAAATAGGGTATAAAACAGTTCATTCAATGTTAGGTTAGGTTAGGTTGACGGGGCTATCAGCAAAGGCCAACACACTTAGACCAATGTTAGGTCCATTGTGGTACCACACAGATCTGGGGATTTCCCTCACTGCTCGTTGAACCAGTAGGAGCTTCTTATGAAGCGCGATAGACTTCTAACGCCAGTATTGGCTAAGTCACTTATGTCATTGAACAAGAAGTCCCCTAGATAGAGATTTCTTTTATGGGAGAGCGCAGGACATGGGCAGAGAAGGTGAAGTATAGTCTCCTCCTCCTCCTCGTCCATGCAAGTTCTGCAGAAGTCGTTTGAGTACACGCCAAGTCTAGATGCGTGCCTGCCTATTAAGCAGTGCCCTGTAATGACACCTATAGTGGAGCCAATATGTAGTCGGTTTAATGAGATTAGACACTTAGAGCGTCGCAGATCCAGCTCTTGGCGATAGACATGTATTGCTACTTGTCCACCTAAGGTTTGTTCTCTCGATTGGGGATAGCTTGAATAAGAGTTTGCATGTAGCGATTGGTATGCCTAGGGAACCTTTACAGGTAAAAGAGGTAGTGTGGTTCCTTTTTTGGCGAGATTGTCTGCCCTACAGTTACCTGGAATGTCTCTATGTCCCGGCACCCAACAGAGGTGAATGTTAAACTGCTCCGCCATCTCCGAAAGAGATGAACGGCAATCTAGGGCTACGATGGAATTTGAAGAGACCGAGTCCAGGGACTTAATCGCGGCCTGACTATCTCAGAAGATACGGATATCCTTTGAGGATATCACATTCCTCTTTAGCCACGCTTCTTTTATCGCCAAAGTTCCCGCCTGGAACACGCTACAATAATCAGGAAGACGGAAAGAGAGGCTAAGATTTAGCTTTTCTGAGAAAACGCCCCCACCTACCCCATCACTAGTTTTTGATCAATTGGCCCAAGCGGACTGTAGTCTTTTTATAATCTAATCTTAGTCCAAATGATGGCTTTTTTCTTACACTAAGAGAGTATGTATTTTTGTATCTAGGTATAGTTCGTCCAATCTCAAGGCCCACAAAGCTTCATAAAAAATGCAGTTTTCTACATGGAAAGCTGTGTCTCTTGATATTGGACGTACTGTACTTGTTCTGTTTTTTTTTTTGAATATGCACAGCACCGGTTTATTATACTTTGCCAGATGTGAATCTTAAAAAATGAAGGCTTTTAGGTGGCGTTGCGTGGCAGTGATTTCTGCTTTATTCGCCTATTACGACAAGCGCTGTAGTGATATTCGTATCCCATCGCTACACGCGACAAGTGTTGTATTGTTTAATGTGAATTAATTGGTTGCGATGTAGTGTGTCAAAACGTGTAGTTAACTTCCTCATTCATGTCAAAAATATATCCTTAATATTATTTTTGAGTTAAAAGTCAAAAATGGTGTATGCGAAATCGCTTAAAATAAAAATATCTAACTAAATCTTCAGGGACCACATCAAACCAGTCATAGTTATTTTACTGATCAACTTCATTAGCGCTACTAGTTGCCAATAGTATAAAACATAAACAAGAGCATTCGGCGGGAAGCATGAACTCACAGTATTTTGCCCTGGACTGTTCAGGAATTGCGCATCTGTCAAATTGTTCAGCATTTTCAACTATAACTTACAATAATGATAGGGGGCCTCTTGAGCTTATATTGGACAAGACGAGTCTATTCCATCACAATCTACACAAACATTTAATGCTATAATTCAATATAAGAAAGAAACCTCCCCTCCCAAAAAAACGACTTAGGGGAGAAATCACATCTAGGCAATTTTACTATACATGAAACACATTTAGCATCTTGAAACTACACAACAAGTGTACATGCACATCCGTGGGGTTGACACGACTGAAGATCACCGATGTCGTAGGTGGAAGATTAAACCTGGCAGCATTTATTGAAGTCGAACCGGCGATTCCCACACGCGGACCAGTAGTTCTCAGCATAGCTTCTATGGTAGGGAAGAAAAAAAAATCATTGTTATAGAAAGGAGTAATGACTGTCTTATCTTATTAGGCTAAATTGCTATCATCACCTTTAACGCTTAGAGAGTGCGACAGCCAAGTGAAGCACAAAGCCAGATTGCCAATATGCCAGCGTTCGTAGATCATTGACTTTCTGTCAGTTGGCAAATATTTGCAATATAACTGACGGTGAACCCATGACACTGCATTTTTTTTTTTACTCTAGACTGGAGCACTCAGACTCAATACTGGTCCATTGTACTACCCATAACACTGCATTGTTTACTTCTAAAAAAAACTTTAAGATTGCTTATTTCAAGAAGACAATTCGTGTGAAGATACTTTTGTTCCCTCAAAATATTAATTCGGCTCGACTGTACATCGAACAAGAGAACACCATCTGCTATTTGAGAATGATGAAAGGTAAATACCTACGTGTCCGAATAAAAAAGCATTTCTTTTACATAGTTTATAGCGAACATGTCACAGAAAAGGTTTACCTAAAAGAATGATGGTACAAAGAGAAAAGCAGATAACATGATGAAGAATCTCTTTACAAAAAAATAATCAAATTAAACTTAACGGTAGCGCGAGGGAAAATAGTTTAAAAAGTAAAAAAAAACTGGTTTTTCTTTGGGGATGTTGGTACCTATATTATTTTACTTTAAGGTCAGGATGTGTAAGTTCTATAAAAAAAAAATTAGTGACTAATGGTAACTGAAAAAACGACTGATTCTGATAGATAAACTACAATTTTGTTTTTAGTTATTTAATTGAGGTTGAATCGCCATACGCACCAATTCTTGAACTTCAACTTTATTTTTTTGCTCGTCAGATAAATATAGTTAAGTATGTACTTCGGTTACAATAAAACATAAACACAGTTCAAGGTATCGTGCGACTTTCTAACGAGATACCCAAATACTGCCGGAACGACTAATTCGAACTATGAACGTGTTATGCTCTAAATTAGAGCGAGCATAATCCTTCTCTTCATTGCTAACTCCTAGTCCGCCCGTATGACTCGCCGGTTTGACCTTAATGACAGTATCAGCTGAGCCGTTTTTTCTAATAACCCTTTTATGATTGTCAAAATGTCAATTGACAACTATGTATTTCCAATTTTAATTATTGTGAACGGGCAATTCTGGTTGATTTTGTCAATCGCAATCAATTAGAAAAAATCACTTTGGAAAGAATACCAATGGGATCGCCCGTTTATAATAGCACAATTGGGAAAAGGTCAATTATTATTATCAATTATTATTATTTTTTTGGATTAGTACGACACCCATTCCCCCTAAAATATCCATCTAGATATCAATGTTCGTTGCAGGGACGTTTAATCCTCACTCCGTCGTGAGCAAAGAATAAGATGTTCTTAAGAGACAATCAACTTTACTTCAAGGAGATAATGAACGAATGCAAAAAGCAGCAAATGACACTTCCTTGGTCAACTTCGATTTTAATCAAGAACTCATTGGTGACTCCAGCGGGGCATCTACCCCTGGTCTTTGCTTTCTCTAATTCATCGCTTAAGTATTTGTTGAGATTACCACAGCCAAATGTCTTTTATGTTTCGTCTGTATTATAAGATAACGAAAATATTATAATAATCCGATATTTATAAAAAAATTCACTTTGGCCAACACAAAACCTATAATACCGAAGATATTATGATTCAAAGACATTCACCAAAAATACAAGCCATGTACCTAGATCATGGCATTCAATATTTGGCCAACAATAACTACCATCACTGATATCTACTAATATTTATATCTTACTTTTATAAAAGGCAAATTGAATTTCGAGCATATACGTATGTGGAAACAAAACTCCGAATCTACGCAACAGATTTGAATTCCATTTTTTTCAACAGATTCAAAATTCTTCAAATCAATAAAATGCATAAATTATTTTTTTCCACAAAAAAGGAGGAAAAGGGTGCCTACTGTACAAACTGTATTCTTCTTTACATGACTTCACTTCCTTCAACTTGCCATTAATTTTGCAAATCCTAAGCGTGGAAAAAAATGGATGAACGAAAACAACTCCCTGGAGTATTTTAAGCTATCACCAGGTTGCTGCTCGATTCGGCAGCTGAGCAGAGCAGAGCTATGAAAACTTTTTAAAAAAAAGTTGTTTGTTGTTGTAAAAAAGTTTTGTTGAATCAACACAATATTAGCCGTGATTTTTTTTGCAATCCCATATGGGCTTATCAAATTTTCCATACAAAAACGCAATCCCACATAGGATTCGTAATCCCAGATAATTATCGGGGCTTAGGCATAAGCTTAGGCATAGGCATGCATTTACATAATTACATAATTGAATGTTTAATTCTTTTCTATTTCTATCAGTATGGAGCGAAAAGGGTTGCGAAAATATTTTCCGACCACTTCGATTGATGATAAATAAGGGTCAATGCATTTGGGAATCGATTTCCATTGCAATTCACTTGATGTTTGGGTATGGGTAGGTAAAAGATATATGTGTGTGTAGGTGTACAAACCTATTTATTTTCCTACTGGTGGGTCAAAGAGTAATTTCACTGAAATTGAGCAACCATTTAATGTATGTAATGGAACCAAGTTGGAAATGCCCCACAAAAGTTTAATTGAGGCCAGAATTTTCACTGGTTGTTTAAAAAGATTTAGTAAACTTCTCCGACTATACGCAAGATCGAGCATACGGGGAAGAAAATAACTAATTTATCCCAAAGCTTTGACGGTAGAATTATGCGGGCAATACAAAATAATGTGACCGAAGCCACCGGTGACTGCTTTTTCGAAAAATATTCAGCTAGACAAATCAAATAACTGCATTTTTTGTTTTTCGAGTGAATCCGGGCAGGTCTGCTTTAGACAATAGGTAATAGGGCAATTCTTGAGCACGGGCACAGCCGGACAGGAACAGCTAGTTAGAATAGGATAAGGATACAAAAATATTGTTAAAATATAGTCCATCAAAGATCACTTGACGTTGACACTGCTTTGCTGGTAAAAATTCAGTTTTTTAAGTGAGTTCAGACGAACTAAATCAATTTAATTCAATTAGTTGCTTGTGGTATCTTTATGTACCGAACGTTAGTCCGTATCAGTCCGTATTACAAAGATATTATAATATGTACTCTATCTTCTTCTTCTTTTTCTTGCCGTCGAGGTTATGATAGGGAGTAAATGGATCACAACCATCCGAATTAACTGCATCCCTAGTGGTCCGCCGGTTCAATCCCAATAAACATCGGCAGGCCTCCCGGATTCGGATCACTTTTTAGTAAAGGCATTGGTCCCAGACTTTTTATGGCCTCCTAATTTTCTACGATTTTGACACGTGCTCTCTTGTTTTCGTTTTGATCGGCTTCTTACGATACCGGTGATTTCCAGACGTGCTGCTACGCTCCCCTTAATGTTAAAATTGTCTATATAATTTATCCCCTTGCCGCCTTTCACGACAAGTATTGCTTTTGGGAGGGCTGTGCAGTTATATTCTCAGTTCGTCTCTTCACGGGATGTTCGATATTCACGACAAATGTCAGTATATCCGTACAAGATACAAACTCGTAACTCTGGGGCACATTTCAATAAAAAAAATGTTTGAAGTAAGTGGATTAGAGACACACGCACGATCATATATATTTTTTAAAAGAAGTAAACCACATTTTATGTTGTTTATTGTCCATTCTTTTTGTGTCGGTTAAGATAGTATAGTTTTATTTTACTAAAAATTACTATTACTTAAGTACAACGGACATCAATGACAAAATGGTTACTTATCAGAATAGTGCAATTGAATGGTGGCGAAATCATCGCAAGGCATATTCGAGTTCATATGCAAGGTTCTTCAGCAGCACTGCTGTATTATTGAAACTTCAGCACCTTTTTTTATGTCTGGGTAAGAGAGCAGAGCTCTTCTTGAACCTTAAAATCCTATGAAATTAAGATACATTAAAGTTTAAACCGAAACCGAAAATTAAATGCAAAAATAAATAAAACAACTTACCCACTACCATATCTTCTTTTGTTTAACGTATCTTTACCAAAGCGCATTTCGGAAAATTTTATTTTGTAAAATACAAGTAACTCTTTGTTTAGCTTCTACAAAATTTACACGTACTAGGTTCTAAAGCATATCAGAATTATAAGTAATTTGTTTCTATCGATTTAAATGTTATAGCACTTGCAAAGGAATATTTAGTAGTAGCTTGGTATCACTTTTTAACACCACAGTTGTACGTTACTCACAAGCCAACATCACAGCTACGGAAGAACGAGAAAGCCTCGTTTTAGTTGATTTTAGTTGAAGTTTTGCCAAGAAGAGGCAACCTTCGTAAACGACTGCCAATTGATTTTTAAAATTCGCTAATATTGTATTATTCAAAAAAATTATCTTAAAACGACTACCTATTCATGAACGATAAATGTGTGATAAATTGTTAAATGTTGCGGAATCCACGCATACCTACCTAGTACCTACTATTCCAATTATTAAAACCCAAACTACGTTTCGGATGGCTTACTAATAAAATTCAGCTAATTCTTTGAATTCATTTCGAAGTTTAATCACAGTACAGTAACGCGAACCTCAGACCCACTTTAAAGAACATCACATAGCTTCAAGACCCAGTTTTTGACCCCTTTATGATTCGGTATGGTCATAAAGTTGTGACAAAGATATATTTTTGTACCTTATTTCCGGTCACAATACGACAGGAGAGTATCTCAAACCGCGACCACATAAAAGCGTCAACCGCAAAAGCATAATAAATTAAAATAAAATAAAAACTCCACCCTCTTTCATTTCATCATCGTGGTACTATTTTTTCATTCCGACTGAATCATCATCGTGGCCTGTATCGTCATTCATGACATTGGTCAACAATTATATCCGAAAGAATGTTTTTAAGCGGCAAGATAATCCCAACGCATAAAACTTCAAATCATAAAAAAAATTACCCTACCTAAGTAAAACGAGATTATACGGTGCCACAAATAAATGATCCAACAATGATTTGTACTTGTTGATTCTCCGCTGCGGGATACCTCCTATACAATTACAATTCACCATGGATAAACTCCATAAAAAAAACATGACTGAATTTTTTTTCGTTTTACAGCTTTTCTCTTCTTTTCTCTTTGGAGCCACAGTATCATTTAAATTTAACTGCTTGGTTTAGATGGAGATAGTTAAAAACTCACTTTTAGCCTTGTGACTGGAATTTTTATTTTCTTTAAAATAATTTAAAACTTAATTTTAAGCAATTTGAATTTCTACTACTATTTGACAGCTTAAACAAATAGAACACACATTTCCCTTTCAAATGTATAAAATTTCAATTCATTCGCAATGCTTAAATGAGGAATGTTCCAGAGAGGACGAACAACCGATTTCAATGTCAGACATATACGTGAAAGTTTAAACAAATGCAAACTTTTTTGTTTTCTTCCTCCTCATGGAAATCACAAATGGTTTATATTTTGACAGATGGCTTAAATGGAGAAAGCCAGCAGAGATTTTGTTCAGTTCCATTTATAACTAAGACAAGAGATTTGTTCCATTTTTTTATGGCAAAACTATGAAGCCTAATCAAAGATTCAAAGGCACGTAACGTAAAATATATCATTGTCCTAGAAAAAAAAACACAAAGCAAATCATTTTCATTTTTTCTTTGATGTACATAATGTATGTCAAAAGGAGAACGGTACAGTAGCGGATGGGTTCATAGATGCACTGGAATTATTTGAGGTACGATTTCGATTGGGGAAAACCTCTACTGGACTTAATTGAAAAATAATCGACATCAAGTGTGTAGTGGGTGGCGAGTGTAATGATAGACACTAACGAAAGTACAAGTGAGTCTGATCGGCACGTACAAGTGTGGCTGCGGGCTCGGCAGATTGCCTATAGACCAACTTTTCACATTGAGGAAAATTCTGGAAGAGACAAACGAATTAAAATTCGAATCTCCCCATTTTTGTATCGACTTTAAGGCCGCATATTATTGCTATCATCGTTAGAAGCTCTCCTGGCTATGAGTCGTTACGCTCGAAAACATGCATTCTATCTAGTTCTGGAACGCATTATCTATACAGATCCGTTCAGTTCCCGGCGTACGCGAACGATATCGCACTCCCAGCGTGGTAGAGGCTTTGAAGAACAGGCCAAATCATCTCGAAGTCATCGAAGACAAACCAAGTAACTGCCGTCAACAGACAAACTAAGCATCTTCCGCCGCCTAAGACAAAACGTCACTGTTGACAGCAGCTTCTTTGAGGTAGTTACGGTATACACTTTTTTTTATTACTTGCACGCGCGAAAGGTGTTATTTGTACCTTTATAATGTCAATAGTTATACAGCGCGGGCATAAGGGAAATTTTGATTAGAGAGAGAGGAGATGCTGATGATGCACGTTGGTTTTTAATATGTTTAGCTTATAACGAGTAGGAAAAAACCAACACGGTGATTTGGTTACAAACTCTATGAGATTAACATAAATGTGGTACGGTATATACTTTACTTTGGCCCGTTTTATTCAAAACTTACTCTATTTCAAGTACGAGTTTTATATTATTATATAAGTTCAGTTATTAGTCATAATTATATAAAGATAGCACGGAATAAGTTCTATTACTATTGTTGCTGAGTCAGCGGTCAACGAACCACTTTTCATTTTCCATAGCTGTAACAAAAAAGGTAGTAGAAATCATGTCAAAAAAATATACGACGAAAGAAAGAAAATATACTGGAAAGAATACCTTCGTAACTATTCATCGATAAACACTCAGGGAACAAACCCTATATACCCAACAAATAGAACTATAAGCAGGTTCCGAGAAGAAACGCCGACTTTTAAAACGCGGCCTATTTCACTGTTCGAAAGCGAAATAACGCCGGATTTCGACGTTCGGCTTTCAAAAAAGATTTAAAAAGGCTTCTTTAGGAATAAATTCAAAATTTGACAACTCTCCCGATCATCATGGAAAATAAAGCCG
This sequence comes from Portevinia maculata, assembly GCA_949715645.1. NCBI lineage: Eukaryota > Metazoa > Arthropoda > Insecta > Diptera > Syrphidae > Portevinia > Portevinia maculata. The sequence continues at coordinate 35,090,300 of OX454526.1, read as the reverse complement.
AACTCTATAAACAAAATTACTTAACTTTGTCAAAGCCAATTGAAGCTCAAAGTAAAGAATTGGGCGTTATTTCGCTTTCGTCAGTGAAATAAGTACGAATATTAAAAGTCGGCGTAATTTCACGACACCCTGCCACTTTACTGCATCCATACTGGTCCGCCTGTTAGGTTCGCCGGTTGGACCTCAATAAACATCGGCAGGCTTAATGCTTTCGGATGACTACATCACTGAAGCCAATCAAATGCTCTTGTTTGTGTAATGAACCAGGAGTTTTAGGCCTGCCTTTTTTACGACATCGACATGTGCATGCTCCCAATTTTGAATATTGTTTGATTGACTTTTTAAGACACCGGTGATATCCAGTCGTATCAACCCACGGATTTGGATTTGTGTCGCTAGGCTCACCTGGATATAAAAATTGAATAGATGTGTATTCTCCCATTAGTCGCCTTTTAAGATAAACGCTGTTTTGCTGCAGTGATTTGTTGAGCCCGTCGCTAATATAGTTTATAAACTTAAAATTAAATTATTGTGATTTTTTAAAATAACGACTAACTTATTGTCTTTGATGTTTTTGTTTTATTTTTTGTTTACGGTCTAAATGAAACGTTTGGTTTTGTAGTAAATCGTGACTTAATTTGATAGCCTCAAAAGCAAGCTTCAACCCTTCCTGTAAAAAAAATAAAACGACGCATAAACTTCAATACCGACAATGATCGTTCATCTGGTTCCCACCAGGATCCATGCCAAGTTGTGATACAAATTAATTTTTTATCTTTGTGGCGAAGTAAGAATTCCTTAATTGCCTATTGAAAAGCCAGACTAAACCGTTCGATTGGAAATGATATGTAGTTCTTTGAATTCTATTTGACCCAAGAATATCCATATTTTCTTAAAAGAGTGTCTATTGGAATTGTGAATGCGATCCGTTGATTGTTTTAGGAACTCCGAATGGAGAAACCGAATTATATATATAAATCTTGAGATATTTTTTACATGGAAAGGACCAAGAACACAAATTTATCTTTGGTTGTTAAAAGATACGTATAGACGCTTGATGGAGAAAGATGGTCATCGAAATACGAGGGCGGGTCAATAAGTCCGTGACTTTTGGAATAAAACACAGATTTTTTGATAAAATTTTTTTTTTATTTTTCACCGTAGTCTCCCTTGAGCTCTATAAACTTTGTCCAACGCTTCTCCAATTTTTTTATCCCTTCCAAAAAAAAATGATTTGTCGAGGTCCTCAAAATAGGCCTTTATTTGCGAGATGACTTCATCATTGGAGTCAAATCTTTTTCCACCAAGCCATTTCTTCAGGTTTGGGAACAAGAAGTAGTCGCTTGGAGCCAAATCTGGAGAATAGGGTGGATGAGGGAGCAATTCATAGCCCAATTCATGGTTTTTTGCCATGGCAACTGCACATGTGTGCATCCTTGCATTGTCTTGGTGGAAAAGAACTTTTTTCTTGGCCAAATGAGGTCGGTTTTTTTTCAAATCGTCATTGAATCGGTCCAATAAGTTGGCATAATATTCCCCATTGATTGTTATTCCCTTTTGAAGGTAGTCAATGTGAATTATCCCGCGTGCATCCCAAAAAACAGTCGCCATAACTTTATTGGCTGACAAACCCACCTTGGCCTTCTTTGGCGCCGATTCACCCTTAGAAACCCACTGTTTTGACTGTTGTTTGGTCTCTGGTGTGTTGTGATGGATCCATGTTTCGTCCACGGTTACAAAACGGCGCAAAAACTCCTCCATATTGCGATTAAACAACGCCAAACCTTCCTGTGAAGTTGTTACACGATTGCGTTTGTGGTCGACTGTGAGCAAACGCGGCACCCATCTTGCGGAAAGCTTTCTCATGCCCAAGTGATCATTCAAAATTGAAACCACTGAGCCATGCGAGATCCCTACGGCTTCCACAATCTCTCGCACTTTCAATCTTCGGTCGGCCAACACCATATCGTGAATTTTTTCGATTGTTTCGGGTGTAGAGACCTCAACTGGGCGTCCAGGACGTTCGGCATCTTCAGTGCTTGTGCGGCCACAACGAAATTCAGTAAACCACTTTTTTACCATTGAAATCGATGGTGCAGAGTCCCCATAGTATTTTTCAAGCTTAGCCTTGGTCTCGGTAATGGTTTTTTTTCGCAAGAAATAATGCTTAATAAGCACACGAAATTCACTTTTTTCCATTTTCTCCTCAAATTAGTGAGTAGTCTGATAAAAATAGCTGTCGCAGCAAGTTTAAATTTTGACAGGAGTCAACTGACAGATGCCTGTTGACAGGAGCAGTGTTGCCGTTTCAGTAAAGAGGTCAGAAATTCAAAAAGTCACGGACTTATTGACCCGCCCTCGTACATGTGAATGTGGCAAAATAGACACTTTCTTATTGGGAAATCACGATATTTACTATTGGTCAGCCTTGTGACTTTGCATTTTTGACACAAAACGCAACGTTAACGTCGCGTTGATATTGTGTTTTGTGTATTTGGACAAACATATTTAGAAGTTATGATCTTTCGGCTTATTCTTATGGTTAGATGCGATAAGCTGTGATGATTATTAAAAATGTTACGTCAAAAAAGATGTGGAATCTATGGGCGGCTTACATATGGAATTTTTTCTAGTATTTACTTTTCAGAAAAAAACATTTAACTCGCTGTCTTTTTCACGTTCTTTGGAAAGAATTTTTATATTATTTTGTTCCTAAAAGCCTAAACACGACGAGTAAATGGCTCGACCATAGAAAAAAAATGGACAATAATGCTATAGATAAGAGGATCTGTAATTCCTATACTTGAGCGGATGAGCCATTGGACAGAGAAACGTAGAAATGCCTCGCCTTAGACGGATAATGAACACTGCAGATGCACTATTTAAATAAGTAAGTGGTGCAATAGCCCATTAATCGATGCTAGATGCTCAGGATTTATGTTGTATTTCAAAAACAACAAATTATAAAGTTTCCTGACTCTATGAATAAGTCCCAAACTGTTTCGATGATACTTCATCAAAAGGCTTCCATTTTTTACAATTCACATTTTATGTTTGCCTGGATTTGTTCTTCTATTGAAAGCGAACGAGGATGATATAAGGAGGGTAGTAAAAAGAACATAGTGCTGACAAAAAAAACTGGAGCAATTGAGTTGGGGTTTCTTTTTTTCTTTCAATTGTCGTCAAGGTCAATTTTAGCCTTCATTGTAGCTTAGTTACGGTATGTTTTGTATGTTTACACCTAACTTTCAAATATTAGTTTTTTCTATCTCCTTATTTAGGTGTTGTTGTGTGCTCTGCTTTGCTATTTTTTTACTTCTTAAAGGTACAAAAGAAGGAAAAAAATAGTTCCATTTCATCTCGTATGTTTTTGTGTAGCGTTGATATTGACTTCACTGTCTTAAAATAGAAAAATTAAATTAAAAGCTACATATTTTGTCTATTTAAGTGGGGTTTCAAAATTTGTTGACGGAGACATATTGCATCGCTTTAGTTTTTAAGATGGGATCGGATGGTGCTCGAGTCTCCTCCTATACGTATCCGAACTATCATCCTCTACCTCTAGGCTACATAAATATTCCCTTTATGAAGTTGAAAATTATTAGCGCAAGCACGTCAGAGATAATAAGTAAAGGTCAATTGGTAGAAGGTGGGCAAGCCTTTTGGTTTATTGGGGTTTTGTTTCTCAAATTCTTGGGAGTTGCTGCTCTTTATTTGGACAAGTATAGTTCTGAAAAAAAATTGGTTTCCTTGCCTCTCCGGATTATTTGTGTTTTCCTAAATTCCGCAATCAAGGGGTTAGACATGCAAGTTAGTAATTATAAATTTGGAATTGGAATCTCTGCTTTCTGATGTAATTAGATTTGGTGTGAAGGAGAAAGAATAACAAATCTCCACGAAATGCATTCTATCGAAGGTTAACTAAGTAAGCATTTTTGACTTTGAAATTCATTTTTTTATTCATTGATAAATATCTACTTACATACTAGACAAAAATGATTAAACCTAACTTAAAATTAACAGGATACTTATTCTTATTTATTGGTCCTTATGCGAACGCTCTAAACTTAACTATATCTTAGAATTATTGCCTTTCGGCCTACGAACTATTTTACGAACTAATCTTACATATATATTCCTCGAGAAAATTTACTAAAACTCGGTATCATTATTGAGATTTTATATAAAACAAATTACAAACTACCTATTCTACTTACTTAAACTACTTAACGTATTCTAACTATAATTAGGATTCTGAGCACTCGTTGCCTTGCGCAACAAGTGGTCAAAATCCCAATTGCTTTCCGAGCGCCTGGCAGTCGTCAACGTGCACACGCGCCGCCGTGAGCCGACTGAAGCCTTACAGCATCAGTCAACTCCCGGAAGCACCACCACACGTTGGCGAGCCCGGCCTCTCCCAAAAACGCCCTAGCTGACTTAATCTAACTTATAAGCTAAGAGGAAGTTACCTAGAGTAACGCACCGTCCTGGGAGGGCATGTTGACCCCTCCCCCCTCAACAAGCCACCAAAATTCGGCGAATTGCTTTTCCTTGTCGAATCTATCCCTCTCCGATATTGTGGTACTAAAACGGAGGAGCTCATGAGCATTGGCGACGTCCCCGTCATGGAGGAGCCGCTTATCTCTCGCGCTGCGGTAGCGATGGTATAAGACCGGAATATCATCCCTCGTCTGTACCAGCCCTTTTGCATCAATATGGATAAATGCCTCTGGCGGGATAAAGCCAGACCGGAGCGTACTCTCAATGTACATTTCATTGGGGTAGTAAGCCCCAAATATCAGACTATTGTCGCTGGCCATCGCCCTTGCAACGTGCCTTCGAGTGACCTTAATGAGGAAATTGTCAATCCTATTCAACTGAGCCCCATCGTATAGGACCTTGTTGGGATAGTATTTTATATAGTTGGATTCAGGCGTTCGGAACAATCGGAGACAGGTCCTAAGACATTGTCTCTCCAAAACCCGTATCTTTTCCATATAACTAGGCGCTATATTAAACCACAATGGACAACCATAAGCGATGATCGGCCTTATAAGGGCCACGTAGCAAATGACCTTCACTCTGGAGTCAAGTTGACTGCTATGAAACAGTCTCCTTGTCAGAGCATAAGCCCTCTTGGCCCCAGCAAGACAAGCAACTATATGTCTATCGAAATATAGATACTGGTCAAGCCAGATACCTAGATATCTAACTACGCTTCTCACCGCCAATGGCTGCCCATCCTGTCCAATAATGGCCAATTTCTTCCAGTTTTTTCTGGTATCCCTAGAGGCCCCAGCCAATGGAGTTCTGAACAAGATTGTTTCCGTCTTCTGAAAGTTGATTTTCAACTTCCAGTCGTCGCAATATCGCTTAATTTGATCGAAGTCACGCTGCAAAAGGATATTAATGACCTCGATTTTAGGACCTGATCTGTATGCCACCAAATCGTCGGCATACGCTATAGCATGGCTGAGTGAACCCACCAGATCACTCGTGTAAATGTTAAACAGGATCGGAGAATTGACCGCCCCCTGCTGTAAACCGTTTTTAATTTGAAAGACTCTGCTCGAAGTCACGTTGCCACATTTGACAACGAACTTCTTTCCCATAAGCATATTATAAATTACATATAGCAAAGGTTTGTGCATCCCCCGCCTGGTCAACTTGTAGAAAAGTCCCTCTAACCATACGGTGTCGAAAGCCTTCTCAAAATCAACCAGACAAGCACCCGTGCATTGGTTCTTGCATTTATTCCACTGAATGTCGGAAACCAGTTTCGACGCGGCATGAATAGTGTCATGCCTCGCCCTGAAACCAAACTGGTTGTCCGGGATTATGTTATTGTCCTCGACCCACTTTAACAGGGCTCTATTGACAACCTTTTCAAAGACCTTGCTAATATTCGGAAGTAAGCTAATTGACCGGAGATTGGCAGGGTTCGTCCTATCTTTACATTTTTTCGGGATAGGGTGTACCACAGCTACCTTCCAATGCGCCGGATAATGTGCATTATTCAGCGCATTGTTAAACAGCGTGGTGAAAATATCTACAGCCTCCAAAGGCAGGTGTCTCAATACGACGTTTGGAACACCATCCTTCCCCGCCGACTTTTTATTCTTTAGTGACTCGAAGATGCACAGAAGATCATTCTTCGACACGAACAAGTGCGATGCATCTCGGCCATTGGCGACAACTGCATTAGCATGGTTTTCATCAGTGAACACGGTGAATCCGTTATTCTCAGATCGCCAATTCTCAAGTTCGGTGCGCAGATAGAAGTGGCTCACTAGAGCCCTATTCTCAATGTCGTGGTTACGGCGAACAGGATTGTTCACCGTATACACGGCCTCGAAACAAGCGCCCAGCAAATCCACTTTCTCCTGTGGGTCCTCGACCACGAAAAAATCGTCGTTTGAAGCGACACTTTCTGGACTTATTCCAGCAGTCAGTACTGTCTGTCTGTTCTCTGCTGTCTGGGAGATTCGAACACAAGGAATATCATTGTGATCTTTCCTCCTGAACAACTTATTTATCTGTACTAAGTAAGCATTCTTTTACATCAAATGGACCAAGAAAAACGTCACTTGTTGTTGAGTTTTAATGTTGACTCTAAAACTATTCGACTGATATCGCTAAAAACTTTTGTTTTGTTTTTTCTTATTAGTCCCAGCGTTTGTTATTGATTACTAATAAAATTATTATTTTCAGTAATTCGAACGAATTGTTTTATATGTGATTCAATATCTTTTTCTTCTAGTTGCATCCCTACTGCGGTTCGCTTGTGGAGTTCACCGATTCCACATCAACAAATATTGGCATAATTCCTTTTTCGGATCACTTCATCACTGTAGTTGCATTTTGTGTGATCCGGCAACTTTTATGTATGCCTCCTTTTTTTAACGATTTCGATACGTGCATTCGTTCATTATTTATTTTTAGTTGATAATGCTTTTACGACATCGGTGATCTCTAGCCATGTCACCCACGGATTTGCACACTTACGGAACAGTTTTGAAATGGTAAATATTTAATCAAAGTAAATACATATGTCTTAATTAATTAATTGTAATGATGATGGGACATGATGCCTTACGCAGTCTCCCAACTCAAGGAAATCGAAGAGGCAAAATTACCCGTAGATTTTAAAAGAAAACGAAGCAACTGTCTGCTGGCTTTTATTCGGGAACGCAGGCTTTTCGAAACAGTGAGGGAAACCTTGTCACCAAAGCGCAGGAAATAGTAGATATGATTAAGCAGCACTTCCAACAGCTGCTAAATAGGCATCTTGTAGAGAGAATGATAGAGCAAGAAGATAACCCACATTGTGTCAATGAAGAACCGATCCAATCACCCAGTATAGAAGACGTTGGCTTCACTTTAAAAAATCTTAAGAACAACAAGGCCGATGGTTTACCAGCGAAGCTCTTCAAATACGGAGGTGATATTTTAGAAAGACCCATGCACCAAATCATCAACCATTTGTGGGTGGAAGGGAATGCCTGATGACTGAACCATTAATTCCATATACCCCCTCCGCAAGAAAGGCGATCCTATGTCTTGCAAGAACTATCAAGGTATATCCTTGGTTAGTGTTGCATATAAGGTCCTATCCAACCTACTGTAGGAACATGTCAAGCCGTCCTACAACACACTTATCGGCACGCACCAGAGTAGCTTCCGGAGCCGCAGATTGATATGACCCAATTTTCACACTGAGGCAAATCCTGAAAAAGATCAACAAATTTCAAGTCGAGACCCACAATTTTTTCAGACTTTAATGCCGCATGATAGGATCCATGTCTGGAGCTCTACATGTAGAGGACTTGAAGCACGTGTTGTAATGTGCAGTTTGGAAGCAGCTCCTCAGAAGTATTCCAAACTTGCAAAGGTTTTCGTCAAGGAGACGTGCTGTCATGTAACTTCTTCAACCTTGTTCTTAAGAAAATAGTGCTGTCTTCAATAGGTCTATCCAGCTACTAAGGTATGCGGACGATATCGACATTTTCGGACGTTCCCAGCATGCCGTGCTAGAAGACCAAGTACTTGCTATCAACAAACAAGCAATTATCTGTCCACCGACCACCGCCTAGGACAAAACATCAGTGTTGAAAGCAATAGGTTAGGATATGTTAGGAGGGTTGCATACACAGTTCTGTAATTATCACCCAGAGGCCAAAAAAGACCCACTGGAAGTACCCATATAGTGTATGATAGGACGCGCAGCTTACAAACCAAATTGGAGCTGTCAATGAATCGATTAATATCCGATTGAGGCATATCTGATAGGTCGCTAAGAAGTCAACGAAACGTGTTCCGATGCAGGAGAACCGTCCTTCTTGGAGTGCCGGGCAGGGGCACAGCAGATTTTCGTTTTCTTCCACATATCTGCAGCTTCTGCAGAAGTCATTTGTGGGGATCCCCAGCCTTCTGGCCATGTTACCGATTATGCAGTGTCCGGTTAATACCTCGACAAGCACACGGATTTGGTTTCTGTCAAAGGACAGTAGGAAATTTGATTAATTTTGGCAATGACGGGCCACAGACACGGAGTTATGGAACAACGTGTAGTGTTGTCCCACATTTCCATAGCTAGTCGGGTCGTGATACCGGCGATGAAACTCTTAGCCGAACCTGCACGTCAGCCTCTAGTCGGTTCATATCCGAGCCGCATCAGGCCCGCATATCTACTGTCCCGTTCGCTGTTACACAAACGTGCCCACGAACATAGCAGAGTAATACCAAGTGATAGCTAATTGCTCTGAGTGCCAGGAGGCACTCTTTCACGCATTTCGCGGAGTCGATCGCTTAACAACTAACTGACTGTCCACGCAGGTGGTTTATTCCATTCCTGGTAGTTTCTTCGTTAAGACTGACGGTGCTGCTTTCTTAATAGCGTAGATTTCAGCTTGAAGAACACTGCAGTAGTCTGGGCTCATGTACCCTCCTCGGTCTTTGAGCCATCTGCGAAAATGGAAATACCTTTGGTGACCGTGCTGGGTGAGTTCTAGTCATGTCGAGCGGTTATATAGACTTTGAAGTTCTTATTAAATTCATACCTGGGTTTTATAGAAATAGTTAGTTAGGGGCATGAGCCCCCTTTGATTAAAGGTGTCCAGTACGCACGAGTGTCCGAAGGTGTACAGCCTCCAAATTGCGAAAAAAAATCCCCAGCAATCCTTTGAACCTTATTCAGTTTTTGAGGTAGAATTTGGTATTTACCGCCTCCCACCAGGACCAGATGATCGAGCCATTGGTGTGAATGGGTCTCACAATCGAGGTGTACAACCAGTGTACAAAGTGCTGTTGAAAGCAATTACTTCGAGGAAGTTAAGGAGTTCATTCACGAATAACACCTTAGTTGAGATCCGACGGAGAATTACCTTAGACAACCGCTGCTACTTTGGTTTGGCAAAAGGAGCGCCTACAACCTAGATTCTCCAATCACTTGTTTGGGCGAAATGGAAGGGACATACAATTTTAAGCCGAATCCGTAGGGCGAATTTCAGAAGCTTCTTATGACAATTGATACTCTTGGATGTTTGTCAGACATTTGAAGAGGTGAGGCAGAGAAAAAAAACTTTAGGTGTTACTTGGCCCGGCGTGATTTGAACCTGATACCTACACTAACCACTGAGCGTCCACAAACATGCATATTCTATCGAACCATAATCCTGCCTTCAGATTTAAAGCGCCGATTGCTGGTCGATAAGTAGGAAATTAGGAATGTTGGGTTCTTTCCAGGGAAAAAATATGCTCCGGCGGATATTGAGTATCGTGAACCGCATATTTTGTTTGATTTTTTCTTACCTACTTTTTTTGAGCATGGTTTAAAACCTTCTTAAAAAAGATATCATATTTTCCTTTATAACCTACTGCACCTTTTCCCAAGTAGGTATCATGTGGTTTTCAGCATATATACTTATCAAAGATTGTTTTTTTTACAATTGTTACGTTCATAAGAGAAAAATAAGAAGCAGTATTGTTATTTTTAATTTTCTGTAGAAAAGCGAGCTGGAAATCAAAATTTTTCCAGGGCAAGATAAATGTAACTGACTTAAAAATAAATATCTCGAAAGTAAAAAACCACATCAATTTTATTTAAACGCAGTTAAAAGGAATATTTGTCCTTCTAAAATTAAAGCCCAAAATTTCTGTCCTAGGTATTAGCGGAGATGTTCGTGTTAGCGAAGTCTCATATTGTTCAATTTTTGCGTTCTCTAAACTATATTTATACTCTTATTCCCATTGCTGTAATTTTTCATATTCCAACTCGTGCATTTCCTATTTGAACATTTTCACACAGAAGTGAACCACCTACCAACCAACCGCAGCTTTTTCCCAATTCTTTCCAACTCGTTCAAACGATTCGGCAACGAAATGATACAATGGAAAGTATAGGCACAAAGAAAATAAGAATTTCACGTGTTGTTAGGCCATTTCGTTCAAGCCGCATGGTATGGTATGATGTGTGAAACGAATACAGAAACAAGACAAAACATAGATCGAGCGCTGTAACAACCATTTTGATCAAACCATCTGATCTTGTGTAAGTACTCGTGCAAACGATTCTGCAACGAAATGATACAATTGAAAGTTAGGAACGCACAACCAAAAAAAAACCTGTTTTGTATGGACCATTTCGTTCAATTCCCTTTTGAACTTCACTGAACGACTAAACATTTTTGGCACGCGTCGCTACTGCGTGTTAGCATAGGTCAAGGTACACCAAAGTAAGTCTTTTCTCAAATTCTTTGTAAATGATGTCCACATTGGAGATAGACCCTTGCTGTTCAACGACTTTTTTATAAGATTATACCAAAGAATTATTTCCCAGAGTCTTGACATTCAACTTAGAATAACCCTGTATAGCCTTGCCATATAACTGAACCATTCCTTTTCAGCGGACCGTCGATGCAGGCTATTATACACAAAGATTTAAACGAATACCTACCCTCAAGCTCTGTTTGGCTCAGCAAGCTGGCCCCACTACTCACATAACTGGGAACTTAATGGCAGAATAGCAGGAGGTGTATAAAATGAAAACCACCAATTAAAACGATCTGACGCAATCAATTCGCATAATAACTGAGGTAAATTCTGTCGCAACCCTTAAATTATATGTTTCCATGTTGGTGTAGGTATGTAATTATTACTTTTATCATTAGTATACTTTTTTTATTGTTACAAATAATGTACAAACATTAATTACTTTTGCAATTATTCTGGAAGCCCTGAAATGGTAAGTAGGTCGAAAACGGACGGCCATGTTCATCCACCTGCTTCTGATCCTAAGAGAGATTTAAATCGGATATAACAACGTTTTCGAAATGATTTATTTGCATAGTTAATGGCGCAAATATGTTGTCCAGGTGTAACTATTTTCCATAATTCTATTTAAATGCTCCTTTGTCATTTTAGGCGCGCAACCACACCTCTTAAGGAAAGCTATTTATAAGTACCTATGTATTTATGACGGGCAAAAAAAACAACATCGCGCCTTCCATCGAAACATCATTAATCATCCCGCACTTCATAACTAATCACTTTTGCACCACAAGTCCATAACTTTAAACAAACCCCACAGCCAAGCGTTCCATTCGTTATAGTTGTTAGCTGCAGTTAATAATGCCTGACTTGAAAAAATCTTGTGAACATTTTATACACCAACAAAGACACGCTTTCATAAACTCGAGAATAGTTCCCAATCAATTATTTTTTGTTTGGTCTAATCAAAAACTCAATTTTTAAGTTACTCAATCGAATGGAAAACGACGCCTCAGTTCATTATTTATTTATTTATTTTCTGAAACACTATTGGTGTGAAGCGTTATCTCTTTGAAGGAATTTATGAGTAAACAATTTGTTTGCCGGCAAAACTGATATCGGAGCATAGCTGCAAGTGTTTGCTTTTTTTTAAATGTCTTTCCAGCCGTATTCAATTTATCTACCCTCAGAGACAGCGAACTGGCGATTTGTAGTTAATCTATGTCAAAAATTCTGATATATCGGACGGTTCAAGTTGATTCCTTTAGTATAAACAAACAAATGCACTTTGTTAGGTACGAGTACCTAAAAAAAAAAACAATAGTTCCTTGCCCTTTCGACGATACAAATACGAAACCGATAAGATACCCGTTCTACCTGACTAAAAATACAAATGGTTATTGGTTGTTCGTTTTATTTTTATAGATAAAAATACATACAACAATTTAGTGATGACAGATGCAACTAATTTTCGTTTCATTTCGATTGTGGTTTTAAAGGCAGTAAAATTGTTCAAGTGGTTGAGGATTAAATCATGCAAATCAGGCAATATTATCGAAATATTCATGCACATACTTAAGTGGTGTAATTTGATACATGAAATCGGGAAAAAACCCCGGGGGTTCCGTTTCGGTTGAAATCCTTGACAGTTTCAGCTCTAATAAATTTCTATATTCCACAAAATTATTCATCAAACAAAGGACGGAAAATAACACGTGCACAGTCCCGTGATAAACTGATCAACCTGATGAAAAACTAAAATACCAAATAGAACGTATGGCACTAATTCACTAATTAAGGAAATTGGCATGAGCATATAGAGAATATGTTGTAGAACACAATAAAGTGATAACTTTTTGTGATGACAAATTGGATACAAACAAAATTTCATTAAAAGCGAACAAGGTTATTGATTTGTTGTTGATAAAATTATTATATGTACATATTAACATAATTGATTTTGACCTTTATAAGTACTGGAAGCAGGGTAGGCAATATGCTTTATCGCAAAGCTTGTACACAGTGTTTACATTGTTGCGGTAACATTTCCCGCCCACCACTCTTCATCAACTAACTCTCCTGACCAACTTTCTCTTTTTACTCAGGGTCTGAAGAAGTGGAGGGGCAGCCATGGCTCCATCAGCCAAGGGTCAACTTCTCCAGAGCCTTAGGGGAGCAAGGTAAGCTCGGGCATGAGTATGTGGTCCAAAGTGTAGAAACCCGCTCAGTTGATAGTCTGCGAGCTGTTCAGGAGACACATCCCAACAGACAGATGATCTGTGAGGCTTTAGGACGATACAGGTCATTCAGTAAGTCCGGATGGTGAGTCTGACAAGGAGCGTCCGGACACTCCCAACGGACCAACATATTCCCAACACGTCCGTCTATGTCTGCAAGGGCGAAATGAAACCAGAGCATAAACAGACGGACGGCGGCGTGAAAAGACCTTAAGAAATCTACAGCGACACGAACGAGATGACTACATTGAAATACCAGCACCGAAAATTACACTGAACAGCAACGGCTGCGAGCCCAACAAAAAAACATTGACATATGTAAGTAGCTTCATGGAGAACTGGCCTAAGATTGGCACTCCTTTTCCCACAAAACTACGCGCGGTGCCACCGAGATAGCAAGGGAACATTAACTTGACAAATATCGAAATTTCACTGACTTTTCCTGTTCGACTGGTTTTCCGGATAAGATTGTTGGTGGCTGGTCCTAGGGATTTTAAAAATCCTATCCCTTCAGGTTTGACTTCTTTCTTACATTTTCTTGAAAGGTTACTTTTTCTTAAATCGCGAATTGTCAAATGGGAAATGTTTGGTGTAGGTCTAGGGTCGGACACCCCGTCCGCCCAGTGATGGACGAATTCGAAAGGTTGAGAGACGTGAGAGGATTAGCAGGATCATGTTAGCGCATTAATGTAAAAATTACATAATGCAGCTAAAAATAGCATGGTTCAGCTAAATTAATGAACGGATGGGGGTAGAACAAGAGTCAGTTGATAATCTCAGAGCGACAGCTAAATTATCGTGTGGGAGCTGTTAATTTGTGCACGCCAAATATGTGTGAGTGTGAGCGAGTACGTTGAAACCAGTCGAATTGGTTAGACGTTTCGGGAATTTTTGTGAGAGATTAAGAAAAAGCTAAAGTAAATAATCGAGAAGGGTTGAAAGCGTAACGAGGTGAGGTCAACAGAAAAAGAAAAGAAATAAGGAAGGAAGAAAAGAAATAAGGAAGAACTGAAAAAAAACAGGAAAAAGTTGATAAGTATAGTGATTTGTGTAGTTAGGAGAGTTAAAAAAAGGAGATCTCGGTTAACCTTTTAACCGCAAACGCTGCGGCTACGTGAACCCACCCCCAGCTGAGCGATCGGGAAACCAGCACAATTTTCTTTCTTGCTGGAGGAATTCCATTCTAGCGATGAATAAACGACTTCGTCAATAAGCAAAATATGAGTTAATGGACAGGTGAGAACCCTCATGTGATTCAGCACTTCATCCGCGGTTTTCATGCCGGTGGAGTCATTATGACGTTTTTTCCGTCGATGAAAATGATCGTCATTTTACCGTAAATGGTATTCGCTACAGAGACATGTTGGAACGTTATTTCTTTGAGCAATTGCATGAATTGTACATCAGTGATATGTGGTTCCAACAAGACGGTGCCACAAGCCGCACAGCGGGTGCAACAATCGAGTGATTGAAGTCTCAGTTCGGTAAACGTGTTATCTCGAGAAACGGACCCGTCTATTGGCCGCCGAAATCGTGTAATTTTACGCCTCTAGACATTTTTTTATGGGGCTACATTAAATCATTGGTCTATGCCACCAAGCCAGCGACGTTAGAGGAGCTTAGAGCCAATATTGAACGAGAAATGCCGACGGTATCGGTTGAAATGCGCGGCCGATTCATTGAAAATTGGGTTCAACGTATCGACCCCTGCATACGTTCCCGTGGTGGACATATGAACGAAGTCGAATTCCATTCATAAATGTTGAGATAGTAATTCAAGCGAATACATTTTTTTTTGAGATATCTCAAGTAGGTAGTTGGCATTTTATTTAAAAAAAAAAAAATTTCCAAGTCGTCGATGAAAGACTTCTTTTTTTTTAAAGGAAATCCAAATCCCAGAGCACTCAGACTCCACTCCTACCAAGCAGAAATCCCAATTTTGGTGTAGAGGCTGGAGAATGGGTGCTGTTGTTCGCCATTGGGATTGAACCTGCACCGCACGGCTCACAAGCCAACACACTAACCTCTACACCGTCGCCACCCTAAGACCCTTGATATGGTAAACATTTTTAAAATGCGTACTAACATTTGGGGCGCCAATTTGCATGGCTTTGGGGCAATTTCGTAATATGCACATGAACATTGGAGATTTGGGAATTTCGTAGGGATTTTGGTAAAAAAAAGTTTGTTAAGTATAAAAAAAAATACCTGCCAGCTGGATTACTTTTTTTGAGATTTTGTCCATTTTAGATTTTTTAGTTGGGTATTTCATACGACTCCTATTTTCAACGATTCAATATTAGAATTCCGGGAGGTCTACCATAAATAGAAAAAAATTGGAGACAAAAAAGTTTAAGTACCTCTGGTGTAAAACATCAAATTTGTTTGCTTAAATAATTTTTTTCTTTTTGATAATGGACAACAACTTAAGGCAAATTTCGAACGGCAAATGTTGAAAATCTTGCTAGAGGTGGGACAGTTTAGAAATCTGTTCCTGGGTAGGATTCGAACCTCAAACCACTCGTTCAGTAGTCCAATACACCAACTAGTGAACCAACAAACGTTCCTGCATCTCACCTCCATGGCAAGTGATGGTCATAAGCACATCTCGCTTGTTACGCTGTTACTATTGTTATTATTGTTACTTAACCATACTTCGCTTGTTCAACCACCTAATTTAACGACAATGTTTCAGGCTTATCTAGTTTTCCAACTGCAAAAGACACTGAAAATTACGTACGAACAAGTTTGTATGCCATATACGGACTAGTTTTAGCAGGATTAAAGGCATTCAAAGTTGGTTGAAAATTTGACTATACACTCATCCACAAAACCCGCATAACCAGGTAAATATAACTACATATCATATTTTTTCGAATTTGTGTTGCTGTGTTTCAGCGAAATTCCAGCATTTCAAGATAGTTTTAAACTGTTGCAAGATATGCGTCTGTGATGGCAGATTGGTGATAATATAGTAGATCCATTGACATTTGCTTGGGCGTCGTTGCCCTAAAGACATTGCAGATCTTGTACTCCTGATCTCTTAACAGGCGTCGAATAGGAATCGGCTTCTATCGATTCAAGCACTTCTTCTTGAATGTCGGACCCCGCCTTCGAAAAAAAAAAAAAAAAAAAATTACATTCCTTTCACATAAAACACTTTGCCAACGACGTATCTCTGCGAGAAACCAAGGAATGATCGAAAATCTAAATCTCGAAAGTTAAAATCTGGGATTTTTTTTTCTTTTCAAAATTTCTGGATTTTCTTAAAATTCAAATATGCAATAAAAAACATCTCTCAAAGGGACCACAAAACATTATAAATAAAATAGTTTGTAGCATATTTCACTTCTTACCCGCCTCCTGTAGCGTTTTAAAATAACCATTAAATTAAAGGTCATGCCATAGCTCAAATACATTTCATGTGCTACTTAAGCACATTTAGCTGACGATTTGTTCATCCGTTCGTATGTGACCAACTCGGCACCTGAAATACTTAAGCAAAAAAAGTTCCTTCTTACCCGCCTCTTCTAGTGTTTTAAAATAACCATTAACAATTATTAAAGGTCATGCCATAGCTCAAATACATTTCATGTGCTACTTAAGCACATTTAGCTGACGATTTGTTCATCCGTTCGTATGTGACCAACTCGGCACCTGAAATACTTAAGCAAAAAAAGTTCCTTCTCCGTGATTCTCATAAAAGCAAATAAACTCAGTCCTGAAATGCAGTTTTTCTCGCAACTTCGTTGTGAATTGTAATTTTCAGGCGGTTCAATTACATTAGAGCAAAAAATGTTGGGTTCGGATTTGGCATCGGGAATGCGTTTGCAAATTTGTTTGTTCCTGTGGAATTTCTATTAAAATACAATAATTTCTTTGCCTTGCAATGGAAAATTGAATATATATTTACTTTTGGTGTTATTTGTATGTGAACGTGGCGCCCTGACCACCTGTATATAAGACCGAAGGCCGGCCGGTGTATGAGTTGAGGAGATGTCTAGAGTTTAAAACCCTTCTATAACCCGCGAAGGAGACCACTCAGGGCGAAAATGAGGGGAGTAAATGCGGAATTGGGCGTTTATTTCATGGTGTTTATGGCGCGTGCCAGACAACAAGCAACTCGACTTAGCGGAGCAACGAAGTTGCATGAGTCGGCTAAGCCCTACTGGAAGAAAGCTTAAATGCTAAGATCCCGCGAAGCTCTCCAGTCTGCGCAAAAATGATGCGAGTAAATGGAAATTATATTCGGAAATGTGCGCATATTTCATAGCGCATACGGCGGCGCCTGCCAGGCAACAAGCAGCTACGCTTGTGAGCGGACTAGACTCTACGGAAAGGTTGTTTAAATTTAGATCCCGCGAAGCGACCCCCCACAACAAAAATGATGCTACTAACTGGATATTATATTTTGAATAAAATAAATAAATAGAAGGCATTAATTATAATTTTAAGCAGAATCCGAACGGCACATTTTTGAGAAGCTTCTCATGACAATTGATACTATTGCATGTTTGGCAGACGTTCGCAAGAGGTGGGGCAGTGTACAAAACTCTAGATATTACTTGGCCCCGGCGGGAACTGAACCGGGGACCTTTCGATTATTGGTCCGACACACTAACCACTGAGCCTCTGCACCCGACATTATATTTTGAATTGCACGCTTAATTTATAGTGTCTGTGCCGCTTGCGAAACAACAAGCACTTACCCTAAGAAAACCACCCAAGAAAAGTGTTAACACTACTACAACTATACATTTATTTCTCCATTGCACGGCAAACAAAGTTAAAATATAGATATTGCAAAACATTAACGCAACCCCCATTTGTATTTAGCATAGACTAACACCCAGTGACAACACCAAATATGAAGCATTTAAAATAATTTATCGTACCCATGCAACAGCTTCATGTATCAGCTAAATAATCGCATTTAGCTGACAAGTTGTACTGCAAATCAAATTCAGTCAAACCTGTTACAAAAACAAAATTATTTTTTGTTGAATCCCGCAGAAGTAAGGGATGAATTCTGCAATGCGCTTGTGCGGTGAATAATTGTAATTAAAACGTTCTTCACAGGACGAATAAATCATTATTCTTATGGAATTGGTCGGTTCAAATTAAAAAAAAAAATAAAGAACTATTATAACTCAACTAAATTATGAAATTTAACTTAAAACCTGAACTAGACGTACATTATAAAATTACTCTTATCTAACGTAAATTGTTATATACGTTCAACGAAAACTAGGAGCCCTTTTCAAATTACATCAAGCGATTGCAAAATTATTTGGACTTAAAAAATATTATCGACAATACAAAAAATAGGTAAGTATTAATAAATGCGAAAAAATCGTTTGAGGGATGCCAAATCTAGCAAACATTTCTCTGAGTTGTGTTGAAACTAGTTATTCGCTTCATGGGAACAACTTCAAGCCATTTTGTTTTTGCGTCTACCGCCACAAAAAAATATTTTTCCATGAATGGCCCGGCAAAGTCAATGTGTAAGAAGGTTGCGCCGGTATTTCCCATGGGTGAGATATCATCTTTGTTGGCTCCTTCAATACCCTTGCACAGTTCCTGCAGCTTCTTACAAGCTCCTCGATGTCGCGGTCGATTCCCGGCCAATAGCAATAGCTCCCCAACAATTTCATTTTCGTCATCCCTACTTGTGCCGAGTGAAACTCTGCTAATACCCGCGATCGTAATGACCATGGGCTTATCAATCGTATGCCCCCATATTTTTGTATTGTGTATTCTTAAAGCTCGCTCCCGCTTGTAACAGAAGCCAGAGGGCCGATAGGTCTTTGTCTCGCATCGTTTCTCTGGCCACCTCCTCATTCGTTAAGGGCAAAGCTTCATCCCAGAGTTGATGTACCTCGTAGATTTCACCCTCGATTTCGGATAAGGGGTTCCTCAAAAAGAAATGCACGTTGATATGATGTGCTCCTTTGTATTTATGTATTGAATTGTGTAGTCAAATCCTCTTAAAAATTGATCATAATGAAGCAACCTCTGCGCGGTTAGCAAGGGTAAACTCTTATTCGGATTAAAAATTGATATAAGTGGCTTGTTATCTGTGATAAGTGTAAATTTCCTCCCATAGCAATAGTTAAAATATTTGTGTAGCCGCCAGAATATTGCTATAGCCTCTTTATCTAATTGGCTATAGTTAGCTTCTGCCTTTGTTAGGCTCCTTGACGCAAAAGTAATAGGCCTTTCGCCTTTATTGGTTAGATGCGACAATATTGCTGATAACCCAAAGCGGGAAGCGTCCGTAGCCAAAATAAGCGGAAGGTTTGAGTCGAACGGAACCAACACTCTGTCATTCATCATTTCCTTCTTTATTGTTTCAAAAGCACGGTGACATTCTGAAGACCAAAAATATTTAGCGTCTTTCCTTAAGAGCTGGTAGAGGGGATGTAGTTTAGTAGAGAGATCGGGTATAAACTTGTGGTAATAATTAACTATTCCTAGGAATGAGCGTAGTTGATTCAAATTTCCCGGTGGTTCGTTTTCCTGATTGCTTCGACCTTCTTCGTTGTTTTGTGTAAGCCTTCTTTATCTATTTTGTGTCCGAGATTCGTCACACAATATAGAAAATACAAAAATTAAATATTTATTTAACCATTATTATTTTTTATTTTTACTGATTTTGGAGGTTTTAGGTTTTGAGATTTTGTTTTCGAGATTTTGCAGTCGAGATTTTGTTCCTCGAGATTTAAAGGTAGCGCACAGAGCTTGAAATCTAAGCAACAAATTTTCGAAACAGCGCACACCTCCTGAAAATGTTTGGCATATGAAACGAGCTGCCTGTTGCAGTTACATAGATGCAAGATTTCGTATATAATATAAATAGAAATGTTGTTCTTTCTCTTTTTCACGCCCAATAAGACATACATATATGTATATCCACATGTTCATTAATGAGGTATCATATCAAGCCAATGTATCAGACATCTTATTAAGCCCATGTCACGTAGAGATTTTCAATTGGTTCTTTGTTTCATTGGAAGTAATTACCTTTTTGACACTAAATATACTTACTTATTTCAGAAAATCGAATTTTTGCACTGATGACATTTTTCCACCGGAGGTATTGCGATATGATCCAGTCGGATGGTCCTCACCGAGAAGGTGACTTGTTCTGGGAAAATGTAAAAGAAACAACTGGAGTTTTCCAGTAAGAACAAAATAAAAATTTTTGTTCTGACATTTGCAGATTGTTATAAAAAAATTGTTTGGGTGGGAGTATGGTTCAGTTTCTTCATGTTTGTATTTGGGGTACTGTGAACGTATTCAATCAACTTACCTACATAATCTAATGACTTAGCCAATGTATTATTCGATTGAAATCCAATGGACCGTCAGGTGATACCCTTACATTTAATCGGGTAGAATAAAACCATATAAGCGGGTCATTTCGCCATCAACAAAAAAAAAAAAACAAATAAGACGTTTATGAACGCCTCACTTTTTATTTCTGCTCCATTAAGCACTTTACGATTTACCGTCGCTCACATTTTCTTTACGATCGCAAAACGGACTCAGCTTCCTGACCCTGCCAGCTAACAAAATGTATATCAAATAAATGGCAAAAATAAATATAAATTATGCCAACGACTAAAAGAACATAATACTATGGTTCATAAAGCAATATTGTCCGCATTAAATATTCATCGATTCATAAATTAAAAATAAAACACCGAAAACAATAAACAAACATGAGATGGTCGATATATATGGCATGAAGTCATTTGAATGTATTTTGCATACGTTTAGTCCTTTAATAGAAAAGTGGTATATAACAACTCCCCCCAATTCGCGATGAAAGCCCACTCCAAAAAATTAAAGATTCCAAAACAACTTTTATTAAAAGAAAAGCCTTTCGAAACCCCACGGATTTCCCTTGTGAATAATTCGAGCATAAATAATAACACCCCGACTCGGTTACTTTGTTTTTATTTTTTATCTGAAATATTTATAAAGGTACGAGTATATCCATTATCCACATAAAGCAAAATGCACTGAAAATGTTTGCACGCAAGGAATTGTAACACCGACTCTTGGATAACACCAATTTGTACCTTTTTTTGTTGTTTTGTATATTTATTTTGCTCAGTAACTAGATACTCTTCAGTTCATGCTTTTAAAAGTATCTGGGAATCAATCCCACGGCCACGGTGTGTACATGTCTGGTATAGTTAGTACGTACTCTTCGTGTGTCGTATCGTGTGCTCATGTGTCATTCAAATTTATGAGTACTTTCGGGGCTTGAACACGTGCACCACCCGAATAGGATAGTCCGATAATGAATGACTCTGCGATAATTTTATTTTCTATAAATGCCCCTATAAAATACGGGTACCGGGAATGTATTTCGTATATTAGTATGTATATAATATGTATTTGCAGAGTGTTGCACCGGTAGTGATATGGGCAATATGGCGGCCAATATCATCGGTGGCAGGGAATTATTACATGAAGTTGCGCATTTTTTGTTGGCTTTTTTTAAAGGGTTCTTTGTTGTACAGACGTCAATGACGGATGAATTTCAAGGTGGTTAAACATTTCAAGCGTCATTTAAATGACTAGGAAAATGGCGAAGAAAATTTCATGAATTATGTACCATTAAAATGACGGAAAAAATGGCCGTGTGATCGGTCTTTAATGACGCCTAGGACCAATGACTACACTTTTTGGCTGTTGCGTCACTTAAATGACCGCCTCCAAAAAATGACCAGGCACGAAATTCATGCCGTGTCATTTTTCTACGCAAATAATAAATGACACAGCATTTAATATGATATCTGTGCTTTCATTTGGTGTTTGTTGCATGTGTCTGGCTGCTATTTTGGTACAAATTACTATGAGTGAAATGGAATACGAACCGTTGCCGTCAAGTGCCGACAATATGGACTATTCTGTCAACTATCGTGTGAGTTTGAATACCGAAAGTACAACAAAGTCGAGGCAAAACGCAGAAAACAGGAGTAAATAGGGATAGGTTTGGTTAGGTTAGGTTAAGGTGGCTGTTAGCTGATAGCCAACACACTAGATAGAGATTTCTTTTATGAAAGAGTGCAGGACATGTACAGAGGAGATAAAGTGTAGTCTCGTCCTCCTCCTCGTCCCTGCAGCTTCTACAGAAGTGATTTGCATAGACGCCAAGCCTTGATGCGTGCTTGCATATTAGAGAGTGTCCTGTAATAACACATATAGCAGAGCCAATGTGCAGTCGCACATCCAGCTTTGGCCAGATATGCTTTGGCGTTAGACATGTATTACTATCTGTTCACCTAAGGTTTTTACTCTCGACTGCGGATAGTTTAGACATAAGTTTACAAGTAGCGATAGGTACATGTACCTAGAAAACCTTTATCAGGTAGAAGAGGTAATGCGGCTCCTTTTTTGGCGAGTTCATCTGACCTACAATTCCCTGGGATGTCTTTATGCCCCGGCACCCAGAAGAGGTGAATATAGAACTGCTCTGCCATCTTCTCAAGAGATGAACAACTACGATGGAGTTTGATGAGAATGAGTTCAGGGACTTTATCGCGGCTTGACTGTCCGAGTAGATACGGATGTAAATGGGAAACGCGCAGCAACTTCAAGGCGTTTGTGACGAAACTGCGCAAGACAAAGTCCGGTCAAGTTGCAATCGATGCAGGTGATGTAAAATATCCACATTTACATTACATTACATTTGTGGTGATTAAAAAATTGTGGAGCAAATTGTGATTGGCTGTCGAAGGACACGAAAACGCGCTGACTAATTTTAAGTCCTTCGACTGCTTTAAGTCTTCTATAATATTGGATTCTTGCAAGTCCCTATTTTGTAGATGTATGTACATATATGTATATTATGTTATTTTACTAAGAGGTCCTTACAACAAAAAAATGGTCCTTCAATCCTGAAAAAAGGATATTTTTTCAAAATGTTATTAGAAACCGCACGGTATAAATGTGTTAAACATTATTTTACTGAGAGGTCCTTGCAACAACAAAAAAGGTCCTTCAAACCTGGAAAAAGGATATTTTTCCAAAATGTTATTAGAAACCGGTATAAATGTGTTGAACGTTATTGAACTGGGCTGACGGGGCAAGAGAATACTGCGCCTGTCACACTTAGGTCAATGTAGACCCTTTGTGATACAAAAACGTTATAACCAGTCGTGCTTCCGCTGAAACGCTCTCTCGCATACATATTTGTGTGCTGTTTTTCGATGTGTGGCTTTACCAACCTCAACAAATAATCGAATTAATTGGCTGACATAGGAAGGCCATTGCGATATAGTTCAGGCTCTTCGCGCAATTCGAGCAGTAATCCAGCACAAAATCCACTCTTCTCGCGACGTCTCAACCACTTCTTTTGCCAAATACTCCGCTTTCGTCGCATTGGCTACTAATCAAGGTCGTCTTCACTGATTTCCAACACACACGCTGCCAAATGCGCCGTCTCCGCAATTTCCACCATCATGGCAAAAGCTCCTTTTGACATCTTTTATTTAGATGAGAGAAAAACACTAAATAACAGACGCTATAATTTTCTTATTGGGCATTACTAAATCGAAATAATAGGAAAGATGTCATTTATAATTTAGATGAGGCAAGTCGCTTTTCATTTAATAACATCCCAAAGGAAAATTCTAAATGACTCGCAGTATACGTCATTTGATTTTGGGACTAAAATGACGATGATAGTCATTTCGTGTGATCGCCATTTTTTGCAAATGACCAATGACGAATCGTAGCTTGAATGTCTCTGTAATGCGACATTTTTTCATGACGTCACAGCGTCATTTAAATTACTCGAAAAAATTACCGTGTTAACGTACCTTAAAACCCGATAGGGTGTCATTAAATTCCAGAGGTTCCAAAACCTTTATCTTCACTTTTTATGGTCACTCTTGTGATGGCCTATTTAGTATTTATCTTCACTGTGAGTTTGTTGTTGTTTAAGGTGTAAAATTTTGCTGAGCTGGGTATACACTTCCCAATAAAACGCGACTTAGTCAAAACTTATTGCACATTTAAAAAAAAACATATTATTTCACTATTCCACATTAAGCTTCATTCCGTTCTTTTTACACCAGCTTATAAACGTGTTTAAGCTTTCCTGCGTTAACAGAGAGACAAGTGTGTTGTTCACATTAAGAAATAGTTTGATGACAACACTATCTCCAGAAATGAACTTGGAGCCGAATTACCGCATCAGCTAGCGAGCAATACTAGACAGAAAGATAGGCAAGTATTTATTTTATTCATAGAACGACATTTCATTTTACATGAGTTTAGATCGCCCACGCAACTTCGTTGCTCCACTAAGGGTGCTAGTTATCTGGCATGCGCCTATGTCAGCTCTATTGTGCATTTCAATTGGATTAACTTAAAAATCCAAAGTGATTCTTGATTAATTCTCACTTGTATTCTTCAAATGTGGGTTTAATTCCCAAAGCATGGAGGAGTTGATTCCCAACTATAGTGGGAACTAAGTCCCTTTTCGTAAAGTGAAATTATTACCCATTCAGAGTGGATAAAATTCGGAGTTTATTCCCGTGGACTTATTTCCATGCACCAAAAAAAGGAATGATCATGCGGGGCTCCATAATCATTTGACGAAATCCGTCCAAACCGACCAAAATTCGAAAAACAAACTGCAGTAATCGAACGCTTTGAGAATAACATGCGATCGAACAAATTCCTGGCGAAGTGCTGAGAGTTGATACAAAAGAATGCCGAAATTTGAAAGAAAATCGTTGAGAGATTTCGTTCCCATGAAATCTAAAACGCAATAACATGCAAACAATAAATATTATTTGATTAAACCAGTTGAAGAGTTGATGTTCAACTGCCTTTGGACGGCCTTTATACCCCACAGTTCGAAGTGGGAGAAGACACACTCAGGGGCAGAACTACCGCATCAGCTAGCGAGCAATACGTCGCTGAATTATGCGAGTTTCGCATCGTTGGGAAAGCTATCCGTAGTGAAGAAGGATTTTACACGAATAAAAAACACAACGTCCCACTGCAAACAACTGCCAATAAAAGCAGAAGTGAAATCCTGCTGCGGATACATTTTTGACTTTTGTTTAGTTATCAAATGATTGATACATTTTATGACTCGTTCGTAGAGTAGCGTTTAAATCTCGATGCAGGTTTTCGATTCATGAGTTAAGATGGATTTGGAGTTGAGTTGAAAATTAGTAGAAATCGAAAGGAATGGCAATTAGCTTGACAGCTTCTTACTATCCGGTCATTTTATTCAGAGCTCACGGAGCGCGCTCTGATCTCGCTCTGAGGGGAAAAAAAAACACAAAAAGAGTGCTCAGAGCGCTCTGAGCTAAAAAAACAAATACAGATCTTTTTTTGACAGCTCAGTGCCTTGCCCTGAGCTTAAAAACAAACACGCCTATTGTTGAATATATGACGAGTATCTGTTTTGAACATAGTCTACGAACAAACTCCCTTCACTGCGGTGCTTTTATTTATGTCATATGATTTGAATGAAAATACATATTAGATTTTGTTTATTATTCTTGCTCCTTTTGCCTTGACGACAGGTCTGTTTGTTTCATTTGTTGATTTTTTTCTGCAAATTATTCTGACAGCTTTAAACTGTTCATGTAGTAAGAGATAAGAGCACCAAATTTCAAATAGTAAAACCAGGCTGCTGCGGATGGTTTTTGTGGGAATTATATTTAATTTAATATGATATTGTAACAGCACAAAACACAATTTCAATAAATAAGTAAAAATAAATAACATAAACGACATCACTATTGAAAATATCACAGATCAGATTTCTATCGAATAAAAAAACGACGGCACATTTTCTTAACTTGTTTGTGTTTTGTTTTTATTTTAAAGTGACATATTTTAAAAAAAATATATTTAGTGCCTACGAACTCGATTAACGCAACCCCCGATTCGCTCTACTCCTCGATTTTCGCAACACTAAAGTCATCGCACTTCTTGATTGTATAAGTGCAACTTTTCAAAAAATGGACCTCGATTAGTGCAACTTTTGTGCTTATTCATCTGTTTTTTATTTGTATGTTCTTTTTTGATTCGTTATATTTGCCGCTATTTCACAGCTTTGTAGTTTTGTTTGGACCTGGACTAATTTTTTTGTAATTCCATACATATGCATATATGCACGAATATGTAAGTATGTTTCTTCAAAGAGTTGTGCTTTCATTAGTCGTTTTCTGATTTAAAAAGTGTTCAGCAATAGCGATTTGTTTTGGATTCAAACGTTTTTTTTATGTCATTGTCATTTCATTACTCTACAGAAACATAGCCATTTTAATAATCATTTTTGATCTAAAAAAAAATGTATCCTGGTAAGTGCAACAACCTCGGTTATTGCAACTGCCTTAATTTCTATTAGTTGCGTAAATCGAGTTTTTACTGTCTGGATATATAATCGGTTGCAAGCCCCATCTGTTCCCAACCCAAACACCTTACTGCATGCAAACGAAAAATGTATTAAGTACTTTCTGCATTCTCTCTTCGTTATTCCGTTTCCAATTAAACTTAAGGACTTTTCACCTAAGTGCGTATTGCGCGTACGAACGAATAGACAACTGCGAATAAATTAGTGTTTATCAATTTAAAAACAATCACTATTCTAAGAGTGGGATAATTGATTAATTGATTCATATTCAACTATATTGTGAGTTTCGCCCGGAAAATATGTCACCTGGTGAACACAACTAATGGGTTTTTTTGACAGCTTTGAAATATATATTGCCAAATACCTATATCCAATTCACAAGAGCATCATTTTGAAAAAAAATAAGAACGTTTATCTTGTTCACTTGTAAAAAATTAGTTTAAAGCAGAAAATAGTGGTATACCTATTTCACCAGAAAATAAATGCTTTCAATAAGGGACATTTTTTGAACATCAAACATTGTTCGCCCGGATGATGGGCGAAAACTGAAATGTCAATTTTTTCGAAAATGAAAATGAAAACTGTCAAATCTCCAAAATCGAGAGAGAATCCTCTTATTTCAAAGAAAAGTACGCGAACGCTTTTGTGTAAAAATATGAAAAACGTCAAAGTTTGCAACGGCTGTTTTTTTTTTTTTGCTGGCAAACTTGTACGATTTCATCATTTGACAGATTTAATTTTTTTACCAGCTGAAATTCTGTGTGAAGAAAAATGAAGAAAAGTAGGTACATTTTTCTTTCGTTCATCTTCTTACCATTTTCTCAGTACGCGAACGCGATGGTGTAGTTTTGCACGAAAGTTTATAGGTAGAGGTACATATAAATTTAAGTATGCATATTAGTTCGCGAACTGACCTATTGTTCGTGCGAGACTCAATTTGTAATTCCAAACTTTTTGGCGCGAAATGTCACATAAATAAACTAACAATTCACAACATTTGGTCGCGATCCACGTACAGACGAATAAAAATAAAATTGTTCGAACCTTACCTTACCATCAGAATTTCAAGTAGGTGGGTGGGTAGGTATTGCTTGCAGTTTTCCAAATGGAATCAGCAAATGAAGTCCCGAAGTTAGAACTCATTCGTTCGGGCGCGGATAATTAATCACTCTCATATTAATGGTCCTTAAATAGGTGGAATAAAACTAAAGCTATTGTCAAAGTTGAACGAAACCTTCCGCTCCGATCTATAGCAATCGCTTAAAGTTCGAAAAGGATCGATGTTTTCGGACGTACTCAAACGAACGAAACGGTGCAATTCATTTTATTCATTTTGGTGGTGAAAGAATAATGAGGTTGAAATGCCTATTTTTATTTATGTATTAATTGTTTAGCATTGGCTCCCCACGTAAAGTGAAACAATTTGAACCTGGGAATTTGAAGGTTCAAGGGCAGTAAATAACACCAATTCAAAGAAAAAATAAACTGATCCGAATTCGTGTTCCATTTGCACCGAATAAGTTCAAAATCTTGAATTTCCAATGGAAAACAACATGACCAGTAAAGGCGGCTTGTTAAAATAACCATATAATTGTAGAGCTTACATTTGTATTACACTCTATTTAAAAGCAATTTAAATGAAAGGTTAGTGGTGAATTTTCCACGTTAAATATTTTACTCGCACGGATAACTCAGCCGAAGCCTTTTCAATTGACTTTTTCTTTTTCTTTAAAGATATGATTTGTACTAATGACTGAAACATATGCGCAGCAGCGACGAACGCAGTTATGCACGCATTCACGCACATTAAGCACATGTGCAGTAAGAAATTGCCTTCATTCAGTACCTGCGCTATTTTCCTGACCTAAAAAGGTATCACTGAACGACCAAATAGACTAAGATGTATGGTATTGTCATAGAATTTCACAGCATTAAACGTCAAGCCGGAAAAGTTGTACCTAGTTGCTGTTCTACTACAATTGGTGCATCAAGAGTAGAAATAAAGACAACTTGCATCAGGAATTGACATATAGTAAGTAATGTGTCATTTTGCATAAAAAATCATGTTGTTTGTGTTTCAACCATAAAATAACCATAAACCTCCCATTTTACTGCCGATTTGACCTCAAAGTCTCAGCAGGTCTCCCAATATCGAATCACTTCGTAACTGAGGTCCACCAAATGCCGGTGTTGTTGCATTTGCGTGACCCGAGAGTTTTTAGGTCTGTCTTTCTTTCGCGATTGTATGTAGATGAACGTTTATTAATATGGCTTGTTGACGAGGTTAAGATCTCTCCTTTGAACATGACAGTACCAACTAAAACGGGTCACTCCATTTTCTTTGACCTGAAACCAAAGCCGAAACCATTTCAATAATCTTTCCAATAACTAGCTAATTGCTGTTTTCCCCCAAAATAGTGTAAATAAATCGGTACAAGGCCAATGCCCCCATTACATTCAAACTTGTCATCTACATAGTTTTAATTATTTTGATCGCGTTCCAATTACCTTTTCCAATAAAATCCTTTTGTCAAGTTTGTCAATCCTGTTTTTTGTTAACAAAAAAAAAAGAAAAGAGAACAACATTCAGTATGGTAATCCGTTTATCCTCTTAAGGTTCATTCGTTTCGCAGTTTCCCTTCAGTTTGTTTTTATTTGAAATTCATTCAACTTTTAACATTCATTTGTTTCACTTCATCAATTGACACTTTGTGATTTAATTTTGTGTACAAATAGTGACACCTCGAAAACACTTCACTGTTGCGTTAAGCTTAACCCAACAAAAGATAGAGATGCGAATTTTATTTTCTTTCTTTCGCTTCTTCTAAACTCACAAAACATATTAAAAGAAATCAGAAAAACAAAAAAAAAAACAATTCTCCGCAAGAATCAAAAAACAAATAAAGTAAAACCGCAAGGTAAAAATCGTAAAAAAACAACACAGATAAGATTATTTATTTTTTTACTTTGTTTAATTTACGCAATTGTATTCGATTGGAAGAAGACAGTTGAATGATATCCTGTTTTGGGGAGAAGGGAATCCTCGTTCCAACAGCAGCACAAAGGTAATTCTTTTGAGAAACGGCTGCTGCCGAGTGCCGATAACAGCAGCTGCTGATGGTCACTTTTTTAGGGCACACAACAGAGCCAAACACACATCAAAGAGGGACCACCAATCAAAGATACACAAACACAATGAATAATGAAACACACACCAACCAAATACTATTGAATGCAACAAACCGAACGAAACACAGAAGTGACAGAGGGTAAAAAAATATAAATTGGAATTCAAGTGAATGAGAATTTGTTGTCCCCTTCACATGTTTCTTAAACGCGAACTTATGTATAGTTTTTTTGATGAAGAGATAGGGAAATAAACAAACTGCAGTTATCTGTTGTTTTTCTTTATTTATTAAGCGGTAGGAATCATAGCACAAGACTTCGACGTGGCGGCGACAGAAAAGCAACAGCACCAAACCAACACGACCGGCGGTTAAGAGCAAACTGACGTTTAAATACGCTACGGGAAATTTTCAACGGAATGGAAATGAAAGGGATTTTTTTCTGTTATTTTATTGGAATCTTAATTGGAATGCTGTTAAAGAGAAGAATCCACTGGAAAGTGAAAAATGTCTTGGCTGACTTTTGGAGAGATATATCTGGAGAGTTTTTAAAAGGAAATGCTAGATGTTGCCGTTGTATTGTATTATAGAGGAGCATAATTCGGCACCTTTGGGGAAATTGGAGAACGTATAAACACTTATTTAGAAACATTTTTATTTAGGCAGATATTGTGTCTCCGTCTAAGACAAGTGTTTAAACCTCATGTTTTCCGACTTAAGGACGGTTTAAGTGTTGTGTAAAGTTACCCAGCCTATACAATATATTTATAAGAATGCTCTGTATGTATAATTATTTAACCGTTAAGATGTGGTTAAGCGAATTCTAATGCATAAGGCGGAGGGTTTTCATATCCATACATAGTAACTATAAAATTCAAAGTGCTCTAGTCATGAAAAATATTGCTTTTTTCTGCCCAATGGAAAGCCGAGATACAGCGCAGAGCTAAAAGAAGTACCTATTCTTAATCTGAGAGTGTTTTGTTGACAGTGAGGTAAGTTCCGTCACTTTACATACTGGATTCTGTTTCTGTTTCTGTTGTCTTAGCCAAGTCGCATTTAATGATGGCGTCGTCGTCTGGTTTAAATAGTTTCAAAAATGTCCCCTGAGAACAAAATTACTGAACGAAGTTAAAAAAATACCAAAACATTCGTTGATTGGAAACGTTGATAACAAGAAAAACAACTGGTCCGGCTTTGGGGTTCACAGTTTCAACCTCTACGAATATTGGCAGACTTGGGATCACTTTATCGGCTTTATGACGCTTAATGCTGGCTAAAATAGTTGACTGGAGCCAGAGCATACTGATACTGAGGCCCAAAGAAGCATCAATTTTGTGGCTCTCAAATGAAATGATCAAGTGTAAATATTTTTAAAATCCGCTTTGGAAACGAACGTTTTTAAAAACAACTGTTTAATTATAGAAGTCAATGGAAAAAAGGTCGGGTTCGTCGAAAAGTATGTAAATAAAGTCTTTCCTAACAAATCTCCCATACACAGTGTTTTGGGGCGTTTTTGACATAAACATTTTTAGGGTTCCGTAGCCAAATAGCAAAAAACGGAACCCTTATGGATTCGTCATGTCTGTCTGTCTCTCTGTCCGTCCGAATGTCACAGCCACTTTTTTCCGAAACTATAAGAACTATACTGTTGAATCTTGGAAAGTAGATGTATTCTGTGAACCGCATTAAGATTTTCATACAAAAATAGAAAAAAAACAAAAAAAAATGGGGGTTCCCCATACTAAGAACTGAAACTCTATTTTTTTTTTCATCAAACCCATACGTGTGGGGTATCTATGGATCGGTCTTCAAAAATGATATTGAGGTTTTTAATATAATTATTTTCTAAACTGAATACATAGTTTGCTCGAGAGACACTTCCAAATTGGTAAAATGTGTGTCCCACCTCTGCAACTTCTAAAATAAGGGAATGATAAAACTAAAAAAAAATATATGATGTACATTACCATGCAAACCTCCACCGAAAATTGGTTTGAACGAGATCTAGGAAGTAGTTTTTTTTTTAATACGTCATAAATCGTAACCGCAATTTACCTTTCATTCAATCAACTCAAATATATAAAAAGAAATCTTTCTTAATAATATCGTCGCAAATTTTTTAGTCACACTTTTTGGGGCGTTTGAAATTTTTTTTAAATGTGTTTTAAGTGTGTTAAGCAGGGATATGCCCCAATAGTTCTTCCAAGACATAGGATTGCCTTTCTTCTACCTATACTTGATTGATGATTTGGTGCAAGCGCTGTACCAAAATCTCTCATCCGTATTTGAAGAGCTCCGCTGGTAAGCCATCAGACCCGGCGGCCTTGTTCTTCTCAACCTTTTTTGTAGCTAAGGCAACCTCTTGCATCAGAAGCAGAATCTTCTTCTCCTCTCATCTCCTGGCTCCTGGCTTGTGGGTGGTGAGTGCCCAGAGATCAGTCTTTTCCACAGCCGCTATTTGTAGAATCTGGCTACTCCAGGTGTGCTAAGGCGTCTCATTTTTTTTTTTATAAGAAAGTTGAAAAGCATCGAAAGCCGTAGCATGTATGTTTTTATCTGTCGCTCGCTTGAGTATTTGGACGTTTTTATGACTGCGACATGTCTGCATGTTACATCCCGTTCATTCGACTTCGCAGTATGGGATCTTCTTTTAACGCTGCGTACGCATATATGTGCGTATGTCTGCCTGGCCACGCGACAGTGCAGATGCGTTTTGATTAGTGGCACTGCTTCTCGTGATTCCCACGCTGTCTCGTTCCTTTTGGCGGAGTTGCTGCATCATATTTCTGATGACTTCACTATTCACTTGCTATATCCCAGACTTCGCTCGTCGTCAACATGAATACAATAACTGGCCTCGGTGTCACTTGCTCGCCAATTTTCCTTTCCAGGAAGCTCCTAGCCGCCGTGAACATACGGCATTCCGACAGGGCGTGCTCAGCATTCTGGATTTTGCAGAAAACTTCGCCATGGTTTATCCTGCTCCATTCGTCTATGTTGTGGATCAGCGTATGCGTCCATCCTCCTTTGGGTGAGTTGTTCCACCTGTGTTGCCATTCTTTATTTAGGGCCCCGTTAATGGTTCTTTTGCTTTCCGGTCCATGACGCGGTTCTGAAGGCGCAGCGTACTCTAAGCGATACAATTCTATGCGCCAAGTTTATCCTTCCCATATACGTTTTCTGATTCGTCGCTGGTGCCCATATAGGGTAAGCGTAAATTAGGATAGGATTTCTCACCGTAGCTAGTAGGCTGCTGATTGGTTGCCTGGGTCTTTTAACGTTTGGCATTAGCCTCGAAAAAGCCGCCACTGCCCGAGAGGCTTGGTTGGCGGTTCAACTATCTGGAGAGCTCCAGGTTGCTGTATGGATCCTTAGCCTTGATAACATAGTGCTAGTTATCATTAACAGCCCTTACAGGATCTTAAACCTTGTCAACTGTTTTGCTTGTGCGAAGTGGAAGGAACCGACTCCGAATGGCAAATTTAAGAAGCTGCTCAAAACAATTGATACTGTTGGATGTTTGTCAATCTCGCGCAAGAGGTGGGGCAGTCTAATTAAACTCAAGGTGTTACTGTGTCCCTGCGGGATTTGAACCTGAGACCCCTAAATTAGTTGTGCAACACACTAACCAATGAGCCAGTACGTCCACCCTTTTTACTGCCTTCCTAATGTTCCGCCTGTGAGGTTTTCGTTTGATCGTCCTTCAGCGACACCCGTGATCCTCCAGTCGTTTAGCCCACGGATTTGCATGCACCCTAGGAGAGAAAGTAAATTATTTCCTAAAATAAACATGCTTTGAAATTGGCATCCAAGAGACATTTTCCGGAAGCATTGTCCAAGTAGAATGCTCCTTGGGTATTGAAAAATGTTTCAAGTATGCTTGCAGGCTTTTAAAGAAAAGCCTTTAGTATTAACTGAACTATAAACAAAAAATCTCATTTTGCATATT
The DNA here is from genome assembly GCA_949715645.1 of Portevinia maculata. Taxonomy (NCBI): domain Eukaryota; kingdom Metazoa; phylum Arthropoda; class Insecta; order Diptera; family Syrphidae; genus Portevinia; species Portevinia maculata. Next base: position 35,056,823 of record OX454526.1, on the reverse strand, counting down.
GAGGGAAAGTCCTAAAAAAGCAAGCATCCCATTTTCTAATCTTTCAACAAAACTCGATTGCACCACTTAACCTCAAAGTTATCTGTCCACTTTCGCTGACCCCCTACACCAAGCAAGGACGCACATGTTCATGGATTACACTTCTAGGGTATCAATAGAAAATTGTTGAGAACATGTACAAAAGTAGTACAGTGTACTGTGTACAACAAATTCAAGGAATGGCTTTATGCAAGTCGTGCAAGTTTGCAGGTTTTTTTTTGCGGTTTCGTAGTGCTCTGTATAGAACAATATTTAATTCATAACGCCAGTAGCGGGAATTTTTTTCAAACAACTCGGCGAGATCCACCAAAGACGTCTATGACAACGGATGCATCCGTTGTTTGAATACAAATTGCTGTGAAATGTTCTCTCAAGACATCCAGCGAGGTCATTGAAAGAGGATGCACATTATTCTCTCAAAGAAAGAAAGACACATTGTTCCATAGTGGGCGGATTATACTTCGGCTCTACTTTAAGTTGAAGATGTTAAGAAAATGCCATGTAGCAAAATTCAATGGCATAGCAATCTTCGCCAAAAAGGAAGTGAGACAGGACTATGAGGCGTACAATAAAAATACAAATAAATTGTTTGGAATCAACGACGTTAAGCAAATTCATCCTGTGTTTAACGTATGCTTACAAATGTGTGTTTTAACGGAGTTTGAGCAACTTAAGTATAAACTGTATTCCATGAGAATATTTCCATAAATGCTAATGGGCTGCCTTTTGACTTTGTCAAAAATATTTTCAACAAAAACTATCGTTGAACTTTTAATTCTATGAGGCCCTGCATTTTGCATAATAACTCTTGACCCTGTATGGGTTGAACCTGTTCCGTTGAGTAAAATTTCAAAAATTCAACAATGTCTAGGAATTTCCGAAATACTGGCATCAGTAATCCCATCCCATGGCTATTCAATAAAATCAGAAAATGTGGTCGTAAACTTTATAACAGATAATAAAATTAAGGCCGAAACTTTAAACAATGACCTAGATTGTTCGGCGATGATAATGAGCACAACAGCGGTCGGAATACTAAAATGTTGTGGGTGGCACGGGCACCAGGACTCCTCATGATTGAAGTTGGTTGATTTTGTGAAGGCATATGAGACCTTTTTATATTTCACAGAATGCCCTAGGAATGTAAATAAAGTTCTTAAAGTGTTATTTCCTGATATAAGGACAGCGAATGCCGGAAGACTACAACTTCAATTCAGCAACAGTGCCTACGTAGGAATCTTGTGTACTGTGTTTCTCTATCACTTTCTTATTTGTAGTCCTTTTAACAATCCATATATTTATTCGGCATCCCTTTTGAGATGATGGTAGTTAAACATTTTCTAGTGTTGAACATAACTATTGCGTGCGGTTGCTGGTGGAAGTTGGCCATTAGTAAGACTGAATTTTTAGGTTAATTAGCATAACAAAGTTTCGGGTATGACACCATTGTTTGTTGGTAAACTTTACTTGGCAACATAAAGTCTTGTATCTTTTTAATGGCATTGGAAATGAGGTAATGTTCATTTAGGTGGCTTGTTGTAAGGGTAAGCATTGATCGGCATCAACCTGGCGATGCACAATGCCGTGACTGAGACTAGACACCAATTGTGCTTATTTTGCCTCCCTGAGATAACCACCGGGTACTGGCCATGTCTACTCCGACATGGCTTGCTAAACTTATAGTCACGAGTGTTAACCAGAAGAAAATAGCAGCACTTTTAGCCTTATACAGAAGCCTTACATGAGGATGTACGTCGGATGAATTCACTAGATTGATTCTACGACGTCGTCGATAATCAGGTTGACAAATAATTCAAATGAGCTACTTTGACTTATTTTGAGCTGAATTCTATAAGGATTGTACGAGACTAGTCAGGGTGTTGAAAAGAGATGGTGGCGGATGAACCATCTATGAGCCAACGGCAGCTCTCACATCCCCGAAATGGGTTACTGTCACCTGAATACCCGGCCCGCTGTCCTTGGGTCAAAGCAAGGGTCTGTCCCTTCAGGTTGGGGGCTATGGCATCAGGTTGACTTCCCGACTACGTTTAACAACGCTTGTTATGTGAGAGAATCATGGAGCCTCGGATATGGAACACCCTTTAATGACAACCGGACTAAGAATGTTCACGGACTAGGGTTTACGAAAATGTACCTGGAACGTGCGAACGCTGTACGCCCCAGGTGCTACTAAAAAACTTTAGTCTGTCCTTCAGTGGAATAGCTTAGGTAGGATGAAATGAAAAAAATTGCGGCATTTAAAGCTATAGACTTTAAGCCGATAAGTGATCGCCTAGCTGTGATCCACATCAAAGCTTTATTTCAAAGCATTAACCTTATAAGTGCATACGCCCCTACCGACGAGGGTGAAGATTCCATCAAGGAGTTTTATGATTTATATGAAATATTATGAAACATAACCTATTATTGCCTACGCAGCTTATCTGAACAAATATGTCAAAGTTGTGCTCGGGGAATTTGATGCTAAAGTCGTCAGGGAAAACATCTTCGGTGAATTAGTAGGTAAGCACAGCCTCAACGATACGACAACAGTTAACGGCTCCCGGTTTATTAATTTTTCAGATCGTAATACGGTTATTAGTAGTACTAGGATTCCAAGGCTAAGAATCCACACAGCAACAACTACAAAACCAAATCGATCATGTGCTAATTGATACGAGGTACGCATCCCATAGCTTAAACGTGCCCACATTTCGATGGGCAAATTTCGACCATTCTCTTGCTGCGGCTGAGTTTAGAGCTTAGTTGTACAAGACCTAGTAAAGAAGCTGCCAACTGCCAAAAACAAATTGAGGTTGGACGCATTAGCACTAGTGAAACAGTCAGATTCTCCAGAGAGCGCCTGAGCGAGAGATTTTCCGCTGTGCACTCACTTTCCAAAGATGCCAACAATATGTGGAACCGTTACCGCGACATCATAAAAAAAGTAGCTCAGAGCACCGTAAGTCAACAGTCAACACCAACCCTGAAAAAGAGCTCGTAGTATGATGATGAGTGCGCTCGCCGGAAATTGCCGATAGAACGTGCACGTCTGCAAACGCTACAAACAAGAGCACCAAGGAAACAGTACCGAGCCAGGAAAAAAGGAGAAGAAGATCCTGCGAAGAAAGAGTAGGGCATACGCAGTCTTCCAGCTCAAGAGGATCGAAGAGTCTCACGATCAAAACAACATCCGGAGGATTTATGAAAAGGCTAAACAACTGGGTGCTGGCTTTAAGACCCGAATGCTGGTTCGAAGAAAAGAGAAGAAACCTAGTCACCGAAGCACAGGAAATAGTAGATGCTTCTAAGCAGCATTTCCAGCAGCTCTTAAATGGGTGTCATGTAGAGAGCGTGAGAGAGCAATACGAGAACCCACGTGCCCACGTCCACTCAACGATGAACCGGTTTCTCGACCTATAATTTAAGCGGGAATTATATTAAAATTAGGAGGATATGGTTTATTACGTGTATTTATTTTTTTTTACAAATTAGGGGTTTAAAATATAATTAAAGAGGTTAGCATACCTGTGAAAAAAGCTTAAGAACAACAAGGCCAACAGCTCTGTGGTTAACCGGCTAAGCTCTTCGAATATGAAAGTTGTTACGGAAATGTCTTAAGGATAAATCAAATTACTCCTAGCACCATAGTTTGTCTTATTGGAATCAACTTCTGCAGGTTTCAATGACTGGCATGCCAGTCTATACTGACCTGCCTTGCCGACACTTTAATTGTTGAACATTTACCGCGCCCAATTAAAGTGCTTAATTTTATTAACTATTCTTCCTGTTGGGCGAACTCCTATTATATCCCACCATTAGAGTTCTTTTTCGATCGAGCATTGGCTGAGGGCGGACATAACCACGGAGTTACGACTCCTATCAATCATCCATCACGCGGGGCTTAAGCTTATCCCCCATGTGAGTTTTGTAACTAATCCACAAACCCGTGGCCAATCTAACAAAAAAAAATAACCAAAAGGGGTTTTTGCCAACGTTAATCCCTATCACGGGAAGAAGGAAAAAAAATTTCTTTAAATAACTAAATAAATTGTGCGATCCTATTGTGAATTTGCTAGTCCAGTGGTCCGCCAGAAGTGCCGCACAGCAACCACACCCCTAATACCCGATGCCTCTTTCGAGAAATATACCGCTCGATCAGCCAGCCCCATTCGCTTTCCAAGCTCACTTGCTGCATTAATCAATATATGCCGTGTTTCTTTGCACGCGAATATAGGCATGGTATTAAAAAAACGACCATCGCCGCTTAAGAATTCATCAAAAAAAAACTTGGCAGCACACATGCACCTATGACATGCACCGTGACACAGCTGTAAGTTGTAGTTAAGAAATTTGTATTGAAAATCCTGAAATTGAAAAATATTTACTTCCGCCAATTGAAATTAATGCCAAGCATATTCTAAAATTATATAAAACAATTTCACATTAACAGATTTGCTAAATTCAATTACCCTTAAAATGAGGTTTGAAAAATAATAATAATAAAATCACGAATAAAATATTCGGCGGGATGTGTGAGTGGTCGGTGGGTTGTCAAACTTTGACATTTCCTGAAAAATTCATCGCAAGGATTCATCAGAAACGAAGAAAATGGATTTTGGAAGTACTGTTTATCCCCGCTAAAGGACTTTTTTTTTTTTTTTTTTTTTTAAAGTTCTGGCTCGCTAAAGCGATTTAATATGGGGCACTTCGACCTAAAAAGATCTTTTGTGCCGTGTGGGCCAGAAAAATTTAGACTAGTAGAGTTTCCACTTTCCGTGTAAAGCGGACAATTCTACTAGTAGAAGAATTCTTTATGTCCTCAGGGCACATCTGTTCCCTGAAAAAGATCTTCTTTCTAATTCCGTTTAGGGCCGGACATTCACATAAAATGTGTTCAGCTGACTCGTCCTCTTCAAGACAGAGTCGGCACTCAGGAGAGTCTACTATTTTCATTTTGTGTAGGTGATATCTTAAACCATGGTGACCAGTAAGGTAACCTACTAAGTTTTTGATATCATGCCTGCTTAGGTTTAGGCATTTGCTGGCATTTTTATTGAAAGGCCGAACGGCTTGTTTGGTCTGTCTTAAACCTGGGATGCTTTCCCATAGATGGATACATTTTCTGTATTCCCAGCTTTTTATTGCTGCCGTTGCTGCTGATCTAGGAGTGCAGCAGAAGGGTTCGGGACCTATGAAGGGTGTTTCCGAACCTTTTCTGGCCAGTTCGTCGGCCTTTTCGTTACCTTCCACCCCGACATGACCCGGAACCCACCATAGCTTGGTCTTGTTACTTGTTCCGAGTGCCTGTAGGGTGTTGAAGCAGTACATTACTGATTTGGAGTCAATCGTATGCGAGCTAAGGGCGTTTATAGCTGCTTGACTATCCGTGAATATATGGATGGTTGCACCTTTTATACCAGATAAATTTATGTGGCTAGCGCATTCTTGAATGGCGTGGAGCTCTGCTTGAAATACGCTGGGACTTTTTCCCATGGGTATCGTAAAGCGTTTGTTTGGTCCGTAAATTCCCGCTCCTACCCCCGCTTCCATTTTAGAACCATCCGTATACCACTTTATGCCGTTGTGGCTGTTAGGTGGGTTATTACTAACCCATGCTTCTCTCTTGGGAATCTCCGTGGAGAACCGCTTATTGAAGCATAGTGTTTTATGGATGCGGTCTGTGACCGCGCAGTTCATGTTGAGTTCTGGCAGTTCACCAAGAAGGGTCTTAAGTTCCGGATGATCGTTAAGACTTATCTCGTTTAACTGTATTTGACTTATTGCACTGCGGATTGCCACTTTTTGAATGTATATGTGGAGAGGTGTAATACCTGTTATTGCCTCTATGGCAGCCGTTGGGCAGGTTCGCATGGCTCCGGAGATACCAAGGCACGCAAGCCGTTGTACCTTTTTGAGCTTCTCTTTTGCGACCTTTTGTGTGGATTTTGTCCACCATACAATGGAGGCGTATGTTATAATGGGTCTTATCATCACTGTGTAGATCCAGTGGACAATCTTTGGAGAGATTCCCCAGGTTCTGCCATATGTGCGTCGACAGGCCCATAAAGCTCTGTTAGCTTTGGTGATTTTGTTGTTGATGTGAGAGTTCCAGTTTAGTCTTTTGTCCAGAATTACTCCAAGATATTTGACTTCGTCGGAATACTCAATGGTCGTGCCATTTAGTGAAATCTGAGCTAAGCTGAGATTTCTTCTTTTTGTCAAAGGAACTATGATAGCTTTACTGGGGTTTATGGAGAGATTTTCCTTGACGCACCAGTCTATAGCTATCTTAAGGGCGTTTTGCATACGTGAAGTAACTACGTTTGATTCTTTGCCCCTAATAATGATGACCAAGTCATCGGCATACCCTATTATGTCGTAGCCTAAATTACTTAATTTTTGAAGTAGGTCATCTATGACCAAAGACCACAGGAGGGGTGATAAAACTCCTCCTTGTGGACAGCCTTTTATAGCTGAAACTGATACTGAAGTCTGTCCTGACGAAGCAGTGATTTTCCGACTTTCGAGCATCGCTTTTATCCAGTTTATGGTGGGAAAGTCTACCTTTCGGTGAATTAAAGCGTTTGATATTGAATCATAACCGGTGTTATCAAAAGCACCCTCTATGTCAAGAAAAGCGCATAGTGCAATTTCTTTACAACGGTAGGCGTTGTTTATGTGATTTGTTAGTTTTAACAGGGCGCCTTCCGTTGATTTGCCTTTTTGATACGCATATTGACAGGGGTGTAGAGGCATGCTAAAAGTAACGCATTCTCTGATATGAACGTCAATTATTCTTTCCATTGTTTTCAGGAAAAACGATGTCAAGCTTATGGGACGATAGGATTTAGGTAGTTCACTAGGTTTGTTACCTGGTTTGGGGATAAATACTACATTGACCTCCCGCCAAGTGCGTGGTATGTAGCCCCAGTTGAAACTGAACCTAAATAAGGCAATCATGTTAGGTAGGAAGAATTCCAGACCCTTTTGAATGAGGGCTGGAAAAATTCCGTCATTTCCTGGTGCCTTGAATGGTTTAAATGAGTTTATTGCCCATTTTACCTTATCTGGACTAAATAGTCTACCAGATAAACTATTATTTCTGCTGAGGTTAGTTGGATATGAAACCTCAGTAGTTTGATCAGTTGTGTGATCGACAGTTAGGGAACCAGGGAAGTGAACTTGCAGCAAGGTTATTAGAGTTTCTTCCCGGTCGCTTGTGATTGTTCCATCAGGTTTGATGAGCAATCCCATGCAGTTTGAAGGATCTGTTGAAAGCGCTCTCTGGAGCCGCGCTACTGCTGGGAGTTTTTCCAGCTTTTCGCAGTTTGCGTGCCATGAGGCCCTTTTAGATCTTCGCAACTCTTGGTTGTATTTGGTTAACATGGATCGATATTGATCCCATACGCCGGTGCGTTTCGATTTATTGAATTGTTTTCTCACCTTCTTGCGGATAGTTTCCAGGTTTTCATTCCACCATGGTACGCTTCTTTTTACCACGGTGCGCTTTACCTTACAACTATTCCTAAAGGATGAGATAATGATGTCGTTAAGCTGACATTGTGCAGCGTCCGCATCACTCGGTGTTAGTGGTGAATCTGGTAGCAGATCAGTTCTGATTGCCAGATTTTCACTATAGGTTCTCCAGTTAGTTAATTTATTATTGTATTTGACCGGCGCGCACTCGGTGTTGCATCGCAGCCTGAACATAATATGCATATGATCAGACAGAGAAGCTTCATCAGACACGTGCCAGTCCTCTACAATGTTTTGTATAAAAGGAGACGAGAGAGTAAGGTCTAAAACTTCTTCTCGTATACTGTTCCTAAAAGTGGGCTTATCACCCTTATTTAGAATAACTAGGTCTTTACTATATAGGTAATCTAAAAGTAACTCACCTCTTTTGTTTGTGTCTCGGCTGCCCCAAATCTGGTGATGTGCATTCGCGTCGCAGCCGATAACAAGATGTACTTGCTGAGTTTGGCAGTACTGGACAAGTTCCTGTACTGGTGTAGGTGGTACCTCCTCTATGTCCCCAGCAAAATACGCCGATGCGCATACAAACTTGTGTATCACATGGCCATTGTGGCGTTCAATTAAAACGGCCACCAGGTCCCTAGTATTGAAACCTGGAATGAGAGAGAATTTTATATCTTTCGCAATGGAAAGAGCTGCCCTAGGTCTGAAGTTACCTTTGGCAAAAATTAGCTCTCTATTTCTGCTGTTAAGACCAAAGATCTTACCTGTAGTTGCCCATGGTTCCTGGATTAGACCAAGAGCGACGTTCCTTTCGGCACATCTTTGGCTATAGGTGTCCGATGCACCCATAGCGCGGTGCAGGTTTGCCTGCAGCACAGTTAGAGACGTCATTTCTTCTTCACGTACTCGGGATTACGCACTCTATGAGGTTTGTTATCACCCCTGCGTCGTACGTAACCCTGTTGAGAGAGACCACTTTGTCTCCCCCTTGGACTTCTGGTGTTCTGTCCATCTTTCCCGCTTATATGTGCCTGTTCGGCCGCCAGTTTTGGCCTAAAGCGGTTACGGTGCGCGTTTGTGCTGTCCGTTTTCTTAGCCTTTGCTTTAGCATCCAGCACCACAGTTGTTTTAGCAACTGAGTTACCCTTGGCAGCACTAATGCCAGCCACTGGTGGTGTGGCGCTACTGTTGGCGCTTGTGGAAGGCTTTTCTGAAGCATCAGTGGCAGTACTAATACTAGCCCCTGGTGTTGTAGCCTTTTGTTGGTTTTCTCTTGACGCCTGATTCGTCGATTTGTCCGCGCTCTTGAGGATTATTTTGATCTGTCCAAATCTGAACGAGACCATCCCCTTTAGCTCAACAAGTCGCTTCATCGTGCTTTCGTTTACAGCAAGGACCATATGGGCGACATCTCTGTCGTCAGATCTTTGCAGAACTCTCCACGTTCTGGTGTTGAGTTCTTTATTCTGGCCATCTAGAATTGCCAGTATTCTTTCATTCGCTACTCCGGTACTATGTGGGAAGAAGGCTCTGACGATATGTGGTTTCGGGAACAGTTCTTCCCCCACAAGCGTCACTTCCATCCCGCATTTCTCTTTGAGCTTCGCGAAGTTTGTGCTCATCCACTCTGCAGTGGTAGCATCCGCACATACTATCATTAGCCATCCGGCTTTGAAAGTTGTACCGCGGAAGGCTGGTTTGGTCCCCTCATCACGTTGTTCGATGGTGATGTCCATAATCCTCTCCTGAATCTGAGCCATTTGCTCATTACTGAGAGGATTGCGATCCAGATCGACAGGTACTACACCCAGTCTTACAAAGCTCGCTATGTCTCTATAGGAGACTTTGTCGACGGCTGTATTTCCTGTGCGAGCTCGTTTCGCTTCGGATTGGGGCGGCGTATTGTCCTCGGACCTTATACGCTTCACCTCGGAGCCTGTGTCGACCTCTGTCGACAGAGCAAGTGCTCTGGCCTGCTCTACGTTTTTTCCCTTTTTCAGCGCGCGCTTAAAACGGCGCTGTTCGGATGGTGTGAATTTGACGCGCTTAGACTCAGTCTGTGCAGTTATGCCAGAGGTCTCCGGCGCGCCTGTATTCAAGGGATGCACTTCATCCGAGAGTATGCTAACATTGCATAGCGTACTGGACTCAGAGATATCTTCACTAAGGAGGGACAAGTTCTCTTCTAAGCTCATCATCTCCGAATCTGTGGTTTGTGACCCTTCCCGATTGGCAGGTGTCGCGTCATTTACGCCAGGGTGTTCTAAAACATCCCCAGTTGGTAAAGCAGGGTGTTCTGAAACATCCCTAGTTGATGATGCAGTTGTAGAGGCATCATTCTCTATTTGTTTTTTATTAAACGGATCTATTTTGATTCCCACGAGTGAACGGGAGAGGAAGGTCGCCCGTGGTCTACCCGTATAACCACAGGAAGGCTATCTTGAAATCGGAGGTCGCCTGGTATCCGAAGTTCGCTGCTATCGACTAAGAACCCCTTAGCCATTCATCTCTCGGCGCTAGCTGTTCCACCTTAGATTTGGGGATTTGTTGTTGGGGTTGTCTCCCCGGGCATTGCCGAAAAGTTGTAAGTAAGGAGGGGGGGGGGTGGGGGGTGGTAAGCAAAAAGGGAGAGGGGCAGATGGGGTATGTAAGGGCGGGGTAGGAGCGGACGTGAAGTCCTGGTCAGTTCTTGGTTGACGCTCATCGGACGGCCTGGCCCTTGCAAGCCCGATGACTCTTTACGTCGTAAGCCTCCGCACCGGCACCATCGAATTTGTTTGCGGTGATGGTGCGCACGTCAAGGTGACTGACCCCGCTAAGAGGGCTAAAGGACTTAGCGGCGATAGCTATCCCCGCTAAAGTGAGCGTATATAGGATAAGTTGTTGTTGTATTTTACATGGAAATTTAAAATTATCCCTATAACTGCGTGCAAAGAAACACGGCTAGTGTGTAAAGTTATAAATACTCAACTCCAAAGAAAAAAGGAAAAAACATCAAATTAATTGAAGAAAAAGGAAAAAAAAATATTAAAGAGGAAACAAATTTAGTGTCATATCATAGTTATTCATATTATGTAGTACGAGTACCTATTCAACCATTACATAGTGCATAGTCTGGCAGGGAAGTGATAAATAACAACCAAAAAGAAAAAACAAAAAAAAAAAATAATAATTTATCCATACACATATACAGGTTCTACGGTAATTATTCATTCCTAAATTGGTATTTAACGGCAATTCACATTACACATCATGTACAGTGAGTCAGTCACTGCAACTAGATTTTCTTGAAAGATAATTATAATGATAAGTTCTTTCGTTTCCCTTTTCAAATAAATTGTACTTACTCTAACATGAACATGGTCTAAGTTTGGTTTTGGGGTTTGCGATAAGGGAAATAATATACATAATCACACTTATTATGAATTTCGCCCGAACAGCATTTCACCCGAAATATTTCCCTTTTTTCTTTTCGCCTATTATGAATGTGATGTGAAACGAAATGCCATGTTCGAAAAAATTCCCTTATTACGAACACTAATTCCGGGCGAAATTAAATGTCAAACACAGCTAAAATGTTCACTTGCTTTTTGGAGGCGAAGAGGCTAAAATTATTAAAATTTACGTTACCTACACTTTTTAATTAGGCCCAAAGGAAATCCTTTTTTTGCTTTATTTCAGGTCCAAATCAATCAATGCTAGACAAACCGATGTGAAGGAAAATAAACAAAAAATTTCCGAGTTTTGGAAGCAGCTCACTTTCGAGTTGAATAGCTTAGGGCCACCAGCGAGCATTATTTAAATAATCTTGCTCCATCTTAACCCTTACGCTCACATTCCAAACAAAGGAATCGTGGCAGGCTCCGGGATGCGTAGCATCTACGAAACGAATCCTAAGCTGATTGTCACAAACCTTACAAAATGAAGTTACATATATAACACTATTTGAATGTTTTTAACACACTTTACTTACAAGTAAAACAACATTTTCCTTTTCTGTTATAGAAAAGGTGTTTATTTGAAGATGGCGATATAATGTTGACATGCGTGCCATCAATACAGCCTATAACACCGGGTGTCTAATATCTGGAATAAAAGTCTTGAACAATTTTTCGTTGTTCGTCTGTCGTTGGCAAAGTTATCCATTGTGAACAAAGTTTTTCTTCAAAAATGTCCAATACTTCGGTAAGTATCACACTGAAAGAGGATTGCGCCAGACCAACGTCATAATCCTTTCCTACTCCTTTCTTGTATCCACCTTCTGCAAAAAAACGTAAGCAAGCGGCGAGTTTCACTATGGGTGGAACAGCAAATTTTTTTTTAGCTGCGACCGAAAAGTTGACAAGTACATCCAGCAAATACTTAAAAGCTGATTTGTTTAGCCTATAGTATTGTTGAAATCTGGTAAAATATAAATGTATTCATTTATTTTAACAAACGCTTAACATTTTTCTTAAAATGCAAGTGTTCACGCAACTCCAAAGGATTAGAAAAATCTCTTAAATGTCTTCGAATCAATTTCACTTGGTTATTTTCTTCTTCCTCAGATAAAATCCTCATGGCTATGCTGTGCATTTTAAATTAAATGCAAGTTTATGGAAACCGCTTGAACAAATTGTGTGCACTTGTTTTTCAACTTGTATTTCCCAATACTTGTCAAGATGATAATTGTTCGAAATGTTGCAGCTGATTCGAAGTGAAATTTTGTTCGGGTGAAATTTACAATAACCTTTTTGTATTTCGGGCGAACAAAAATATTTCGGGTGAAATGCTGTTCGGGCGATTAGTAGTCCGTCACATTAACCACTGCGCCCGACAAGGGACAGTCTTGTTTTAATATGTCAAGACCTGCTTCCTTCGAGGTTATACTGAGTAAAAGAAGCAACGATAATAAAGTAATATTTTGGTAGGGCGTATGCACCAAATTATCAACCAAGTATTGCTGGAAGAAAGCATGCTCATTGACTGTACGGCTCCATATACCCCATCTACAAGAAAGGCGATCTGATGTCTTGCAAGAACTATCGAGACATATCCCCGCTAAATGTCGCGTATAAGATGATATCATATGTAATGTGTGAACGTCAGAAGTCATTCCGCAAAATATCACTGTGACGCTCCCTAAACAGCGCTTGTTGTAAAAGGCGCCTAAGGGGGAAAATCGCATCTAGACGATTTTAACATCCAGGTAAGCCTAGTGACACATTTAACATCTTAAAGCTGTCCCGCAAGTGTGCATGCAAATCCGTTGGTTGACTCGACTGCAGATCACCGTTGTCATAAAAGGTCTATCAAACAAAAATCAATCAAGGGAGCTTGCACGTGTCGGAATCGTAGAAAGGGGGCAGGCCTAATAGCTCTAAATAAAACAACACCCGCATTAGATCGGGCTCTGTGATGAGCTGATCTGAAACCAGGAGAGCTGCCGACATCGATCGAGGTCGAACCGGCGAACCCCACAAGCGGACCAGTAGGGATGCTGTACTCATAACCCTCCAATATGATCCCTAAATCCTGGCCATAACTTCGCCATAAAAAGGAAGAAGAAGAAATATATATTATATACGAGGGCGGGTCAATAAGTCCGTGACTTTTTGAATTTCTGACCTCTTTACTGAAACGGCAACACTGCTCCTGTCAACAGGCATCTGTCAGTTGACTCCTGTCAAAATTTAAACTTGCTGCGTCAGTTAGTTTGTGTTTGACAGCTATTTTTATCAGACTACTCACTAATTTAAGGAGAAAATGGAAAAAAGTGAATTTCGTGTGCTTATTAAGCATTATTTCTTGCGAAAAAAAACCATTACCGAGACCAAGGCTAAGCTTGAAAAATACTATGGGGACTCTGCACCATCGATTTCAATGGTAAAAAAGTGGTTTACTGAATTTCGTTGTGGCCGTACAAGCACTGAAGGTGCCGAACGTCCTGGACGCCCAGTTGAGGTCTCTACACCCGAAACAATCGAAAAAATTCACGATATGGTGTTGGCCGACCAAAGATTGAAAGTGCGAGAGATTGTGGAAGCCGTAGGGATCTCGCATGGCTCAGTGGTTTCAATTTTGAATGATCACTTGGGCATGAGAAAGCTTTCCGCAAGATGGGTGCCGCGTTTGCTCACAGTCGACCACAAACGCAATCGTGTAACAACTTCACAGGAAGGTTTGGCGTTGTTTAATCGCAATATGGAGGAGTTTTTGCTCCGTTTTGTAACCGTGGACGAAACATGGATCCATCACAACACACCAGAGACCAAACAACAGTCAAAACAGTGGGTTTCTAAGGGTGAATCGGCGCCAAAGAAGGCCAAGGTGGGTTTGTCAGCCAATAAAGTTATGGCGACTGTTTTTTGGGATGCACGCGGGATAATCCACATTGACTACCTTCAAAAGGAAAGAACAATCAATGGGGAATATTATGGCAACTTATTGGACCGATTCAATGACGATTTGAAAAAAAACCGACCTCATTTGGCCAAGAAAAAAGTTCTTTTCCACCAAGACAATGCAAGGGTGCACTGCACACATGTGCAGTTGCCATGGCAAAAAACCATGAATTGGGCTATGAATTGCTCCCTCATCCACCCTATTCTCCAGATTTGGCTCCGAGCGACTACTTCTTGTTCCCAAACCTGAAGAAATGGCTTGGTGGAAAAAGATTTGACTTCAATGATAAAGTCATCTCGCAAACAAAGGACTATTTTGAGGACCTCGACAAATCATTTTTTTTGGAAGGGATAAAAAAATTGGAGAAGCGTTGGACAAAGTGTATAGAGCTCAAGGGAGACTACGTTAAAAATAAAATTTTTTTTTTATCAAAAAATCTGTGTTTTATTCCAAAAGTCACGGACTTATTGACCCGCCCTCGTATATTCTATCAGGCACGATTTGGTAATGTAGTCGATCGATAATTTTTTTTTGATTAAATGGAAATAGAGCCGATGGCCACTATATTTCCAATTTGTCTGGCGATATTGTGAAAATATTAATAAAAAAAACATAGGGAAAGGCTACTTGGGCGAACTGTTGGATACCCTATCCCAATTCCTATCACTTACATTTACTTTTAAATTCATTTTTTATTGATTTTTAAATGTCAACTTACATACTAAAAAAAATGATTGAATCTATCTTAAAATTAACAGCATACTTATTCTACATTGTTCTTCCTTATGCGGACGCTCTACATTTAACTATATCTTATAAGTATTGCCTTTCGGTCTAAAAACTATTTTACGAACTAATCTTATATATATTATGTTTTCATCGAGAAAATTGTTAAGAAAACTCGGCATCTATATCAAATTTTATACTTTTATATAAAAACAAATTACAAACTACCTACTCTACGGTGCAGGGAAATAAGTCCACGGGAACTAAGTCCGCTGAGGGACTTGAGTACCTACTTGACTCTTTAATTTTATTTTGTTCTTAGTCGACAGTAAGAATTTACTTCATATTAAAAGGAAACTAAAACCACTCAGAGTTTTCGAAATTTATTTCCCACTTTACATGGGAACTAAGCCCACTTCGCGAAAGTGTTTTCATTTCCCATTATGTGGGAACTAAGTCCCTCAGTCGAAGTTGCTAGGAAGCTGAAATTTACGATATGCTACTTTCTAGAGGCCCTTTATGCTCATGTTGAAAGGTTTTTAAAACTTGCTTACTGAGACGCCCACAATATTAAAAACAGTTTTTTTCGATAAAATTAAAGTTGGGATACTCGTAGGAAGCTGAAATTCGGCCTATCATGTGAAAATATTTTTAAAATCCGCCCATTGACATAAACATAACCGTTTTATTGAAGAAATCATTGGCAAGGTATGTAGTTAAAGCCTTTTTGAACAATTCCTTTATATAAAGTTTTCTGCCATGCCCACATTTAAGGCCGTTTTTTTATACAAAAAACTTTGTTTTTTCAAAAAAATCCTTTATTCAGATTTGTATCACCCCTACTTAATGAGGGATAGGAATCGGTTTCGATACGGAAAAGCAATTTGCCGAATTTTGGTGGCTTTTTGAGGGGGGAGGGGTTAACATGTCCTCCCAGGGCGGTGCGTTACTATAGCTAACATCCTCTTAGTTTATAAGTTAGATTAACTTAGCTAGGGCGTTTATGGGAGAGGCCGGGTTCGCCAACTTGTGGCTTCAGTCCGCTTACGTCGGCGAGTGTGCACGACTGCCAGGCGCTCGGAAAGCAATTGGGATTTTGACCGCTTGTTGCGTAATGTAACGAGTGCTCAGAATCCTTATTATAGTTAGAATATGTCAAGAAGTTTTACCGACTTTTCGATAAAATTATTTTATTTAATTGTGGACGCATTTTAAAAAATGTAACTCCCAATCATTTTAGGCCCCTAAAGACCATATATTAAAAAATTCAACTTTCTAGACCAAAATTCGTTTTTTTGATACATTTTTTTTTGTTTGCGGATTTTAAAAATCTACCTATGGTTAAAATTTCAGCTTTTTTTTTTTTTTTTTTTAAAGAACTGTAATAGCGTCGGATCGATTTTTTTTCGGTTTAAAAGTGTGTTACAATTCCAAAGTGTTAAATTCGGTCTTAATCTAAAAATGCTACACTAAGCTTTGTATAGAAGAGCAAAACAAGGCTAGGCGCCTGCTTTGGACTTAGGACAGCATGCTAGACATTCCGGTGCCAGCTGCGAGGATTTGAGAGCTGTCGATTATGGCCCATTGACTAGTCTTAAAAAAATTCTTACTGACATCAGCTCCAAATATGTCGAAGTATGAAGCTCTAGTAAGGTATCTATACATTACTTGAGAATTCATACGCGATACGCACCCTTTGTGAGAGGCATATGTATCAATAATGTATTTCATTTTAACTGCTTGTCTTATACCTATTGTCTTATCATGTAAATCTTACTATAGATTGTTGCTTTTATATGCAGTCTTATTTAAAAAGATAATAAAGGGTTTTTCAATAAGAGCGCTACAAAAGTTTTTTTTAAATAAAACAAAAACGGTTTCGGATATCAATGAAATTCTTTATTCCTGTGAAAGTACGTTCGATGCCATTATGTATGGAACTCGATTTCTTTTGCATGGCCACCACGGGCACGCTTGCAGAAGTCCAGACGCTGAACCCAATTTTCGACGGTTTTCAAGCATAAATCGGCCGATACTGCTGCAATTTCACGTTCGATATTCGTACGAAGTTCATCAATCGTCGCTGGCTTATTGGCATAGACCATAGACTTGACGTAGCCCCACAGGAAATAGTCTAACGGCGTCAAATCGCACGACCGAGGCGGCCAAGCGACTGGACCATTTCGTGAGATAACACGGTTTCCAAACTTGGGTTCCAATAAATTGATTGTGGCATTGGGACCACATGTCCTCCAAGTCCATATCATCCAATTGGAGCCAAAAATATTCGGTTATCATTGAACGGTAGCGATTCCCATTCACAGTAACGTGCCGGTCTTGATCATCACGGAAGAAGTACGGCCCAATGACGCCGCCGGCCAATAAACCACACCAAACCGTAATTTTGTCGGGATGCAATGATGACTCATGGGGTACGTGTGGATTGCTGCCTGACCAATACCGCATATTGTGTTTATTGACGAAGCCATTCAGCCAGAAATGAGCCTCATCGCTGAAGATGATTTTTCGATGAAAATCGCTCTTAACGTTGAGGCCACTGACTCCGAATTTCGGTAGTAAATTTTAATAATTTCGACTCGTTGTTGGCTCGTATATCTTTCAATCATGAAATGGTAAACCTTACTGAAGAGAAATGCCAAAAGAGCGGCAAGAAATTCGGCGTCGTTTGCTGTCCCTGTCGCTCTACTTTTGTAGCGTCCCTGTTGAAAAACCTTTTATATCTAACAGTGTAAAGGAATTTCAAAATAAATAAAAAAATAAATATATGAGACTTTTCAGACTGGCTTGTTGCTTTCTTTCAATCCTCGTGCTAATAAAGTGAGCAAGTCAAGTTTGAAATGAAATTATGTTGCTATTACCGCAAGGTACAATGCCCAATTGATTTGTAATCGTAGTGACGACACTCTCTAACGAGTTTCACGATTAACAATAGTTTTATAAAATAAATTACACATCGGGTCCTGTATGGGCCGTTAAGGCCTAATATGTATGTATGTATGTAAATTACACGAATGAGCTTTTCTCCTTTTACGTTACGTAAACTAACCAACATGTTATTTGACCTAGGATCTTTTAACCATACCCTCGTTTTAAGGTACAATATATCAAAATCAAAATTAAGTTCCTCCGAACACATATTATGATTATGTTAATTAATAAAATAAACCATTTAATTTAGGCGGATATTAGTAATTCATCCCAATCAAAACGGTTTAAAAAATCAATCAAATGCAAAGCTCATTAAATCTTGAAGTTTATTTCATTTGTAACGAATATTCATTCCAAAATTCTATTCAAAGAATTTCTAGTATTGATGACTATTCACATTAATATTTAACATTAAATGACATTCAATTCCTACCGCCATTAACATTCTTTTAGGTGACATCACCAAAATTGAAACACGAGGTATTTAAGTAGATTTGTACAATAATATTCGCTTTGACAGCACTTAAATTAAATTTTATTGCACACATTCCAAGTGCCGACACAGACTACTAAATTGCGACCATTCGATAGGATGCCAATTTACACAGTCCTTTGTACCTTTGTTTTGAATTTACTTTAACCAATTCAGACTTTCAGCTCTTTTATGTAACTAATGGCTTATGTCATGTTAACTTTTTGTCCATTTTCACTCACTCAATACTGATTTCCATTTATTTTCGATATAATAGATACAACAAAGCCCATTTTGATGTTAAATTCAATTTTTGGGAAAGCAAATCCAATTGGGAAAGCAAATCCAATTGGGAAAGCACATCCAATTTAATGTCCCGGCTCCGAGAGCTGCAAAATGCGATCAATTTCTCTCAAAATTCTTGGGCTGCGCTAAAATGAGGTATAAAAACCTGATTATTGGAATGGCTTTCGTTAAGAGATTCGCCTTCAATTAAGATGTCCTTTTTTTCCTGTTGGAGGGAGGAGAAATGCTTTACGCACCGTAAGGAGGCCTTTTTGCGTTGACCATCTACGTATGTCCGGCTCTCTCCGCATGCCTTCGGGGCATACGGACTAAAACTCCTCCCAACCCTGAGGTTTCTGACACACCCCCCTGGGACTGCTCTTGGCATTACTTCAAGGGGGCTGTTATCATACACCCTTTCGGGCTAACGTGCTTTCCCGGCATTGTTGTTCTTCTCTTTTCTTTCTTCTGAGAATATCTTCCACAAAATGGCAAATTATTCCCCAATTCAAATCGCTCAACATTTTGTCTACTATATTTTCTGGGTTGAAGGCACCAATGCTGCTTTCCAGGGCTGTGCGTGGGGCTTCCCATCTTCTGCAGGCAAAAAACGTGTGATGTGCTTCGTCTGTTTTAGAGTCGCCGTACTGGCAGGCTGGGGTGTCCGTTTTGCCAATCTTATGGAGAAAGGCGTTGAAATTTCCGTGTCCGGTGTGGAATTGAGTGACGAAGTAGTTGACCTCACCTGGTCATTCCACTCAGCCACATTTCTTATCAGCCTCGCTGTCCACCTTCCTCTGCTTTCCGAGCTCCAGCGCTCCTGCCGTATTGTTTGCTGTTCTCCTTCATCGATTGCCGCTTCCAATTTCCGCCTTTGTTGTCATGGACGTATTTGCTTTGTGCCGCTAGGAGATCGATGGGAGTCACTCCAGCGACTACAAGGACGGCTGGTTCCGACACCCTTCGGAAAGAGCTAGCCACGCGTAGCGCTCCACGTCTTTGCACTGCCGCCATCTGCTTCCGGTATTTGTCCTGTCGCAGCCCGTCTGCCCAAATCTCACTTCCATGGGAGAATGGCATGCGTTGTCGACATTAATAGCCTGCGCTTGCTTGGAGTTGGACCGCCTATGTTCGCCATTAATCTGGTGAGTGATGCTGTAACTTTAGAGGCTTGTTCCTTTATCTGTCGTCAGAAATTCAATTTTGTATCGAGATTCCATCCCAGATACCTCACCGCGTCCCTGGTCTTAATGACTTCAAACCCAATTTGGAAGTCGATTTGCGTAGGGATTCTCATCTTCGTCAGAAAAACTATCGCAGTTTTCTCTGTAACTTCCCAGTGGCATCAATATGATTTATGCGATTAATGGGAAATTTTGAAATGCGGTTAACCATAAGTTATGGTTAAGAATTATTTAATATTAAAAAATCCTCTTTAGTATTGTTCATGGAAATTAAATGGTGTTAATAACAGCGAAGTGTGATATATATTAATGTAACCATTGTTATGAACACGGAGACCTGCAAATTTACATATATACGAAATAACGGAGCACAATGTAATAATGATTTGCTCAATGACGAATGACAATAAATACGAGTAGTACGAATTAAGGCAAATTATTTTAGTTATTTATTTACTAACAAAAAAAGGCTCGACCGATTTAGCTGGAAACTTAATCAGTTCTAAGTTACGTTATTACGCTTCGAATAAACCCGGTGACCCGGTCCCATGTCAATATCATCTTTGGTTCTCGAGATAATCGTGGCGAAAGATAATTCCGAACGCACATACGTACCGAACATACGCACATGCGTACATATACATACACACACACAGACATCTCTATAAAAACGGTGGATTTGGATTCTGGTGAAACGTGGAGATATGTCAAAATCCGCGATTCACAAAATCGGCCCCATTACAAGAACTTCCACTGCCGCGATCAAATTCAAGCAAAGTGCGTGTGTGGGGCCTGTATCAGGAATAAGAAGTAATTTCTTCTTCAGCTGCTGATAAAACTCCTTGAACTCCGACAAACCAGCTTCAACAGGGGCACAACCACTTTCAAAATTACCGTTCAGAGAAGGAGAAATACTCAGGAAATCCGTTCGACAATGCTCAAGGGCTGCTTCTTGTGGATGAAGAAAAAATACTATACAGGTGGCAACGCAGTATTGTCAAAGACTTCTATATGAATAATTTCCTCTGATATATTTTCCGAGAGCCGTTCTTAACAATGCAGAGGACTTAAAAAAAAAACGAAAAGCGGTTGGGTCGGACGAGATACCCTAAGAGTTTTGTAAAAAGATGTGAGACATCGGGTCCAATTGGCTCATGATTCTCATCTCGAAACTGATGGTAGCCTTACAAGTGGAGGGAAAGTTTTCTTCTTCCCTTGTACAAAGGAGAAGGCGATAAGAGGGACTGCGATAATTACCAAGGGCTCTGTTATGGGTGGCGCTACGATAACGAGGAATTCCAGAAACCTACGCGCAGATAATTATGGGCATGTATGAGGAAGAAAAGACAAGAGTAAGATGCCCCGCTGGCGTCACCGAGGAGTTCGCAATGAAAATCGGTGTACTCCAGGGAAGTGTTTTAAGTCCCTTGATATTTATTACAGTCATTGATTATCAGCTTGAAGGAAAAGGGACGGACTCTAAAGGGCATCAGTTAGTATTTGCTAACGATAAAGCCATCAAACGTCCCTGCAACGAGCACTTGATGTATGGGTGGAAGTTTTGTAGGGGAATGGGTATCGTATTATTTCGAAAACCAGAACACATGTGCAGCCCGTTCCCAGATGCAATCCGAACTATTCCAGAGATTTATATGAATGGAAGGGTGATCCCCAAGTGCTAAAAAATTAAATATCTAGGATCTATGATCAATAGCGAAGCAAGCTGTGATGACGATAACAAAAAACACAACATTAAAATCTCGTTTAAAACAAACAACAATATACAAAACATCCTAAAACCAAAACAGAAAACCGACAATAAAAGAAAATCAGGAGTATATAAAATTACATGTGATGATTGCAACAAATACTATATTGGACAAACAGGAAGAAGCTTCTATGAAAGATTCATAGAACACAAACCAAAAATAAACACAAAATCCAACTACGCTCTACATTTAATCAACAACAATCACAACCTATCGGACTTTGATACAAACCTGACACCCATCCACATATGCAAGAAGAGCCGACTACTTGAAGCCCTTGAAGAATATGAGATATACCAAGCCAACAAAACAGAAGAGGACAGAATACTAAACGACAAATTATTATTCAAAATAAACGAACTATATGACACAGCAATAAAGCACAGCACATAAACAACAACACGAAAGAAGCAAACAACAATAGATACCAGCAAACGGAAACACACTGACAAAAAGAAGCGAGACAACATACTTAGGTAATTGTGTATATCAAAACGACAAAAGACTAGTACAAAGCGCCTGATGATGGGAACAAGCTTCCCGAAACGCGTCTCGAAGAAATAAAAAATAAAAAATAAACTTTAATAGAAAATATAAAAAGTTGTGATAAAATTTGAAAACCCAAAAAATAAAAAAGAAAAAAATATAAAAACCTCTCTTTTATTTGAAATTTACGATAACAAACATCATATAAGCCCACACTATAACTTGTTATGGCCAACTAACAAATTCAACAAAAACACGACCCGCTATTCGCCAGATGCTACCTCTAGCCAATCGTAGCAAGTGCACGAGTACCCAGGAACATACGACAATTCTATAGTCAGCGCTTCCGAAGGCCAAAATGAAAAGTCGCCAATAGATAAAGCCAAGAAGTCAATATATCTACGCATTTACATACTTTCAACGGTTTCTGTATAGCGTTGAAAAAGGCAATCATTAGATACCCAGTCTTCAATTTTATTTTTGTTTAGGTCCGACCGGCATAAAATGGCACGTTCAATCTATTTGTAAACTTGTTTAAAAAAATAGCTATCTTTGAAAAAACTCTGTCTGCGCTGTACTACTGTGAGGCAGAGTTACTTTACTACAAATCCATATGATTTTTTAAATATGGGCTATGGGCTCCCCCAAGTATTTACTGATTTGGTCAAACTTTATTCAAAATTTTTTATATCAATATTTAGTTCATTAAAACGTTCATCACTTGATTTTCGCTGCATCTACATTATCTATATTCACTGATGATTTCCTCTGTGTTCCAATTTGAAGAACGATTAAACTCTCTATTGAAATCTGGTTAGAATTTGAATGTGTTCTCTTTGTATGGGCAATCGGAGTTGTTCAACAGGTTGGAAATAGTGGCCCGAAATTCGCCAATGGGGCAAAAACAGAGAGTTTATGAAATATCGTCGCCGGAGGGCCTTAGATCAAAAAATTGTCCATATGGCTACTAACGACATCCATCGGCTAAGATGGCTATAGTTAACCGAGGCAGCAGAAAATGCAATGGAGTGGGACACGGTGGATGATTGTCCTGCATTGTGCACTTTTTTTCGCACCTCATGCGGGCACGGAGTTGGTATAATTATTATTATTTTTTTCTCTTTGCGTTGGTTTTTTTTGTTGTAATGCTTTTACCACAGTTTGCGGTGCTATTTAAAAAATTTAGAGCAGGATTTGTCATTTGTGTGCCAACAAACAAATTGAAATTACAGTCTGCTCATCTGTCGCCAGTTGTCAGGAGGTCAAGAAAAATAAAATAAAATCAATATCCTCATCCCCACTGATGTAATATTAAAATTAATTTGTACAGAAATGCATGCTTCATCCTTTAAAATTTCATCGTGGGAAACAAAATATCCTTGTCCAAGCGTCGCTGCGCAACATTGAGTTTGTTATTCTTTGTCCGCATTAAACCTGGGACAATTTATCTGATTCCGTCCAAAAAGCCTCTCTTCCCATCTCGATACGTCATGATGACATAACGAAAACATTCCTACCCAGCCTAAGCCTGACAGAACACCCGGCCCTTTATCCCCCATACCGCCCTACAGCATCAGTACTATCATTGATCTAATTTTGGGCATTGAGAAGGTTGGTCGCCTGTCGTCGTTAGGTGCTACAATAACATGAAAAATGTATATAAATGTATATGTATGTCCATGTTGAATGGAAAGGATATCTGCTTGAAATAGTTGGCTCATTCATGCCGGACAGTGGGGAAAATCCAGGGAAGTGTTTATGGTTTTACGCAATTGAATGCGACACTGGATGGAATGTTAAAAATTGGTTTCAATGTTTCGTCTCCGTATCATCCCGAATGTGTATGGAGTAGGAAATACGACTACGTATGTTGGTTCGATATTTTTTTTGTTTTCCTTGAAGAGGTATCCGACGGAAGACTGAACAAAAGGATAATAAATAACAATCGGAGATGAGGATTGAGGATATGTCGGATTTTTGGGGGTATTTTCGAGTTTTAACACTTTGACTGTTTGTCGTTCAGCTCTTCAATAATGACTCTGAACTCGTTTTCAAGCTTATTGAATTCGAAACATTTTTTGTTCATGGTTGTGACTTAAAAAAAGGAACATGTCATTTAAATAGAATGTACTCTATGGGTTACAGATGAGCTATAACAGATTTTGTTTTTTTTTTTCTTTAAATTGGCTTACGCAAAAGGTTTTTTTTTTGTAAAAATTACAGTACCTACCCTTATAGTGCTTAGAACACAGCGTAAGCAACTGTTTAACAGCACACAACACCTGGCAATAGCGTATTTCATGGCATGCTTTTCGGTGCTACTTACTATGTATAAGAAAGAGTAGAGAGATAACAGAGATAGCCATCTTTCAAAACTTTCTTCCACTAAAACTCGCAATCGGACGGTGTCAGATCGTCTCTATCCCTATAAATAAAATATGTAAAAAATGATATATGTAAAACATGAAAATGGGACTACCTGCCGTTTATTTGAAATAATCCTGTCCAGAGATGGCTGCAATGCCATTTTGTTTGGGAACAAATATTTTTGAATTAAATTTTCTTCTAACTTCACATTAAAACAAATGCCGGCATGGTGCCCATAAAAAAATAAGCCACTTATTTGATTTCTATGCAAAAACCAATACGCAAACGCTTAAAAGTCGTTGCACAGTTTTTTTTGTCGTTTGGGGCGAATTGAGAGACTCTCTCGTATAGCTCATCCCTGCTAATAACTCAATTTAAATTGTAAAGGGAGTCCTTTCAAGATCGTCTATATAAAATTAAATTAAAAACTTGGTCGCTTTTATTTTTAAAAAGAGTGTTGACATTGAGGTTATGTACGAAATACAATATCCGATAAATAGCCGCATCGTGACCGATGGCACACTTTAGTCGTTTTGCCGGCTGAATTCCATCAGTAGCAAGTCGAATCTCGTCATTCATTCAGGAATCGTTCTTGGCTTATTGCCATACACCTTTACTTTCGAAAAACGCAAAGGAAAAAATCCAATGGCGGCAAACCGCATGATCTTGGTGGCCGCGGAGCGATATAATTATCACTTCAAATTTCGTCTTCAACAATTCCATTGTTTTTGTTAGCTGTCTGGCAGGCTGCACCGTCCTGTTGAAGCTATATGTCTTTGAAATGCATTTCATCAATTTATTATGTCGCAATAACGAACGCCGTTGACGGTGATGACATTGCTCAATCACTTGAGCGATCACTCTTAGATTCTCAACTCCCAAAATGCGAGAGTTCCGTTTAATGACGTGGCTATTAAGTTCGATATGCGCATCGTTCGGAGAAGATGACTTTCTGCGACAAATCACCATTCACTTGTTGGTGCTGTAAGATCTATTCATCGAACGGTTAGCGCTGCGCTGCGCATGGTCTACTACAAATATTGTATCAACTTCTATGAGTTGTGTGCCCGCGTAATTCTCCATGACTAAACCTTACTCGTAATTGTTAACATTAAGCATGACAGCTGTCCAACAAAAACGCTTTACAATCGACACAAACAAATTACGCTAAATTCAAAGTAGGCGGTCTTAATCGGACAACCTTAATCTATCTCGGTACCGTAACATGGGGTATTTTGCTCCCTTTTGTGCACTATTTTTAGAAAACCTCTTAATAATGGTAGACAAATAATTTTAACATTTTGTGTGTCCCTTTCATTAATAAGATATGAAATAATGCATTTATGCTGTGAAAACTATTTAAATACATTTATTTTTTGTGGTTGAAAAATGGGGCAAAGTTATAGAAGGGACGGGGTTAATTTGCTCTATCTGAAACTTTCTGTTATATTTCCTTTATCTAAAGAGCTGGAGTAAAATAAGTATTGTATTTAAAAAGCACTTATTCAAAGGTTCATATCTGTAAAAAAAACTTTTTCTCGACAAAAAATAAAACAGCATCTTTTATTTCATTTAATGCTTATAAAACGTAACGAATTTACAGAATAAAAATAGAAAAACGTTGTGTTAACCAAATTATTTTAAAATAAACATAAATAACAACTTTTAACAAATAAAAAAAATAATAAACTTTAAAAAAACAATAAAAACATAGCTATAAAGAACTCAAAAAATAGTAATTAAAAAAATAAAAAGAATTAAAAAAACAGTAATTATAAAAATAATAAACTCGACGGAAAAAGTGTTTTTAGAAACGAGTATTGATGGTTTAATGGAGGCTATAGCATTGCTAATGCACTCTAACACACACTTCGAAAAGGTGGGCATTGTTGATGATATGCATCTCCTTCATCTCCCGTTTGGCCGTTATGCATTTTTATGGTTGTGGGTTAGAGGTGATGACAACATTCCTTAAAAGCTTAAGAAATTTGCGCAATGAGTTCATGGCTACAGTTTTGTCGTCGAATGCGACAATTTCTCCGGCGTATATTTGTCCCTCAGATATGAATGCAACAAACTTGGCTAGCTCTTTTGGAAGAGTAACCGCGAAATCAAAAAAAATGCATGGGCTCATACAAAAAAAAAACAAAAATTATCATTTATTAATTAAACAAAAAAACGCCATATGTAAAGTTATAAATAATACAATATTATAACAGGAGTATCTGTACTTACTTTATCAAAGTTCACACAACTGTTTGTATAAACAAAATGTTGCACTTAAAAAAAACACAAATTGGCCAAATGAACTTCACAGCTCAACTGCTTCTTACCGTTGCAACTCGTGGCAGATGTATGTGTGTGTGTGAGTATATACCGGTAGCTTTGATTTAGAGATCGTCACAAGTCTGAATCAAGAAACGGACGGAACGTTACCCATGCTGTATATATCAATGTTGTTTAATTATATTCATGAAATCAATTTTATTTGCCCACATCTCGAAGGTGAAAAAAAAGTCCTCAAGCTTAATGGAACAATTTTAATCACTTGCTCGAAATTCAGAAATAAATATACAAATAAATTTGTAGATATGTATAAGTAGGTATATGTAATGTAAGTTTATCCTGCTTTTAACCCATTTCACACCCATTAACTTTCTTAAATCGCCTGCGTATTATATTTATTTATTCATATTTTTTTTTTAAATTAACTCCTGATAATGAGCAGTTTAATACTTTAATCCAATCTCATGTGCCACCTGCCAACCAAATACGGACATATTGATTTTTTTTCAATTGTATGACCATGTATTCATTTTAATTTTTAAATTCCATTAATAGTCTTATAGCCCTCACATGGTAGATTGCACAAAGAGTAAATAAGCGTTCATGGAAAATATGGCATCCATATTTTGGCTCATCTCTGAAGGGTTCTGCTTATGGCTCTGTTTTGCGAAAAAAAAAACCCAACAATTGGATCGCACATCTTCCATAATGGTATATTTTGTGTTTCGATGGAAACATTTAATTTAATTCTTGTAGAAACACAAAAAATAATATGTACATATATGCAATTAAATTTATTACAAAACCATATTCAAAAACTTTGTCCATCTCTTTTGGCAATGTTTCCTGCACTTGTAGCCATTTATAATAATCGCATAACGTATTAGTGTTCCGATGAACAAAAATAATAATTAAATGTTTTTGGCAAATTATAAACTTATAACGTAGTAAACGAATTATTTTGTTGAAACTTTTTGCGGTAGATCGAAAAGTTGGACGTAAATAGAGTGTTTATTTTAATGCGAAATTTCTAACTTTGCGATGCGAACAATATTGAGACAGGTTTTGCTAATTTGTTCACCATCTTTATTGTGTTTTTATTAACGAAATGCAGAAAGTATTTGCTGGTGTATTTTGCCAGGACTTTTCTTTGGCACACTCATGGTATATTATCTGCACTAATAATCCATGAAATTGTGAATAAGGGTGAAGCGTGATGAAATTCAATTGATGAAGAAAGAAAGTAATTAAGGTTTCATTAAAGGTTGAGAAAGTTACTTAAGAATACAAAAAGTAATCAAAAGATGCCAGGTTTGTTTAGAAAAGGAAGTGTTTTAATTTTAACTTAATGACATACAATCACCAGAGAGTACGTTTCTTTCATTAAATGAAAGGGTGAATGAAAGGCATGTATACGCGCTTTTAGATTGAGGTTCTTTTAATTGAACATATCACAATTGAAGTTGATTAAAAATAGAATTGCTCTTTGGGCTTACCCTCATTTGATAAGACTATTACTTCCACTGGATCGCACCATTTCGATTGTCTATCTGAAGGCCCATTGACTGAAGAATTTAATAGCTCACGTGCCTTGAATTTGAGGTTAATTGACGATAGAACTTCTTTCGTAATCTACCGCCAATATTGGGCGCGTCTTATTGGAAACTTATATCAAACTCACTAATGGAAGTTCCAATAAAACGATATATTCACTTTTATATCCACCTTTTATTAAAATGTCAAATTTGAAATACTTCACGAAGCTCAACTATAGGTGGCGATGTTTCTATTCTTTTACGAAACAGCTGATTTTCAGCGAAATTAAAATGTGTTTTTAGACATATCGTCGCCCTAGTATTGAGTTGCCGTATATGCCATATTTGCATTTTTGGGAAATTGCGTTTAAAGGTTTGGAAGTCTAATGCGTAAAAACCGACCCCTGGAATTTTTTTATTTTTTAATATATGTAATATACATTTTTATACCCTATTCTAAGGGTATATTAATTTTGACGCATAGTTTGTAACATACCATAATATTGCCCGTAGACCACTAAAAGTTACTATATTTATGATCAGCATCGATA
This sequence comes from Portevinia maculata, assembly GCA_949715645.1. Classification (NCBI taxonomy): domain Eukaryota; kingdom Metazoa; phylum Arthropoda; class Insecta; order Diptera; family Syrphidae; genus Portevinia; species Portevinia maculata. The sequence goes on along the minus strand of OX454526.1, from coordinate 35,028,308 downwards.
GTAATGTCGATCTAGCCATGTCCGTCCGTCCGTCCGTCCGTCTGTCGGCAAAAATTAGGCCTTTAAACTGGACCTAGAGAGCTGAAATTTTAACCATATACTCTCTAGGGTCCCGAAATAATCAAGTTTACGAATTTTTGAAATCCGCCCACAGACACGCCCACAAACTCAAAAAAACAAAATTTTGAAAAAAATCGAATTTTGAGCTAGAAAGCTGAAATTTTTTATGTATGATCTATGACTCCTAAACCTGCTCGGGATAAATTTTTTTCAAAATCCGCCCACTGATACGCCCACAAATAAATAAAATAATTTTTGTATACCCTATTCTAAGGGTATATTAATTTTTGAAAATCCAAAGTTTGAGCTAGGGAGCTGAAATTTATAATATATACTCTCTATAGGCTCTTTATGCTCATGTGTAAATATTTTCAAAATCCGCCCACTGACACGCCCACAATTAATTTTTATTTTTTTTGAAAATTCAAAGTTTGAGCTAGGGAGCAGAAATTTATAATATATACTCTCTAGGGGCCCTTTATTCTCATGTGTTAATTTTTTTTAAATCCGCCTACTGACACGCCCACAATTAAATAAAACAATTTTATTGAAACACCCAAGTTTGAGCAAGGGAGCGTTTTTTTTTATAAAATCCTTTAAATGTTATATAACAAAATATGTAGAGCGTTCTTAACAATTCAACCATACTTAGACTTTTGTCACGCCTACTTATGAGGGATAGGAATAAGAATAGGGTATCCAACAGTTCGCCCAAGCGGACTGTAGCCCGTCCCTATGTTTTAATTTTCTTTTTATTACTGTTATTATAATATTATGACTCTTTCAGTGTTTAAGATATTAAAATTTTCGTCAAAAATGATTTTGCCGCATACGCCATAAAAATCAAAAGTTTCTTTTCTTCATACACGTTCGTCAAAAAATAAGCACATACGGCATTACAATAACAAACTAAGTGAATTAAGATTTTTTTCTTTCTTTTCAAATATTTTTCATTCTTAATAAAAGAAACATTTTGAGAAGAAAAATAAATTTTATTTCAAAATTCTTAAAGCTAAGGGTTAATTTTTAATAGGAAAATCTTAACCTACTCGTATCACAATATAGTCATAGAAAAAACGAAAAAAAAAACTTAAGCGTAGTGACTTCATACATACATGCGTTTGTACTTTCTTTTCTTTAAGTTACAAGTATTAATTTGACTTATACATTACATTTTTTTTAATACAAACTTAACAAAAAATACATTTCCAAGTTAAAAAATAAATAAATTGTTCTATTTACTAAATTTAAACAAAGCTTCGAAGTAAATTATTTCTGTCAATATCTCTCTCAGCTTCGTAGATATTTTTTCCTCCTTGTGGTTATTAAACTCAGCAATTTCAGAGGTTGTAGGGTTCTCATTTGCTTTAAATGTTAGGCAGCGGTCGCATTGGTCTTTTTTAGGCTTATAAAATGATAAATTAAATGAGTTGTTAAATTCCTTTCTGTATATATTTTTTTTAACTGGGTCTTTTGTAAGCTCTCTATACAAGTGGTACATTTTGGTGATTTTGAGGTGGCTCTCTAAATATTTTCGGCCAGAGCTTGCCCTACAATAATGCGAGCCTACTGTTGGGAAACTTTTGATGTGCTCATGTACTTCTTTAATTTTACTTGGTGGTGTAACTTTTTTAACATTTTTTCCTCTTTTGTAAGGATTTTGACATCCGCTTTCATTTAATTTATTAAAGTAGTAGTAAATTATTTTTTCATTTATACATAGAGTATTTAAGAAAAATATTTTGCAGACTTGATGAATTCTCTCATCAATTTGCATATAAAAATGGAAAGTTTGATGTTTTTTTGTTGAATCACTTACTCGCCTTCGCTTTATTGGGACTTGCTTAACGAATTTGCAATAAAATGTTGAATTTTCACTGTCCGGTAGCCTCCAGAAAGAATTATGTATCACTTTTCTATTTTCATGAGAAAAGTTTTTCGAACACAAATAAAAACAAGTGTGCTTACATGGTTCCAGGACTTGGTTAATTTTTCCTGTAGCGCTCATGCATTCCTTTCCGGATTCTCGCAACCGTTTTCGAACGTGTTGTTTCCACATTTCTGGTTTCCGTTGTCGTTTTCGGGCTGCATTTTGAGGGCTCATATCACTTTCTATTTGGAAGAAACTGGTGTAAGAATTTTGAATTTAAACTATATTAGACAACTTTTTACCAGAAGTGTCATACTCGGTCGGAATACTTCTCATATCGACCCTTAAACCCTGTGGAAACCTTGACTCTAAAACAAAGTCAGGATCTTGAACAGTATCATCGCTTCCTATAAAAATAGTTTTTTTTATACCAAAGTCTGCACTGCTAAGTTCAAGCAGTGCAGACTTTGGTATAAAAAAAACATATATCATATTTATCATTGTGTCATGCCTAAACTGATTTTCATTTGGGACCACTTCGTCGATGAATCTAAAACATGAGAAAACATTAGAATAAAGACTTCAATGTTCAATCCATTTGAATTATAAGTCCTTACGAAAGGAGTTCTGCATTCATATCAGGCACTGGGGAATTCATTTTACGCTAGCGAAGCACTTCCTCTCTCCACAAAGCTTTGCGGACCACTGATAAATAATTTTTGTTGGCTGTGATATTTATACTTTTTCACCAATGCAGCAAAAATAGTATGCACGTACGGCAAATTAAGGATAAAATATTTTTCGTGCTTGTGGCGTACGTGTCGTGTATACGATTTTTAACCATTTTACTACAATTTGTATACACATATGGCCAAAATTTGGCATTTACGTCAAAACAATACCTCAACTTGATGATTTTGCTGGATATACGTTAAAACCATTCTGAATATCTCAACAATGGAAAGAGATAGAAAAAACGGATACCAGATTTAAAAAGAGTGCCACTGAAAACATAAGACTACATTCTTAGTTCAAAAAGTGCAATTTGGCGTATACGGCAACTCAATACTAGGGCGACGATATATTCACGGAATCAATTTTTCAAATCAATTTTTCTTTCTGCTTTTTATCGACTGTAAGCGAAACGAGTGCTGGATGGTTTTGGTTTATTTAATTGCTGCACCTTAGCTTAGACATTGAAAATATTAGCTAAGGTTGGGACACCCATTCGGGTGTCATTTCATTCCAGACATTCTAAAACTCTATCTCCTCTCACTGTCTTTATTCAGTCTTCTGCTAACGCATTTATCTTCACTTTTGGTTTCTTGTTGTGTAAGGTGCAGCATTTTGCTGAGCGGCTATACACTTACCAATAAGACGCTTTCATATATTTGGTGGAAGTTGTAGCAGGAAATAATAATAATAATAATAATATTTGTTAGGGTATATTACACTGCGACCTATTGGTCTATTGTGTCCCCTTGCTTGTGCCTCAGAGAGGTTCGTGCCCTCTTTCAGAGCCTCTCTAGATACTTCTTTGTGTAGCAGGAAAAGAAATGCTCGAAATAATTCATTCATTTCCTCCCTGCTACCCACTACCGATATAGGCTTTAAAGTTTCGTATTTCTTCCAATCCGTAAAATCATTTGAATAGAACACCTGCTATTCTCCAGTTATATTTAACTTTATTTTTTTTCAAATGCCAGTAAGACACTTTTATTTGTGACCCTTAAATTGATTTTTGCCGCATTCGCGAGTTGAAGAAACGAAGCCACTTTTAAATTTATCTAAAGAATTTTTGTTTTGCATTGCAGAGGCGTGCCACAAGAGGACATTCGGCAAAAGCGATTGAGAGTGACGTGAAATAGCGCCCTACAAAATAAAGCCACATTTGAAATATGGTGTTATTCGCACGAAAAAATGTAAATATAACCTACCGGCATTATTTTTACGGCGACATGGGGATAAGGCCACCTGTCCTGAATGTGAGTATTCAATAATATTCAAAGTCAGGTGGCTGACGAGTGCGCGGGAATAAAATACAAATCGACCGGTTTTGATTCACGATTATGGATCATAAGGGTTGTTGTGGGAGGGGGGGAGGGGGTGGTTCTCTAGCTGAATAGCTGAATATAAATGTTGTTCACCTTTTTTAATCTTGATCTGGAGCAGATTTGGACTAAACGTCAGTGTTGGCGTAGTCCTAGACTCAATTTGGATGTAGTAATAAGGGAGTTCACCTTCCTCGGAGTCAAAATCAACTACATAAATGACACCTAAGTGGATATACGTTGCTACTTCGGTTTGGCAAAACATCCGGATTCAGAACTGCTGACCCGGAAAACCAGGTGTAAGTTCGACAAAACACTGATGCCACCAGTTCTGCTTTATGGCGCCTAATGCTGGATGATTAGAAGGAAAGGAGAGCGTTAGTAGAGGATATATCCGTGAACTACTTTAGCTCGCCCACATTGAACGATATGAGAATAATGTTCCCGCAAAAATGAATTGCGGCTTTCAGCCCTCAAGACCGGACCTCCGCTTTAAATAACAAATCCGCGATGCCAGAGCTATCGACGTCACTGGTCGGAAGCCCTTTCAGTAAGTACCTAAGTAAGTATTCCATCTCACTCTGAAAATGCTTATATTTTTGATAATATGTCCGTAGAAAATTCAACTCTGGATTCCGAGAAAATACAATCATCAATAATTCCCCAATTACAACCATCAATGAGAAACAAACAATTTCGACTACAAGAATTAAGAATGTGTTCATGTTACGTAGCTTTTGCACAAATGGATTAAAAGTAGTGATGGGGTGGGTGGAGGCTTTTTCTCAGAAGCTCTGCGCTGGGCGCAGGCCATTTAGGCCATGTATTGGTGGTTAATGCTGATGTGATAATTCGGCACTGTTTAAAAATTCGTACATTTTACTACATATATACAGTTGTGCAGACATTGTAAACACCATAAGATGCTTGCAAAAGAGAAGTTATGATGTTAATTTATCAATTAACAAGGTTGTGGAATGTAAAATACATAATGTACATATTTGCTATCCCTTAGAGTAGATTACTAATTTCTAATTCAATTTTACAACTTAGTTAGTCCCGGCACTTACAGAATTTGTTTTGTTTTGTTGATCGTCGACGACAGCACTCTCATTTCCTTCGCTCTTGAGCGATGAACCTATAACTTTTCATCGCCAAAGATGCCAATACCAACAGATAATCTCTCTTAAGTTGAGGGTTAACGTTCTGCGGGGCCCTTCTCTGAATTTTTTGTCATTCGTATCTATTTGTATACGAATAGGAAAACGTATTCGGCTGCAGCATTCATTCAGCAAATCAGTACCGTTGGCGGAATATTCACTTACACAATGATCTGCGACAATACTGTAATTATATTGACTTGGCACTGACAGTTCTCATTTCATTATTCTTAAACCAAACATGCACAAAGACATAATATGACATATTTTTAATTGCGGCATTTTTTCGGCGTTCACAATTTACGTATCTTTGGTTTCTCAAGTCAAATAATTAAGTGAAATAATTAATTAATGAAATTAATATGAAGAGTACATATTTGAGTGGTGCATAAAACACAAACAGTTGACAGAAAAAAAGACAAAAGAAAGTGAGTGATTTGTGAATGATTTTGACGTCAAGGAATTAATATCTGATGAGTGCGAAATCGCCCAACATTACTTTTCATTGATGTTTTACCAAACAATTTCATTTCTCTCTCCTCTCTGTATTTCAGATTCATCAAAGATGAATTGCAAACCATTTTCCCTTACGTTGAGATTATATTGCGAATTCTTTTTATCATTATTTGTCACCAATGTACCAGATGAGCAATCGTTTTCAAAATTGAAGTTCATAAAAGACGCTTTGCGGAACTGAATTCCTTTTAACTGAAATACTTTAAATTGTGATGGCATAATGAATGACTGTGTTGTCAAAAAATCGAAACAAAATGTTTAAGGTTTAATTAAATATAGGTAAAACCTTTAATTAAAAGTTTGTCACCCACGAAATGAACAATGAATAAACCTCATCTAAGAGGCTTCCAGAGTATTAATTTTTGTGAGGCACAGAGGTTTATCAGAATTGGAAACCCTTTTACCCGCGCAGCGGTCGACCCAAGTACTGTTATCTGTTAAACTGTTTCATACCTTATGAGTTTTGAAGCACACAGTGTAGCGGCTCCTTGGGCATCTCCATGTATGAAGGACACTTAAGTTTCGGACGGACATAGCATTAATGGACATTATGTTACTCAGCACAGTTACTACTTATTTTTGAGTACTGTTACGCGAATTAGAGCCACTCCAACCACAAATATTCACTACCCACCCCATCTACTACATTACAACTAAAGCGAACAACTGTTGTACGACAATCTGGCGACTGTGATCTTATACCCTGATTAATGACTTCCATTACATCCAGCCTTCATCATCGAAAAGCACAGCACAACGGATTGCATCCACATCCATGGGAACTCTGCAAGAAGCGAAGATAGGCAGAGTTAGACGCAGTCGCTATCCGTTCTCTGCGGAAATAAATCGGATACTCCTTCGAATCGGAGAAAATCGATTGACGATTGTTGAACAATTAAATTAACTAGCAAACTTATTAGATTTTTCCACTGCAGGGTACCTAAACACCACAGCCGCAACTCGCTAGCACGATTGAAGTAGGAGTGCTCCACCGACACCCCAGTACCCGGCCTCTGTGTAGGTGGCCAACTTCAAGTGGCTATTTGGTATGCGAACACCGTTATATGCATTCGAACCTCCCTGCCCCTCGTCGGCAACAACTACGCCGCCTAGACCTAAAAAAGGAACCCATTAAATGCGTAAGACAACTCATTCTTTTCTTACTCACCTACTCTCGTTACCACAGATCCTATGACATATCTGCCTCTATCCTCCGCCTTGGATGATAACCGTTAACGACATGGAAAGAAAACCAACTCCATCTCGAGTACTCACCTGCGAACATCTCACCCCCTGTTAAGTTTTACACGGCCTCACCTCACGGATGACGCCCAACGCCGAGAAAACTATCCGTGAAAACTCACTTTTGCGACCAATTCCCTGCTCGTGCACCAATTGATCACTGTCCAACTGGACCAGATCGTTGTTTTCTCCTCAATTCAATCGACGGACGTGTGGGAAATGAAGTCGTACACTTGCAAACCAAGCAACAGCACGGAAAATACCCGGAAAACTGAGGAAACTCGAGCTGAAAATTTGGCGCAATTTCACAAATAAATGAAATTTGTTCACCTATGCCAAAAGTGACGTTTAGTGGGATTTGGTTTCGGAGTACATGCTGCAGTGGTACACTCCAAAACTCCGTACGCGCCTGCGATCAAAGGAAATGTGGGTGGATGAAGGGAATGTGGAGGAAAGCAGTTTCGGAAAATCTTGCCCTTCTGGAGATTTAAAGATGGAATTGTCAATTTTTATTACGGAAAGTTACACAAGAAAATCGAGAAACAAGGGAAAGGGACTTATTCCGGATTTGGAGGCGTATCTTTGGCTTCTTGTGGGCATGTGACCGCTCGTTTTAAAGGGAATTCGAAGGACAGTCTGGTGGTATGACAGACGGTGACTAGGTAGGATGCAGGAGAGGAAAATTGAGGAAAAGCGATTTTCAATATGGCGGCGGAAAATCTGGAAGGTAATGAAATGTCATTTCTTTTGCAATAACTTCCAGGATCGAAGAGAGATGGCAAGAGCGAAATGGCTAGTAAGCACCAGAGAAATTTGTCGTAACAGTCGGACAAGATAAAAGGAACGCGTGCAGCGGATGACGGCCTTAGTCTTTTGGAGAAAATTCGTGAAGTCTGGAGCTGCGACTGGAGGTATAAATTTATCGAACAAACTTAACTTTGTGATAATTTTTGGAGCTGCAAGGAGAAGGACGAAGAAGAACAGAGACACAGAGCGTGGTGAACATCAGTCACGACAATTTTACAGATCAAACAAAATAAACATAAACCTCTCGGGAACTAGAAATTTGGAATAAAATAGCAGTGGATTAAAAAGCGAAGTGCTGTGTTTCTTTTCTTTGAATTTTCTTGGGCGTTTCTCAACATTTCTTTTGTGGTTTTATTTCATCGTAAGTCGAAATTTTGCCAGCCGTAGTTTGCTGCTGCCCCCTCTCTGCATTTTGGTAATAGTACGGAGAACGTGTGGGGACGGGCTAAGGATATCACAGTAGCGCCCCTAAAAAACAGCGCTAGTCGTAAAGAAATCACATTTTTTTCACATTAAGGAGAGTCTAACGACACATTTAACATCTTGAAACTGTCCCGCGAGAGCACAGGCAAATGTCACGACTGGAGATCACCGGTATCGTAAAAGGACGATCAAATAATAATCAGCAAACGAATCATGCGTAGTGTAGAATCGTAAAAATGTGGCAGGACTGAAAAACTAATAGATCGTACAAATGTACTTACACCAGCATTTGATTAGTCTCAGTAAAGAAGTGATCCGAAACCGAGAGGACTGTTGATGTTCAATAAAGTCAAACCGATGAACCACACAGGCGGATCAGTAGGGAGGCAGTAAAGTGGGAGACGGTTATGATTCCATTTAATCCTGATCGTAACCTTGTCATCAAAGGAGCAGAGAAGCAGAAGAAGAGGAAGCATGTCTTAAGTCGAGCCTTTTGCGCCGATTCAACGTGATGTTAAATAGCTTTCTTAAATGGTAGCCATTTATTTATTTTTTTATTATTATTTTTTTTTTTTTTTATAAAAAAAAGGAAATCCAAATCCCAGAGCACTCAGACTCGGTAACGTTCCATTGTACTACCAGGCAGAAATCGTCCTTTTGGTGTAGAGGCATGTGATTGGGTGGCGTATGTTGTTGTTCCCCATGTGGATTGAACCTGCACCTCACGGGTCACAAACCAACACACTAACCTCTACACCGTCGCCACCCTTTATCAATGCGTTGGTGGTATTTTTGTTTGTCTTTATCTAGAGAGCTGACAGCTGGAAAGCCATTGTAATTTGATGTTTTTGACAAACGACCAAAAGTTTTTACTACCCGTGGAAGTTAGGTTAGGTTAGGTTAGGAAAGGTTAGGTTACGTTGAGATGTTTGTCTGCTTAAAACCAGCACGATTAGACCAATGTGAGGTCCACTGTGATACCACACGGATCTAGGGGTGTCTCTCACTACTCGTTAAACTAGTTGGAGCCACGGCACTTAGATCATTAAGCCAGAAGGCTCCTAGATAGAAATTTCATTTATTGGAGAGAGCAGGACATGTAAAAAGAAGGTGAGGTGTAGTCTTCTCCTCCTGTTCCTCCATGCAGCTTCTGCACACGTCGTTTGAATAAACGCCAAGCCGTGATGCGTGCCTGCCTATTAGACAGTGGCATGTAGTCACACCTACGGTGGAGCTAATATACAGTCGGTTTAGTGAGATTAGACACTTAGAGGGTCGCATGTACAGCTTTGGCTAGATATTGTTAGTCTCTAGGCATGTATTTATTACTAGTTGTTCAACTAAGGTTTGTTCTTTCGATTGCGAAAAGCTTGAACAAAAGTTTGCATATTAGCTGTTATCTGTAATGAACATAGCACAGTTTTAAGTTTTTTCACTGATTCAAGATAGCGATTGGTGTACCTAGAGAAGGCTTATCAGGCAAAAGAGGTAATGTGGTTCCTTTTTTTGGCGAGTTCATATGCCCTACAATTTCCTGGAATGTGTCCCAACAGAGGTGAATGTTAGGTTGCTCCACCATCTCAGATGAACGGCAATCTAGGAACGGCAATCTAGGACAACATTGCAATTTGAAGAGACTGAGCCCAAGGACTTAATCGCGGCTTAGCTGTTTGACTTTGCCCAGTTTATCACGATTTACAGCTTTATCTAGGGCAGGCCACCAGACAACCACACCGTATGTAAGAATCGGTCTTACGACCGATACATATTTCCAATGAGTGCAGCGGGGTTGTAAACCCCACTTGTTGCCAATGACTGTTTTGTAAGACAAAAGTGCTACTGTAGCTTTTTTGACGCTTCTTATACATTGGGTTTTGCAAAGTTAAACTTATACCAGTAATAGAGGGTGGGTCAATTTTCAAACCTATCTTGGGTACTAAAAATAAATCGGTTTAAACATAAATACTACCCGTGGACCTTTGTAGTAGTATTTGCCTCAGCTTTTGGTCGTAGGAGAATTTGACACGATTAATATGGGCACTGCAGTCATTTCTGGATCGATTGAACTTTTTCCTGTTTTCCTCAGGTAGGTTGGCCTCATATGACCGAAAGTTTACTTATTTAAACTGAATAGCCTTTTTGCAGATTGAATCACCCCACGCGTTTATCTTTGGTCTTTTCATCCTGATAAAGGATTTCACGCCCAGGCGATTTATCATATCGGTATTAACTTCAATTACTTTGTGGTTTCTTAAATTTATGTTTAAACCAATTTATTGGTACTATTTGTTCAACTTTTACCCGAGTTTATTATTCAAATAAGTTCTTCTACAAAATTGTGGGCATTCTAACACTGCTTGATGAATAATGCAACACGCCTAATCATTTTTTTCTGGACTTCAGCTAGGTACGAGTAGGTACTCGAATCTACATATTACTATATAGGCTATATAGGCACGACTTTTCTCAAAACACTTGAAAGTTCTTTCTCTCAAAACTATTCGAAAAGTGAAATCTCGACATTCGCATTTTTAACTCGACATAAAATCGATTTTCGTATTTAAATAGTACCTACGAGTACTTCAATAAGTTTGGTCTTACCCCGGCAAGGATGGAAAGTTTCATCTTGGGATTGAAAAGTGTACATCCTCCTCTTACATTTAATTCTATATCTTGAAATAGAATCGGAAGTTATATTTTCTGCAGAAGAATCCTTTTGTTCATTGCAATGCTTGAAGCGAAAAGGTAAAGTCGAAGACAAGAGGGGAGAACATACGAGTACATAGCAGCAATGTAAACATCATTGGGAACATTTGTGCATTAGAAGACATTCAAACATTTGAACATTTTGTGTGTGTTAAATGTTTTACTTTTTACTTTCGTGTCCTGAGGATTGAAGAGGAGATGAATGAAATTGTACCATCTACGTTTTATACGTTTATTCTATTTTATAGATATTCAATTATCATTTATTTTTCAATTTATAGGAGAATTGTGTTATTTCATTATTTTTTTTTGTTTTCAACCAACATTTTTTTTTTTATAATTTGCTTACGCTAGAGGGGTTTTACCGTATATGTTACAGTACCCTTATTGTGTTATGAACACAGCGCAAGCATTTGTGAACAGCAAGCACCTAGCAATGGCATATTTCATTGCATGCTTTTCGGTGCCACTTGCTTTAGAAAGAATAGAGACATAGGAAAGAAGTTTTTGGTGCAGTTGGGTGCAGGGAAATAACTTCACGGGCAATAACTTCACATGGGAAATAACTTCACCTCGAGTGGGAGGAAGAAGTAAAGTAGTAGTCCACCATAGGTGAGCTACTTTTTTGTGGGAAATAATTTCTCTTAACTTTTTATGATAATTCAAGAACCGTCATAATAGTTGATTGACAATTTCGTTGGTTAAGTTGACTGATTTGCGACCGGTTCTTGACGATATAAGGCCATATTTGTAAATTTGGCCTTTTTTCACTTTGCAGTAGGGAAATAAAGACATATTTCAATATATGAAAGTGAAATAAGGCCATACGAATTCATTTACCCAAAGTGCAATAAGGCCAAGTGCTAAAATAAAACCTCACACCTACTCCAAATCAAACAGTGACCATAAGCAGGGGGGTGGCAGGGGGGCAGCATGCCCCACCCCATAGGCATTGCACTGTTTATCCTTTTCCTCCTCGTCCAGGCAGCTTCTGCAAAAGTCATTTGTATAGACACCATGCCTTGTTGCATGCTTGCCTATGAGACAGTGTCCGGTGATTACACCAATTGTAGCATCAATGTACAGTCTGTTAAAAGATATATAACATTTAGAGCGTTTCAGATCCAGTTTTGGGCAAATCTATTTTGTCGCTAGATAAGTGTTGCCACTTGTCCACCTAAGGTTAGTTCTCTCAATTGCCTCTCTCATAAATATGAGTTTGCATGTAGCAATTCGAATGCCTAAGGGACCTTTATCAGGTAGAAGGGGCAGTATAGTTCCTTGTTTGTAGAGTTCATCTGCCCTACAATTTACTGGAATTTCTCTGTGTCCTGTTCCCCAGCATAGGTGAATGTTTAATTGCTCCGCCATCTCCCCGAGGGACGATAGGCAGTCCAGAGATTTTAGCGCTGCTTGGCTATCTGAGAAGATTCGGATATCCATAGCGGATATCACGTTCCTCTTCAGCCACAATAGGACCTCTTTAATCACCAATAAAATTGTTTATTGGTAGAATTCTGTTAAGGCTCCGTACGAAATCTTAACCCTGCCTCTTACTTATATTCGGCATTTGGAGCCGATTATTTCTGAGGCCCAAGATGTATAGGCAAAATACCCAATCTTAACATTACACCTTAATTTGGCATATTATTATCTTTAATGTGCCTAAAATATGATTAGGTTTCTAGGGTTAATGGCGACTGCTGTTGCCCATTACCGCTTTAAATATTCAGATGTTGGGGTGAATGAACGTGTTGCTGATGCTGGGGTGTGGCTACATTCCGACCTAAAATACGCAATTGAAAAAAGATAAATTAATATACCTACCGCAAGTGGCATAGGCGCCACCCGTGGAGAAAAAAAAATACTAAGCACCAAAACTTCTTTCCTATCCTCCTTAATACTAAGTAGCACCTAAAATCATGCAATACAATACTTCATTGCTAGGTGCTGCTTACTGTTCAATAAAAAATGCGTGCGCTGTGTTTAACACTATAAGGATACTGTATATATACAGAAAAAACAAAGCCTCTTTATCGTAAGCAAATTTTATAAAAAAAAAAAAAAATTCATAACTTTTTAAGAACCAAGAATATTGAAAGCAAGACATGTTTTCACAAAATCCCACCTGACTATATTGAGCAGATAGTAAGAGAAAATTACATTAGCATTGCGCCAGGAAGAAGGGGAATATAAGAAACACTTTGAAGAACTAGTTTAATGTCTGTAGGGCAGATATAAATGTTTGTTCACGAAAATAAAAGAGGCATACCACCAGGGCCGGCTCCAGCCAAACAAGCGTCCTGTGCAAGATTTACAGAAAGCGCCCTATTTTGAGTTAGATTCTCCTTGAAGTTGCAATATTGCAAGTGATGTGAGTTGATGTGCAAAAATTCAGTACAGGTATGATGGGCCTATTTGAAAAAGTTGCTGCAGTATACGCGCAAGGTAAAATTAACTTTTCTTACTCCTAGCAATGCTTCCCGGAATTCAACGCCCTGTGCATTTGCACATCTTGCAGCACATATGGTTGGGCCGGCCCTGCCTACCACTCTTAGATCACGCAAATGCAATAAAACATGGGTGAATTCGGAAACGCATCACTGGACAGTTGATGCTCAATCAACCGTGCCACACGTTAATTAACGCAAACATTTTTCATCCTTTCCAGGGATGAAAAATGTTTGCGTTTGTTGCGCATCGGCATCGTAATTTGGGCAGCGATGCCGCATGGATGCGCATTTTGTAGGCGTTTCCGAATTCACCTCATGGGTTTGATCGGCATCTGTAAAGAAGTGATACGGAACCGGTGGACCTCTCAGGCCGAACAGTTGAGAGGCAGTAAGTGGATCCTTTAAATGCTGGTCATACCTTCGCCTTATAGGAAGGAGAAGCTAAATTTGTATTCCATAAATATCCAGTAAATCATTTTTTTTTTAATTAATATACAAAAATGTATGTAGTTTTATTTGATCAGCTTGGAGGTATTATAATTTCAGGGACCATATTTGCATAGCAATATTTTTTTACAAACTTTTTGTGTTTAGTAAAAACAAAAAAAAAATCAAGGCAAAGGCCGGTACTCCCAGACCAACCAACTCATATTAGTATAGATCTATAAGCCCTATTTAGAGTCATGAGTGGTCATTACCACTCTTAGCTTGAGATCAATAATATCCTACAAAATTCGGAATGTCGAAATCGTCTGGCTTTTCCTTGAAATGTATCTACATAATTATATATTTTCAAAATTTAAAGACTGTAGTCTGCAAATATTCTCGCACGGGTACAATAGTAATGCATACGAAATGGATTGCATATACACTGACTTCTCTAAGGCTTTCGACCAGCTGTCCCATGAAATACTCGAATTTAAGCTCAGGGCTTATGGTTTCCCACCATATTTCAAAAAATGGGTTAATTCATACCTTAGATCAAGGGTTTATCAAGCCAAATTAAGGATCGCTATCTGTATCTTTTACATCTCAGTCTGGAGTTCTCCAAGGAAGTCACCTCAGACCAATTCTATTTATACTAGCCATTAATGATGTGAAGGCATGTATAAATCACAGTAATATCCTGATCTACGCTGATGATATGAAAATATATAAATCTATCACTAGTCAGCAAGACCGAATTTTTCTTCAATCTGACATTAATTGCTTCGCTAGTTGGTGTGATAAAAACGGTTTATCCCTGAATCCTACTAAATGTCAACATATGACATTCTCTAGAAAGAATATCCCTTCCACCTTTCAATATTCTTTGTCTCAACATATTCTTTGTAATGTTGATAATTTTAAGGATCTTGGGGTTTATTTCGATCCCAAACTGGTTTTTGCTAAGCATATCAATTTTATTGTTAGCAAATCAACTTCCATGCTGGGCTTCGTAAAAAGGTGGGCGAAAGAATTTAGTGACCCATACCTTTCTTTGTCATTGTACAATTGTTTTGTCCGTCCGATTTTAGAGTATGCCTCACAAGTTTGGACACCGTTCTACAACTTTCATGACAATCGAATAGAGGCCATTTAAAGTAAATTTATTCGATTTGCACTTAGAGGACTTCTATGGGATGATCTATTTCACCTCCCTCCTTACAGTCAACGTATCAAGCTTCTTCAAATGTTATCCCTTTCTCAACGAAGGCTTAATAGCGACATCATTTTTTTACAGCAGCTTATCTCCGGTCAAATAGATGCAAATGACTTGCTGTCGTCTATTGGCTTTAATTTTCGTTGTGGTGCCCATAATTTACGTGGTGTTGAATTATAGAACGAATTATGAAAGGCATGAGCCTATTAGTCGCATGAGTAGAATCTATAATCCAAATGATCATGTGATTGACTTGCATGTTAGTAAAATTAAGCTGAACAATTTTTTGCGTAATAATGCTTTAATGTTTTAACCTTAAATTATTTGCATGATTTGTGTTAGTAGTTTATAGATAGGTACATAATTATTGTATTTTTAATTATTTTGTCCTTACTAACACCTGCACTAAATGATGAGCCTGTGAGAGCACTGCTCGTGATAGTTGCTTGCTTTAAGCACTCCACTACACAGAGCTGATAGTGTATTTAAAAAAAGAATATATATATTTCTAGCTTTCATTTTCACTTTACTTCCACGGGATGCACCAGCACTAGTTTAGAGTTGTTCTCAATGGAGGAATAAAATGTACTCGTAATAGAGATGATTACCAAGCTAGGTACTTGTAAATCCAAACTAGATCAATTTAATGCTATCGCACAATTAGCGACTAAGCTTTTGTATAATAATCTGTCTATCTATCTGTTATCTTGCCTATATCGATATTGTTTCCTTCTAGCCCTACTTATGTTCCAGCTAGTAACCGTGGAAATTAGTCCGTTTTAGATCTATTTATTACAAATATTCCAGGCCTAATGTCTCAACCATTTCCATAAAACGAGCTAATCTCTAACAATTATCCGGTTATTTCTCAAATTCGTTGGTCGGGTTTGGAAAAAGTGCAATGTGTTTATGACCTAAAGAAACGCAAACTGGGCTCGTTTCCGTATGGAGTTGAGAAGACAGCTTCGAATCATTCCTACGACCCTTGAAACAATTGCAAACAAATAAGATGTTGACTCCATTGTTCAGCAGCTTACAGAGCATGTCCTTAGTTCGGCTAATAACCAACGACCATGCCACGTCGAGTTAATCGGTTCTCGTCAGATCACCGCAATTAAACGACGTTGGGTGCGTTAAGTACGTATTAGATGGGGGACCGTTTGAGAACAACCTCGTGTCGTTGGTCAGTCCCATCTACAGAGTTGAGGTACATAATACATACGTGGTATCACAATGGACCTAAATTGGTCTAAACGTGTCGGCTTCAGCCGACGGCCACCTAAACCTAACCTAACCTAACCTAACCTAGTTCGGCTAATAATAGTATTCCAAAAGTTGCGAAAAAAATCTATTGCCGTAAAATCCCAGTTCAAACGTTGGAACTAATCAGAATTAGGAATAATGCACAGAAGAAACTGGCTAAGATTCCGCCAACCTGCTTCTCGCATTTAAGTAACTCAATTGAATAAAATAATAAATAAACAAATTCAAGATAATCGAAATAAGGAAAGGAATAACAAGCTTAGCACACTTGATAAAGCTGCCAAGCTCTTCCAGAATATAATAAAAATTGTTAAAAATAAATCCAAGGAATTACCTTGCATTAGAAGCGGTATAGAAACCTTCTTCACTGATACGGAAAAGGCGAAAGCGTTAGCTCTAAACTTCGCGCAAAATCACGTTGTCGCTCAAAATTTAGGAGATGCAAATACAAACACCATCGTTGAACATATGCTCTTAATGCCTTTAATTAAGCTATTTACGAAACTCCGCCAAATGAATTTATAACGGAATCAGACCCAGAATATTTTGTAAACAATTTAGTTATTAATAAAATATTTTCCTGATGAATGGAAAGTAGCGAAGGTTATTCCCATTCCAAAAGCAGGGAAGCCTCCCGATGAAACCGAAAGCTACAAACCAATTTTTTTTTTTTTAAATTCTGGCTCGCCAACGCGATTTATAAGGGGGGACACTTCGACCTAAAAAGATCTTTTGTGCCGTATGGGCCAGAAAAATTTAATCTAGTAGAATTTCCACTTTCCGTGTAAAGCGGACATTCACATAAAATGTGTTCAGCTGACTCGTCCCCTTCAAGACAGAGTCGGCACTCAGGAGAGTCTGCTATTCTCATTTACAAAGTGCTTTAAGCAAAATCTACGAAAAAGTTGTAAAAGAATAAATTGTTTTTTAGTTTTTTTTTTCGGATTTAGGCGAAATCACGGGACCTCACATCAAGTTCTTAGGATATGTATATGTAATATGATAAAAACAAACCGTGCGATGGGTAGATCAACAGGCATCATTCTACTCGACATCGAAATAGCTTTTGATTCAGTGTGGCATTATGGGCTTACGTATAAAACGATAAATCTAAACTTTCCTCCATTTCTCTGTAAAATTGTCCAAAGTTTTGTTTTGAATCGTTGTTTTAAAGTACATATTAATACAAGGTGGCGCAAAAATAACCTTCCGATGTTTTTTGGCTGTAATTTAAAAAGAAAAAATGAAAAACTTTGATTCTTCTTGTGGATTATTTTTATTTGGTCTTTTAATTTTTTTTACATCAAGTCGAGAATATGATGTCATGTAAATGGCCGCCGCCACAGTTGATTGTCATTTGAGCCCTTTTTATGGCATTTTCCATCACTTTGGCCAAAACTTCCGGGGATAGGTCCTCACATTCTTGACGGATATTGTCTTTAAGAGCTGCAAGAGTCTGAGGCTTGTTGACATAAACCCGCGACTTCAAAAAGCCCCACAAAAAGAAGTCTGGAGCGGTCAAATCAGGCGATCTTGCTGGCCAGTGCAAATCGCCAAAACGGGAGATTAGGCGCCCGGGAAATGCATCCTTCAGCATATCGGTTGTGGCACGTGCAGTGTGTGCCGTTGCACCGTCCTGTTGGAACCACATGTTTTCCAATCCCAATTCATCAAGTTGCGGCAAAAAGAACTCGTTGATCATTGCTCTGTAGCGCTCACCATTCACAGTAACCGTTTGGCCCGCGACGTCTTCGAAGAAAAAAGGTCCGATGACTCCTCCAGCGAAAACAGCACACCATACAGTGACTATGAGCGGGTGTAATGGCTCTTCGTGGGCTACACGCGGATTTTCAGTGCCCCAGAAGCGAAAAATTTTGCTTATTTACGTACCCGCTAAGATGGAAATGGGCCTCATCACTCATGATTATTTTTGATGAAAAATCATCTTCCTCTTGGTGGTGATTAAGGATAGCTTGAGCGTATGTTAGACGCGATTGGCGGTCAGCAGCTAACAGCTGATGCACCGTCTGGACTTCGTACGGATCGTCTTCAAATCTTGTACCAAAATTCGCTGTAAATACCGTCGACTGGTACCCATTTGCGTGGCACGTCGTCTGGTCGATGTCGACGGCGCTTCCATGACATCTTCGGCTACAGCAGCAGTATTCTCTGCAGAACGGCTACTCCGGGGTCTGCCACGCCTGGCAGAATCTCGTGTTGTGCCAGTCTCTTCGAGGCGAGCGGCTAAACGTCGCAGTGTTTCACCAGTAGGCGTTGGACGGGTAGGAAATCTGCGACGAAATTCACGCTGTGCCAAAGTCACCGACCGATTATTGCTCAAATAAATAGTCACCAATATTCCGCGTTCTGGAGCAGTGTAGCGTAGAGATGAGCTAAGTTGCTATTTTGTATTCGCAGTTATAACTGTGAATGCGATTTCTTATTCACAGTGAATGTAAACTGCTAATGTAAACTGCTAATGCGATTTCGAAATGGAGTCATTATTATAGCGGTATATCACATTGTTGCGATTGCGAATGCGATAGCCTCCCTTTCTCCCGCAGTAGCAACTTAGCAAGTAAACACCTTATGCTTATAGATATTATACTGCTAATAGCATCCAACGAACCAACTTTAACTTTCTTACCAGCTGCGACTGCGATTGCGATTTCGATATGCAAAATGCTATTGCTATGAGACGTTCGCAGGTTCCGCACTTCGCACATTACCTACAAAAACGGTAGGTAGGTTGCATGGGGTTGAGTAAGAGAGTGACTTGAAACGGGCGATCGATACACCTCTGCTTCATTCCTCTTTACGTTTTTCGTATTAGCCAAACATACTTTTTCGTTTGTGTGTGTAATACGGGAATGCATGAGCAAATTAAGTTGTGACTTGTGATTTGTGAATGTGATGTGACTCAGAGATAGAAGCCAGACAATAGGATTTAGCAATAGCAGTTTATTTATAAGTTGATAGCAGGTTGCGAATGCGAATTTATATTAGCAGTGAAAAATTAGCAGGTTGCTATTTTTTGCTCATCTCTAGTGTAGCGTAACATTGTTTATTAACGTGTATTTCGCATGTGTTTACTACACAAATGTCAAAACAGAACTGACATTAGGGGCCAATCGCAAAATTTATAGCATTTTCTGATAGGAGGATTACTTTTGCGCCACCTTGTAAAAGTGTGTCCGACATCGTACGTTTTCATGCTGGCGTACCCCAAGGCTCGGTGTTTGGACCAGTTTTATATAACTTATATACGTTCGATTTCCCAACTCTTCCAGAATGTGAAGCAGCCATATATGCTGATGACACGGCAGTACTTTTATCGCATGAATTCGGTCTGAATACTGACACGAATTTAAAAAAATGCGACTAAAATGATGCAAGAATACTACTCAAAGCGGAGAATAAAGCTTAATGCCGAAAAGTTCCAAGCAATTGTGCGATAGCAAACTGTATAATATTAACGAAATGATAAAATAACAAAATAATGTCACTTTAAAAATTACATAGTTTAAGCTCTTGCACAAACAAACGATCCCATAGCCAGTGGCCATGCATCGTTTCAACACTGCTGCTATGCTGGAATCATTGTTTTTTCAGCATGTAACCAAAGCAGCCCTTCACTGTTGTTATTATCAACAGTGGCTGTTTTATAGAATGTTGTTCATGTTTATCGTGTAAATTTGAATAAAACATTTCACTAAAAACCAGGCATATTTTTATGTTCGAGAGTTTCACAAAGAGAGAAAATTAATTTTTAGCGAATTCGTAGCTTAGAAAAAAAAACAATCTTATTAGTGCTTAGGAACACCTAGTAGGGAGAGGCTTTGAACATCAATGCAGCAACACCAACAGCATTTGATTGGTTTCAGTTATGAAGTGATTCGAAACCAGGAAGCCTGCCACTATTCATCGAGATGGAACCGGCGAACCCTACAGTTGGACCAGTAGGAATGCAGTAAAGTGGGAGGGTGATGATCCGTTTAATTCTGATCATATCTTCGCCATGAAGGAAGAAGAAGAGTGGTCGACGAATACCGGTCAAAGATGCAAAAAAAAAAAATCAAGAACATAAATTAGAGTTCTTTTGTATGCTTTGTCACTGGTCCAATCATTATTTATTATTGAAAATACTCCTTCAGTTGGCGCATTAGAACCCGGATTGAACAAACAGCAACCAATTATTTTAATTAATTCGCATTGTATGTATTTTTTCTCCATGATTTAAAGGACAGTTTACAGAAAAACAAAGTACAATACACGTCCTTTATTAAAAAGAAAAAAACTTACAGATCAAAGGTAAAAATAAATGACTGTCCTGTTAAATCATCCTGGACGGATGGTGACCGTAATTGTAACTGAAAATATCTGGTTTTGGCAATTACGGTCGGAGGTTAACTTGTCTATTTCAGTTGAAATGCATATGCCAAACGCAAAGTTATCAGAACTGGATATATTTGACCTAATATTGCCTTATATTGCTTCATTCAACCTTTTGATGAGTCAAGACGGGTAGTGATTAGTTGTGTAAAATGTTCACTATTCTCGGCTATAAGGGAAAATATTTGAACGGAGACATAAGAGTAGTTTGTGGTGATTGGGTTGAGTCTGGTGATTTTCCACTGACATAAGAGATATTCCCTTGGACGTCTCCATAACTTCTTCAAAAAAATCGTTCATATTGAAATGAATTCACTCATTGTACTTTGTTAAACTCCTTTTATTAAAATTGTTAACTGAAGGAGTGATATAGTTGTGGCTGATAAAAAGGTAAACCTCGATCTGAATTTACAGCTGCTTTGGATATTGTCCGCCCCTTCACAACACGTACCACTTTATGTGTTTTATTAACTTATTGGTTTTCTGTTGTAAAATATGATTTTAAGTTTATAATTTTGTTAACTCTCCTAAAATTTTAAAATTATATTATTATAGTATCAATGCCTTACCATATCTTAAAGGAACCACTGGATTGAATTTTTATTAATTTGTTCGTATTCAAAACTGTTGCTTTTTGAATTTATTTTTGTAGAACATGTTTTGGCGTTCCACAATATATATTCTGGATTGTGTAATTTTTCAAAGAAACATAGACCAATTGTTCCTATCAATTAAGTTTTCTCATTTTCTCGTCTACCTCTTCTACGAAGCTGAAATTTGGAATCTATACAGAAAGTAGCCTTTCCTTATATTTAAACACTTTTTGTCTATTTTACACGCAGCTGACTTTTAATCTTTGGTATTATACGGACTTAATTGAAGTCAAATCCGCCATACCCATGGGCAAACAGAAGAAGAAGAAGAAGAAGAAGAAGAAGAAGAAGAAGAAGAAGA
The DNA here is from genome assembly GCA_949715645.1 of Portevinia maculata. Taxonomy (NCBI): domain Eukaryota; kingdom Metazoa; phylum Arthropoda; class Insecta; order Diptera; family Syrphidae; genus Portevinia; species Portevinia maculata. The sequence goes on along the minus strand of OX454526.1, from coordinate 35,006,769 downwards.
AGAAGAAGAAGAAGAAGAAGAAGAAGAAGAAGAAGAAGGAGAAGGAGAAGAAGAAATTGACTCATATTTCTCCGACCGCGTTAAACATATTCCAAACTGCCTTAAAATCAATTTCCATCGTTCTCTGCGTTTCTGGTCTCTATACCAATGAAAACTAATCAAACATTTCTACGTGGTTCAATCCGTTAAAATATCAAACTATAGCCAATTCACCGAACATTTTTCTGAGTTATTGAGTTCAAGACTTGACTTTGACTAATCACATTCCACTGCAACTACTTCCGGCCCGAAACAATAATACACGAATACCTTCGGTGATACTAAATAATATGTTTCCTTAAATACGAGTACATTGGAATGATTGTTAAAAAAATTAAATTTGATATCAAAAACCACATCGTTGGAAAACTTATGACACTATTCGGGCTCTCGTCTTCTGCAGCGAAATTTATTCAATCATATCTTACAGGTCGTATGCAAGCCGTCTGTATCAATGATGTCCCATCCGAGTTTTTAGTAACTTGAAATGGAGTCCCTCAAGGATCCATCTTAGGCCCACTGCTTTTCTCAATCTTTATTAATTCCCTCACAACCAGCGTTGCCACAATGATACAAGTGTAACAAAAGTGTTACACTTTTCAATTATTTTATAATTTTGTTTCTGTTTTTTTTTTATTCGTTAAACACAGAATGGACAGGTAGGTCAATAAAGAGGTTTTTTGTCAAAATTATAAAATTTGTATGTTGATTTTTAACAAAAACAAAAGTGGACAAAAGCGCTGCGAGACAAACGCGAGAAACAAATCCACCTGGCTCTTCAGCTTCCAGTTCTTCGACTAGCTCCTTGCTTAGCTACACGATGGATGAAATTGAAGAGTAAGATTACCAAAGAAGTTAGTGATAATATTTATTTACTTATTGCAAAAAAAGTTATAGTGAAATTATGCCAATAACTGAAAATGAAGAAAGACATTTTCCAGCTATATGGAAGGACCTTTTTCCTTGGTTAAAAGAAAAAAAAGGCCTTGGTTACTGTGTTTTTTGCAATAAAACGATGGTAAACTACATAACCCATATTAAAAGACACTCGGAGTCTGTTCTTCACAAAAATAATGTGGACTCCAAAAAAAAAAAAATCAAGCGAACTTTAAACAACTTCTTGCTGTAAACAAGGAAAGCTCTATAAAAAATAAGACAAAGAATGCAGAGTTTGGTCTCGCAATGTTTTGTGTTGTAAAGCACCTACCAATTTCAACATTGGATTCATTACCCGGAGTTCTGAAAAAATGCTTCCCAGACTCTGTAATCGCCAAAAGCATAACTTGCGGTCGGACGAAGGCTACAAAGATTATTAAATATAACTTCGCAATGGAAGCAAGAAAAAAACTACCCGACGTTCTTAAAACTACATCGTTCTCTTTATTTACTGACGAAATAACAGACGTAAGTAGCGATAAGGCGCTTGCACTAGTCGCACGCTATTATTGCCAAATTGAAAATAAAACCTGCGACAAGTTTTTGGGGCTTCTTAAATTGGACCAATGCGACGCTCAGACCATTTTCGATTTCATCACGAATCATTTAGAAATAATCCAAATACCTATTGAAAATATTATTGGATTGGCAACGGACAACGCCCCAGTTATGGCCAGTGACTACAGGGAGCTTTGTGCAAAATTTAAAATCGCTAACTCGGATTTATTTTTTATGCGGTGTGTTTGCCATTCTATAGACTTGTGCGCTTCAAGTGCATGTAAAAAACTACCTTCAGAAATTGAAAAGCTGGCTCGTGACATTCATAATTTCTTTGCACAAAGCAAGAAAAGAATTTCCGAATTTAAGGAATTTCAAGTTTATGTGGGCATTAAAAATCACAAAATTTTGAGAATATCCGGTACTCGGTGGCTGTCACTTAAGCAAGTAGTTGACAGAATTTTAAGTCAATGGTTAGGTCTTCAGCTTTTTTTATATCTTCAGTTGCAGAAGATAGTTCAAACGCATCAAAAGAAACAGCAGACAAAATTGGAAATCCTATATAGATAATAAAATATACATAATAAAATGTGATAAAGCGTTCCGAATAAAGATATTTTTGAGTTGAAAAACAATGCTTTTATTATTAAAAAAAATGTTCAGTTTGTTACATTTTTTTTTCATTTGTTACACTTTTAAAAAAACCTGCTGTCACAACTGTTATCAACTACTCGTCAGTACATATGTATGCAGACGATGTTCAACTATTCTTTAACTATAATTCTGCCCAAAAGCTCAATCAGGATCTAAAGAATATCCTAACCTGGCCCGAGCGCAATTGTTTAAGGCTAAATCCTGACAAATCCAAATGCATAGTAATTACCAGAAATTGTCCGGATATATCTTGCGTTCCTAGCATCTATCTTGGAAATTTTCCACTTCAATTTGTCCAGAAAGTAAAAAATCTAGGTATTTGGTTCAGCACAACATTGTGTTGGGACAACCATATTCTGACCGTTATTGGGAAAATCTACGGCTGTCTCAGAAACCTGTCATTTTCGCTAAATTTCACACCGACAACTACAAGGTTGATGCTGGCTAGAAACCCGCTGGTGCCACTTATTGCGCAAGTTATACAAGGAGTATATGTACATTCACAACCCAAAAGTGAGTGTGAATTGTTTTTTCCACATCAAATGTTTCTTCAATTCAAATAATGAACATAGGAAATGATTATTCAGCCTGTATGTGTGAAAGTCAAAAATTGGATATATAAAAGTCAACTATTTCTAGTATGACTATTTCAGTCATAGCCACATACAGGCTGAATAATCATTTCCTATGTTCATTCTTCGAATTGAAGAAACATTCGAAGTGGAAAACACAATTCACACTCACTCTTAAGTTGTGAATGCACATATACCTACTACTTGTATAACTTGCAAAATATCGCGTTTGGATTTGATGTGTTTGTGGTAATCTACTGATGATCCCAAACCACCACATCTGGGTGAAACGCCAATAATATAATAGTCATACTAGAAATAGTTGACTTTTATATGGTGCCACTTATTACCTACTGCTGTAAAATCTTCTGTTGTAACAACGCCTTCATAACGCGCAAATTTCAAGTTGCATTTAACAATATTACTCGATATGTTTTTGGATTAAACAGATACGGCCATGTTACCGCTTATGCTAAAAAGATTCTTGGTTGTACACTTAACAAGTATCTTGAATACTGCACTATCAAGCATCTACATAATATCATAACCAAACCACCAAACAGCCTCCATATTTACTCGTATGTTATTACATCCAGGCTTGGATTCGAAAAGATAAGACGTAATTCTATTTTATTTTATTTTTTTTTATTTTATTTTATTTATTTCAAAATCGCTTACAGAGTAGGACGAAAGTCTTATAAATTTTTGAAAGCCTTTAAATTAATTTAAGAATTTGAGTTTAATGTATTTATTAAGCTATTTAAAAAAAAAGAGAAAGCAAGCAATAAAAAAGAGAAAAGAGAGAAAAGAAAAAGAGGAAAACAAAAATTGAATAAATAGATAGAGATTATCAATGATTTGCCAAATAGTTGAAAAGTAAACATTTAAATCTTCTTGTGCTCTTTACACTTCTCTTACTTATGGGCACGGAGTTCCAAAGGCGAATAACATGGACGAAGAATTGACGCTCAGTAATAAGAAAATTGTATCGAGGTAGTATAAGAGCAAGAGACCTTGTTGAATGAGGGAAGTTCAGCTTACCGTGTAAATAATCAGGCTGTTTTGTTTGAATGATTTCATGTAGATAGGTAAGTGAGCGAAAGTTTAATAGATTGTCTAGACTACAGCCAGAAATGCGAACAGCAAAAGAGGAAACGTGGTCATAGCGACGGAGATTATAGACATAACGGGCAATGTTGTTATATGCGACATTTAATTTGCGGTTGGCGGCAGAGTCCAAGTTGCAAAAAATTTCACATCCATATAACATAATGGGTAGTAGTAGCGTTTTGGCAAGAAGAAGTTTGGTTTTTATGGGGATGAAACTTCGAGTGACTTGGAGAACACGGAGACTACTATACACTTTACCGATTACTTTAGTTAGGTGGTCGTTCTATGTGAGGGAACGATTGAAAACTATTCCAAGGTTTCTAGCACTGCTAACATATTCGATTCTATCGTTTTCAAGATTCAGTGGTCTTAAGACTGATAAATCAAAGATTTTGAGATAGATGGGGAGAGCTGTTGATTTGACAGGGTTTAGGCACAGATGATTTCTCTTAGACCAGCGAGAAATGGAAGAAAGGTCCTCATTCATCAATGCAACGGCAACGGAAGCTGCACATCGTCAGCGTAAAGATGAATTATACAATGTTTGACAACTTTTGGGAGCTCATTTATGTAAAGTGAGAAGAGAATTGGGCCAAGAATTGATCCCTGTGGCAATCCATTCAAAACATTGAGAAAGATCGATGATTGACCATTTGCCACCACGCATTGTTGCCTTCCGCTAAGGTACGAGAGAATCAACTTACAAGACTCTATAGAAAACCCAAAGAAATTACGCAGTTTTTTACATAAAAATGAATGGTTAACAGTGCCAAAAGCCTTTGAGAAGTCTAAAGGCGTCAGAAGAGTAATGTGATCCTTGTCCATTGCGGTTCTTATTTCGTCAGTTACAAAAAGTAGGGCAGATTTGCAGCTGCGCTTAGGTCTAAAACCAGATTGGCAAGTGGTTAACAGGTTGTTAATCGATAGATATGATTGTATCTGCTTCATAATGGTTTTTTCAAACACCTTTGATAGAAACGGGAGGATAGCATTGGGTTGCAACTCCGTAGCAGTACCCGTTGGCTTTTTAAGAACGGGAATAATTTTAGCCTTCTTCCATTCTGAAGGAAACTCGGATGTAGTCAGGATACTATTGAATATATAAGCTATAAAGCGCAGTAGATGAGGAAGCAATAACTTAACGAACTTAGGTTCCATTAGGTCGAGGCCAGTAGCATTCGATTTGATAGATAATATTGCTTCAACTATGTCTTCTTCACGTATTCTTATAAAGCTCAGCGAACAGTTGACACCTGTTGATTCCTCTTCAATAGGGGAATCAACAGGTGTAGCAACGTCAAAGGATTGTGGCGTGACTTACAAAAATTAAATCATGCTTGGAAAAACCGGGTGCCAGAAGCTGTGTGTAAAGCATAACCCTGCCAACATCGCTACCAAGATAACGGTCTAATAGTGAGCTAGACTCATTAGTAAAGTGGGTAGGGGTGGAGTGCTTAACGGGGCTCAGATTGAGTGCCTTGAATAGGCTTAGAAAGTTTGCAGCCAAATGTTTATCCAGGAGATTGCAGTTGAAATCACCACACAGTAAAATGTATGGGTAGCAACAAGAAATCGACTCCAAAGTCTTGATCAAAGGTAACGTGCTGATGTGTGCCTGATGATGTGCCTGTAGATTGATCCAACCAAGATATTTTCCGTGTTACAAATGATACTCGCAAAGACATATTCCAGAGGACAATCGTTATCGGATTTACATACCAATTTACAACTAATCCCCTCGCGCACATAAAGAGCGGCGCCACCACCAGAAGTAAACTTCCTATCAGCTCGAAAAAGCTTGAAACCTTTCAAACTATAGAAATCGTCACCTATGTCTGGCTGAAACCAGGTTTCGGACACAGAAACGATGTCTATCTTAGACTCCACGAACAGGTATTTAAACTCCCCTAATTTATTGGTCAGACTTTGCGCGTTTAAATGACATATCTTTAATCCATTATTTTGAGTCTGTAAAATTCGAATCATATTGTACAAATTCGTATTCATGCTACTGCCAGTGAACCCCCTGCTGTCGTTAGCTGCGCTTGCACTCGCAAGAATTATTGTAGTTGTGTATAGGGCAGAGGTATGAGAAGTAGCTCGAAGCGATGGAAGAAGTCATGAGAAGAATAATATTTGAAAGTAAAATTTGGCAAAAAATTGTTACATTAAAGGGAAAATTAAGATAAAGTAGAGTAGTAGAATGAAATAGGATTACAAAATAATTTGTTGTGTTGGTCATTGCTTACGGCAGAATTAGGTTGACGTCATTACGGCAGCTTCTAAACCTTCAACGTAGTACAATGGAACGTTACCGAGTCTGAGTGCTCTGGGATTTGGATTTCCTTTTTAATAAAAAAAAAAAAAAAAAAAAAAAAAAAAAAAAAAAAAAAAAACCTTCAACGTTGTAAACAGCAAAGCTTTCTCCTTCAGCTGTTAGTTTGATGAAAACAGAGCCATGTTTTGTGTACGCGGTGAACAGTTGGTGGTTATTCCTCATGCGAATAGCAAGGTGGAAAAGAGTACGAGTTTTTTTTGGATACGCTTTCATTCGGAAAACAAGAGCAATCGGACTCTATACCCAGGTCACGAAGCGAGAGTTGTTGGTGTTGTTGTTGCTTTCGATAAATAGTGATGCCCTTTAGTGTTGAGTTCCTCTCTCGCACACTAATAAATTTTAGTATTACAGGTGGCGGAACTGGACTCTTACTGTTTCGAGAACGTGAGCGGGTTCAATTAATCTTTATTAGTTCTCTTTCAATGTCTTTTAATTTTTGATTATTATTCTAATAATTTACTTATTTAATCCAACAATTCACTTTCACAATTAGCTAGTCACTTTAAATAAACAATCACTTTTCTCTTATTCAATACTTCCACTTTTTATACCCTATTCTAGGGGTATATTAATTTTGACGCATAGTTTGTAACATACCTTAATATTGCCCGTAGACCCCTAAAAGTTACTATATTTATGATCAGCATCGATAGTAATGTCGATCTAGCCATGTCCGTCCGTCCGTCCGTCCGTCCGTCGGCAAAAATTAGGCCTTTAAACTGGACCTAGAGAGCTGAAATTTTAACCATATACTCTCTAGGGTCCCGAAATAATCAAGTTTAAGAATTTTTGAAATCCGCCCACAGACACGCCCACAAACTCAAAAAAACAAAATTTTGGAAAAAATCGAATTTTGAGCTAGAGAGCTGAAATTTTTTATATATGATCTATGGCCCATAAAACTGATTGGGACATAAAATTTTCAAAATCCGCCCACTGACACGCCCACAATTAAATAAAACAAATTTTGGGAAAAATTGAATTTTGAGCTAGAAAGCTGAAATTTTTTATATATGATCTTTGGCTCATAAAACTGCTTGGGACATAAAATTTTCAAAATCCGCCCACTGACACGCCCACAATTAAATAAAATATTTTTTTTGAAAAACCAAAATTTGAGCTAGGGAGCTGAAATTTTTAATATATACTCTCTAGGGGCCCTTTATGCTCATGTGGAAATATTTTCAAAATCCGCCTACTGACACGCCCACAATTATTTTTTTTTTATTTTTGAAAGTCCAAAGTTTGAGCTAGGGAGCTGAAATTTATAGTATATACTCTCTAGGTGCCCTTTATGCTCATACTTAAATTTTTTTTAAATCCGCCTACTGACACGCCCACAATTAAATAAAACAATTTTATTGAAAAACCAAAGTTTGAGCTAGGGAGCGTTTTTATTTACAAAAGCTTAGTTTTTTCGATAAAATCCTTTAAATTTTTGTCACGCCCACTTATGAGATATAGGAATAAGAATAGGGTATCCAACAGTTCGCCCAAGCGGACTGTAGCCCGTCCCTATGTTTTTTTTATAAAAAAATACATGTATTTTCAGTTAACATGAAGTATCATACTCGAAAGGCTTTTTTTACAAAATTCACATTTATAACTTGAAAGATTTTGGAAGTCTATCATAAATGTTGTTACTGATGAATAAATAAATATGAAATATGAAAATATCGATTGCATTTGGTTACGAACCGACACTACCAAGCAAATGGATTCCATCTGATTTTATTACTCCTGATGCCAACACAGTTCAGGCGGTTTACCCAGATGAAATTCAAGAAAGTGCAACCGAGGGTTGGTTGAATTCTCAAGCATCGCTACAATCACTCGGCACAGCATTAAGTAGGTAACTTAAAACATTTGAGTTTGCCTTGATCCCTGAGCCAAGTATCTGCAAATGGATGTCAATTCAATGTCTGTACGAAGGGTCGGAACTGTTCAATTTCACAACCAAAAACCACCAACCGGCGTACGACAATGACTAGGGCCACGGCTTATCGCCTCGAATCACGAGTACACTGAAATAAAATACATATAATGTTAGCAAACAATCTCAATTGCTGCATCCCAACCACAATCGGATGAGGATATATTTCATTGACATTATTATTGCCGCCGATAGAGTGTAAAGATGAAAACAACCATCACGTGCCACACTACCATGGTCCGTGCTCATTGAGTGAGTCTGAGTGGTGGAGGTGGTGGTGGCGTTGGCGTGCGGCATGGATGCGATGGTACATTCTAAAAGGAAGTAGGTCGCTGGCTGCCATAGTAAATGAGTTCATGAGATGTGGTTTGAATCCAATTGAAGTCTCTTCGATATCTGTCACACTGCGAGCGGATACAGGTAACACGTTGCTGGTTTATCCTCCATAGAGGTGGAACTTGAACTCAAAGTAAATATTGGTCAATTACGTGAAAAGATAATAATCAAGGGATAAAGTGGGGCATATTTATTGGATAACGTCGATGGAAGGATTGGGAAACGAGCCGAAACTATTGTTTATGCGTCCTTGAATAGGACACAATAATTATTGAGGCTTGGTGCTATACAGTGGCATTGATTATTATGTTGGGTGAAGGTGACGTATGCATATTGAAAAATCGATTTGCTAATGGCATTGTAGAAAAAGATACAAGAATACTAGATTTCAAAAGATCAGTTCATTAGCATGGTTGAACTTCGCATATTATGGTCAGAAGGGTTCCATCAGCTGCAGTGACTTTCCCAAACCGTCATAAGGCCAATTCGGCTTTATATCACTTTCCACTGCACCACACCCCATTCGTTTTTTTCTTATTAAAGTTTATTTTTGAAAATTAAATAAACCTCGAAGCTCCGAATTCGTTTTTCGGGATATCGTTCTATCACACTAAAACTGACAATTATTGTACAGCACTATTTAAGCTTTTAAGGATATTATTATGCCTTTCTATACATGTAGTTGAATAGAAAGAGAATATTAAACCCCGTCATTCATTTCATTCATTCAACAATAAGCTGATTTACTCCTTATTCAGTTTCAAAAGCTGCATGCATTTTATTTGTGGGAAAAACTAATTAGGGTCACATGAGTGAATATTTAAACACGAGGAAATGTAATGAATCGTTTCTATCAACGTTACGAAACAGGAAAGTAAAGCGCGTCTTCAATTGACACCCAGTCTAACTTACAAATTAAGTCTAATTGAAAATGACACACAGACTTGCTGATTAATTAATAAGTCCCGGCCGACTGTTATAACACCCCGATGACCCATAAACGGAAGCGCATTTTAAATTGAAAAAACCATTCAGATTAACATTCTTAAAATGACGAGTGGATGTGACAACCTTTGAAATCGCTTAGTCATAACTTAATGAAAGCCCAACATTAATATAGCAGCAATAATGCAATGGAAAAACTGCAGGCATATTTAAAAATGTAACGAAAGTACCTACCTCGCACAACTGCATAGACGGTCGTTTTTAATTATTATTATTGTTTCCTATGCCACAACATGACTCTTGTTACAAAGACAAAGCACTTCTTCCTGGCAGCGTACCGTAAAGTAATTACCCAAGCAGTTGGGCATAAAACGTTTTCTTCTGCATCCATTAGAGGAGGCCCTCATTCGAAACTGCAACAACAATGAGCAAGAACCGCACAAAATGCATTCAGGGGACGTCCTTTGCCCGTCACCACACAGCATAGATATGACTTATGATGCACTTGCCACAGGAATGTGGGGGTTAGAGGGTTTCTTCGTATTTTTGTGTACACACAGAAATACTGTTTCGTTTCCTGGATTCGTCATCATTATTGTAGTTGAACTGAATAGAGTCCTTTGCCACTGCTACCCCGAATGCAGCAGAGAGGCATCTGGTAACCGTATAAACATCTCACTATTCGAAAACCTATAGCTAACTACGAATAATAATTGTTGTATTGTCTACAAGCCTTCGGCTGCTGAGTTTTAACTTCCGAGTGTCATTGCACTTGCGGTGATACAAAGAGATGAAAATACAAATAGCTAGTCCTTCTATGATATTAAATTGAAAATAGCTAGAGAACCATAGTACTGCTAATGGAGCAGACAGTAGACTGTAAAGCACAAATGGTAATGGTGGCAGACATTGAGAAAGTCTGCCGCTTTCAGACATTCCTCAGAGTTACACAATTCAATGATTGTCACTCTCAAGATGGCCACGATTGTGTTTAAAACTTTTGTTTTTCCGACTCATAAGAAATTATTATCAAAAGAACCCCCTGGAAAGTTGAGAACTTTTTTCTTGAGGAAATTTGTTGAAAAACTTAAAGAAGAAAGTTCGTTTTCCAAAAATTACAGCTACCTTAAAGCCACCTTCTACTTCGGCTCGTAAATAGAATTGTCGAATGTGGCAAACTATTCACTTCCTTAATACGGAGTTTGGGATGAGCAAAAGCCTCTTCCCCCTTATAAGTAGGGGGAAATAAACAATTTGCAGGCCGAAAAATTATAGTATAAAATCGAAAAGGCCAAGCTGAGAAACAATAAATCTTCTTAGATTGTGATAGGTATAATAAAACCTTTTGAAATCCGCTCTCGGGGCATGAACTCTAGTGGCCATCCTTGGCTGGGCGATCCCTGCATTAATGTAGAAGTGGGGTCAACATTTTTTTTTTGCGTTGTGAAACAATTTGTTGTTCAAGAGAGTAACGAGAAATTTTTGGTTTATGTACACAATTTATTTGAATAAATTTGAGTTTAATCCTTGATATTTACAGAAGAAGTGTAATCCAGAGGAATACACAGCCGGGTGATTTATTTGATGTTCTGGCCATAAACCAACTGACTTATGTAGTGAATTCCTGAGCAGGTGGTGACCATAAGAAGGTCCCGTTATACAGTGAGAATATTTTCGCAACAAGAAGTTGTTTGTATATCCCAAACATTTGAAATATGTTCCTAGATAGAAACAAGTGCTTTTTATTGTGGTTTGCTGATGGATGTTTATTGAAATTTTCAATTCCACATGTCAAATCAATTATTGGCAGAATTTCACCTTGATGTACTAGGAATTGGACACCAACCAAAAATGGCGCATAGAGATTTTATTAACTAAAGTCCAGAGTAGCCAGAGCCAACAGGGAGCGCCTGAGTATGAAACTCTACAGTGATTCACCTACCACAGACGCCAACAATCAGTGGTGCCAGTATCGCGACATCATCAAGGAGGTAGCCGAAACCGCTGTAGGGTACCAGCCACCCCAGAGAAAGAGTCCGTGGTATGATGATGTGAAGAACAGAAGATGCACACAAGAAAACACTGCAGCGCAAACCAAGTGCAGCGAGGGCAGAGTATTTAGCCAGGAGAAGGGAGGAGAAAAAGATCCTGCGTAGAAATAAGAGGGCCTACGCAGTATCCCAGCTCAAGGAGATCGAAGAGTCTCGTGATCGTAACAACATCCGGAAGTTCTAAAAGAAAGCCAAGCAACTGTCTGCTGGCTTCAAAACTGGAACGCAGGCTCTTCGAGACAGCGAAGCAAACCTAGTCACTGAAGCGCAGGGAATAGTAGATGTGTTTAAGCAGCATTTCCAGCAGTTGTTTAATGGGCATCATGTAGAGAGAGTGATAGGGCAAGAAGAAAGCCCACGTCCAGTCAATGAAGAACCAGTTCCACCACCCAGTATAGAAGAAGTTGGCTTAGCTATAAAAAAGCTTAGGAACAACAACAAACCCGCAGGTTCTGATGTCTTACCAGAGGAGCTCTTCAAATACGGTAGTGGTGTTTTGGTAGGGCGCATAAACCAAATCATCAGCCAAGTATGGGTGGAAGAAAACATGCCCAATGACTGGACTATCAGCTCCATATGCCCCATCTACAAAAAAGGCGATCCTATGTCTTGCAAGAAATATCGAGGCATATCCCTGCTTAATGTCGCATATAAGATCCTATCCAACGTACTGTGTGAACGTCTTTAATCGTTTTGCTCGATATGGCGATGGCCGAATTCGGAATCCCGGCAAAACTGATTCAGATGTGTCGCGTGACTCTGGAAAACACGCGGTCCAACGTGCTATTTGGAAATAGTTCCTCCGAACTATTTCAAATATGCACCGGATTTCGGCAAGTGGACGCGCTATCATGCGATTTCTTCAATTTTGTACTGGAGCACATAGTGCGCTATTTGCAACAGGTCCGTTCAGCTGCTGGGTTATGCGGACGATATTGACATCATCGGCCGATCAAAGCGCTCCGTGATAGAAGCTTTCACGGCGATTGAAGAACAGGCGAAATCTGTTGGCCTTGTAGTAAATGAGGATAAGACTAAATACATGCTATCAACAAACAAACAAACATCTGTCCGCCGCCTAGGACAAAACGTCACTATTGATAGCAACAATTTCGAGGTAGCTAAGGAGTTCATCTACCTCGGAGTAAACATGAACTCCACGAATGACACCTTAGTGGAGATCCGGCGAAGAATTACCCTAGGAAAAAGCTGCTACTTCCGTTTGGCAAAACAACTGGGTTCAAAGCTCCTAACTCGGGTGACGAAATGTATGCTTTACAAAACCCTTATTCTACCAGATCTGTTTTATGGCGCCGAGTGCTGAACGATAAGCAGGAAGGGAGAGCTGATACTGGGCTCCTTCGAAAGATAAATCCTTCGGCGGATTTGTGGTCCTGTGTGCGAGGAGGGCGAATGGAGGAGAAGATACAACCGCGAACTCTATGAGCTGTACCAAGGTTTGGATGTAGTCCTAAAAGCCAGAATACGCCGACTACATTGGCTCGGCCACATCGAGCGAATGGACAATAAGAGGATATTCGAATCCCAGCCGCCAGGTTCGAGAAGGCAAGGAAGACCGAACCTCCGTTTCAAAGACCAAGCCATCGCGGATGCCAGAGCGCTTGGTCTGTACAACTGGAAGCAGCGTGTCCGGGATCGTAGAGGATGGAAGGCTGCTGTGTCACAGGCAGAGACTCTTCACGGGTCGGGAGCCCGTTAAGTAAGTAAGTACTAAAGTCTAGAACGTCGGCTTACGTACTAATGGATTCCCGACGCGTGAAGAGTCCCTGCCTCAAATACTGCAGTTTTCCATTATCTGCGATCCCGGGCACTATCGTGGTCATCTTGAGATCTGTGACTTGGAGTGCTTAAAGAGCTGAAATTGTCTGACCCATAAAGTCCTCCAACAGGGTCAACATTTAGTGAAAGTGTTAGACAATATTTAAATACAAATATATATAAAGTCAATATATAGGAAGAAATACATGCAAGCCAATAAATCTTGATCATTTGAATTATAAATGCTACTCATGCGACTAATGTGCTTATTCCTTCCATTTTTCGTTCTATGATGCGGGCTTAACAAGAAGTCAACACCACGTAAGTTATAGGGTTGTCAAATTCTTTGCACTACATTTTTACAAAGCGTTTCATAGAATTGGACATATTATACACGGTGTCCTTTAATTCGTTGGCAATATTTTAGGGCATGATTTATGGGTATATTCTAAGGAAAAAAATGTTCTACAGTAAGGGCCTATCTCTAATTTTTATATCATTTATTGAGGATTTAAGCCTAAGCCTTTTCTTACTTGGGTGTACACTGACCCATGTTAACGGTAATTGCGTTGTTAGTACTAATGATAGAAATTTCGTTTAGGCCTTTATTTTTAGAAGAAATGTTAGCCTTTGTAACTGCATTTAAATAAATTTTATATCTTAACTCAGTCTTAAGATATCCAATTTTTAACCTGTTGCATTTTTCCTGCCCATGCTAATTTTTCGACTTTCGGTTAAATTTTCTCCAGAAAATGCGTAATAAACATAACGTTTTAATATTTTTTTTTTAATGGAGGTAACAATAATAAAAATAAAAGCTTACGACAAGTTGGTAGAAAAACTCTAGATTTTATGATACTTGGAAAACATGGAACAGGTAAAATTTAAAAAAAAAGGGATTTTTTGCACGATTACAGATTTTCTCCATGCAGGACATCCGAAATTTTATGTCTGGAAACATTGAATTGCAAAGCTAAGCATCTGATGCTGATTGATGGCTCATTTGTAACAGCTTTCAGTATTCTCTGATCAATCGAAGTTCTTCTTACTTGTGAAGCTCCCGCGTTAGGTCGTGTATTTGAAATTGATCCCGTTTCTCGAAGCCTTCGATATGTATTTCCAAATACATAGGAAGTCGTCGGTTTGGATAAAGTTCATGGTATCTTTGTCGCGCACTATTTGAAATTTCATTGCACAGCCCAAAAACGTAAATAATGTCTGCGTATTCTTCATTTGTAAATGAAGACATTTTAAAAAAAATTTCTTATCAACTAACGGCTTTTTATACCATTTTTTTACGTAAGTCCTGACAGGTAAACCAACAAATAAACCAACGGAAAACCGCTTTCATTGTCAACTGTTGTTAGAAATGTAGGTAAAAAATCAGAAACCCCTTTTTTACTTGCTGCAGGATTTCATAAAATCTATAGATTTTTCCTGTTAAAGTACACACATTAAAGAAAAATTAACTAAACCGGAAGAAATCGTTTTCATTCATAACTTTTGCAACTTAAGCAATAAAATCTTTTTTTCCCATTTTAACCTGTTCCATGTTTTCCCAAGTATCATAAAATCTATGGGTTTTTCTACAAACTTGACGAAAGCTTTTATTTTTATTATTGTTACCTTCATTCAAAAAATATATTAAAACGTTATGTTTATTACGCATTTTCTGGAGAAAATTGAACCGAAAGTCCAAAATTAGCATGGGCAGGAAAAATGCAACAGGTTAAAAATTGGATATTGGATATCTTAAGACTGAGTTAAGACATAAAATTTATTTAAATGCAATTACAAAGGCTAATATTTCTTCTAAAAATAGAGGCCTAAACGAAATTTCTATCATTAGTACTAACAGCGCAATTACCGTTAACATGGGTCAGGGTACACCCAAGTAAGCCTTTTCTTAAATCCTCAATAAATGAAATAAAATTGGAGATAGGCCCTTACAGTAGAACAATTTTTTCCTTAGAATATACCCAGAAATCATGCCCTAAAATATTGCCAACGAATTAAGGAACACCCTGTATAGTCGTGTTTGGGATAAAAAAAAAGATCCTTAAAACTATGAACATGACACAGCGTATGCTGAGATGAGTAATAAAATGAAAGCGGGATAAGTTTTCGTGAAAATGTCACATAATGGCACTTAGTTGGCTTGAGGACGAAGCGTTTTAATACACCCAGTGGAGAAGCTATTAATATCGGTTTTTAGAAGATTTCTGTCGTATTGGTTACTTTACTGACAGATCCATATATTTTCATATCAAGCGTATATCTAAATATTGCTGTGTTTTATAACTGCTTTAATAAAGCTAGCTAAAAAATGGGCATAATTGGCTTCCTTGATGAACCCCAGACTGAGCAACGAAATATATTGGGAGATACCATCATCATCATCAAA
The DNA here is from genome assembly GCA_949715645.1 of Portevinia maculata. NCBI lineage: Eukaryota > Metazoa > Arthropoda > Insecta > Diptera > Syrphidae > Portevinia > Portevinia maculata. The sequence continues at coordinate 34,991,174 of OX454526.1, read as the reverse complement.
AGCCTTAGAGAATCCAGTATTTATATTTATATTCTCCTATAAATCAATATACCCCAATTGGGTCCAAGTCACTTTGATGAAGATCATTTCTATAAACCGAGATCTTTTGATTTAGGAGTTTCGTGCCTAAAATACCGGCATTGAGCCATGTTTCCATCAAGGAGAAGATGCCATGTCAGAGGAATTGGATGTTTCAATAAAATTTAAGTGCGGAGTCCTCTTACATTTCCGTAGTAGGTGGACAGCCTATTGAGTTTTGTTTAACACAGACGTAAAAGATAAACTGCGTTAATAAGCAGAGCCGGGTATTAAACCTCGTACAGGGAAATAAGTCCACGGGAATAAAGTCCACGTGGGAGTTAAAATCACCCTGAATGGGAAATAAGTCCACTTTAAAAAGGTGCATTTATTTTCCACCGAACATAAGAAATAATTTTACTCGAAAATCGGTTTAATTATTTCCATCGGGCGAGAGAAAAAAATTAAGTAAGTGCCGAGGCAATACAATCAAAACATTGTCGTTTAATAACATAGATACGGGTACGGTGACAAAGGCCATGTGCCATAAGGCCACATTTCGAAATATGGTCTTTTTTGTCGCGAAAGCGTTTTTTTCCTTTCCAATTCTGTTCACTAGATTTACGAAATAAATGCTTAAAATTCGTGCGAAATAAACGTTTTAATTATTTTAAATTCAAACTCTTGTATATGTAATTGCAAATCATGATAGTTTTTGTTTTCAATAAACTAGGCCCGCTTTGGGGGTTAAAGGGCCCCGCAACTTCATTGCTCCGCTAAGCGTAGGTGCTAGTTGTCTGCCAGGCTCCTATGTCAGCACTATTGTGTATTTCAATTGTATTAATTTAAAAACCGAAAGTCGAATTGATGTTCACTTGTATTCTTCAGATGTGGGCTTAGTTGTCACAGTATAGTGGAGTTAATTAATACCCTAAGTGGGAACTTTAAGAAAGTTGACCTATTTCAAATTCAGGGTTGTTCAAATTCTCATGTGGAATTAAATCCTGTGAACTTATTTGGCTGCAGCGTTAATTTCTTTACAGAGTATTTTGTGGCCATATGTTTTTATCGCATAGTAACTCAAAAAAAGGATCTTTACTTATAGACTAAGAGCTGGCGACATTTTTTCGTGATTATTTTGTCAACAGAATTTGGCTTATTTTTGGATTGTCGGGTTCGGATTTATAACAGATGTGATGTTCTGGCAGACCTGGGCCGGGCGCTTTGGGAGTTACATAACCTCAAAGTTGTAAAAAAAGTCTCGAAAAAAAATTATAGTGTCAACTTTGAATCTTTGCATGATGGTTCACAAATGAAAGGCATTTTGTGTACTGTGATTACCAGACCGATTGAGCGGTCGCAAACCCCTGCCAGAGCGCCCGAAAGATGTTACAGAATGGTCAATTTTGAAGTTATTTTGTCAACGCTCAAATTTTAGTATGTCATCTATTACATTCTCCTGGATCTAGAACTCAAATGCAAGAACGAAATTCCAGTCGCAGCACCCCGCCAGAATACCTTAAAGCGCATTGAGCGTAAAGGGCCTTTTCAACGGTATGCAAGAGAAATTGTGTCATATCTTCAAAAGTTTATATACGAATGCAAGTTTATTAATTGATTCTAACAGGCCTCTTATAGATCTTTCAAACAATGTAACAAACTTAGTCCAAGCATTCATACTTTTAAAAATATTTCATTTTAAAATCCTGCTTTTGAAATAAACCAGCTTTAAAAATGAAAAAATGCAATTTTGAATTTCTCAAGCGGAAACAAAAATAAAAAAGTATAAATTGTCGGCAAGATACAGGAAATCAGAATGCAGAGAGATTTGTTTGGTCGCTTATTTGCCGTATCAATTGAGCAGGATATACACTTGAAAGCAAATAAATCGGGCCACCCGCTACGTTCAAACTCTGATTCGATTTTCCTTTTAAGTATAAAACATACAACTAAAAAAGTAGTACCAACAGAAAGTGCGTTATATGTTGAATAAAATGAATGGAAACTTATTGGGATTATTAAATTAATTCAGTGTTTATTTAAAGTTATACAAAAAAGAGTTGTTTTCCAGTTGTATTAATTAATGCAATCATAAAATGAAAAAAAAATTCATCCAATAACAAAGAAAAAATTTAAAAAAAAAATGTTGGTCAATATCTGGTATTGCCTGCTTGGATAACTGAAAGCATCCTTGGATTCATCGACCTCACGAGCCTGACGATGAAATCTTGAGGAATAGCATTCCACTCCTCTTCAAAGTGCGCTTGGCAGCTCTGGAAGTCTTATTGGAGCAGGTATCCGGACTCGAACCCGACGTTTCAATTCATCCCATAAACGTCCTATCGAATTCAAGTCCGGGCTTCGAGCTGGCCGGTCCATCGTACGAATGCCGACGTCCCGTAGATACTGGGTCACCACATATGCAGCATGAGGCCGTGCGTTATCTTGCATTAACAGCATATCCTGCCCGATATGTCCTACGAAAGGTAACAAATGGTCTGCGAGGATTACAGAAATGTAGCGATGAGAAGTCAATCCACGTGTACTAAAAAATGGTTCGATGAAGCCCATTTACAGACCATCCTCCATAAGCAACAGTTTCCTTGAGGATATCGTTCATCAATGCGAAGATATACTCTCTTACGTCGATCACTTACATGTAGACTCACCCTGGACTCATCAGGAAAGTGTACATTACCCCACTACTCCAACGACCAATCCCTATGCTCTCGAGCAAATTCAAGGCGAGCTCGACGGTGGGCTACGGTTAATGCTGGGCCTGTTGCATCTCTCTTTGGAGTGAGGTTCTGTTCAAAAAGTCTCCTTCTGACGGTATTTGAAGTTATGAACAGTTGGTGTTCGTCCCGCGGACTTTGTTGGTCTTGAACTGCATTTAGGCGGCGATTTCGCAGAATAGTAAGCTTAATAAACTGATCATCTGCTGCATATGCAGCCCTAGGATTGTCCGTACCTGGACGTGCAGACCGTTGAAAAGGCCCTTTACGCTCAATGCGCTTTAAGGTATTCTGGCGGGGTGCTGCGACTGGAATTTCATTCTAGCATTTGAGTTCTAGATTCAGGAGAATGTAATAGATGACATACTAAAATTTGAGCGTTGACAAAATAACTTCAAAATTGACCATTCTGTAACATCTTTCGGGCGCTCTGGCAGGTGTTTGCGACCGCTCAATCGGTCTGGCAATCACAGTACACAAAATGCCTTTCATTTAGGAACCATCATTGCGGGTGGCAATGGTGCAGTAGTAGTGTATTCGCTTACGGAATGGAAGGTCGTGCGTTCGAATCCCGGCCAAGTCCATTACTTTATACCGAATACATGAAATCGTTATCTCCCTAAGTAACTTAGACACCACCCGTGGAGAAAAACCCTACAACTGCACCCAAACACTTCTTTCCTATCTCTCTATTCTTTCTAATACCAAGTAGCTTACACTGTGTTCCTAGCATTATAAGGGTACTGTAACAACAGAAAAAAAAATCCCTTTAGCGTAAGCAAATTATAAAAAAAAAAAAAAAAAATCATGCAAAGATTCAAAGTTGACACTATAATTTTTTTTTCAAGACTTTTTTACAACTTTGAGGTTATGTAACTCCCAAAGCGCCCGGCCCAGGTCTGCCAAAACTTCACATCTGTTACAAATCCGAACCCGGCAATCCAAAAATAAGCCAAATTCTGTTGACAAAATAATCACGAAAAAATGTCGCCAGCTCTCCGTCTATTACTTTACTTAGGTGGCGCTACAGTCCGGGGTGGACCTGGGCCTCAATCAATACGCCTCTCCAGTTAGCACGATCTTTGGCTAACTGCCTCCAGTTGCGCACTCCAAGTTGGTTGAGATCCCCTTCCACTTGCGCGCGCCACCTAAGGCGAGGTCTTCCTCTACTGCGTTGTCCGTCCGGGTTGGAATCGAAGACTCTTCGGGCCGGAGCGTTGGTGTCCATTCGCTCTACATGTCCTAGCCATCTTAGCCGACTTATTCGCACTTTTTTGACCAGGTCGATGTCGCTGTACAGCTCGTAGAGTTCGGTGTTAAATCTCATCCTCCAAAGCCCGTCAACGGAAACGGGACCGAAGTCACTCGAAGAATTTTGCGTTCGAAACGACCAAGGAGATCTTCATCCGCTTTTGCTAATGTCCACGCTTCTTCGCCGTAGAGCAGGACTGGGATGATGAGGGTCTTATACAAAGTCTCCTTTGTGTTTCTTGACAAGGCAAACAGCGGTTGGCAAGTGTAATTCTTCGTTTGATTTCTGATATGATGTTGTTTTCAGAATTTGTAGCGGAGCCGAGGTAGACGAAGTCCCTAACTACCTCAAAGTTATAGCTGTCTATCGTGATATTCTGTCCGATTCGTCGATATTGTGTGCCCCTTCTTGTTGAAAGCATATACTTGGTTTTGCCCTCATTCACCACTGAACCCATTTTTGCCGCTTCTGTGCTAATACTTGCAAACGCACCAGTGACAGCTCGCTGTGTTCTGCCAATTATCTCAATGTCGTCAGCATATGCAAGTAGTTGCACAGACTTTTAAAAAATTGTACCTCTAGTGTTGGCTTGCGAGTTTCGCACAATTTTCTCAAGTATGATGTTGAAGAAGTCACATGACAGCGCATCACCTTGTCTAAATCCTTTTTTGACATCAAAGGTCTCGGTGAGATTGTTTCCGACCTTTATGGAGCAGCGGGCGTTCTCCATCGTCATTCTGCACAATCTGACCAGTTTGGCAGGGATGCCAAAACTAGACATGGCTCTGTATAGCTCGTCTCTATAGATGCTGTCATATGCGGCTTTAAAATCGATAAAAAGATGGTGGGTATCGATTTGGACGTCTTGGGTTTTCTCCAGGATCTGCCGTAGTGTGAATATCTGATCGGTCGTGGACTTACCGGGCCTAAAACCGCACTGGTAGGAACCAATCAGGTCGTTGAAGAATGGTTTCAGGCGTTCACACAGTACAGCAGACATGATCTTATAGGCAGTATTCAGGAGACTGATGCCTCTATAGTTGGTGCAGTTTAGAGGGTCTCCTTTCTTGTGTATCGGGCAAACGATGCTGAGGTTCCATTCATCAGGCATACTTTCTTCTGACCTTATCTTGGAAACGAGTTGGTGTAAAAGGAGCGTGGTCCTTAAAACAGGGGTTCGGTCTTCCTTGCCTTCTGAAACGTGTGGGCTGTCGAATATCCCCTTGGCATTATTGTCAATTTGCTCGATGTGCTTAAACTAATGTGATGTGCTTCAGGTTTTTTGATTACATTCACATTTTTGTACAGCCAATAGAATTTGCGGTTGTACCTTCAACACTATTCACCCTCCCGCATTCAGGACGAAATATCCGACGAAGGATTTTTCTTTCAACTCTTATTTATCGTCCAGCACTTGGCGACATAAAGCTAAACTGACCGGACTAGGATTCGGAAAAGAATACATTAGCCCGTCGAGTCAGGAGTCTTAAACCCATTTGTTTTGCCAAACCGAAGTAGCAGCAACACTAGTCGTTCGTGGAGTTGATGTTTACTCCTAGGTAGATATCTCCTCCCTACTACGGGTCTTTTTCACTTCGCACAAGCAAATGGTTGGAGAAGCTTGGTCTTAGACCCTGTATGGGCCCGTTAATGTGGTTAATTTTTATAACTTTTACGTTATAATCACCTAAATAGCTTATGTGAAGCATGGGTATCTGTAGGTAACGCGGTTGATCGGATTCGGCAAAGTTTTAAATTTCGAAGACTCGTTAGCCATCTTTTTTGGCAGAGCATAATGTTGCTATTTTGTATCTGTTCAATACTCGAGGTTTTGTGTAGCGACTGAAGTCTGGAATATGGATCGAAAAGACCAATCACCATTCATAGCTATAGTTGCAACACTGGGCATCGCCAGGTTGATGCCGATACACCTTAAATTTCAATAAATCTGTTTTCTGCTGCAAACAGTGTGAGGTGAATGGGGTGAAGTGGGTGGGGTATCTATATTAATGAAAATATCTTTGACGAATCCTCAATTAATTAATTTTTTAGTCTAGACAGAATATTTTATCTTTTCTATTCCTTCAGATATGAAATAAGTGATGCGTAGATAGACCTTTTCGTGACAAAGAAGTTAAAAAGGTAAAAGTCAAATGAGAATTTCTTTCTGTGATTAATGTAATTAAATTTCCATTTAAAAATGGCTGCTATCTAAAACGAACTCCTTCTTGGGTCACTTAAAATCTTGCTTGTAGTACAAGCGTCCCCATCCCCATCGTACAACAATGTTCCTGAAAAACGTCAAGCAGATTTTAGGTCAATTCAAGATTTTAAAAATTTAACCAGAACTTTTAACACAGGATGGAAACTATACTTCCAACGGCAAAATATTTTTGCAATATTTCTAAAGAATCTAGTGCAATCTTTTCCAAGGAATGGATACTCCAACCTATTATAGTTTATTTATTTATTTGCAATTAATATTCGTATAAATTAGTGCTAAGTGACATTTTAAAAACAATGTTTACAATGTTTGAAAAACGATAACAAAGACACCACTTGAAACACAGACACAAAGGATAAAAGGCTATATTCTAACTGGGCGAACTGTTGATCACATTATTTATATTCCTTGGGGTGGGTGAGGCAAAAACTGTTTTTGTTGACGCAAGTAATTGAGGAGGATATTGTCTTAATATTTTGTAATCTAATAACTGTTGTAAGGAATTTTAAGAAAATACAAAGTTTTTGTTAGTAAAAAACGCTCCCAAAAAGTGAGCGTAGGAGAGACTTTGTTTGTGCGAGTTATTAAGAAGGACATTTCCTACATATTTTGTTGCAGTTTATTTTTCACTTTTTCAAGTAATCTATAGAAAAACAACGTTTTTCTTAAAACGCCTATTGGAAGAGTCAAATATTTAAAAAAGAGAAGATCTACCTACATACTTTGGGCAGAACACGACCTTCATTTCCATCAACTTAATCGATAAAAAGTGTTTTTTTTTTTTAAATAATGTGCATGTCAGTGAGCGGATTTATTTACAGTTTATCACTTCGGGCTACTACAGAGTCTGTTTTTCAAATTTAAACGTTCTAGATTCCTCAATATGTTAAGGTTTTAAAAGTGGTGACGGGTGACCATGTTTTTTTTTTTTTTTTTTTTATAATAAGCGCGCACTAAAGGGATTTGTTGGGACCCTTATAATGTATTAGCTACACAGCGCGGGCGTTAAGGAAATTAGGGTGAGACGAAAAGGAGAGATGCCGATGCGCGTTGGTTTTGAATGATTGTAGGTTATAATGTGTAGGAAAAATGGAGCGGGGAAGAGCATTCCACATTCGTGTTGTACGGCTGAGGAAAGATTCTTTGAACTTCACTGTACATCCGAACACAGGCTTGAGGGTAATCTGATGAGCATTCCTTGCATGACGGGTATTGCGGTTGTAATGTTCAAGGGGAGGAATGCAACTGGCAATTTCGTTTGAGCACTTATGGTGGAAATAACGATAAAACAACGAAAGGCAGGAGACATTACGACGATGACTAAGAGAGCCAATCGATCTCGCGATGTCACGGTCGCCAATGAGTTTTATCGCGCGTTGTTGGATCCTGTCAAGTAACTCCAAATAAGTTATTGGTGCACCGGACCAGATATGAGCGTTGTACTCGAGTTTCGGGCGAATAAACGCCTTATAAATTGTAGCCAGATCAGAAGGGGTGAAATATTTCTTACAACGCTTAAGGAAGCATAGACATTTCGCGGCATTCTTGGCGACACCGAATATGTGGTCATTCCAACGAAGGTTGTTATTAACACACATACCGAGAATGGAAAGTCTTTCGGTTTCAGCGATGCAAGTGCCATTCATAGATAATGGCAGTGTGTGTGGGTTTTGCTTTAATGACATGAGACAGCATTGAGTTTTGGAAGCATTAAATTCCACTCTATTGGTTTTACCCCACTGAGTTATGCTGTTAAGATCGGAATTTAATGAGCTTAACATACATTGCCGTTCCAGTTCCACACCCGAAGATGAGGGGCGTGACCCAAGAAACGAATATGAGATGCTGAGGGTACTGTCATCAGCAAAGGAATGGATTGGATTAGAAGTAACAGACAGTAGATCATTTATAAAAATGAGAAAGAGAGTCGGGGACAGAACAGAGCCTTGGGGGACACCAGCATTTATTTGGTGAGTTGCAGACTTGAAGCCGTCCAAAACAACTTGAATTGAACGGTCCGAAAGGTAATTTCTAATCCATTGAAGAAGAGTATCATCGATTCCAAATGCACGCATTTTCGACAAGAGAGCTTGGTGCCAAACTCTGTCAAATGCTTTTGAAATATCAAGCGCAACGATTTTTCTTTCACCACCTTGGTGAAGAGATTGGTACCACTTTTCGGTTAGATATGTCATCAAATCACCAGTGGACCTGTTGCTGCGAAAACCATACTGCCGGTCATTAAGAAGTTTTCGCGATTCAAGATATTTCATTAGCTGACGGTTTATCAGCGTTTCCATGACCTTAGAAAGAAGGGACGTAAGTGCAATTGGTCGGTAGGAGGAGGGAGAAGAAGATTCGCCTTTTTTTGGTACAGGCTGGACAAATGTTGTTTTCCATCTTCCCGGGAAGAGTCCTGAAGAATAGGACAGATGGAAAAGCTTACGCAATGGTTTTGCCAGCGAAGAAGAACACCTCTTCAGAACGATAGGGGAAATACCATCTGGACCAGCGGATTTGCGAACGTCAAGATCTTGAAGTACTCTAGCCACTGTACGAGTGCGAAAGTGGATTGGTCCCATAGAGAATTCTACGCGCTCGAGAGGGGGAGACAATGCACAATCTGGGAGCGTTGAGCTGACTGCAAAGTGAGCAGCAAGCAGATTGGCCTTATGTGTAGAGCTGACAGCTGGAATGTCGTTGTAAATGAGTGTCGGGATAGATGACGAAGCCGAATTCTTGATGTTTTTAACAAATGACCAAAAGTTTTTACTACCAGTGGGACTTTGTAGTATTTTTTGCCTCAACTTTTGGTCATAGGAGAATTTGACACGATTAATGTGGGCATTGCAGTCATTTCTGGCTCGTTTAAACTTTTTACGGCTTTCCTCAGATGGGTTGGCTTTGAATAGCCGAAAACTTACCTCTTTTAACCTGATAGCCTCTTTGCAGTTCGAGTCACACCACGCGTTAACCTTGGGTTTGATACTTTTAATCCTGTTAGGGATAAAAGTCTTCATACCCAGGTGAATTATGTTTGTGACCATATCAGCAGCAGCATCCACGTCGCTGACGAGGAAGCACAGCGACCAGTTAAAACTCTTAAAGAAACCGTTTAATTTTTCCCAATTGGCATTCTCGTACTGCCATACTGTTCTTTTAGGAGTTTGTTCTTTAACTATGTGGTTGGAGTACGAGAAATTTGCTGATATGATGCAATGGTCTGACGAACCTAGAGGCGATAATACGTTCAAAGCGTATTTATCAGGGTGAGAGGTAAGAAACAAGTCCAATGTGTTGACAGTTTGGCTGCTAATGTTCGTTATTCGTGTCGGCTCATTTACAAGCTGAGTCAGGTTATTTACCTCAGCAAAGATCTCGACGTACCTTCCTTCGGGTGTTGTCTGACCAGAATGTCGAAGCCAGCTTGAATTGTGTATATTGAAATCGCCCGCAATAATGATTTCAGAACGAGGATGAAGGGTCACAATTCTTGTAATAGAATCAGACAGGGCATCAAACTCATTATAAGTTGAATGTCTGTCCAAGTTGGGGCTTCTGTAAATAAAACAGTAGTGTATTAATTGCCTACAGACATGGAATTTTAGCCAAATGAAATTAAATTCTGGGTTGGCACATTGGCCATATTGATGCTGAAGTTGGTAGGCTACGTCACTACGTATATAAACGGCGATACGGCGATGGGGAAAGAATAAAGACACTAAGTTGTACCCAGGTAGACTAAACTCTGTTAAATCAGAGCCAACGCTAACCTGGGTTTCACTAAGTGCCAAAACAGCTGGTTTGTTGTGAAAAACATGGGCGTATAATGAAAAAAAATTCTTTCTCAACCCACGAATGTTGCTGACATCCACAACGAAATTCCTACACATTACAAAAAACAAACATAAAAAAGCACAACTCCGACGCTAACTAAGCATAGGCTAAGCATTGGTTACATAGATCGAAATAACTTTCGAAGCTGATCACAAATATAGTCACTATAAGGGACCTACGATCAATATTAAGGCATGTTCCAAACTACGAGTATGTATCAAAATAAATACACCCTTGGTACCTATTAGGGTAGACTAGTGCTATCAACCACAGCTGCCATGTAAAGGCCTTTTTGAATGAATTGCGCAACATTTAAATGCAAACACATCCTTCACCTTCATTTAATAGTTAAGAAAACAAGCATGAATAAAATGTACACCCTTTGTACCCAATCATACCCTTAAAAGGTCGATTATCGTTCTTTCAATTGCAAAAACAAAAGAGAAGGAGCAAACATCAACATTGCCACCTAATGTCCTTGGTACATGGTGTTGCACAATTGGTTTGTGTTGATTCTTAAGTACTCACATCCTTCTGTCTTGACCTAGATCGTAGACAAAAACTAAAAGGAGGGACATACCAACAAGCAAACACCGTCCTTATCAGTTGCAGTGGTTATTGTTTTTTATTTCTTTGGTTTCTTTTTTAGGTATGTCAGTCCGTATGTCTCAGTGCCAGTCCCAGTCCAAGTCTCAGAGAATAATCGCAATTAGTGAGACCTTATTTGTGTCATGGGAGTTTAATGAAGCTGCTATTCCTTTTGTAACCTTCCTAATTGCTTCCTTGTTGCTTGGTTTTTCGATGGAAGGAATAAAAATAAACGAACAAAAACGTACAAAACAAACTTCTCTGACTGTACAGATGTAGAAGAAACCAGGGATAACTGCTTCTTTTTGATTGAATGTTTTCCTTTTGCAAAGACGAAGGAAGGAAAAGCGGCAAATTAAAAGATTAAGTGTAAAATACGTTAGATTGGACATTACACGAATGTTTACAGAAAACCATATGCATAAGCTGACGGAAAAAGAAGGAATGGATACTTTAATTTATTTGTTACTTGAATTGTTCATTGATCTACAACCACAGTTGCTCACATATAAATGTTTTGGTAGAATGGAGGATTAAGGGGCTTAGGAAATTTATATTCATTTAATCTCTTCACGTGAGGTAAATTTTGCAGATTTCTCAAACAATCCCTTGAGCTTCCATAATATATGTAATTTTTTTTGCGTTTAACTGACGGCTGACTTTAGGTTATTTAATTTGATTTGCTATTTCTTGGTCTATTCGATATACTTTTTTAAACGTTCTTCTGTCTCTTTATATAGTCCTTATTAATCTGTTGAGAACTCTGAAATTTTAAATTTAATTTTTATCTTTATTTTCGTTGTTGATCTGATGTTTTAACTCCTGCAACTCTGGCTTTAACTTATTAATTTATTCAAGCAATAACTCGTTGAGTTGCTTAAACACATCTCTTCCTTCGCAGGCTTTTGAATATTTAGCCTCCAGAACTTGTTTTTCATCTTTAAAACGAGATGGGTGTGTTCTCTCTACCCTTTTTACTTTTTCCAAATGGGTCTTCTTTAAGCAATAAATGCTAATCCCCAAAATCCGTGGGACCGACCATCGAAAAGGAAGGATTTACCTTGTTAACTGGCCTACCACCTGGGGTATTAAATTCCTCTGTTTTATTCATTGCATATTTTAACTTTTGGGAAAAGTTCCAACGTTTTGGATTTTTGTCGCTTTTTACGACAGGGATTCTTTTCCCATGGTATACCTATTCTATACCGAAGGGGTGAAAATAGATCGGTTAAATCTATCAATAGGTTGGGAATCAACCGCCCCGGTGGGTTTAGACGCTGACCAGTGTGCCGCACAAAATGCATCAGACGCACCTGTCTATATGGGTCTATACGTCAGGTTCAACTTTCAGTTATAACTTTACTGCCAAGGCTGGCCCTACCGGGAGTTCATGCTCCTGACAACATCGTTTATAACATCATGATGACTACTTCTTCTCGGTATTTCAGTCGGCTCTTACCACAGGCATTCCTTACCTCAAGGCTATTCTAACCCTGTCATTGCAAGATGGATAATAAAATCATATATTAAAATGGATATGCCAACAAATTAATGATTTTAGATGACTCCTGAATCTACTACGGCTATAGATATATTTTCTAGAGGAAGTTAATAGGAAAAGGAATTTAATATTGCAATTTGAAATTGTACCAAAAGCTATTGATCTCTGCATCACATTGTGATTTCCTCTATTTCATAGTCTCTTTAGGAATTGGAGCTATTTACTGAGAAAACAATAATATAAAGTTGCAACTTGTTAAATTGTACTGAACTCACTTTAAAATAATTTTAGGCCTAAGATGATTGTAGAGATATGAAAACAAAGAACCTTTGGAAAATGTCGAAAATGAAAAGGGACTTGACATGTTTATTAAAAAATTTCAAGCAAATACAGGATAAAAAATTATGTATGTCAAGAACAAAACTGAATTTACGATTCGAATTTTATGTACGATTTCCTTTTCATATTTGTCATTCATATTCAATTTTATGTGATTCTCGATGGTTTGTTTTTAACTTTTCTTCCGAAGTCGTGAAATTGTATCTCAATTATTTTACAATTCTTGGAAATCCTATAAATTTATAAATTTCAAAAGCACACAAAAATACTTCAAAAGAAAAATTTGTTTGTGTCTTCAAAATCAATTACAAAAAGGTTTCCGCTGATTGATTTTATGACATGACTACTGTTAATCTATCTAACAAAAATTAAAGATAAATTGATATATGAATGTTCCAGTATATTTACGTACATTAGAGGGTGATAGCCACTGTAAGCTGTTTTTTCGAAGAAGGCTATTTCTTCGATGTGGATTATGGCTTCAAATCTCTGATAAGCGATGACATGGAACCCTCATGTCATGGAACCCCCATATTTCCTGAGTTGCTGGGTTAGGATAGCCCGTGGAATTCTGCATCAGTTCTTCTAGAGCTTTTGTATAAAGTTGTCCTTTGCTTGAGCAATTCATGCCTTGAGTAGCAACATGATGTCTGTACTTCATCGCAGGTGCCATTAATGTGCCCTCATACTTTTTATACAGCGTGAATTGTATATAAGGGCCGGTGGAATAACTGCTGAATAAAGCATTCTTTTCAGCTTTGGCATCGGTCACACAAGATGATTGAGTTTTCCCGCCACTTCATCAACCCCACGCTTGCGCGATGATTGCTGTCCTCATCACAGGTTCCTTCGCTATTGATCACAGATCCCAGATAGTTGAACCTTTTGCATTTAGGAATCGCTTTTTCCATTCATGTTCATGTTTATGTCTGGAAGAGTTTGTAGTGGGTTAGAGGCCGAACAGCGCAGATATTCTGCCGTTTTTGTACTATACCATTCGTCTCCAAAACATTGAACCATATATCAAGTGCTTGTATCAGCGACGTTCGACTTCGATTATGATGGCCCAATCGCCAGCAAAGAATAACTGATGCACTTCAGAATCCGTCACATTTTCTTCAAGCAGATAATCAAATACTGTAGCAAATAAACTGGTGTACAGCGGCTTTGATTGGGGACTCCTCGGTGAGCATCTTACTCTTGCGCTTACTCCCTCACACTTGTCCATCATGATTATCTAAAGGTAGATTTCTGCAACTCATCGTTGACTTAGTGCTCCCCAAAGCAGATCGATTAATTTTCTATCAAAGGCCTTTTCAAAATCAACCAACACCATATAGAGTTCCTTTAATGAATCACGATGTTTTCCATCATGATCTCTATACTTTACACTAGTAATCAGATGACGTAATATTTTAATCAAGTGACTCTGTACAACCCGCTCAACGATATGCATGGTGTGTGACATCAGTTTCATAGAACAGTAATTATTATAAATTATCAGCCTCTCATCAGTTTGAAGATGAGCATCACGACCTTATATGAGCCATCAGTCTTCCCTATTGTTTTCCAGAACTCAGAGGGTATCTCGTCCGGCCCAGCCGGCTACTTCTTTATTGTTAGAAAACGCTCTTGGTATCCGAGAGAGTATGTCAACGTTGATCCTTACTAGGTTAGGTTAGGTTTAGGTGGCTGTCGGCAGAAGCCGACACACTTAGACCAATTTAGGTCCATTGTGATACCACGTATAATTATCTACCTCAAACTCTGTAGATGGGACTGGCCAACGACACGCGGTTGTTCTCAAACGGTCCCCCATTTACGTACTAACCGCGCCCAACGTCGTTTAATTTCGGTGATCTGACGAGAACCGATTAACTCGACGTGGTATGGTCGTTGGTTATGATCCTTACTAAAGAATTGAATTTTTAAGTTGACGGCTTCGGCAGTTCATGTGCGGATTCGTAGCACCTTCTCCACAAACAATTGAATCTTCTTTATTGCAGCTGGTAATATGAAGACGAAAATGGGACAACCGTAGGTAATCACTGGCCTTATGAGCTGCCGACATAGGTACTTCTAGTTGTACCTATGTTGGCGGCTCATAAGCAAACGACTAATTAGTTGTTCAAAGCAACCAAATAATCAAACGACCTTATAGGAACACCCCTTCCCCACCCTTAACTTCTGTCCTCAATAAAATCTGAGAGTGTTGATAACACAAGCATTTAATGACTGAAAATCATGACATTTTTGGCATCCACAATTAAAGCTAGCGTGGAGCTTGTGAAATAATCCATAATAAAAATGCTACCCTCGCTGCAGGATCAAATAATAATGTTACTAAAACTCTTAGCTAAACTTTTCTTTAACATCTTGGGAAGATAGGTGAACGTAAAGAACATCGCTAGATTTCTTGTTGTTGTTTGAATTTCATCTCATCGAGTCAATATAAGAGTGCCTTTTCTATACCTACTCGCTTAACGAAACATTGCTGTAAATCAGCGGCAGTAACAGAGACATCCAATGCACTTCAGAATATTTATGGGACACATTCTTCCGCGTTGCTACTGTTGACGCCAGGGATACCAGTAATCTGCATCATTTTGACTACGTGTTTTACTTTTCTCCAATTTAACTTTCCCTCCAAAGTAGTTCCATATCTTCTGGTTCAGTATTTTGTTTTCACATTTCAGCTGTTGGATTGCGCTGACATTACCACCATTATTTTTATTTTATACGAGAACTTCCGTCATAGCGCGACAGTTGACCGTCTGAGACAGTGTCTGCTATTGGTTCTTGTTTGTCGACTGACTCATCATCGATTCGTGGCGTAAAGAGAGATTGGGAATTACGCTTTGGTCGCTGTTTGGGCTCCGAAGCTGCTCCTGTTTTTGTTTCTTCTGCTCGCGGCTGCTGTGCTTTGCCCACAAACTCAAAAAACAAAATTTTGGAAAAAATCGAATTTTGAGCTAGAAATCTGAAATTTTTTATAAATGATCTATGACTCCTAAAACTGCTCGGGATATACAATTTTCAAAATCCGCCCACTGACACGCCCACAAAAAAATAAAACAATTTTATTGAAAAACCAAAATTTGAGCTAGGGAGCTGAAATTTATAATATATACTCTCTAGGGGCCCTTTAAGCTCATGTGTAAATATTTTCAAAATCCGCCTACTGACACGCCCACAATTTACAAAAAAAACTTTTTTTGAAAATCCAAAGTTTGAGCTAGGGAACGTTTTTCTTACAAAAGCTTCGTTTTTGTTTGATAAAATCTTTTAAATGTTATATAACAGAATATGTACAGCGTTCTTAACAATTCAACCATACTTAGACTTTTGTCACGCCCACTTATGAGGGATAGGAATAAGAATAGGGTATCCAACAGTTCGCCCAAGCGGACTGTAGCCCGCCCCTATGTTTATACCCTATTCTAAGGGTATATTAATTTTGACGCATAGTTTGTAACATACCTTAATATTGCCCGTAGACCCCTAAAAGTTACTATATTTATGATCAGCATCGATAGTAATGTCGATCTAGCCATGTCCGTCCGTCCGTCGGCAAAAATTAGGCCTTTAAACTGGACCTAGAGAGCTGAAATTTTAACCATATACTCTCTAGGGTCCCGAAATAATCAAGTTTAAGAATTTTTAAAATCCGCCAACAGACACGCCCACAAACTCAAAAAAACAAAATTTTGGAAAAAATCGAATTTTGAGCTAGAGAGCTGAAATTTTTTATATATGATCTATGGCCCATAAAACTGATTGGGACATAAAATTTTCAAAATCCGCCCACTGACACGCCCACAATTAAATAAAATATTTTTTTTGAAAAACCAAAATTTGAGCTAGGGAGCTGAAATTTTTAATACTCTCTAGGGGCCCTTTATGCTCATGTGTAAATATTTTCAAAATCCGCCTACTGACACGCCCACAATTTTTTTTTTTTATTTTTGAAAGTCCAAAGTTTGAGCTAGGGAGCTGAAATTTATAGTATATACTCTCTAGGTGCCCTTTATGCTCATACTTAAATTTTTTTTTTAAATCCGCCTACTGACACGCCAACAATTAAATAAAACAATTTTTCAACTTTGACGTTTCAACTGTCAAAGTGGAATTGCAAAAATTTTCGAAGCTCCGTATTTTTTTTCAAATTAAATTATAAATCCAAGTAACTTCCTAAGAAAAACAACGTAAAAACACTCATTTAATCACTTTGAACTAACACCGCAAATTGCTAGTTAAATTTACTCAAGTAAACAAGCTCAAAAAGGAAAACAAAAAATAAAAAAAAAAGTTTTCTCCGTGTTGCATCGAAATCAAATTGCGGTACAAAGATTTGCCGATGAACCGCAAGCGATACTTATGTGAAATTTCTCCTGAACAAAACACTACCAACAAAAAGATTTCTCATCTAAAAGCAGCAAATATGGGAATAGGCGATTTATCAGTTGCTGATCTAAAAACTATCTTAAATGAGAGTCTCGAAGAAAAGCTTAAAGATCTAGTCACAAAAAATGACTTGTTGGTGCTCTCGAACGAGATACTTTCTTTGAAGACACTTAACACCCAACTCAGCAGAAAACTCACTTTAATGACAGAAAGATGCGATTTGCTTGAAACCCAATTGGAAATTCTCTCACGAAAATCAAACGATAAGTCTATTGTGGTACACCTTCCTTTAGACACAGAAACCGATGCAATGCAATTAGCTAAACAGACTTGCAAGGGGCTTCTGAAGTTAAATGAAGACGAAGAAATCCAATTTAAGAGCTCCAGACAAATACGCAACAACAACACTGAAAGAGCAACTGTCATCATCGAACTTCCAACAGCGGCGATCACCGATAAACTTATTACCTCCGCGCACACGCTCAAAGGCTCCGGAATAAGTATATTTCGCGAGCAATCACTTTTATCAAGAAGAAAAAGAAAAACACTAATAGAAATAAAAAAACAATCTGCGGCAGATAAATCCAAACGCCTGAATTTTCGTTAAAGGAGACAACAAATTGCAAATCAACAATCAACTTTTTGTTTATCAAATTTCACGAGGTTTAGTGGTCAAATCAGCAGCGGATATGTCACTCATTAGTGAACTATTTGGTGACAGTGGTTACGAGTACTTTGACTGCAGCGAGGGAGCGAGGTTGGCCGTGGTTGCAAGCTCTTCTTCCGCTTTTGGCCTCCAACCGCAGCGAGCGCCATTTGGAAATCAGAGTTCACACCATGTTAGGGATAAAACACAATAGGTAAATTCTGTCGTCTGCCATAACACAACTATTTTTCAAAAATTAAATATATGCTCGTATAATATAACTGGTCTCAAAAGTAAGCTTTTACATTCCGATTTTTTTAAATATTTACACCAATTTGATGTTATAATTCTTATAGAAACTTTTATTGAAGAAAAGAATCAAAATGAATTTCTAAAATATTTCAAAGACTTTAAAGTAATGTTTACACCCGCGATAAGATCTAATTCGCATGGAAGAGCCAGTGGGGGTATTCTATATGGGATTAAAAAATCTTTATGGGGTAATCTTATTAATTTTAAAATTATTGAATCTAAAATTATTTTTCATATGGTTAGCAACAACCTAAACTATTATATTATTCCTATTTATTTAAATTGCAATCATTGGCTTAGCGACTTCGATGAACTAGTGGAATTTATGAATAACACTTCTCTTGACCATGTGTTAATCGTCGGTGATTTAAATGCTTGGATTGGTGAATATCAAAATTCTTCCGCCAATATTATACGAGCACGAGTTGCACTGGCCGAGAGTAGATGTTCTAAGGATAAAATTTATAACCGCAACGGGGGGAGTTTAACAGAATTTTTTGAAGTTTTCGGTCTATTTGTTTTGAATGGGTCTTCTATTAGTGATGCATGTGGCGAATTCACTTTTGTTAGCGGGCAGGGACAATCCGTGATTGACTTTGCTGCGATTTCAGGGGACTGGCTGAACATTATCGATGACTTTGAAGTTGCACTAGTCAACTACTCGGCTCATTTTCCAATTGTAATTAAAATTCAGCTAAAGGAGTTAAACCAGCAAGCTACACCTTCTAGTTTTAATAAGCTGAAGTGGTCGGAGAACAATGCAACCCTCTATAGAAGCCTCCTTTCTCGGCACTTACTATCTCTTTACCCAACAATCCGCAGTCTCGTCTGAAGTGGTATGTGAAAGTATAGAACGGGTTATAAAGACCGCAGCCCCTTTTGCGTTGAAGAGTACACACACTTTTGTAGCTAAAAATGTATGGTTTGATAAGGATTGCAGAAATCTCCGTAAACTTTCGTTCGTTTACTTAAAACTGTTTAGAACGACCAATTCTCAATTTTTCAAAAACATCTATCTTCGCGTTAATAATGATTTTAAAAAAATGTGCTCAGTTAAGAAAATCACCTATTTAAAAAACGTGGCTAAGAAATTGGAAAACTGCACAAACTCAAAGATATTTTGGGAGACAGTGCGCAATCTTGGTGGGCGCAATCAGGGTATGAAGTTCTCTTTAGAAGCTGAGACGTTAGCAGCTCATTTTAAAACTCTACTCTCAGCTGATGAAGACCTTCATACCTTTGATTACGCGCTACCTGATACTAGAGTCAACGAGCTGGATTTAGAATTCTCATTGCCCGAATTGGAAGTAACGCTCCAAAGATTGAAAAACAGCAAGGCTCCTGGCCTAGACGGCATACCAGTCGAGTTTTATAAAAACAGCACTATTGATTTTAAAAACTACCTCGTGTCTTTCTATAACAAAATGTACAATGATGGATGTGTCCCTAACAGTTTCAACGAATCTGTAATTTTTGCCATTTTTAAAAAAGGTGATGCTAACGCTGCGGAAAATTATAGAGGTATTTCAATTTTAAATTCAATAAGAAAAACTTTCACTGCAATCCTATATGAAAGGCTCTCAAAATGGATTGAGGATAACAGTCTTTTGAGCATCTTTCAAGCCGGTTTCCGCCCAGGTTTTTCAACCATGGATCATATCTTGGCCATTTCAAGCATTGCTCAACAATTTATAGATAGAAAAAAGAAACTATACACTTGCTTTGTTGATTTTAAAGCTGCATTCGATAAAGTCAATAGACAAGCTTTAATATACAAACTTTCTTGCATTGGTTTGTCAAGAAAGTTTCTCGAAGTGTATGCAAGTCTTATTTCGTCAACAAATGCAAGGGTATGGGACGGTTTCACATTTTCAAATCGATTTGATACAATTACAGGTGTTCCTCAGGGTTGTATCCTCAGCCCATTATTATTTGCCCTGTTCATAGATGATGTCTGCGAGCTTCTTCCGGGTGGAGTTAATTTTGCTAACATTATAATCAAAGTCCTGTTGTACGCGGACGATCTAGTCATGCTTGCTGATAATCCTTTCACGCTTCAATTGCAAATAAACCGTCTAAGTTCATTTTGCGAGTCTTGGGGCTTGCAAATTAATACCCAAAAAACTAAGATTGTTATATTTGAAAAGAGACAATCAAGAAGGCGAGCGGAAGAAAAATGGTCTCTAAACAATACACACATTGAGGTTTTACAAGAGTTTAAATATTTGGGTGTCCTCTTGACCTACAATTTAAGCTATCTAAAGCACTCCAAAGAAAAAAGCAACGAAGCTAAATTGGCTCTTAATATAATGTGGCCAAAGTTTTTTTCGAACCAAAATGTTGATTTAACGTCCAAGTACAAAGTTTTCAACGCGACAGTAAATGCATGCATGGCATATGGCGTCCAACCCGTCGGATACACACACTTCGAAGCTTTTGAAACTGTACAAAGGAACTTTTTTAAGAGGATATTTCGTTTGCCTAACTCAACACCCAACTACGCCATATATGTAGAGTCAGGAATAGTCCCTATATATATACAAAATTTGATATCAAATGCGAACTTCATTACTAGAGTGATGAAAAGAAGTGAAACTTGTCTTCACAAAATCATCTTAAGAAAATTACTTCGAGTGAATGCTTCCCCGTTTAAAAACTGGAACGAACTAGCTTTATCTTACGAAACAAGTTTAAACTTAACAGAAACTAATGTGACCGATTGGCAGGCTCAGTTTTCTGATGTGATTGCTAAGGTGGATCACAAAATGTTTCTGGATAACCTTTCCAGAGCATCTTCATCTACTTCAAGAGCTATTTATAGTCATTTAAACCATGAACTGCCCTCGGAAGTCTCTTACTTTAGTAATGAATTTTCAGCCTCGGTTATAAGTATTATTTTTAGAGCAAGAGTTGAAATTTTAAATTTGAACTTTATACCTCATCGATCAGACTTGCCCCAGCTATGTGATCTATGTAACGGAAGAGTGAATGAAGATATATACCATTTCGTTGCTGCTTGTCCTATTCTACAAGAAATTCGCCGGTTGCATTTTCGGGAAAGTTTTATATCTTTGGACAAACTTTTTGAAATTTTAAATGGAGCAATGGGCTGGCTCAGCCTCTTTAAATATTGCCAACATGCTCTTTCTTACCGTAACAGTTTCACATATTAAACATAGTCGATTACCCACTTATTGCAGTTTTGACCAAATTGTATACCTAACTATTTATTGTTTTGTTGCTGATCATACTAAATTTGATAATATCTCTTTTGTGTTTCAAATCACGTTAAAATTGATAATATTGTATAAACAGCTATTTCTAACCAAATTGCGTATTATTTTGTGTTTCAAATCACGTTAAAATTGATAAAATTTTGTATAAACAGCTAATCAAATTATCCAAATTGTATAATATTTTGTGTTTCAAATCACGTTAAAATTGATAGCATTGTTTTATATAGTAATATTTCTTCATATCTTTTGTTAAACATTTTTTCTTTTTTTTTTTCTTTTTTCCTTTTCTTTATATTTTATAATTTTTGCTTTTTATTATTTCTTTTATTTTTAAATCATATTATGAAATGTCATCTCAGGCAGACGGCAGTATTGCCATGTCCTTATTCTTAAGTATACCAATTTATAAACTTTATGATGAAAAAATAAAGAATCTATCTATCTATCTCTATCTAAAACAATTTTATTGAAAAACCAAAGTTTGAGCTAGGGAGCGTTTTTATTTACAAAAGCTTAGTTTTTTCGATAAAATCCTTTAAATTTTTGTCACGCCCACTTATGAGATATAGGAATAAGAATAGGGTATCCAACAGTTCGCCCAAGCGGACTGTAGCCCGCCCCTATGTTTTTCTTCGAACTTTATTTTCAAAAATTAATATCCTACCCTTAGAATAGGGTATAAAAAAATTGTTTTATTTATTTGTGGGCGTGTCAGTGGGCGGATTTTGAAAATTTTTTATCCCGAGCAGTTTTAGGAGTCATAGATCATATATACAAAATTTCAGTTTTCTAGCTCAAAATTCGATTTTTTCCAAAATTTTGTTTTTTTGAGTTTGTGGGCGTGTCTGTGGGCGGATTTCAAAAATTCGTAAACCTGATTATTTCGGGACCCTAGAGAGTATATGGTTAAAATTTCAGCTCTCTAGGTCCAGTTTAAAGGCCTAATTTTTGGCTACAGACGGACGGACGGACGGACGGACGGACATGGCTAGATCGACATTACTATCGATGCTGATCATAAATATAGTAACTTTTAGGGGTCTACGGGCAATATTAAGGTATGTTACAAACTATGCGTCAAAATTAATATACCCCTAGAATAGGGTATAAAAAGGTGTTTCGTGTCATCATATTTTGGCATTTTCTTATTAATTCAGTTTATTTGGGATTGGGATGCTAATATTATAAAATTCGAGATATTTATAATTAAGTTAGATTCTAATAATTGGCACTGTATTTCCACTTTTGTATAAATGTTGGTCGATTTCGTTGTAGACATTTTTTTCTTTCTTTCGTGCTGTTGATTGACCTTTGACACAAATCGAAAACTCAAACATTACAAAAGACACGTGTCCTAATAAAAGAAGTAGTTTGACAGTCAATACTCTTCCCGACCTTGGGTAAAACTTGATTCGTCTTTTAAATTGACTTTTAAATTAATTTTATTTAGTCAATATTAGATATCAACTTACATACAAGACAAAAATGTTTAAATCAAACTTGAAATTATAAGGATACTTATTCTTAATTAATTGTCCTTATGCAGACATTCTAAACTTAACTATAACTTTATAATTATTGCCTTTCGGCCTAAAAACTATTTTACAAACTAATTTAACATATTATTTTATTTTCATCGAGAAAATGTTTTTAAAAACTCGGCATCATTATTTAAAGTTTATATTTTATATAAAAACAAATTACAAACTGCCTATTCTATTTACTTAAACTACTTAACGTGTTCTAACTATAATTGGGAATCTGAGCCCTCGTTGCCTTACGCAACAAGTGGTCAAAATACCAATTGCTTTCTGAATGCCTGGCAGACGTCAACGTGCAAATACGCCGCCGTGAGCCCACTGAAGCCTTACAGCGTCAATTGCATCCCGGAAGCACCACCACAAGTTGGCGAGCCCGGCCTCTCCCAAAAACGCCCTAGCTAACTCAATCTAACTTATAAGCTAAGAGGATGTTACTTAGAGTAAGGCACCGTCCTGGGAGGGAATGTCGACCCCTCCCCCTCAATTATCCACCAAAATTCGGAGAATTTCTTTTCCGTATCGAAACAAGTTGATTCGTCTTTCAACGCGATAGGCGAGAGTGATTGTGTTTCAATAAATGCTGTTGTAAAGTCATGTTCCACTTAATTATTCTCATTGTTATTTTGACAAAATCTCCAAAACAAAAACTCAATATAAATTTGATAACACATGTTTTGTCACTTGTTTCACTGAATTTCTATGCTTCAACTATATTTGTCTTTCAACACGATGCTCCAAAGCGTTATTGTGTTTTACGCATGAATCAATTTAAGCTGTTTTCAAGATACGTTTGATTGAATACTATTCTCAATGTTAGTATGGTCAAAGTTCTTAAAGTATTCAATATTTACTTGTTAAAGTATTTTGTCACTTAAGTTACATCGTTAATTTTAAAACGTTTTTTAACTTAAACTATTTTGTTGTACCAAAAACTTGAATTTATTGTCACAGATTCATAAGCCAATTTATTTTTTTGGAAAAGTAAAATGCGCAACTGTCTTTTCATACCTGCATTAAAAGTCATTCGTCTGTCATTTGGTTTTTTGTTCTTTCAAGGTCAACAAATACTAAAAAAATAATTTTCAAAAAAAATAGGAAAAAATAACAAAGGAATGATAGTATAATTAGTCAAATGAATCAGAAGAAAAGATTACCATCGATTTGCAACAATTTCTATGCTGTAAAATATCAAGTTGTTTATTTCCAATTGTTTCATTCCTTAGTTGTTTTGGCAAACCCACCACAGCACTCAACAAACACATTTCCCCATTTCACCCCAAAAACAAAATCCGGAACTTTGAGAAATGTCAAACATAAATTTGGTAGGAGCTGTAAAAAACGTTATGTAGCTATACATTTCACAGAAAAGCAGATACAAAGTGAAAGTTGCTACAGAAATGAACGTGTATATAACAATTTCTGTCAAATAAAACTCACAACAGCAATCTTGTCGCAAAAGTGTTAACTTCACTTTTATTGTTTCACATAATATTCACCGTTAGAACATTTTTAGAGAGGATTAGGCACCGCCCATTTATGGGTCGTAGTGGGCGGGGGATGTGGAAGTTGACTATCTAGTATAGGTTATCTGTGGCACAGATTTACGACAAAGAGCACATCTTTTGTCGCATAGATGTTATACACTGTAATTGCGCATATAATCAAAATCAGATGGATTAATATTTACGGACAGATTGCAGTTCCCACGTAAAATTTTCTTCTTGCAGACAAGACAATGCATTTTAAAAGAATAAATTATGATTGGATTGTGTTTCAATAGACTTAAGGAAACAAAAAAGTGTGCACCCCACAGAACTCAAAGTTAACACGTCGTTTCACCTTCGCAGCCGATAGTGATATTTACTAAGTTTATCCAAATCCTAACGCCTCATCATGCAATTAGGGAAGCAAGTAAGTCAACATGAACATTTCGATACCCGATAAATTATATCTGTCTTCGTCGACAGCCGGGCCACGAGTTATACTCTCGCTTTTTGAGGACTGCAAAGAGACATTGGTTTCTACGCTTAGTTCCAAGGCCACTCTTCTCTGCGTTTCCAGACATAGAAACATAGAGGAAAATGAAGTGTCAATGAGCCAGCTAGGCCAGAAGTGGCTCTACTCTTCACGAGCAATGCGTTGAAGAAGTACTGACCGAAGATCGATATCGCGCACAAGACAAATTGCTCTGAAATCTTAAACTTAAGATTCAATGTCATCATCGATGCCCTCAACTCCACTGGCTGGTTTCGGCCGTAAGCCCTGATTTCTACATATAACCCGCGCAGGGACGGGCGCGGGTTAAATGAGAATATAACTGCAGCGCACTCCAAAATACAGCGCTTGTGATACATTGCGACTACGGAGAGAAATCAGGAGGGCTTAGAGATATATTTAGCATCTAATGACTGTCCTGCAAGTGTGCAAGCAAATCCATGAGCTGACACTATCGGAG
Source organism: Portevinia maculata (assembly GCA_949715645.1). Lineage (NCBI taxonomy): Eukaryota > Metazoa > Arthropoda > Insecta > Diptera > Syrphidae > Portevinia > Portevinia maculata. The sequence continues at coordinate 34,966,086 of OX454526.1, read as the reverse complement.
AGTGGAGATCCCCGGGGTCGTCAATGGAATATCAAACAATGATAACTAACAGGAGCATGCAAGTGTCCGAATTGTTAAAAGAGGTAGGCCTACAAAATCCAGGATCACACATATGCAAGAACAGTAGCTATTCGAAAAGCGGGAGGTCTGAAGATATTTTTTTAAGGCTGAAAAACGGCGAACCCCACATGCTGACTAGAGGGATGCAGTTAACTGACTGTCCCTTTATTCCTGATCATGTGGCCTCGCCATTGAGGAAGAAGTAGAAGCAGATCATGTGAAAAGTGGTACAACAACGGCGCTTTCGCTGCCATTTCGACCACCAACCTACAATATCAAATTAACTATCTTAAGCGACTAATAGCACTTCACGTAGACAATTTTAAGGGAATTAAATTTTATTTCACCTGTTACAAATTAAATAAATCTTATTCATTAACGGCCCATAAAACCCTTAAACATAGCTTCTCAAGCCATTGCTTGTGTGAAGTGGAAGGGACCTTAAATTTAAAGCCGAATCCGAACGGCAAAGTTTAGAAGCTTCTCAGGACAATTGATACTCTTGGATGTTTGTGAGACGTTCACAAGGTTCAATCTGTAATCTCTATACAAAATCTAATAGATACAGTTTTTACAGTTACAGTTACTTACAAAGCTATTAATATTAGCTAACAGAAGAGAAGAGTATTCAATTCCTATATTAATTAATTGTTTCGCTTGGTCGCAAGGAAAAATGAATTCTATTCTACGAGTATACGGTATCCATAGCCCATACCCCGAAGTAAGGGCATAATTCCCCTCTAATTTTAAATCACAATGCGGAAAAATTTTTCCGCTTCTATCCTTGTCGAAAATTAATTATGCCCTACTCTGGGTTTCGCAAAATGTCCATGATGAATGAGGCTCTCTTCGCATTTTCATTTATCATTTTGTTTTTTATTTCTTACTGCCTGAAGACAAAAATTAACAATTTCCCACCTGGGATTTTTTGACAGCGTCATCGTGTCCCCTAAAAAAGGGTGCCAAGTTTGGATATATTTTTCATTAAATTGTTGCAAACTTTGTACGAGTATGGGTGGGAATTGGGGATGGGGAAAATGGGTTTTATTTTTCTTCGAGAGAGGGATGAGGAGATGAACTAATAAGTTAATTATGAAAAAAGAGTGGCTTACAATACTTAGAAATGAACATAAATTTGAAGGCGATTGCCAATTGGGAAACATGAAATGGTCATACGGTGTCTATTGATGTGTTAATAAAAACCTCTATTACGGGATACCGAGGATTTTTCTGGGTTGGAGTTAGTTGAAGATTTTGCGCTGTGTTCAACTCTGCAACTCAGGAATCAATAGAGACAAACTGACAAGAACCGAAGAAGACTGGAGTGTTTACCGCACCACCTTCAACGAGTTCAAAAATAAATTAGAGTAGCAAAAAGAGCTACTTCTGCCTCAGCATTGAATTTACCACAGAAGCTGCTACACTCCAGAAGATTCTAGCGAAGAACCATTCAGCCACTGGTCACCTATGAAGGGAAAATAGCAGCTGGACAGAAAACAACCAAGAAACCTTGGAGCTGCTTCTCGGGTTCCGTTTCCCGGGCTGCACAGTGAGTCCCATCGTCTACAACTCTTCATCCGGATGTGAAGAGCACGTCATTAGAGACTGCACTTACAGAGACAAGCGGTACGACCATTAAACTTCTCCAAATAATATTTAACGACTGCCTGGAGTTGGGACTCGTTCCAGATATGTAGTTGGAAAGAAGTGCGAGTGATTTTTATCCCCAAACAAGAAAAAATCTAACCATTCCGAAGACTGAAGACCAATAAGGCTTTCATAATTTTTCAAGAAAACCTGAAAAGACTTTTGGACCTGTACTTAAGGAAACAAATTGATGCATCTGGCTCTCTATGTAGTGAACAACAAACAGATATCAAAGGCAGATCATTGGAAACAGCTCTCTTTGAAGGTACTATAACGATCGAGAAAGTCCCTCAACGTAACATAATTTACATTGGCTGCCTTCTAGATATAGAATGCGCTTACAAAAACCTGAATACGGAGACCATCTCATCCTCATTTGATGAACAGTTTCTGACAAACTGGGTTAAGACAATGCTTAAGAGAGGAGTCATTAATAGCAGTCTTGGGGATTGTGCGGTCAAGAAGCATCTTAACAGCAGATCGCAAGGATGGGTTCTCTCCTCTTCTGTGGAATATCTGAGTCAACAAGATTCTTAAACCTCTTCTGAGCAAAAGCATTCGCAGATTTCGCAGATGACATTTAAATACTAATCACAGGAAAGTTCCATAATTAGTGATCATGGAATCGGCGCTATCAGAACTATAAAGACGGATGGATGACAACAGACTTACGATCAGCCCCAGAAAGACCGAGCTCATCCTGTTCATAAAGAAATAAAAGATACCCAAATAGAACCTACGGAAACTGAAAGGTGTTCGAGTCGGCGCAGGGACATAAGTCCCGAAGACATAAGTCACTAATTCATTTTTCAGGACTTATGTCCCACTATACCGGTGCCGTGAAATAAGGCCTTACGCAATAAGGTCTTTTGGCGTTATTTCTCTTCCCATTGGTGCTGTTTTCTACAATTTCCCTTGCACCTACATCAAATCAAACAGTGACCCCAAGCAGACGGGTTGCAGGCGGGCAGGATTGCCCCCCATAGGCATTGCACTGTTTATAGAATCTACTAGCGATTTCGAAACTAATCCCATAAACCGTGCAATGCATATGGGGGCATGCTGCCCCGCCTCCAACCCCCCTACTTGGGGTCACTGTTTGATTTGGAGTAGGTGCGAGGTACGGTTCTTCAATTTTTTCTAGTTAATTATGTTTTACCTATTATTTTATGAACGTTAATAAAATATAAAATATTTCCAACTGTTTGTTTCATTCGGGACTTGTGTTCCATTTTCAACGATAAAAATCAGGACTTATGTCCCACTAAAGTGGGTTATAAGTCCCGAAGAATGAATTCAGAACTTATGTCTTCGGAACTTAGGTCCCTGCGCAGTTCGAGTCAATCTCTTAAACGAGGTCAAATACTCGTACCTTAGCTGGGCGTGGTATTTAATTCCAGACTAAACTAGAAGACAGAATGAAAAAGGATTGAATGCCTTTTAGCCTTTAGTAAAGCTTTTTGGAAGAAGTGGAGCCTACGGACGTACATTGTACACTAATTGTATACCGCGATTTTGAGACCCATTTTAACCTATGGTTCGATCGTTTAGTGGGAGGCCGTGCATATTGGGTCACTTTCAAATACTGGATATCTTAAATCAAAGGGGGCTCATGCCACTAACTGAATATGAAAAACCCATACATGACTTTGATAAGAACTTTAAAGTCTACATACCTGCTCGAGAAGATTGGAGTTCCTCCACTGCAGTCACCAAAGGCATTTCTATCATCACAGATAACTCGAAGACGGGGAAGGGAACAAGAGCAGGAGTTTTGTCAGTGACACTTAGTATCAAACAGTCTTATCGGCTGCCAGAGCTTTGCTGTGTTTCCAAGTCGAAATCTCCGTTGCTGAAGCAGAACCTTTCAGCGATTGCGTGAGGTTGGCATCAGCAGTATCTGGGGTGCCGTGAAATAACCCCAAGCGTCATAAGCCCAGATCTCGAAATTTGGCCTTATGTCGCTTTGTGAAACTGACATAAGGCCAAATTCTAGCATTTGGTATTATGTCACTTTCACAAAGCGTCCGGCCAAATCCGGAAAGTAAAAATAAAGCCAAATTTTTGAAAACGTACCTCGCACCTACTCCAAATCAAACAGTGACCCCAAGAAGGCATTACACTGTTTATGGAATCTACTTGCGATTTCGTAACTAATCACATAAACAGTGCATTGCATATGCGGGGGCATGCTGCCCCCATGCAACTCCCTGCTTGGGGTTACTGTTTGATTTGGAGTAGGTGTAAGGGCAAATTGTTGAAAACAGCACCAACCGAAAGTGTCATAAAGCCAAATTGGCCTTATGACGCTTTTTCAAGGTGTCATAATACCAAATGCTAGAATTTGGCCTTATGTCCCTTTCACAATGCGACATAAGGCCAAATTTCGAGATTTGGGCTTATGACGCTTGGGGTTATGTCACGGCACCGTATCTGGTTCAGCGATTTTTTCAGCCAAGAGTACTGGCCTTGTTAGTCTAGTTGCGGAATGGCTAGATTGATCACCATCAAGGCCTTTCCGCGAAGAGATGGTTGAGCGCCTTCTTCACGACAGTGAATATTCTTGATGGCCAATGGTACTGGGGCGACCTTCTTGGTTCTTGGTCACTGGCTGATTCTTCGGTTGATGGCATATTGGTTGCGCTTGGGATTGTGAATGATGAATGAATTTGTTGCAATGTGCAATAAATGTGTTAGTCAACTGAATAAAATCAATAATAATATCCGTCATTTGATCAAACTCACCACCGATAATTATCGGTGTATCGGCCAGTATACAATTTTCAGACTGGACACACCCATCTATTATAGCCGTGTTTCTTTGCACGCGGATATAGGGATAATTTGAAATTTGAATGTAAAATACAACAACAACTTATCCTATATACGCTAACTTTAGCGGGGATAGCTATCGCCGCTAAGTCAGTTAGCGGGGATAAACAGCGCTTCAAAAAACCCATTTTTTTCGTTTCTGATGAACCGATGCGATGAATTTTTCAGGAAATGTCAAAGTTTGACATCCCTCCGACCACTAATACATCCCGCCGAATATTTTGTTCGTGATTTTATTATTATTTTTTTTCAAACTTCATTATAAAGGTAATTGAATTTAGCAAATCTGTTAATGGGAAATTGTTTTTCATAATTTTAGAATATGCTTGACATCAATTTCAATTGGCGAAAGTAAATATTTTTCAATTTCAGGATTTTCAATACAAATTTCTTAACTACAACTTACAGCTGTGTCACGGTGCATGTCATAGGTGCATGTGTGCTGCCAAGTTTTTTTTGATGAATTCTTAAGCGGCGATAGTCGTTTTCTGATGCCATCCCTATATCCGCGTGCAAAGAAACACGGCTTATAATAGATGGGTGTGTCCAGTCTGAAAATTGTATACTGGCCGATACATTCATTTTAATATACGTGTATTCACAGACATGAAGTGCACTGGAAGTAGATATCTATCTATCTCTATCCATATATATATAAATAACTTGCTAAATGTGTGTGCGACAGCCTACCGACTGCCACACACATCCGATTTTGATAATTTTTTTTTGTTGGTTAATAGACCATGCAGAGAAGGTTTATATATTAGTATGATACATTTTTGAAAGAAGGCGCAACCGCCATTGCAATACATTCATTTAATGCACTTTGAACAAAAATAAACTGGGTAGATACGAGTAGTGACACTTCAAATACAAAAAAAAATATTTAAAATTTTAAAAGCCATTGTTGTTGTCAATTATTTTAATTATTTGCCAAGCAAATTGTTGTTGTCAACAATTTTGTTTTTTTTTTTTAAATATATCTAATAAGTTTGTTTATGTTTATTATGTTACACAAAGTAACTTTTTGAAACGGAGTCGATACTTTGATTTGTTGGATGGTGTTTGAATCCTTCATGGAATGCGTCATCGAAGAAGTTCCAGCGGCGGAAACAAGGTGACGTAGTTCCCGGATTCCGTGGTGTTTATGCAAGTGATGCACTTGGTAGAATATACACAGTTCAAAATGAGGAATGCTTCTATTTGAGAATACTTTTGGTCAATGTTTGTGGCCCTACTTCGTTCGAAGCGCTGCGGACTGTTGACGGTGTGTTGTGTGCTACATATCGAGAAGCCTGCCAACGCAGGCAATTGCTTGAAAACGACAATCATTGGGACATGACGCTGGCCCATGCCACTATCACTGCGCCTGCGAATCAACTCACCCTTCGCAATCATAATTTCGACATGTTTTCCATCAAATCCCAAAGATTTGTGGAATAAATACAAGGATGATATGGCCGATGATATTTTGCATCGAATTCACACTGTGACATCAGATAATGAACTGGAGATGTCAGATGAAATGCGCAACAAAGCTTTGATTTTGATCGAGGATATGTGTCTGCTCATGAGTGGCAACTTGTTGTGCAAATTGGGGATGCCACAGCCAAATCGCGCAATGCAAGACGCATTTAATCGAGAATTGGGGCAAGAAATGGATTTCGATCGAATCGCATTGAGTCAAGCTGTTCGAACAAATGTGTCAATGTTGAATCAAGAACAAAAGAAAGTGTACGATGAATTAATGCAAGCAGTCGATAACGAAAATGGCGGAATATTCTTCCTTGATGCGCCCGGTGGAACTGGAAAAACATTCCTGATTTCACTGATTTTAGCTACGATTCGTTCGAGATCTGCGATTGCCTTGGCACTCGCCTCTTCTGGGATAGCGGCTACTTTGTTAGAAGGCGGTCGAACAGCTCATTCTGCATTGAAATTGCCACTGAATCTGCAAGTGGATGAAGAACCTACATGCAACATTTCAAAGAACGCTGCGATGGCGAAAGTACTGCAGCAATGTAAGATTATCATATGGGACGAATGCACAATGGCTCACAAACGCGCATTGAAGGCCCTGAATCGTACTTTGAAAGATTTACGTAATCATAACCGACATTTATGACAATACGTAAAGAAATCGCATTTGAAAACGAACATGGGAGTTGCTTTACAAAATGACCAGTACGCTGCAGAGTTCTCCAGGCAAATGTTGGCGATGGGCAATGGCGAGATTCCAGCAGACTTAAACACCGGCCTGATTGAGTTTCCACAAAATTTTTGCAATTTTACAACGACACCGGAAGAACTAATCATGAATGTTTTCTCGAATATCGCTAAGAATTATGTTGACCATGATTGGCTGAGTGTAAGAGCGATTCGATCATTTGAATTTCGTCAATCAAAATCAAATAGCTGGTGAGTTACATTCATATAAATCAGTCGACTCCGTGATGGATGAAAACGAAGCCACCAACTATCCCACGGAATTTTTGAATTCTTTAGATGTTTCAGGCTTGCCTCCACACAATTTGAAATTAAAAGTCGGCACAGTAATAATTTTGTTGGGCAACCTAAATGTACCAAAACTTTGCAACGGTGCGCGTTTGATTGTGAATAATCTAAAATCAAATATTATTCAAGCAACGATTTTGATTGGAAAATTTAAAGGCGAAGATGTTCTTATCCGCGGATTCCACTTATTCAGAACGATTTTCCTTTCGTATTTACTCGTAAGCGTCTTCAATTTCCAGTACGTCTCGCTTTTGCTATGACAATTAATAAGTTGCAAGGACAATCGCTGGATGTGTGTGGCATAAATCTTGAATTTCCATTTTTCTCACATGGTCATGGTACGCACCCGATAATGGAACGAAAAATGTTGTTTACCATAAAGCACTTCAGTGAAAAAGCGGTGCCGTGACATAACCCCAAGCGTCAAAAGCCCAAATTTTGAAATTTGGCCTTATGTCGCATTGTGAAATTGACATAAGGCCAAATTTTAGCATTTGGTATTATGACACATTGGAAAAGCGTCATAAGGCCAATTTGGCTTTATGACACTTTCGCTTGGTGCTCTTTTCAACAATTTGCCCTCGCACCTACCCCAAATCAAACAGTGACCCCAAGCAGGGGGGTTGTAGGGGGGCAGCACCCCCCCCCCCCCAACATGCATTGCACTGTTTGTGGGATTAGTTGCGAAATCGCAAGTAGATTGCATAAACAGTATAATGCCTATGGGGGGGGGTATGATGCCCCCCTGCAACCCCCCTGCTTGGGGTCTCTGTTTGATTTGGAGTAGCTGCGAGGTACGGTTTCGAAAATTTGGCTTTATGTCACTTTCCGGATTTGGCCTTATGACGCTTTGTGAAAGTGACATAATACCAAGGAATTTGGCCTTATGTCACTTTCAAAAAGCGACAGGCCAAATTTCGAGATTTGGGCTTATGACGCTTGGGGTTATGTCCCGGCACCGAAAAAGCGGTAGGATGGCCGACAAGTAAATCGCTACGGTTTTTGGAATTGTATTTAATTTTAATATAACTTTTGAATAAAGAATTTTAATTGACCGGATTACATGAAGCGAAAGCTCGGAATTATTAATTTCATTACCTACCTACATTAACGAATTTGGGCGGAACGAAGTTCGCCGGGTCAGCTAGTAACCAAATAAAAAATAAAAGTAAACATTGAAACGCTCACAAATGTTTGTAAATTGTCGAAAATCATTTGCGTGAGTGTTCACACGATTTGTGAAAAAGCCGGAAATTGATTTATGGTTCGATTGCATTTGGATTTTCTTTTCTCTGATTTTGAACATAGACATAAGTTTGCAAAGTCTAAAACACATGTGCGGACTGCGGAATATTTCTTGCAGAGAAAATAGAACATACACTCTTGAATGGGCGAGAACACATGTAAATTCTGCAGCTACGGCAATTCTGCAAGTTGTCTTTAATTCTAATTCTAAATCGAGTGAGTGTGCAATGACCAATCTCACCACACTTCAAAAGAGAAAAGAAGCAAATTTGATTGGCTGTTTTCCTTTGTTTTTTTTTTGCACTTGAACCATGCTTTTTATTTCGTTGAATGAAAAGAGTTTTTTTCCTTTCGTTTATGCACTCCTAACATGCGTTGATACATGCAGTGAGGCATAAAAAACTTCTGCAGATGTGTTTTGTACATAAATCTACTGCATGAAAGTGAAGTCGCCAGTTTTACCACACTTCAAAGGACAAAACCATACCACTAAGAGAAAAGAAGTAAATTTGGTAGGCTGCTTTCATTTGTTAACTTCCAAGTACTGGGTTAGTAATTGTAATTGATCCGAAAATGAAAATCCTAATTTACAACATATTAATTTGAAGGTTAACAATATGTTTTTTAAATGTTATATACATGCTATGAGTTTTTCCCAATTTTCCGTATTGTCCCCGACCCTCTTTTTCATTTTTGTAAATGATCTCCTATCTGTTACTTCTGCTCCGATTCATTTCTTCGCAGATGACAGTACCCTCAGCCTTTCAGATTTGTATCTTGGCTTACGCCCTTCTTCTACGGGTGTGGAACTGTTCATTGGCTTGACTCAGTATTTTCACCATAAGTGCTCGAACAAAATGGATAGTTCGTCGCTTGAACATTTCAACCGCGATACCCGAACAACAGGAATGCGTATCAGTTAAACCACAATCCTAATTTCGGACGTACACTGAAATACAAGGAGACCGTCCTTAACCGAATCACACAAATGTGGAACGCTCTGCTTTTCCTTTGCATTATAGTTTACAGACATTTAAAACCAACCTGATCTCTAATCCCTCACTTCCTTTATGCCCGCGTTGTGCTACTAAGATAAAAGTTTTTTTTTAAGAAGTTTAAATGTGTGTCAGGCTTTGTTATGTTATGTCATCTTGATATATTAAAATTAAAGGGTACGTCTGTAAAATGAAGTAACACAGAGAACGTCTGTAAAATAAAGTAACACTGCACGGGCATAAAGGAAGTTAGGGATTAGAGAACAATAAAAACCTCATTAGGCAAAAATGAACTCAGTGTAACAGCTACGAAAGGATGCCCCCAGGGAGGAGTACTATCACCCCTGCTATGGTCCATCGTAGTAAACGAGCTACTGATCATTCTCAGTAACGATGGCTTCTATGTCCAAGGATATGCAGACGACAGAGCTATCAGAGGAAAATTCGAAGACACAATCTCGGATCGCCTCCAGAGGGCACTGAACCTGGTAGCTGAGTGGTGCATAAAGGTTGGACTTAAATTCAACCCCAAGAAAAGCACCATTATTGCATTCACCAAAAGAAGAAGGCGGGGAGGGCTTAGAAACGCTACACTCTTTGGTGAAACAATAGAGTTCTCAACTGAAGTTAAATATATAGGAATCACACTAGACGAAAAACTTACATGGAACTCTCACCTTACCAAAACCATTGATAAGGCCAGGACATCGTTATGGACCAGCAAAAGCCTACTTGGTAAAAATTGGGGACTCAACCCCAAAATGACACTATGGATGTATATGGCAATTACAAGACCTATCATCACGTATGCAGCCGCTGTCTGGTGGCACAAAGCAACGCAGAGGTCGGCACAGGCAAAGCTCAACAAAATTCAGCGACTAGCCTGTGTCTGTGCAACAGGTGCAATGAAAACTGCACCAACAGATGCACTTGAAATTATATTAAACATCCTTCCACTTCACCTAGAACTCATGAAAGAAGCAATGGTAAATGCCTATACGCTCATCACAGAAGATGAATCAAATTCCAATTAGCTCACTCGTAGCTCTCTCTGCGGTACTAGGGGAACTCAGAGAACACGAACTACTTGGAATACACCTAACAGACAAATGTCTACCAAGATACAACTTCAGACACAACTTCAGGGTTACCTTCCCAGACCGTCTAAACTGGGAACAGAATAAACCCACTTTTGACTTGATAAATACTCTCATGTATGGTACACAGATGGATCAAAAACAAAAGAAGGAGTTGGAGCAGGAGTATCTCAAGTAGCACACTGGTGTATAATTTGGTATATTTTCTTGAATTTTGGTGTAAAATTGAGAAAACTGAAGAAAATTTTAATATTTTGGTGTATTTGATAAAATATACCGGTATAAAAATTACACCATAACTCGAAGTTTAATAATTATTTGAAGTAGTATCGTAGAAAAAAAAACTTTTTAAAAAAATTAAAGAACAGTGTGAAACCCAGCATTCAGGAAAATCGTCAAAATTTGTTTGAAACGACGAACATCAACTTTTATATTCCGGACAAAAACTCTACAAATTGTTCAATATCGCGAGAAAATATTATTTTAAATGAACCAAATATTAAAGTAGACCCAAATGAAATATTATTAGACTCAATTTCGAACAACGATTTGGATGATAATGATGAAGTTGTGGAAAATATAAATCGGGAAAAGGAACCGTCTTCGAAAGATTGCGTCATTGATGATGTGGGCGAACACATTGATTTTATGTCTAAATTGGCTGATTGGGCTGTTAATTATAAAATAACATATTGTGCTTTGCCTGAGCTACTTCTTTTATTGCGAAGTGAAGGAAAAGCTGAACTGCCGAAAGATGCACGTACGTTGCTCCATACACCACTGAGTGTTGATTTACAAACAATGGGATCCGGTTCATTTTGGTACTATGGCATCGAAAACTGTTTATACATAGCATTTCGTCAATTAAAACAAAATATGGAAGTTCTTCATAATTTCAATGTTGACGGATTACCTCTGTTCCGAAGTAGCAAATTCCAATTTTGGCTAATTTTAATGAACATAGACAATATGTCTGAAATTAGACCAATGGCTAATGCAAATTTATTCCGATGATGCGAACCCACCATCTAGCGAGGAGTTTTTGAGACAATATGTTTATGAAATTAATGCACTAATTTCGAATGGAATCGATTTAGCAAACGGCTCAAAAATATTGATCAAGGTCAATGCGTTTATTGCAGATACACCAGCTCGGGCATTTATCAAATGTAAGTACAAAAGCCAGTTCGACTTCAATTAAATTAATATTGTTGAACTTTGCAGGCATTAAGACACACACCGCATACAATAGTTGTACAAAATGTAATGTCATTGGAGAATTTGATCGATCAGAAAACCATATGAGCTTTCCTAGATTAGATTGTCGACGAAGAACTCATTCTGATTTTATAAGCGAAACCGATGAGGACCATCATTTATTCCAGAACGAGGCTATTCTACCACACCCCTCTAAGGAAATTCAAGGCATTGACATGATAAAAAACTTCCCTAGTTTGTTTTGTTTATTAATTTTTTTTTGAAAATATAAGTTTATATGAAAGAACATCTAGTCCATTGTGTATTTTATTTGGTGTACTTAATAAACTCATTGGTTGAATATGCGCCATTCTATATACCACGCGCTCAGTTTGGTGTACTTAATACACTCATTGGTTGAATATGCGCCATTCTATACACCACGCGCTCAGTTTGGTGTACTTAACACACCTCATTTATTGAATATTAGTACCTAAATATACAAGGTGGCGCAAAAGTAATCCTCCTATCAGAAAATGCTATAAATTTTGCGATTGGGCCCCTAATGTCAGTTCTGTTTTGACATTTGTGTAGTAAATACATGCGAAATACACGTTAATAAACAATGTTACGCTACACTGCTCCAGAACGCGGAATATTGATGACTATTTATTTGATTTTTTTTTAAATTACAGCCAAAAAACATCGGAAGGTTATTTTTGCGCCACCTTGTATTTATTTTCTTGAATTCCAATGTTAATTATATTTTAATTTATAATAACATTTCTTACACTATTTACAGCAAATTATAAACATACTGCAACAATTTACTGGATATATTTTTCACAATGGTGCATTTTTTTATTGCTTGGTGTATATTTTGCACAGTTTCCCGCATAATAAATTTACCGAAAGCAGAATATTGGTTATATTTTGTACAATGGTGTATTTTTTTCTTGTTCCTTGAAATTGGTAGAATATTTTGCACATTTTCCCGCATAATAAATGTACCGAAAGCGGAATTTTGGATATATTTTGTACAATGGTGTATTTTCTGCTTGTTCTTTAAAACGGGTGCATTTTTTTCCAAATTCAGGAGTTAGAGTATACGTATACAGGGTGTCCCACAATGACCGCCGCAGACGAAAGCCATTTCAATTTAGCAAAATAATACGTTCGATAGTTAATTGTGGGAAAATCGTTAATGGCATAGAAAAAAGCTGTATGGCGGAAAGAAAATCTTACCTGTTCTTGTTTTAATAAAAAAGAAAAAAATCAAGATTAGTACTTCAGTTTTGCAAAGTTAAAGCCAGTTAAAATATCGGTCTCAAAAATGGACGACATTTTTAAATAGAACATTAACCTGCAAATATTTGTATGATTTTTTCTCACCAGTTAGGTATTTTCCAAGAGCACGTCCTTAACAGGGAATCGGTAAAGAGCATCGACTTAAGATATGCGTTTTTTTTTGCGAACTGCTTTGTCGTATCATTTACCATCTTCAGTTTATAGGTACTCTATGTAATCTGTTGCCTTTTCAATGTAAATATTTCTATGCGATTAAAGATTTTCCCACAATTTACTATCAAAACAATTATACATATATTGCTAAATTAAAATGAATTCCTTGTTTGTAGCTAAATAAGCTACAACCTAAGAATTGGAAAAATTAAGATTAATTAATTAAATTTAATTTAAAAGAAATAATTCTAAAAATCATAAAAATTATTTTAAGTCAAAAAGGAAGTAAAACCGAATAAATTACTTCATAAGTTGCGGCGGTTACTTTGAGACACCCTGTATTTTGGACGTCGGCCATATTTTTCAAGAAATATTAAAAGATTTAAATATTAAATGAAAACAATGATTAAGTATTTTAGTTTTATAGCGACTTAATTATATACCGTATTTGGTATTTTCTTTATTAACATAAAGTCTCTAAAAATAAATAAATAATTTTCACGAATCGTTTTAGAAATTATTAATTAATGGATATTTACGAGGCGCTCAATTTTTAGACGGGGTAGGACCAAAAATAATATGGCAGAATATGCTTCGTTTTCAAATTAGGCACTCGCATTCATACTAATTCATGATTTTCTTGCGTCCATATAATGCAGGTGAATAATTAGAATCATAGAAACAATATTACAAATTATTCAGATACATTTCCGATCAGAAAGTAAACTTCGGTGTAAAATTTAATTCTTTCCAATTTAAAAAAATAAACTTTGGTGTAAATTTTATTTCAAAATAAATTCTATGTTTCAGATTTTGGTACGCTAATAGTACCTATATTTTATTCATCGAATTAACGTGTATTTTTCACACTCATGGGAATAATTTTACACCAAAATGTGGTGTAAATTATTTACCATCGAGGTGTATGATTTAAACCAATTATTAGTTTATTATTTACACTTCCGGGGTATATTATGCTCTAGTAACCAGAATAATTTGTATACCACTAACACAATTTATGTACCGAAAATCGGTATAATTTGTAAACATCCGGTGTAAATTATAAACGACAACGCGGTATTATATACGCCGAATTGAAATTAATTGTACAAAAACTGCACTCAAAAGTGGTATATTTTTTATATTTAAAATGTATATCACGAAAGTGCAAAAAATACACCAAATAGATTGGTGTATTTTGGACGTTTGTGCTACTTGAGATACGGCCCCTGCACCCAAACGTGCCTATACGCTAGTATGGACACTAGCAGCACCGTATTCCAGGCGGAAATCTACGCGATAGAGCTATGCATTCGGGAGAATCTAAACAGGCTTGTTAAAAATAAAAACATCTACATTCTCTCCGACAGCAGAGAGGCCCTACTCGCGATTAACGCCTTTGAAATTACATCAAAACTGGTCTGGGATTGTCCCCAACTCCTACAACTACTGGGCACCACAAATAAAGTTCAATTAATCTGGGTGCCTGGACACAGTGGATATGAAGGCAATGAAAAAGCAGATGAACTAGCCAGAACAGGATTCGCATCCCCATTCATGATGCCAATACCATTCTGCGGGCTATCAATAACCACCATTAAAAGTTGCATTAAAACTTGGCTTGAGCAAAAGAAGCTCCAATTCTGAAGGGAAACCGAAGGAAACAGGCAAGCTAAAAACTTCATGCCAAACATCTCCCACAAAAAAACGAAACAACTACTACAACTAAGTAGGAGTCAGATGCGGCTAGTCACAGGCTTCCTCACAGGGCTTTGCCGTGTCAATAAACACCTGATGACTATGGGCATAACACAGGACAATACCTGTAGATTATGCAACGACGACGTTGAAACAGCAGAACACATATTATGTGACTGCAACTGCTTAATCCATACGCGTCATCGTTAACTAGGTAAATTATACCTTGAAGCAGCGGACATAGCTGCCAGCTCTCCCAAAGAACTAGCCGCCTTCCTAAAAAATTGCGGCATTACGGACGAGCTCTAAATGGAGGATATCACAATGGGCCCACAAGCGGCCGCAGTGATCTGGCTACAGTATACCACCTCCCTCTAATAATCTAAGCTAATCTAATCTAGGTATTAGAGATCAGGTTGGTTTTTAAAATCCGCCCACAGTTAAAAAAAACCATTTTGTCGAAAAATCAAAGTTTTAACTAAGGCTGCTACTACTCTAATCAGCATTTGTGGCGGTCCGAAAGGCCCAGGGCTTGTCTTGCTGTGTCGAACCTTCTCTCAGTGACTAAGCTTGGACAATTTTGTGACCAAGATTTGGTTGCTGCAGTCATTAGCTACGAAACGAATGGAGATTGGAAGACCTTCGTCGTGGCGTCAGCTTATCTCCCCTATGATTCGGTAGTGCCTCCACCACCAAGGGCAATTGCTGAACTCATAGACTATTGCGACACCAGGAAGATGGGCCTAGTTATATGCTGCGATGCCAATGCTCAGAACATTGTTTGAGGCAGCAGCAAATGCAACATGCGAGGAAACCATCTCCTGGATTTCATTCTATCGTCTGATCTTACCATCAACAATGTTGATTCACAGCCAACTTTTGGACGTCAAGAAGACAGGAGGTGATTGACCTAACTTTATCTAATAGATACTTTAAGGCGGTTACCAACTGGAGGGTCTCTTCGGAGGCATCCCTCTCAGATCATAGATATATCGAATTCCAAATCGAATGCGAAGCCATAACTTTGCAGGAGAGGAGGAATCCAAGAAAAACCAACTGGATACGCTTCAGGGAGGAAATGGGAAAAACTCTCAGAACTGTAACCAAACTCAGGACGAGACAAAAGGTAGAGGATGCTGTTCAAAACCTGAATAGTGCCATTACTAGCTGTTTTGAACTGACATGCCCAGTTCCCTGGTGGAGCTCGGAACTGCAAAGAATCCGAAGAGAAGCTAGAAAGCTTCTAAATATGTCACTCAAGACTGATTTGGAGACAGACTGGAATCTCTACCGATCGAAGCACAAGGAATATAAGAGGCCACTTCGGGTATCGAAAAGTGTTTCTTATAGGAATTTCTGTGAAAAGATTGAAACACTGGGTGAAACTAGTAGGTTGGTTAAAGTTCTGAAAAAGGGCAAGCCAGCCAACCGGACTCACTTAGAAAACTTGATGGCACCTTCACTGAGACGAAAGCGGAAACTCTTAGTTATCTGCTGGAGTCTCACTTTCCTTGTAACCAGATTACAATTGGTTCACAACCAGCCCCGATTACCGAGACTATGAGTGAGCCAAGACAAACAACTCGGCGTAGCTGGTATATTGCGAAGGCGGATGCGGATTGTGGCCGTTGTGTTATGGCAGGGGTAAACAGAGGCTGCCCGCAAGGCGGCGTTCTGTCTACACTGGCACAGGCGGTCCTTGAAGTGATCGACGAATGGTGCACTAGGAATGGGCTCTCGGTCAATCCTCTTAAAACTGAGGTTGTTCTCTTTACGAGAAGGAGGAAGCTGATCGGGTTGACTCAGCCAGTGCTAAAAGGCGCCACAATTCAACTCTCCAATAAAGGAAAGTATCTGGGAGTCGTCCTGGATAGCAAACTTCTTTGGTCCAAGCATGTTGAGCTGAAGACTGCCAAGGCACTGTCGGTTTTCTGGCAGTGCAAGGGCATTTTCGGCAAGAGATGGGGCTTATCACCGAAAAGAGTCCTGTGGATTTATACGACTATGGTAAGACCATTTAAAAACGTAAAAACGTTACTGCTGCTTTCGTCAAACTCCAAGTAAAGTATGTCTCGGCTGCACGGGGGCCTACCCCAGCACGCCTGGCTCCAGCCTCGACGCATTATTAAACCTCCCGCCCCTTGATGTTTACATTATAGGTTGCACAATCAAAGCTATCTCAAGTTTAAAAAGAGGTGACTTTTGGTTAACTCGCACTGGAGTTTTGATGAACTTGCGCAACGGCTGTCCTTCGACTCCTATCTTATGGATATGCCGTCTGATGCAATGACACCGGAACTTCGGCTGAAGTGCAAATATGAAGTCGACTTTCCTCGTGTTCAGGACTGGCTCTGGCCAGACTCTGAGTATGGAAAGGAATGCAGTCGAATCTTCACGGATGGCTCCAAAACCGATCAAGGATCTGGTCCTGGTGTTTTCATGGAGGGCGACAACATTAGACTTTTCTTCTCGTTAGGCAAACATGCGTCAGTCTTCCAAATGGAGACTTATGCTATCCTAATGGCCATGGACTATGTTGCGAGGAACAGGTGGAGGGGGCGAAGTATCTGCGTCTGTAGCGACAGCCAGGCTGCACTTAAGGCCTTGCTCAACCACTTAACCACCTCTAAAATAGTCCGTGAATGCAAGATCTCTCTGAATTCGGTCGGAAGGCTGAATTCACTTAGACTTGTCTGGGTCCCGGGTCATAACGGGATCACGGGAAATGAGATCTCCGATGAACTTGCTAGAAAGGGCTCAGAGGGGGGTTTCTCAGGACCTGAACCAGCGATTTGTCTGCCTGCGTCCTCGGTCAGGGCTTCAATTGACAGTTGGGTTTCATATGAACACAATCGCCGTTGGCATGACTCTCCAGGGTGCAGACAGACTAAGCAAATTCTCCCCGACTTCTGTAGGAAATCCGCCTCAGTCTAGTTGAAAAGACTGCAGACAGACTACTGGCGTTCTTACGGGACACTACGCTTTTGCCAAACACCTTAAGGTGCTAGGCCTAAGCGATACCACCAATTGCGAAGCCTGTGGAGTAAGCGACGACACTGCCTAACATTTCCTCTGTGATTACCTTGCTTTTGCTCGTATCAGGTGGCAGGTATTTGGTGCGGATATGGTGAGTGCTTTAAAGCTAAGCTCCTTATCAATAAAGCGCCTTCTCGTTTTTCTCAGGAAAACGAGTAAATTCTCACAGTAAAATATGGTGTGTCTGCCTGGTAGTACCATGGACCAGTATTAAGTCTGAGTGCTCGAGTGTAGAAAGTCTCGCAACCCGACAAAAAAAAAGAAGCTGAAATTTCAAATATACATATACTCTTTGGGACTCCTTTATGCTCATGTGTAAATATTTTTAAAATCCGCTCACTGACACGCCCATTTTCTTCAAAAAAACCGCTACTAAGGTTAACACACATAAATCGAAAAATGACAGAAAGGTAGATATACAACATTACGGAGATGCAGGCACGTAGCCACTAGCCAGTCCTTCCCTTTGTTTTCTAGGAACTGAGAAAGTCGGTAAATACTCGTATGTCGATCGATCGGATACGCCATCATTACGCATACCCCAAATCCCGAATTCACCAAACATACTACATATTTATTTTACTCATTATTCACATAAAATTGACTGCTGCAAAAAGGATAACTTAAATTTTAACACTCCCGAAAATATATTTATCAGAAACTCGCGAATGACATTTCCCAAACACTCAATTAAATACCAACGCGCGCAATAGATAAGAAATCCAATTGGATGCGAAACTAGCTGAATTTCATTTACTTGCGCTGAATTGCTTAATTAATTTCGGTAATTAAGTCGACATTAAATTTAGCCACAATGATTTAGGCTAGTTAGGTCCCCGACAGAGAGACAGCAGATGAAATAATGCAATTAAAATTGGTTACACTCAATGTGAATAGCTGCAGCAAATATACGTTGAATTGATGATTCGATGCGAATTTAAAAATATTAAAAAAAAAGTTTAAGCAGCGATAGTTTAACAAATCAAATATAAAGCAAAAAAAAAATCCATCTAAACGTAACGATATATACGTTTGCATGTAAAAATATGCATCGCAACACTGTTCCAAGTGGCAGTTATTTGAAATTTTCATTTACTTCATCAATTCTCCTCGGTGAAATTCCATTTAATTTTAAGGGATCAATTTTATTATTTTAGTGGATTTGATTTAAACAGAATAATATTAAACTTTTGGTCACGTTCATAATTGCGGTACAGTTTTAAATGCGAGCCATGCTAATTGAAAATAATTGCAGAAAATTGAATTTGAACTCAACTTGTAAATCCCTTAATGCGATCTATCGTCATTGGGCCTTACCAATAATCAATAACAAATTTAATGTGGAACTTATATTAGCGGGACCATTTAAATTTTCTCCTGCATTATGAGTAAAAGGGACTACAAATTTAAGTTTCACACTAATTTTGTCGGGCAAATAAAATGTCGAAAACTTCAGTAAAAAAAATTAACGTTGTTAGTAACCTACATATTTAGGAAAGGTCAGGTACCTTGACAAATCCCCGTTGGACTTAATTATAAAATCAATAGGTCCGTTCGCCTAATGTGTAGAAAATGCAATTTTCGAATCTCCGAAATCGGGAGAGAATCCTCTCATTTTATAGAAAAGTACGTCAAAGTTTGAAGTAACATTTTCCATTTTTTTACCACTCGAAATTGTGTAAAAAAAAAATAATAAAACAAATACATTTTACTTTCTTTTCTTTTTACAATGCTCTCAGTACGCGAACGGCTTTGTGTAGTTTCGCACGAAAGTTTATATGAATTTGCGTTTGCATATTAGTACGCGAACGTATCTATCTCGTCGCTTTTACGAAAAGCTGTCATAAGTCAAACTTTGTCCTCACAAAACTAACATTTTGGTATGCCGAATCGCCATAAGTATACTACAAGGTGGCGCAAAAGTTGTCAGGTGGCGCAAAAGTTGTCACCCGATGTTCTTTCGCTGCAATTTTTTTTATGAATGAAAAACTTTGGTTCTGCTTTTGGATTATGTTAATTGGTGTCTTAAGTTTTTTCTGTATAGTTAACTTCACAAATGTCAAAGTAGAATTTACATTTGCCGCCATTTGCAAAAATTATAGCTTCTTCCGATAGGATGATGACTTTTGCGCCACCTTGTACTTCTAGTTTGACAAATGGCGTAATTTCGAATTTCTACGGCCATCTCCTCAGGGCCATAGAGCCAGGATTTTTTTTTAAGTTTTACGAGCAATTCTTTAAACAAAACATAAGGAAATGCTCCGTTTGGGTGCACTTTTGGATACCCTTTTACTATTCCCCAAAAATTGATTCATAGCTGGCTACGTGCGCCTTGTTGTAAAACAACTTTGATATAATTTTTTTTTATTTTAATAAGGCCGATCAACGCTTATTATTGTGGTTTAATATAGCACCAACTTATATAGAGTACTTCAAGATCTTGACGTTCACAAATCCGCTGGTCCAGATGGTATTTCCCCTATCGTTCTGAAGAGGTGTTCTTCCTCGCTGACCATTGCGTAAGCTTTTCCATCTGTCCTATTCTTCAGGACTCTTCCCGGGAAGATGGAAAACAGCATCTGTCCAGCCTGTACCAAAGGAAGGCGAATCTTCTTCTCCCTCCTCCTACCGAATAATTGCACTTACGTCCCTTCTTTCTAAGGTCATGGAAACGCTGATAAACCGTCAGCTAATGTAATATCTTGAATCGCGAAAACTTCTTAATGACCGGCAGTATGGTTTTCGCAGCAACAGGTCCACTGGTGATTTGATGACATATCTAACCGAAAAGTGGAACCAATCTTCATCAAGGTGGAGAAAGTAAGATTGTTGCGCTTGATATTTCAAAGGCATTTGACAGAGTTTGGCATCAAGCTCTCTTGTCGAAAATGCGTGCATTTGGAATCGATGATACTCTTCTTCAATGGATTAGAAATTACCTTTCAATTCAAGTTGTTTTGGACGGTTTCAAGTCTGCAACTCACCAAATAAATGCTGTTGCTAAATTATTTAGGCTAAGATCCGCGGAAACAAACTATTTATTAATCTATTAAATGGCGGAACAAACGATGAGAAAATTTGCGGCCGCCACCGCCCGAAGAAAAAAATCGAATATACGCTGTCAAATAGCCACAGACCATAGATAATCAGCAACAAGTAGCAGGTACAAGTAGCTGCTACTTCCTGGTAGCTGAGTGGGACGGGTTGGGTTTGGCGAAACGATCGCTTAGCTGAAAATAATTTCTTCGTGAACGATAGAAAAGTTTGCTCCCAAAATTCGACACGGAGAATGAAGAAAAAAAAAAAAATGGGCGCCGCACAATTTTTGAGGAAAATTGTGAAATCTTGGTACAGAACAACTGGAAAAAAAATGTAAAACCCGAACAAAAGGAAAAGACAAAGATTTTAAATAACGTTATAAAGCTCCGTTGGAGCACGGCCTTTGTTGCGGGATTTGAAATTTCCTGAAAATTTAATGGTGGGTACAACGGGTCGTTATGGACCGTTGGTATAACCCGCTATCACTTGTCCCGAATACGAAATTATAAAATTTAAGGGGTCGCGTGTCCCGTCTATTCTCGGGATTTTTCTTTGTCACAGAACAGAATCCTACCAGACTATCACTTCAACAACGTAATCAAACGAAAAACTATACTTAGCTTTAGTAACTCTGCTCCTTTGTTTCCTGTTCTATCCTCAATCTTCCTTATTTTCTTCCGAAATTCGTCCTTTCGCCTGTCTTCCAAATTTAGCTTCCTTTATTTCCCTTCTTCCGTCTTCCTTAACTTTCTCTCTTTACTTTAAACAAAACTTCTTTTTTTTCCACTATAAACTATCAGCAAAATTACCGAACACTTCAAAAACAACTCACTAAATCGCTGGTCAACCAAGAAGTGATTTTCCAGATTTTTCTATCGTCCAAAGTCGCCCAGTGTTGGACTCAATCTCTCACACACCCATATTGACAGTGCAATCCCACTGATGGCGTGCAATGGATGTCCACTTGTATTGTAAGTACATACAGTAAGGCGAACCAACGAGCGGCACCTTCCAGCCCATCCAATGCTATTTTGCAGTGGTGTTCGTATGCCTGCCGTTACCCTTTCGCTCTTACTTTCCATTCACTCTCCGAGCTCCGAATTCAGCGCGACTGGAAAGCCAGCTTGCGATAAATTCTCTGACCGACCTGGACAATCTTTCCAATCCAACCTGATTGGTTTTTCCGCGTTCATACTAACAATCGCTAGGCAATTTTGCTGAACGGTCAACCATAGCTAAAACCCAATACATAACAATTAAAAGTGCGAACGGCAAAAGAAACATAGGAAACGCCGTAAGGAAGAAAGACGACCTCGGGGCGATTATAAATGTCTCACCCATTATGGCAAGTCAAACTCTAGCTATTGAGGGCGGAGGAGGAAACAAAGTCCACTACCTACGCGCCAATTACCTGAGTCTGGTAGAGTTCTGTGCAGGTTTGGGAACATGGGGATCTGTCAAAAGCGTGTCATACCTTACAATATGTCAACATTTAGGGTGGGCTCTCGGCCATTCTGTTTCCAGGTTTCGCTTGGGTTGGGTCAGCTTGACGTGACATCTGTCAATACCAATCGGTTTATAGGGTGCGACGGTGTTCTTGGTTAGCCGTGCATGCTTATTTAGAGTTGGAGCGTGTATTATAACGTGGCCGTCCGCCCACACGCCTCTGCTGCTCCTTCGGTGCTCCCTCGATGGAGTTTGGTCAAAAGGGAGCGTCGTCCCTTCCCTCATTGAACTTGGCTCACTACCGTGTTTGTGGTAGATCTTCATTCGCTTTTCGGCCTTTGAAAACCCGTCCGCCCGCGCCCACGAATTTCATTTTATCTTGCTTATTTCGTTTTTCACGGTGGATGTTTAAGTACATTGGGGCGTGACCCCTGCCGTTGCAGACCGACCGTGTGGTTGCAGAGTGCTTTGGGCTTGCACCCCGCCTTTATAGACCGTCCGTCCGTCTTAGCTCTCCCCAGACCGTCCGTCTGTATCCGTTGTCGCAGGCCGTCCGCCTGTATCCTTGTCGCAGACCGTCCGTATGTATCTGCATTCCTAGACCGTCCGTCTGTATCGCATTCGCAGACCGTCCGTCTGTATCAGGGTCGCACTTCCATGCCCTCGTCGAGCTTTCATGCACATCGACCAAGCGGATTCTTACCCTTTTGGCATTAAGCCCCTGCAGGGTACCTGTGGTGGTTGCTTCTCCACGGATCTAACGACGTGGACCAATGGCTGATGGCACCATGGTTGCCCCTCCACTTCTTTAGACCATGGGGACCGCATACCAAGAAAAGAGGGAGTGTGCTAGGAAGGTACAGAGAAAAGAGAATGGCCCTTGTTGCGGCCAATTTGACCGCAACAATGCTGGTGTCCCCCAAGGCTTTGTTTTGCCCCGACTCTCTTTCTCATTTTTATAAATGATCTCCTGTCTGTTACTTCTAATCAAATCCATTCCTTTGCTGATGACAGTATCCTCAGCTTCTCATATTCGTTTCTTGGGTCACGCCCCTCATCTTCTTGTATGGAACTGGAACGGCAATGTATGTTAAGCTCATTAAATTTCGATCTTAACAGCATAACTCAGTGGGGTAAAACCAATAGAGTGGAATTTAATGCTTCCAAAACACAATGCTGTCTCCTGTCATTAAAGCAAAACCCACACACACTGCCATTATCTATGAATGGCACTTGCATCGCTGAAACCGAAAGACTTTCCATTCTCGGTATGTGTGTTAATGTCAACCTTCGTTGGAATGACCACATATTCGATGTCGCCAAGAACGCCGCGAAATGTCTAGGCTTCCTTAAGCGTTCTGATCTGGCTACAATTTTTAAGGTGTTTATTCGCCCGTAACACGAGTACAACACTCATATCTGGTCCGGTGCACCAATAACTTATTTGGAGCTACTTGACAGGATCCAAAAACGCGCGATAAAACTCATTGGCGACCGAGACATCGCGAGATCGATTAACTCTCTTAGTCATCGTCGTAATGTCTCCTGCCTTTCGTCATTTTATCGTTATTTCCACGATAAGTGCTCAAACGAAATAGCCAGTTGCATTCCTCCCCTTGAACATTTCAACCGCAATACCCGCCATGCAAGGAATGCTCATCAGTTCACCCTCAAGCCTGTGTTCGGACGTACAGTGAAGTTCAAAGAATCTTTCCTCAGCTGTACAACACGAATGTGGAGCACTGTTCCACGCATTGTTTTTCCTTCACATTATAACCTACACACATTCAACATGCATCGGCATCTCTCCTTTTCTTCTCACCCTAATTTTCTTAACGCCCGCGCTGTGTAGCTATTATGAGGGTCCCAACCCCTTTAGTGCGTGTTTATTATAAAAAAAAAAAAATGGAAAAGATTCGGGTTTTTAGAGATAATGTCCTAGGGCCTGTCTCCGATTGTTTCGAACGCCTGAATCCAACTATATAAAATACTATCCCAACAAGGTCCCAAGGTCGGGCGCAGTGGTTCAATGGTTAGTGTGTCGCACTACTAATCGAAAGGTCGTCGGTTCAATTCCCGCCGGGGCCAAGTAACATCCCACTGCCCCACCTCTTGCGAACGTCTGACAAACATCCAAGAGTATCAATTGTCATCAGAAGCTTCTCAAATTTGCCGTTCGGATTCGGCGTAAAATTGTAGGTCCCTTCCACTTCGCAAAGAAAGTGGTTGGAGAAGCTAGGTTTTAGGCCCTCTATGGGCCGTTAATGCCTAATATTTTTTTTTTTGAATAAGGTATACGATGGGGCTCAGTTGAATAGGATTGACAATTTCCTCATTAAGGTGACACGAATACACATTGCCCAGGGATGGTATCCCGGTGCTATACCACTGCTACCGCAGCGCGAGAGATAAGCGGCTCATCCACGGCGGGGACGTCGCCAATGCTCATTTGCTTCTCAGTTTTAGTACCGCAATAGCGGAGAAGGATAAATTCGACACGAAAGCAATTCGCCGAATTTTGGTGGCTTGTTGAGGGGGAAGGGTTCAACATGCCCTCCCAGGACGGTGCGTTACTCTGGGTAAAATCCTCTTAGTTTAGAAGTTAGATTAAGTTAGCCAGGGCGTTTCTGGGAGAGCCGAGCTCGCCAACATGTGGTGGTGCTTCCGGGAGGTGACTTACGCTGTAAGGCTTCAGTCAGCACACGGCGGCGTGTGTGCATGTTGACGACTGCCAGGCGCCCGGAACGCAAGGCAACAAGTGCTCAGAATACTAATTATAGGTGGTGCAGGGAAATAAGTCCACGGGAACTAAGTCTACTGAGGGACTTAGTTCCCACTTAGTGGGAAATAAAACCACTTTCGCGAAGTGGACTTAGTTCCCATGTTAAGTGGGAACTAAGTCCATTTTTTTATGGGCACTTAGTCCACATTCAAATATAAGAAGAGGGAACTAACATCCAACATTTAGAATTAAACAAAAAACTGTAAAGTGCAGTTAGTTATCACACTCTTTAAGCAAAGTCTTAAGCTTATCATGGTGACATAAAGCCAAAGTTTCAAAACCGTACCTCGCACCTACTCCAAATCAAACAGTGACCCCAAGCAGGGGGGTTGCAGGGGGGCAGCATGCCCCCGCCATATGCATTACACTATTTATGGAATCTACTTGCGATTTCGTAACTAATCTCATAAACAGTGCAATGCATATGGGGGGGTATGCTGCCCCCCTGCAACCCACCTGCTTGGGGTCACTGTTTGATTTGGAGTAGGTGCGAGGTCACGGTACCTATATTACTCTGTATCAGTTAGAAGTTAATTTCTATTTTGTTAATAAAAATTGCAAAGTACCTACTTGACTCTTTAATTTTATTTTGTTCTCAGTCGACTGTGAGAATTTACTTCACATTAAAAGGGAACTAAAACCACTCAGAGTTTTGGGAATTTATTTCCCACCTTACATGGGAACTAAGTCCACTTCGCGAAAGTGGTTTTATTTCCCACTTAGGGACTTAGTTCCCGTGGACTTATTTCCCTGCACCATTATAGGTAGAATACGTTAAGTAGTTTCAGAAAGTAGAGTAGCTAGTTTGAAATTTGTTTTTATATAAAATTATAAAATTTGATAAAGATACCGGGTTTTTAAAAAAGTCCTCATTCATTATTATTATTGATTATTAATTGTTCTTTGACATTTACTTTTCTTTTATGAAAAAGCTATTAACTGCTCTTTGATAAAAAAATCAATTAAAATATCTGATATTTGAAGTATGTAGATGGATTGCCATCGGAACGAATAAGAATGGATAAATCTTACCCAAGAAATTCTAAAATTCATATTTTTTCAGTCTCTTTGTTAGGAGAAAAGGAAAGACTGGACCGAATTCAGTATTATTTCTTGCAGATCACATTAACGTCAATACACATCGATTGGGACCAAAACAAGGTCGATGCCATTTTTTTATATGCAATGTACCGTGATCGATAAATTGTTCACGAACGAACTAACGTACGCCCATACGTACGTCCACATACATGCACACACACACATCCTTGTTCTTAAAAACGTTTACAAAACATATTCCGAACCTTCAAATTTTGAAAATTACGATTTTCGTTTTCGGACCAATAACAATACCTAACCCATCGCTGCGAAGTTCATTATGTTTAAAATGGAAAATATATCTTCTTCCTCATTCAGTCCAATGAATTGTTGGCTATTGAAAATAGTAAGACTCTGAATTAGCTATAATACACCTCCCACTCCCAGCGCTTGGAAAAATGTTGTGAATTGAAAATCGATAGACAATCCTGGTGATGATCCTCATGATCGTATAGGCTGGCCGTGAAATATCACTATAACTCCAGGCCCCACTTCATGTGGTATTTTCACAAATTATTGTTCTTCGTTCAATATAAATTGACCTGGTAACCCAAGTGCGCATGTAGGACTAAGTGCACATGTGTTATTAGACAGAACCACTTGAACATATTTTTTTAAATTTTAATTAACAGAAAAATAGATTTTTCGTGTGACTCAAAAGTTAAAATCATTAAATTTCAACTTATATTTATATGCCGTAAAAGCGACGATTTGTACCTTGGTGGCGCGTTGAATAATTTCAATAGGTATACCGCCAATGAAACCGATGTGATGAAAGAAAGTTGCTCTTAAAGTTTATTTCAACGATTCATTCATTCATTCGATCTTGCTTTTTGAAAATGAGATATAGTTTTCAGGTATACGAACCAAGAAATTGTTCTTATGTACCTATGCGTGAAGCGATACTGAAATAAATAAAAATGACTGAACTCCAAAAGTTTGCATGTGTCACCTGGGGAGAGTGGGAACGTATTTTGACGGTACCTTTTTTTGTTAATTTAGTACGCGTTCGAATCTTGATGATTATCCATTCACTGTAATAACATTTGCAAATCATTCATATATATTCCGTCTTTTCTCATAAAACGCCACACTTTTTTAACAAGTGATCAAAGAGCATCCATCATTCGCACTTCGTTTATTCATTCCTTGCCACCTGCTTCGAATACAAATTATCATTTTTAAGAGACTGATATCCTTTCAAAATTCAGCAACCCATTTTGATGGCCCATGTCAATAGTTCAGTTTGCTCCTGTCAAAATCGAACTTTATTAAAACGCATATACCAACGCACTTTTGTTGGAAGGCATCAGACCTTTGTTCGGTGAAAACTTCAATATTACTGAAACGTATTCTCTTCTAAAATATTTGCTCTACGCTATGAAACGTGATTGGAAAATTCGAACAAACGTGCCCCACATTTGCAGAAGAAAACTCATGATAAGATGTGCCATGTTCCACAAAGGTAAACGATACAAAGGCAAGAGGTGATAAATTGATAGGAAAATTGTAGAAATTTTTATGCAAAGATTGTCCGTGTGTGAAGGTCGTTTTTTTTTGTGTCGGTATTCTTTGAACTGTGTTTGCAATACGGAAGTAGGCAACGGTATCATAGTTCCAGTACCAGAGTGGTGTGTATGATTCTGCCCCATATTTGAATTCGTTTAGCTTATACAGCTACGTATGTGCACGCTTCTCCAATATAGAGCGTCCCTATTTTGGGTGCGAAGAGTTATTGACCTTAGTCGGCATATGAATTTGTAATGACTTTAGAGGAAAGAAAACCAAAAATTATTGACCCAGGAGAACTAGGAATGTTATTATTTGTCTTAAATCGTTTCATAAATTTGAAGTTTGGTACGTGCCCTCTGGCAGCAGGATTATGTATGATAGGTATGCTTTCATTTATTGTTTGGCCGAGTCATGGAGGCAGTATTGTCGTCTAGTTGCTGGTAAATGGAGACGATTAAATCTCTATGACAAGAAAAACGGCCTCTGATGGGGCGCTCTTTAATACCCAATTATTTAATTATTTATGTCGGAAGACCGTTCAAGTTGTTGCTATTATTTATGGTTCATGATAGACCCAGATTTGGATATACTCGTACATATGAAAGGAATTAAAGAAGGAATGTTCACAAATGCAGAGCTTCGTAAATGAACACAACGGTATCTATGTTGTTGCAAAATTGGAGTCTTATTACGCGTTTAGGTTATATTTTTTTAATCCCGTCTTATTTTGCGTCTTGAGCATACCAAGATGAATTTTATGCTTCTATATATCTAATGGCTCCTGCTGGGCCGTGTTTGTCCGATTTTTTTTCGGCTTGGTTTCATAGAGTAAGATAAAAAATAAAATAAATAGTAGGCATTAACGTCCCATACAGGACCTAAAACCTAGCTTCTTCAACCATTTGCTTGTGCAAGTGGAAGGGAACTTAAATTTAAAGCCGAATCCGAACGGCAATTTTGAGAAGCGTCTCATGTCATTTGATATTTTTAGATGTTTGTCAGACGTCAGGTGGGGCAGTGGAAAAAAACTTAACGATGTTACTTGACCCCGGCTGGATTCGAACCTGAGACCTTTAGATTGGTAGTCCAACACACTAACCTCTGGGCCACTGCGCCCACCAAAAAGTAAGATAGATGATTCAATTCAATTCAAGTCAATTGATTGATCGTGGTAGTGTAAGGACCCTAGCATGTATCAATAAAGTTTGTTATTTTTTGTAGCAGGGCCACACTACCCAAACCAAACATTTCCCAGCAGCAAGTAACCTACTGTTCAAGCCAAACGCTTTCTATAAAATATGTAATTTAACGCAAGAGGTCTCTAGCATAAGAAAAGAGTTAGAAAATCTACCATCTTTAGCCAGCCTCAAGCGATTTCCTGTATTTTATTTTCCTTCTTCTTTCACTAACCCTCATCGAGGTAAGACTCATCTTTGTAGTTAATAAAGAATTATACTCAAATTTTGCAAACATTACGTGTTTTCTTTTTCTCCCACTTGGACTACGTCTTTGGAGCATCGCCATCGGCATCCCAACAAGTGAACATTTGGTCCTAAACGAGCCGGATAATTGCCTACAAAAAGTTTTGAGAAAACTTTATATTTCATCCGCTCAAAAATCGTTCATTATCCGATTCATCAATCATCGATATATAACCAGATCATAATAGATTTGTCGATTAACACTCCAACGGTCTATCGGCAAACAAGCAACAAAAATAAAAATTATTCGAAACTCCTCGCCTTTACATAATGTGCAGGGCAGTCAACGAAGTTCTCATCGTCTAAGAAGATCATCTCTACAAATACAATACAACCATCAGCCGAGCGCACTGCCAAGCTGCGATCATCAGTTGTCAAAACGCGCACACGCTAATAGAGGCATCGAAAGCGGTAATCGAGCAAACTAGTTCATCCCATTCGGCCAGAGATACCACCGTCAAAACATCATTTCTTAAAGGTACGTGTTGTGTATAGTTTGGTGCAATTTCATTACCTTCTTGATTTGATAATACGCGATCAATTATTAGATAATTCCGTTAGTTCATTTTGTAAGACGATGAGTATATCCGCATATATGTAGAATAAAGCAGGGAATTTAAGATTCAGTCATTTATAGCACCATATTCTCGGCCTTAGTGCATCAATTTAACAAAAAGTGATTTGCTATCAAAATTTCAATTGAACCGACAATGACACAGTACATGGAAACTTTCATATTTTGTGCTGACCATTTAGTCGAATATTATGCAGATATTAAAGAAATTCCAGCCATTTCGCTAACTTTAATGTCGCTTCAAGCTAGGAGAATTGAGCTAGACAATTTGTGGTCAGAGGTGAAAGCTGCATATGCAGAATGCGTTTGTCATCAGGCGGAAACGTTATCTGCAGAAAATGTTAGTGCTGTAAAGTCTAAATACAAACTCTCGACAGAGACTTACATATCCTGCTTAGAATTCATAATGACTTTGTCCGCCAAGTTGAATTCATCCCAAAATGAAAGCAAACATTCAGAGAATACCCATGAAGACGTTCTTCATCATCAACATAATCAAAGCTTCTCACTTCCTCCATTCGATTCTGAGGTTTTCCACGGAGATTATTTGTCGTGGCCTTCATTTCGCGACATGTTTTCAGCAGTGTATCTCAATCATACTCGATCAAGTCCTGTGCAGAAGTTGTTCCATCTTCGCGCAAAGACTCGAGGAGATGCCTTTAATATAGTTTCGAAGTTTGCTCTAACGGATAGTAATTTTGCACTTGCGTGGAAGGCCTTAACAGAACAGCACGAGAATAAGAGGATTTTAGTCAATTGTCAGTTAAAATTTTTTTTGGATCTTCCGACCATCACTAATGAAACAGACAAAGCTCTTAAGCAACTCAACCGGGATGTGACTGATTGTCTTTGTGCACAAGTCTCATGGAATTAATACCGATTCGTGGGACTCCTTCTTAACATTTTTTGTTTAAAATCGCCTTCCAGAAAAAACCCTTTCCCTTTGGGAGCAAGGTTTGGAGAAGCCATCGGATATTCCAACCTGGAACGATATGAGTAAATTTCTAGTAGGGAGATATAAATTATTAGAAACTGTTAATGACATTCGATTTTCAGGGAAGAATAAACAAAACTTAGGTGTAAATATACAGCCAACTCGAAAGCTTAATTCACACCATACCAAAGCAAATAAATATTCATGTGTGCTGTGTGAAGGACATCACTCATTGCGAATTTGCCCCTCGTTTTTACAGTTGCCCGTTGATGAACGGTATCAATTAGTTCAAACTAATCATTTATGTTCAAACTGCTTGGCTCCTTTTCACACTTCTCAAGCATGTAAGAGTAAATTTAACAGCAATCATTGCAAGAAACGACACCATACACTCCTTCACACCTCTAACATCAGATCCAATTCCGACACGGATCCGCAACCACAATTACAGTCCGCTAATCCACCAACCTCAGCCAATGTTAGTTTTCATTTTTCAACATCGGCCAAGCAGGTACTCTTGGCAACAGCCTTAGTATCAATTCATATACAGGGTATGAAATACACACTTCGCGCGTTAATCGATCCTGGATCCGAGGTCACTCTCATATCAAAGGCCGCTCAAGTTCGTTTGGGGCTTCCGGTTACTCCCATTCATGTAGAAATTTCTGGTATCAACGCCGCTTTGGCTACCATATCTAAGCTGTTATGCCACTTTACCATAGGTTCGGATGCTAGACCAAACGATATGATCCCGGTTCAAGCTCTTGTGGTTGACCACCCAACTAGGATGCTTCCGTCCCAGAGTGCGGTTTCACTGAACACGTCAGAGCTATCTGGGATGGAATTAGCGGATCCTCAATTTCTCAAATCCTCCCCCGTCGATATACTTATCGGAGCTGATATCTATCCAGATGTGATCCTGGAAGGACTACATCACAAAGTTGTTGGAAACTTGATCGCCCAAAATACCATCTTCGGTTGGGTCATTTCAGGCCCTTTGTCCAAGATACGGGCATCAACTTACACAACATTTGCTACATATTTTAATCAAGTTTCTATCGACGAGGAGATAAAAAGTTTCTGGGAATTGGAAGAAATACGTGATCCGAAACCGCTCTCAGATGAGGATCGATATTGCGAACATTTATATTCCGAATCAACATATCGTCACGCTGATGGGAGATATGTAGTAAAGTTACCCTTCAAAACAGAATTCCCTCATGACATTGGACTCGGATACTCACGAAACATTTGTAAAAAACGCTTCGTTGGTTTGGAACATCGCTTAAGGAGAGACCCTCTCTTGCATTCTCAATACAATGATGTTATTAGTGAATACTTAGATGTAGGTCACATGAAGCAAGTGCAATCACATGAGTTAACTCAGGGAAACCACATCATGTCGTATTATTTGCCACATCATTCTGTATTAAAGCCACAAAGCACAACCACAAAATTAAGGGTGGTTTTCAATGCCTCCAATCCTTCAGAAAATGGCACCAGTCTTAATGACGTTTTGTATACAGGACCTGCCTTACAACAAGATTTGGTTTCACTTATCCTTGGCTGGCGAAAGTACCAATATGTCTTTAATGCCGACGTAACACAAATGTACCGGCAGATCCGCGTCCATCAGTCCCAGACGCCAGTACAAAGAATTCTTTTCAGAACCTCTCCTGATAAGCCTATTGAAGATTTTGAACTTCAAACTGTCACGTTTGGTGTAAAGTGTTCACCCTACCTGGTAATACGCACGCTGTTGCAGTTAGCCGATGATGAGGAATCAAAGTACCCTATCGGCGCACAGATGTTGCGCCATCAGTTTTACGTGGATGACTTGTTGGCTGGATCGCATTCTTGTGAGGAAGCTCTTCAAGCACAATCTGAAATTATAGCAATCTTAAAAACAGGCGGCTTTGCTCTACGAAAATGGACCGCTAACCATCGATCGGTTCTAAGGAATATTCCGGAAAATCTCACTGAACAGAGTTCGGTTAAGACCCTTGGGGTTTTTTGGAACGGCAAGTCTGATGCGTTCCATTTTCAAATTAAACCCATACCTTTTTCAAGGACATGTACTAAACGAGAAGTCTTCTCCCATATAGCTAAGCTTTTTGATCCAGCCGGCTGGATAGCGCCCGTAATAATAAAGGCGAAAATTCTCATGCAAAGTATATGGAAGGACAAAACCCAGTGGGATGAAAGCTTAACCCCATCAGCTCTGGCCAAGTGGAAAGCCTTCACAGCTACGTTTCCAGATATAGGAAAGTTACAAGTTCCTCGATGGCTCCGAACTGCTCCGCATAATGTAGTACAAATCCATGGATTCTGTGACTCCTCAGAACAGGCCTATTCCGCTGTCATTTATGTGCGAGTCCAAAACGGTTCCGGTCAGAGAGAATGTCATCTTTTATGCGCCAAAACAAAGGTTGCCCCATTTCAATTCATTATGCTACCAAGATTGGAGCTATGCGGAGCAGTTCTGTTGTCTAAACTAACTGCAAATATTATTTCCACCTTCAAATCGGAAAATCCACCGATATATTTGTGGTGTGACTCATCCATTGTACTTGCATGGTTGGAAAAACCGTCATTTTCATGGCGAACATTTGTTGCTAATCGCACTAGCAAAATTAAAAGTTATGTTGGGAATGTTAAATGGCGGCATGTAGCGTTCGAAGATCACCCAGCAGACCTTGCAACGAGGGGAATGGCTCCTGGTGAACTTCTCGACAAGGAATTGAGGTGGCATGGCCCGACATGGCTTCGCCATGCAGAGCAGATTTGGCCATCCTTTAATCGTTCCTGTGTCAAAGAGGCTGACCTGGAGTCAAAACCTATCAAATCTTATCATATTATTTCCAGTCAACCGGAAGATATACTGCAAAGATTTTTCTGCTATTCTCGAGCTATTCGCGTGATTTCGTACATGATCCGTTTCTATCATTTAACTCTATCAATTTAACTAACTCGGTGTAAGTCTAAATATGCCTATTCAACTTGCGTTCTCGAAAGAGAAGAGATCAATTCCACAAAGGAAAGATTGATAATCCTTTCTCAGAAGATACATTTTCAACCTGAATATGATTCCCTCGAAAACCACAATTTGCTTAAGCGATCAAGCACCCTTTTAACACTAAATCCTGTCCTAGACACTAAAGGCATAATGCGAGTTAACGGCAGACTTGTTAATTCTCTCCTTTCATGGGCTGAGCGATATCCTATAATATTGCCTTATAAGTCTAAATATGCAGAACTGCTTTTGAACTTCGTTCATAAGATAACCCTGCACGGAGGAAACCAACTTATGCTGGTTCTCATTCGTCAAGAATATTGGATTCCAAAACTAAAAAATCTCATTAAAGCATGCATAAGTCGCTGCAAGGTTTGTGTGGTCCATAAGAGACATCTTCGGTCTCAGATTATGGCAGCGCTTCCCAAAGAAAGGACAGAGTTTTCGAGGCCCTTTACCAAGACCGGTGTGGACTTCGCTGGGCCCTTTGATATAAAAACCTATATAGGAAGAAGCTGTCGCATCACCAAGGGCTATGTGTGTGTGTTCGTTTGCTTTTGCACTAAGGCTATTCATTTGGAGGCATGCACAGAGCTCTCCACTGCAGCCTTTCTTGCTGCTTTCAATAGATTTGTGTCCAGAAGGGGTGCCCCTCACGACATATATTCAGACAATGGAACTAACTTTGTAGGAGCAGATAGAGTACTAAAGGAAAATTTCAAAAAATACTTAACTCAATCAGCCTCCGAAATGTGCAATTCCATTGGCTCTGGATTCTCTTGGCATTTTATTCCTCCTGGTGCCCCTCACATGGGTGGATTATGGGAAGCTGGGGTCAAAAGCTTCAAGACTCATTTCAAAAAGGAAGCTGCTGGGTCTAAATTTACATTTGAAGAGTTTTCGACTCTACTTCGTCGCATTGAAGCCTGCCTAAATTCGCGTCCGATCTCTGCAACATCTGAAAATCCTCACGACATCCTTGCGCTCACTCCAGGTCACTTCCTCATTGGAGGTCCACTGATTTCATTACAAGAATCGGTTCCACGAGACTCTTCTCTATCTCTCACCAATAGGTGGGAAAAGCTCAAGATTCTCCATACTAACTTCTCAAAAAGATGGAAAGAGGAGTACCTGAAAGAAATGCATAAAAGATTCAAGTGGAAGTTTCCAAAGCGGGATGTTCAGATTGGCGATATTGTCGTCGTAAGACGAGAAAACCTGCCGCCTACAGAATGGCGATTGGGTCGTGTCACTCATATCTTTCCAGGAAACGATGGTAGGGTTCGCGTCGCTGGTATTCGAACGCAACAGGGCCAAATTATCAGACCAATCGTAAAACTTTGCGTACTTCCCACCGAATAATTTTATCGCACAAATATCTATCCTTAAATCTTCAAATTTGTTTTTTTTTCTCGTTTATGTTATTTACCGTCGGACACTATTTGAATTTAAAAATGTTAACCATACAAATTGAATTGCACTGAAATATACTATACACGTAGCTCAAAACCTTTTGTATCTCACTAGCTATTGAATTTGAATATTAATCGTATATTTGGAGTAAACAAATTGTTAATAAATCGAATTATTAAGACTTATATTAGCTTAGCTTTCCCTTACTAACAATCCTTTCCTCCGGAGTGAGTGGAACCCCTTCGGAAAATGAAATGGTTCCCCATCTGAATTCTGGATTCAGATATAGGGATTGGCATAGTCGATATCATTGAATTTATTTAATTTTGTTTGCAGAAATAATTCTGCAAGGCGGGCGGCAATGTTCAAGCCAAACGCTTTCTATAAAATATGTAATATCCGCTTAAGAATAATTTAACGCAAGAAACCACAGAGGTCTCTAGCATAAGAAAAGAGTTAGAAAATCTACCATCTTGAGCCAGCCTCAAGCGATTTCCTGTATTTTATTTTCCTTCTTCTTTCACTAACCCTCATCGAGGTAAGACTCATCTTTGTAGTTAATAAAGAATTATACTCAAATTTTGCAAACATTACGTGTTTTCTTTTTCTCCCACTTGGACTACGTCTTTGGAGCATCGCCATCGGCATCCCAACAAGTGAACACCTACCATGTTCCAATCTAGATTAATATTATACGTGCCAAGTGAAGATGTTCGCGACCTCAAACATTGTAAGTCGTGCCAATGAATATTCGATCGAGATCACAATACCAATTAGAGATTTGGGGACTACAGAAGTACATCTCTTTTGCAAGTTTCAGATTATCCGCAAGATAAATGCATACTACTAGGGTCCAAGTTTTCTATAAACAAAGTCAAGCGCCAGTACTTAAAACATCTATCAGCAAGAAAAAGATGGTATCCTACAAGAAAGCCGTTACCTCTTCTCTGGTGTTACTCATCAGAAAGGCTGGCGAAGACAACAGCATGACCAACGCAGAGTGCAAACACTGTGAAGATCATCTGTGGGAGCTGGCAAAAGCATCAAATGAATGCATTCAAGTGGAGGGCAGTGAACTGAAGAACAGAACCTTTACGGTGAAGTGCTCAACACAGCAAACCATTGAATGGCTTAGCAAGACGGTGCCGAAAATTCCCCCTCTGGGAACCAAAATTTTTGAGGTTTTCAGACCCCACCCCAAAAAAACGCGCGCCATCTGCTGGATCCCAGAGAAACTTAGGAAGACGGCGGATGTGCTAGCGCGCCTACACACCCTGAATCCTGGGCTTGATACTAGCGACTGGACTGTTCATTCCCACAGGGAGAGTAGAAACAAGGATGATAAGGAAGGATCTACTCTCGCTGTTGGTTTAGATAAAAGTTCTGTCGAGACTATCAGGTCCGGTAATGGGATGCGTCCTTATTTGCACCTTGGAAGGATTCAATTCCGCTTCATTTCCAAGTGAGTGCGAGTAACGGACGAAAAACTCTAGTTTATAACAATGATTGTATTTACTCAGATCAACCTTCAACACTCCAAGGCAGCTACTGCTCTCATCAGTAAGAAGCTTTCCGTGTTGAATACAAAAGCCCACATAACATCCATACAGGAGCCATGGGTGTGGAAAAATCGCATCTGTGGCCTTGGAGGTGTCCGTGGCACCACGATACTCTATGACGAGCGGTCCGAGAGACCAAGGGCTTGTCTTGCTGTGTCGTACCTTTTCTCAGTGACTAAGCTTGGACAATTGTGTGGCCAAGATTTGGTTGCTGCACCCATTAGCTACGAAATGAATGGAGATTGGAAGTGCCTCCACCATTCAAAATTCAAATTCAAATATGCTGCGATGCCAATGCTCAAAACACTGTTTGGTGCAGTAGCAA
The DNA here is from genome assembly GCA_949715645.1 of Portevinia maculata. NCBI lineage: Eukaryota > Metazoa > Arthropoda > Insecta > Diptera > Syrphidae > Portevinia > Portevinia maculata. The sequence continues at coordinate 34,929,128 of OX454526.1, read as the reverse complement.
ATGCAACATGCGAGGAAACCATCTCCTGGATTTCATTCTATCATCTAATCTTACTATCAACAATGTTGGCTCGCAGCCAACTTTTGTGACGTCAAGAAGAGAGGAGGTGATCGATCTGACTTTATCAAATAGATACTTTAAGGCGGTTACCAACTGGAGAGTTTCTTCGGAGGCATCCCTTTCAGATCATAGATATATCGAATTCCAAATCGAATGCGAAGCCATAACTTTGCAGGAGAGGAGGAATCCAAGAAAAATCAACTGGATACGCTTCAGGGAGGAAATGGGAAAAACTATCAAAACTGCAACCAAACTCAGGACGAGACAAAAGGTAGAGGATGCTGTTCAAAACCTGAATAGTGCCATTACTAGCTGTTTTGAACGGACATGCCCAGTTCCCCGGTGGAGCTCGGAACTGCAAAGAATACGAAGAGAAGCTAGAAAGCTTCTAAATATGTCACTCAAGACTGATTTGGAGACAGACTGGAATCTCTACCGATCGAAGCACAAGGAAAATAAGAGGCTACTTCGGGTGAAAAGTGTTTCTTATAGGAATTTCTGTGAAAAGATTGAAACACTGGGTGAAACTAGTAGGTTGGTTAAAGTTCTGAAAAAAGGCAAACCAGCCAACCGGACTCACTTAGAAAACTTGATGGCACCTTCACTGAGACGAAAGCGGAAACTCTTAGTTATCTGCTGGAGTCTCACTTTCCTTGTAACCAGATTACAATTGGTTCACAACCAGCCCCGATTACCGAGACTATGAGTGAGCCAAGACAAACAACTCGGCGTAGCTGGTATATTGCGAAGGCGGATGCGGATTGTGGCCGCTGTGTTATGGAAGGGGTAAACAGAGCCTGCCCGCAAGGCGGCGTTCTGTCTCCACTGGCACAGGCGGCCCTTGACGTGATCGACGAATGGTGCACTAGGAATGGGTTCTCGGTCAATCCTCTTAAAACTGAGGTTGTTCTCTTTACGAGAAGGAGGAAGCTGATCGGGTTGACTCAGCCAGTGCTAAAAGGCGCCAAAATCCAACTCTCCAATGAAGCAAAGTATCTGGGAGTCGTCCTGGATAGCAAACTTCTTTGGTCCAAGCATGTTGAGCTGAAGACTGCCAAGGCGCTGTCGGTTTTCTGGCAGTGCAAGGGCATTTTCGGCAAGACATGGGGCTTATCAATGAAAAGAGTCCTGTGGATTTATACGACTATGGTAAGACCATTTATAGCATACGCATCGGGTTTTGATGGAATAAGCTTTCGCGTAAAAACATTACTGCTGCTTTCGTCAAACTCCAAAGGAAGGTATTAGAGCTGTGTCAATCGTGATTGATTCGATCTTTTTGACCCGATCACAATAAAGTATTGGTGATTGCAATCACAATGCCCGAAGTCAATCGTTCATCGAGTCAATACTTTTGTTCTGTTCTGACTACTTCATTTCTTTATTATGCCCCTATTGTATAACACAACTCAATACAACTCAACTTTCACACAACCAAACTATTTTTTCGTATTATGCAAGAGCAAGACAACCTTTTTCAGTTGCAATCGTCAAGCGTTGCATATGCATACACACAGACAACCACCGCCATCTTGGTTGTCTGTTGACAGTCAACTTTTCGCTTAAGGTTGTGTTTGGCAATACCGAATTTTGAATTACAACCAAGAGACAACTCAACTGTTTTACACAATAGGGGCATTACTGATTACTGATTTCTTATCTACTGAACCAATAAATGTGTTAATATATCAAAATATTTTTATTTATTTCGGCTTATTTCGTTTTACCAACACATATTTGTTCTACAAAAATATCGCTTCTGTTCAATAATCTCCATTTCCTAATTATTTGTTGCAGTTGCAGTTTGTTGTTATTGAGTGTATTCACTCTTACAATCCATTCGAAATTCGAATGTATCTGTCTCTATCGAAACTAAATTGAACGAATGATGATTGGTGTTTTTGATTGTATTGAAATTGAATGGAGCAATACAATACTCCCATGTCCCATCTGTCATTGATTGATTGAATGATTGATTGAAATGACCGAATCATTTTTTCAACCAATACTTGAACGATTCGATCATTAAATTTGAACGATTGACACAGCTCTAGAAGGTATGTCTCGGCTGCACGGGGGCCTTCCCCAGTACGCCTGGCTCCAGCCTGTATGCATTATTGAACCTCTCACCCCTTGATGTTTACATTATAGGTTGCACAATCAAAGCTATCTCAAGTTTAAAAAGAGGTGTTTTTTGGTTAACTCGCACTGGAGTTTTGATGAACTTGCGCAACGGCTGTCCTTCGACTCCTATCTTATGGATACGCCGTCTGGTGCAATGACACCGGAACTTCGGCTGAAGCGCAACTATGAAGTCGACTTTCCACGTGTTCAGGACTGGCTCTGGCCAGACTCTGACCCTGGAAAGGAATGCAGTCGAATCTTCACGGATGGCCCCAAAACCGATCAAGGATCTGGTCCTGGTGTTTTTATGGAGAGCGACAACATTAGACTTTTCTTCTCGTTAGGCAAACATGCGTCAGTCTTCCAAACGGAGACTTATGCTATCCTAATGGCCATGGACTATGTTGCGAGGAACAGGTGGAGGGGGCGAAGTATCTGCGTCTGTAGCGACAGTCAGGCTGCACTTAAGGCCTTACTCAACCACTTAACCACAAAATAGTCCGTGAATGCAAGATCTCTCTGAATTCGGTCGGAAGGCTGAATTCACTTAAACTTGACTGGGTCCCGGGTCATAACGGGATCACGGGAAATGAGAACTCCGATGAACTTGCTAGAAAGGGCTCAGAGGGGGACTTCTCAGGACCTGAACCAGCGATTTGTCTGCCTGCGTCCTCGGTCAGGGCTTCCATTGACAGTTAGGTTTCATATGAACACAATCGCCGTTTCTTAGAAAAACGTGTAATTTCCCACAGTAAAATGTGGTGTGTCTGCCTGTTAGTACAATGGACCAGTATTGAGTCTGCGTGCTCCAGTGCAAAAAGTCTCACACACCCCGACAAAAAAAAAAAAAAAAAAAAAACATTTAAAGACTAAATAAGTTTTTTTTTTTTTTTTTTTTATAATTTGCTTACGCTAAAGGGATTTTTTTTCTGTTGTTACAGTACCCTTATAATGCTAAGAACACAGTGTAAGCTACTTGGTATTAGAAAGAATAGAGAGATAGGAAAGAAGTGCTTGGGTGCAGATGTAGGGTTTTTCTCCACGGGCGGTGTCTAAGTTACTTAGGGAGATTACGATTTCATGTATTCGGTATAAAGTAATGGACTTGGCCGGGATTCGAACGCACGACCTTCCATTCCGTAAGCGAATACACTACTACTGCACCATTGCCACCCGTAAACAAATAAATAAATTAACTGATAAATAAATTAACATATGAATAAATAAATACATTAAAAGTTAAATAAATAAATAAATAGAAACATAAATAAATAACAAATAAATAATTAAATAAATAGGTATTCCAAATAAATAACCAAATTTTCTTAATTACACAGCTTGATTTGAAATCAGGATATTGTCGGAAGAAAAACAAGAAGTTTATTTTCTGTTTATTTCAACCGATGAATACAGCATACTTGCCCAAATATGAGATCCATAAAACATTATCGCCTGGATTTGATCAGCTTCTTTTTAAGGCTCAATAGTGATTTACGATTACGACTTGTGAACGGGTAAAGTATTCAATTTGCGAGGAAATCACTGGCTTATTTTAAAATATTCTCTCAGGAAAAAATAACAGGAGCATTCTGTAAAATATGTTTTAGCAATAAAAAAGGGAAGATTGAACAAGTTTCGATAGAAATAGCAGTAGTCTCCTTTCAAGACAGTAGAAACGGCCGCAGTGATTGGCATTCTTTCCAATTTTTTTTAACCATAACGCTTATCCAATTTGGATACAAAACAAAAATTCCACAACAAATGTGTGCCATGCCGGAATGAGTGTTATATCCTGTTTGCTTGGTAACTAAGAAAAAACTGTTTTCCATTTGCCGCGATGTGAAATATTTATTGTAACATTGTTGCACGTATTTGTCAGTACTTTAGATTGATCCAAATGTGTGTTTGAGTTCAGCAAAACCCAAACCCATCAATCTCAGCCGATTGTAATTAAAGACATTTCCGTTATATATTTCCAATCGAATTGATTGATGGAAGAGAATATTTTTGAATGGCACATGCATTATAGTATCGTTGATGAATGACTATAGAAGAACGTTCCTTTTAGCTGCAATACGTACTTCTGGTTACAGTCGACTACTCTTGCCCTATTGTCGCATACGTTTAGTAGGAGTTACGAATTGAATTTACACCAGATACCATCAGCAACACGATTTTTAACTGCGAATTGTTGTTGTCTGAGCACCGAAATAAAAAAAATTTATAAATACTTCGGTGACAAAGTTGTGACTATGACTGACAGAATCTAACATTTTTTGTTTGAAGTTGGTTTGTTCGATTTGGTAGCGATGTAAATTTATGTATTTATTTAGCATTAATTTATCTATGACTATTGAGTTTGAGGTTTACGCTTTCTTTGTAGTAGAAAGAGTGAGTTTCATTCATCATCTACTGAAAGGTACTAAATAGCAGTTGACTAAGTCCAAATAAACGGGCCTATCATTCGACTTGTGTAAGAAGCGTGCGTGATTTATAAATTGTTTAACTTCGATTCCAGTTTATTTTATTTTAGAAGCCTAATTTCACTGACACAATATTTCTGACTATTTTGGTTTTAATTTGATGTACCTTTTTTATTTTACTTAGTGAATCGAATTACAAAAAAAAAGGATATTGAAATACATTTTTATAAATTCAAAATTTCTAACACAGTAGTTGACAGTTATAAGTCGTCGCCCTAGTGACACAAGAACCTAACTACATTTTTTACGATTTTGGACTGGGTATGACACCTTTCTTCATATATCATTCTATATATTGTGGCAAAAAATTGTACCTCTAGATGAAGTAGTTTGGAAGTTAGCACTTGCCGTATCAAATTTTTTTTCAAAAAATAGTAGGGAAAATAGTAAAAAAATCACAAAATCACTAAAGCGACGAAGTTTCCCTTATAAGACAGGATTGTGCAATCAAGAAGGATGTGCTCCATTGTATGCACCAATGCACCACATGGGCATGGGGGCAGCATGCCCCCCCATATGCATTAAACTGTTTATGGAATCTACTTGCGATTTCGTAACTAATCCCATAAACCTGCTTGGGGTTTGATTTGGAGTAGGTGCAAGGACAAATTCTTCAAAACAGCACCAAGTGAAAGTGTCATACAGCCAAATTGGCCTTATGACGCTTTTTCAATGTGTCATAATACCAAATGCTAAAATTTCTCCTTATGTCACTTTCACAATGCGACATAAGGCCAAATTTCGAGATTTGGGCTTATGACGCTTGGGGTTATGTCACGGTACGAACTCAATTTGTCTGGTTATTGTCTACGGGAACTAACCCATGATTATTACCAAAAAAAAAAATTTATTTGCTTAACTCCTTAGGTATTTTTTTTTTAACGTGTGACTGGAACGGAGTCTGGTGCGAGTGGTGCGATCGATATCTGCACTAAGCGGGATATTTTCATTTTCTTGAAATTTTTGGAATTCTCTAAGGAGTGCCTGCTTTCTTATAATGGCTGGTGGAGCTATTTCGTATGGCATGGAAGCCACTCGACTTCGATATATTTAAGGGTGCGAAGGGCAGGTGTCAACACGGGAGGCACTATCTTAAATAGAGCCGTCCAGCTACTGGGGTATGCGGATGATATTGGCATCGTCGGCCTTTCCCAGCGTTCCGTGTTAAAGGCGTTACGGCGATTGAAAATCAGGATATATGGTTGGTATATGAGAATAAGACAAAGTACATGATATCAACTAAACCTCACTGTTGAAAGCAAAAACTTCGAGGTCTACCTAGGAGTAAACATCAACTCCTCGAATGACACTTCAGTGGAAATTTGTTGGAGGATTACTCTATTTAACCGCCGCTTCGTCGGTTTTGCAAAACAAATGGGTTCAAAACCCACACTGGAAGGACAAAATTCATGCCCTATTGAACACTAATCCTGACAATCCTGCTTTATGGCGACAAGTGGTGGAGGATAAGTAGAACAGAGGATCATAATTGGTTGCTTTAAAAGAAAAATACTCCGTCGGATGTTTGGTTTTGTGTGCGAGGAGGGCGAATGGAGGAGAAGATACGAGGAGTTGATGTTTACTCCTAGGTAGACCTCGAAGTTTTTGCTTTCAACAGTGAGGTTTAGGTTTTAGGCGGTGGACAGCTGTGTGTGTGTTTGTTGATATCATGTACTTTGTCTTATTCTCATTTACCAACCATATTGCCTGTTCTTCAATCACCGTAACGCCTCTAACACGGAACGCTGGGAAAGGCCGACGATGCCAATATCATCCGCATACCCCAGTAGCTGGACGGCTCTATTGAAGATATTGCCTCCCGTGTTGACACCTGCCCTTCGCACTGTTTTCTCCAGAACAAGATTAAAGAAGTCACATGATAGTGCATCTCCTCGCCGGAATCCGGTACAAGTTTGAGATAATTCGGAAGATCTGCTTTCAAACTGAACCTTATACCGCGCGTTTTTAAGTTTCACGCGACACAACTGGATCAGTATTGCCGGGATCCCGAATTCCGCGTATGCTCCTGACTCCTGACGATGAATGCTAACAAATGCGGCTTTAAATTCGATGAAAATTGAAATTCATTCGTCTTTTCCAGGATTTGGATAGTTTTCGGGTGACGTTGTTTCTCGTCTTGACTTCTTGTACGGCTTTGGTTAAGTGCGGTTTGTATGTCAAAGTTCTGTCAATGGTTTCGGATTGAAGTTGCGTCTAAGGAGCACACAGTCGAATAGCACAATCAGCGCCACTGCCTTAAAAAAGTCTAACTGAAGGCGTAGATATGACTTCGAGGAACTTTTGCTTTGATGCGAACGCCATATCATCAGCATAGTTGAATTTATGAGAGATTGTGGCTAACAGGTTATGTTTGTAAAAGTTAAACAGCATAGGAACAAGAATGAACCCTTGAGGTAGACCATTATCCATCTTTCTTGTTTAGCTTGTTCAATGTGTTCCTGAATATACATTGTACAATCTGTCACTTGGAATTGTACAAATTAGAGATTATACCTATAGAAGGCCTTTCCTCCAAACAGAATCGTAGTTCCTAATAGCATGTTCCAAAAGATACACGCATGAAATCGCGTTGTTGGAAACAGTTTTCAATGAAATTTGTTAATTCCAGAATTTGTTTGTTAGATCCTGATTTCGTTTTGCGTTTGAGCGGTATGACGCAATTAGAATGAAGGTAGCTCTAGAATATTTTTTCTCTATCAAGCCCTATGGGAGGAGAGACTGTATCCGCAAGGGTACTGTCAAGGGTAGGACCGTGCCTTGCTAGCGCGTCGGCTTTTTCAAATCCCTCCATGCTACTATGGCTGGGAGCCCAGAGGAGAGTGTTATTTAAGTGATCGCTTAGACAAGTGATTACATCTTTACACTGTATGACTAGTTTGGAGAAAATGGAGTGTGAGTCAAGAGCTTTTATAATTGCTTGACTATCAACAAAGATAACAACATTTCTCTTGGTTATGGAATAAGGAGTGAGTATTTTGCAAACCTCCCTGATTGCTAGTTCTTCCGCCTCGAATACAATTGAAGAATCCGGAAGCAAAAATGATTTGTTATGTTCACTGAGAAGATACCCGCGCCAATTAAATTAAAACAAAGTTTGTTATTTAAAAAAAACAATTTCTTTATTCTAAATGAGCCGATCCGCTCATTTGCGTTGATTGTTATGTTCACTGAGAAGTTACCCGTGCCAATTAAATTAAAACAAAGTTTGTGATTTAAAAAAAACAATTTCTTTATTCTAAATGAGCCGATCCGCTCATTTGCGTTGATAGATCTAAACTGAAGACCTCTTACAATAGCTGGGTCTTATATAGTACAAAATAGGATGGCGTCCATCATAAATCTAAATATTAATATGTTGCAGCTGTGATGTAGGGATCGATCTCAAGTGAGGTTTGACGACCGTTATCAGGTTACAGTAATAGTTTTTATTGCTTGCAGCTGTGATGTAGGAATCGATCTCAAGTGAGGTTTGATGACCGTTATCAGGTTGCAGTAATTTTTATTGCTTGCAGCTGGGATGAGATTTCCGATGTCAAGTAACATTTTGTGTCTGGTCACCAGATGTTGTTAACTGTATGGTCGTCTTCTGTAGCGTTGTGTGTCCCTAACATAACTCCTCCCCCCTTAGCTGGTTGTTTCTCCTGGAACAATCTTTATACCCTATTCTAAGGGTATATTAATTTTGACGCATAGTTTGTAACATACCTTAATATTGCCCGTAGACCCCTAAAAGTTACTATATTTATGATGAGCATCGATAGTAATGTCGATCTAGCCATGTCCGTCCGTCCGTCTGTAGTCAAAAATTAGGCCTTTAAACTGGACCTAGAGAGCTGAAATTTTAACCATATACTCTCTAGGGTCCCGAAATAATCAAGTTTACGAATTTTTGAAATTCGCCCACAGACACGCCCACAAACTCAAAAAAAACAAAATTTTGGAAAAAATCGAATTTTGAGCTAGAAAGCTGAAATTTTGTATATATGATCTATGATATTTCAAAATCCGCCCACTGACACGCCCACAAATAAATAAAACAATTTTTTTATACCCTATTCTAAGGGTATATTAATTTTTGAAAATCCAAAGTTTGAGCTAGGGAGCTGAAATTTATAATATATACTCTCTAGGGGCCCTTTATTCTCATGTGTTATTTTTTTTTAAATCCGCCTACTGAAACGCCCACAATTAAATAAAACAATTTTATTGAAACACCTAAGTTTGAGCTAGGGAGCGTTTTTTTTGATAAAATCCTTTAAATGTTATATAACAAAATATGTAGAGCGTTCTTAACAATTCGACCATACTTAGACTTTTGTCACGCCCACTTATGAGGGATAGGAATAAGAATAGGGTATCCAACAATTCGCCCAAGCGGACTGTAGCCCGTCCCTATGTTTTATATAAGGTTTTGATTATGATAATGATTATAATAACAACGGTTCCGTGTATACTATATTGGACTTTTAAGTGACTTGAATATGCTTCTATTATGTTATCAATATTGTCAATTTTTGTAGAATTTATATCTATGTTCTTAAATGCTATTTTTGTTATGTTTAACTTATCTTCTATATCAATATTTATTGGTTGTTGTACAATATATTTTTTATTTTCGTATTCTTCATTATTGATTATTATTTTACAATCTTCAAAGCTAATAAGTACATTTCTTTTAGTTTGTATAGTTTTTCATTTATCACAAGAACTATTAATTTTTGCGTCGCAATTCTTTAATAATAAGACGCCTTTCCTTAATTCAAGGATTACATTTTTTTCTCTATTAATTTTGTTCATGCAAGTATTTTTATGTAAACAGTTTTTTATGGGTTTACACCTTAAAGAGTTCTGTATTTTCTTCGTATTTTAAAAAAGTTTTATTTATTTTTATCAATTCTTCTTCTTCAATGTCGATTTCTATAAATTCTTCATTAGGAATTGGAGTAATAATATACTTAGCAAATGTATAAATTTTGTCAGGTATTTGAATTATAAAAACTATAAGATCGTTTGAATATTCTCCAATTGAAAGTTTAATGTTTTTTTAATTTAGGTAAATCAATATTAAAGTTTTGAATTTCGTCTGTGGTTAGTAGGCTTGTCGTCATAACTTGTAATCGGCTAGCTAAAATGATATTTTGAATTTTTTCTACCAATTCTTTCATTTTGTCTATTTTTCGTAAATATTCTAAGACTACTATCCTTTTTTCCATCATTTGAAATTCTAGCTGGAATCCTAAATCGTTATCGACTGCGTTTTTTATAATTTCTATTTCATCTTTAATTTGGTTGTTTATTTTGAACTGCTTATTATTGTTTCTGATAATGTTGTTATTATTTTCAGTTATAACTTTAAGTTGTTCTTCGATTTCAACTTTATCTTCGTCATCCATATTACCAAATAGAAAATTGAGTGCTCTACCTCCTATGTTAATTAAACTTCTTACACTTCTTACGAGATTTGATTGCCTATGTCCTTTTATACTCTCGAATTCACTTTTAACTTGGTATAACTCTTTTTGAATTAAAGTGAACGATTTGAGTTGATTATAACTAGTTGGTGGTATTGACTTTCTTATCGAAGTCCACTGTTCGGCTAATGTGTCGTATATAGATTTTATCTCCGTTAAATTTATGAGGTGTATTATATAATTGTATTTATTTACGACTTCCACTTGATCATATCGGATTATCGAATAACCGTTATTGTTACTTATTTCTTCTATTATAATTTTATTTTTCACTAAAACTGTGATTGACAAAAGGATTACTAGTGTAAAGGAATTCATTTTTGCACGGGTCTTTGTTGCTTAACTTCTAAAACACAACTGAATCATTTTATATCTTTCGAGGATGCTTAGCCCTCTGGTTAGCTCTAATTAGATTTTCATCGTTTTTGAATCGAGTGACTCTTTCTCTTTGAATATTCGTTGTATGTTGATTTTCGAGTGTACTGAATTTATTTCTTGGTTGTGTTTTATGACGTTCTGCTCTTGAGTTTCTTACAAAGCCTTCGGTTCTGTTATCTATATATTCATCCCTATTTTTGTTAAGTTTATTTATAGTTTTTCCTTTATTTTTAAGTAGGAGTTCATAAAGAGTTTTTTTTGTGATGTTTCCAATTTGGATATCAAACGGTTTTTGTTTGGTTGTAGCATGTATGGACGTGTTGTAGAACAGATTTGCTTTATGTACTGCTTTACGAATTTCATGCATAGTGGGGTTAATTTTTCCGTTAAGGATTGTTCTTACTTTTTCTGCTAGAGTTCTATGAAAAACTTCGATGTCAGAATTCCCTGTGTGACTGTTTGGTTTTGTAAAATGAGTATTTATTCCAAGATCTTCCAATAATTTTATTATTCTTGGAAAATTAAATTCATTATCCATTACATTTTTTTTTTGCTTTACCGTTTACAGCTAAATATTAATTGTAGAATAGTTTCTTCTAGGGTTTCGTGTGAAACATTAGGAACATAAGTGGTTGTAGTAAGTTTACTGAATTTATCTATTGATGTGAGGAATTTTGTTTTAGCTATACAGTAGATATCTAAATGTACAATTTCATTGATATCTTTAGGGGTTTCTGTTAGATGGAATTTTTCTTTCACACGTCGTCTATCATATTTAGATTGTTTGCATATATTACAACTATTAATAACGTCGTTTATCAATTCTCTCAGATTTCTGAAATAGATTTTGGTTCTAAGTCCTCTGCAATTTTCCTCAATACCAGAGTGTCCTGTTTCTTTTTCATGATACAATTTTATTTGTTTAACGGCTGCTTCCTCTATTTTTAAGTCTTTAGCAAGATACATACATTTAAAGAATTTTATTCGCGTTCCGAACAATTGAATCAATATTTGTTGTAGGGTATTATATTCACTGTCCGTTAAATCTGTATATATTCCCGTAGTTTTATTGTCTAATAGGGGAATTAAGCGGTCCTTAAAGTGATCTTTATTTAATTCGTTTATTCCTATCGATATTCTATTATTCCCTTTGGTTTTTCGAAGTCCACTTCCAGCTTTAAATATTATTTGTTGCTTAAATATGTTAACTGGACTATCTTTGATAGGGAAATGATTCGCTTCTTCCTCTTGCGAATGTATTGTGGGTTGCATTGACTCTATATCTTCATTGCTTTACTCTAGCATATTTACTTCGTCTTTGATTTCTCGACTCAGGAAATCAGCTACAGTATTACATGTACCTTTCAGATACTCAATATGCATGTTATATTTTCCTAACTGAAGTACCCATCGTTGTAAGCGAGGTGAAATATCTTTGCCTAAGTTTTTGGTTTGAAGCCATTTGACAGGCTGATGATCCGTTTTTAATTCGAATCGTCTACCATATAAATAAGGTCGAAGATATTTTACTGACCAGACAACGGCGAGTAATTCCTTTTCAGTTGTACTGTAGTTTTTCTCATGTTCGTTGAGTGTTCTACTTATGTACGTTATCGGATGACTCTTTTGAGTTAATACAGCTCCGATTGCATAGTTGGATGCATCAGTCGTTAAGACAAATGTTTCATTAAAATCCGGATATGCAAGTACTGGTTGTGTTTGGAGTGCAGTCTTTAGCTATTTAGAAATAGGTTGTGCGATTTTTGCGTAATCTTTTATGAATTTTCTATAATAACCTGTTATGCCAAGAAAAGACTTTATCTCTTTCTGGGTACTGGGTAATGTTTTTTTTTCAATAGCTGCAGTTTTATCTGCATTAGGTTTAACACCTTTGTCAGTAATCGTATAACCTAGAAATTGGGTTTCCCGTTTTAAAAAGTTACATTTGTCAATTTGAACTTTCAAATTGTATTTTTTTAACCGTTGGAATACCGAATTCAAGTTAATCATATGTTCTTGCAGAGAAGTGCTAAAGATTAGAATATCATCTAAATAAACTACACAGATTTTGTTAATGAGTTCGTCTAAAACTTCGTTCATCATTCGTTGGAATGTTGCCGGAGCATTTTTTAGACCGAACGGCATACGTAACCATTCATAGTGTCCGTATGGGGTTGAGAAAGCAGTTTTCTCAATATCTGAAGGATCCATTCGAATCTGATGGAAACCTTTTGCGAGGTCTAATGTCGTGAAATATTGTGCTCTTCCGAGTTTGTCTAATATTTCATCGATATTAGGAATTGGGTGTTTGAACTCGATTGTTTTCTCGTTCAATTTGCGATAGTCAATTACCATACGCCATTTCTGTATTCCGGAATTGTCAATTTTCTTAGGGACTACCCAAATAGGTGCACTATAGGGTGAAGTACTCTTCCTAATGATACCTTGGGCTAATAAATCTTTTACTTGCCTTTCAATCTCTTGTTCATGTATCTTAGGGTAACGATAGATTTTACTAAATGTTGGACTGTTATGTTCCGTCCTAATATTATGTAGCGTTTGGGTGGTTGATGTTAATTCATCTCCTTCTAAATAAAAAATAGTTTTATTTTTGTTCACGAATCTTTTTAATTCGTGCTGTTCTTCTGAATTTAAATCCCCACTAATTAGTTGGCTCATTTCCGTTGAGTTACAATAATTTAGTGTATGGATTTCTTCAAATTTATATGGACATTTTTCGATATCCTTTTTATAATTTTCAAAATATGTTTTACGTTTGTTTATTTCAATAAATCCTTCCTTTAAATTAATTATAGCTCCTATTGTTTTTAATAAATTTCGACCTAGGATTCCTACAAATTTTTTATTATTTAGTTTCATAATTTTCCATGCCATCGTTGCTTCATTTTCGTTGAATTCAACAGGCAATGGTGTAATTATTTGTTCAGTAATGAGGGTCTTACCATTTGTGGTTATTAATTTTGTGGGTGTTTTCAAGGGTTGTCTTTGAAATTCTAGTAGTTGCGAGTCATCTAATATACTAGTACTAGCTCCCGTATCCACTACAATTAAATGTTTTTTGTTGTTTAAGGTAACAGACATTAAGGGTAGTGTTTCTGTTTCTCCACTAATATAAAAATTTAATTCCTCTGCCTGTTCTATGTTATTTACGTCCATAGGTTCTGGCCTGTTTCTAATTTGTCCTGAATTCTGTGGACCATTGTGTCTCACATTATACTGACGGTATTGTACTGAAAAATTTGGTGTTTGAAAGTTTTTGGGTTGTGTGTGAGGGTTTGTTTGCCTATGAAGGTGTCTAGGCTGGTCTTGTCTATTTGTGAAGTTAGTAGGTCGAAATTCATTTAAATTTCTATATCTCACTAATAAACTATATGCTTCTTTAATACTTTTGATATTTTGCGAAATTATCACTTAAGCCTGGTTGGCATTTAAATTGCTAATGAATACAATGCTTTCATTATTAATAGGATTATATATATTGCTTAGTTCTAGCTTACTCTTTATGTTGATTTTCTGCAGAATTTCCTGGCATTCTTCGTGTAATTTGAAGATGTCTCTTGTGTTGATCGAATGGAGGTCCTGAAGAATTTGCTCGAACGTCTCTGGAACTCCGAAGTCCTGCATCAATGCGGCTCGTAACTCTGGCCATGAAGGTCTTACGATTCGTCTTATCGTGTGTATTGCAGCTCCTTGTATTTTGTTGTTTATTATCAACGTGGCATATGCTCGATTTTCTTCTGAGATGTGTGCATAGATGAAGTCCACGTATTCCGCGAAGGAAATAATATCTTCGTCTGGTTTTCCAGCAAATGTTGGGATTGATTCCAAACGTTTAATTGCAATATTTTGGTCAGCATGTGCCATTTTATATCACTTTGTGTTCACGAAAACTTTTGATATTTATTCACTTTTTAAATTGAATTAAATTAAGTTCGTGTTGGTTTTCTCTTTTTTTTTACTTTCGTTCTAATTTTTATTTTAACACTTGCTTTTGCAATATAAAAAAAAATGGAAAGAAAAAAGTTGAGTACTCCGGTACGTTTCACTGAATTGTATCTATCGGGTTATATTCGTTAACCTTCTTAGTACAATCCTACCGACTGCGCCAATTAAATTAAAACAAAGTTTGTGATTTAAAAAAAACAATTTCTTTATTCTAAATGAGCAGATCCGCTCATTTGCGTTGATAGATCTAAACTGAAGACCTCTTACAATAGCTGGGTCTTATATAGTACAAAATAGGATGGCGTCCATCATAAATCTAAATATTAATATGTTGCAGCTGTGATGTAGGGATCGATCTCAAGTGAGGTTTGATGACCGTTATCAGGTTACAGTAATTTTTATTGCTTGCAGCTGGGATGAGATGACCGATCTCAAGTAACATTGTGTGTCTGGTCATCAGATGTTGTTAACTGTGTGGTCGTCTTCTGTAGCGTTGTGTGTCCCTAACATAACTCGCCGACTCCGCATTCCATTTTCGAACCGTGGCTGTAAAAATCGCTACCTGGACCCTGTTTAAAAAAAACTACAAGTTACAATATACAATTCTCCTAAGTTAACATAATACCACTCATAAATAGGACCAATAAAACTGCCAAGAGGTTTGCCAATCTAAAACTCTCACTCAATTCCCTGTAACCTTAGAGCACTTCCATTCCATATGCATCAATGTCTCTTCGTATTACGATAACAATAGCGTACTTGCAGATGATAACAACCAAGAACCAACCAGCAACCTTAAACAACAACAACGACAACATACCTCGAGCAGGAACGATCTGGCACTTGATGGAATTCAAATGCCAGTACATAATTTACAAGCTAAATATTGTACGCCACCGGCAATATCAACCAACAGCACTAACTACTACACAGCAAGAACACAAAACTTACACACGATGCTGCCGAAGACGAACACCTCTGCGTGCCGGGTTCAAGTTGACATGTCCTTTGCATAATTTATAGAATAAGTGCAGAAGACGGAAGCGAAACATTTAAAATACATCGCAAATGTTTCCGCGTTTCTATACGATGGCGAAACAATCTTTAATGTCGGTACTGGATGTTGTATAACATATGGTAAAGGAAAAAAGGATATCCACAGTATTTTCGATCTGAGCGAAGCATTTTTAAGCTTCAGAATCCATCAACTGGAAGTGGGAATAAGAAAGTGACTATTTAAAATATCTGCAAGCTTTTCGTAAACGCTTTTTCATGTTTAACGCCTGCAGAGTATTTTTTCCTGACTTATTGATACATTTGCGTATTTTGAAGGATTTACGCTAGTGTTATTATGTCCACATGAAAACCACGTAACATTTATTTCCAGTTCATTATCATTAGTCCTCTATCGTCAATCCATCTTTTGTTTCGCAGCAATACCAACCCCCTAAACGAACATACATTCCGCTCCAAGAATTCTAAATCCACTTGTTTGCTATTTATACTCGGTACTTTAAAACATCTTCTTCAATTGGAATACCAATAGCTTATAATTGGACAAAAACACTTCTAAAAATGTTCCCACCCACATCATACCCTATTTTATCTGCCACAACACTTCCTCGCACAATTGCCAACAAAATATTCGAACCTGAAATTTTTTTTTCTTTAAAAATATACTCACAAATACTGGTCATAAAATGTAATAAATAATTTATTGTCACCAGAAATTGGATCACAAAATTCGCTCACATAAATGGGTTTAGGGGTGGAAAAAATACCTCCTTTTTTATTTGTAGAATTTGAATGTGTAAAGGCTCCTTAATTTGGATGTTATGTTACATCTTTCTAAGCTTATACATGAATGGTGAATGTTATGTCGTTTAGGGTTGAAGATGACAATACCGTTGGTTGGAACTTCCTTAAAAAGAAAAAAAAATATTGGGTCGGCATTAATCCGATAAATATACTGTGGTAAATTCAGCAGGGCTATTTGGGAGTAGGTAGAGAATGTCAAAGCAAGCAACGAAATTAGCCTTGATTGTTGCAGTGTACCTATTCCACTCGATCATCCTCATGCTCATCTCCATCTGTCAGACATTGTTTTAAAAAAAGGTTCTGTAATTACTTGTGTCAACATGCTCCATTTCAAAGGCGGAAGAAATACCACTGACAGTCATAATTTAAGAAAGCAAATGGAACACTGGTTGTTTGAGTTGTTCAGCTCTTTTAAAGAGTATTTGCTCCCGGAAGCGATTCCAATCAATCGTTCAGTGTCAGTTCAAAGTGATTACTTTCAAAGGCATATGCAGCAGCCTGACCAGAAGAGATTCAGTTAAAGTATTTTTGTAAATCTTTTTAGTGCTCCTCAACAGCAACAGTTCATTTGATTTCAGGAAGGTATTTTCTTCGTCGTCATCAAATGAATGGATAACATTTCATTGGATGTGTTAGAGCGATTAAGGAAATTGCTGTTAATGGATTGAATTATTTATTTGAAATTTTGCAACGAGAAACATTAATATTTGAGTATTCCACTTCGTTGAACAAAATTCGGGGTACATTCAATCTATAGATTGCTTCGGTAATGAAATGTTGTTCCATTGAGTTTGTTATTTATAGAAAAAAGCCCTCAGAACTGGTTTGCTAAATGAAGGAAAATTGGCTTTAATGCTAAGGTGCCTCACAGGAACTAATTCAGGATTCATTAGTGCTCATGTTCCGCAATTTTGGCTTTAATATGCAGATCTTGAGAAAGTGGCACGAAAGCTAAAAAGTTGCTTTTTCTCAACGAAGACGAGATAATCTCCGCCGACAGAAAATAAAAGAAAGAGAACAGGTTATAGTAAGAAATTCTAAAAAATAAAATGAAAATAAATAAAAAACATAAATAAAGGCTGCAGTCCGCTTGGGTGAACTGTTGGATAGGATACCCTAATCATATTCCTATCCTTCATAAAGTGGGCGTGGCAAAAATCTTAGTTTGGCTGAATTGTTGAGAACGATCTACATATTTTGTTATACAATATTTAAGGATTTTATCCAAAAACATTTTTTTTGTTAAAAAAGCACCCCTTAAAAGTGGTCACAGCAGAAAACTCTATACAATGGAATTGTTCAAAACGACTTTATCTACAAACTTTGCGAAGAATAAAACTTTCATTTACATTGATTTCTTCAATAAAACGGTTTTTTCAAATATCGGCCGATTTGAAAAAAATTTACTTTCGCCCATTTAAGGCCCCTAAAGACAATGTTTTACAAATTTCAGCTTTCTAGCTCAGAATTCGATTTTTTTAATATTTTTTTTTTGTTTGATAATAAAACTTGATTATTTCGGGTCCCTAGAGAGTATATGGTTTAAATCTAAGCTTTCCAGCTCGAGTTTTAAGGCTTCATTTTTGCCGACGGACGGGAGGACGGACATGGCTAAATCGACATTACTATCGATGCTGGTCACGAATATAGTAACTTTTAGAGGTCTAGGGGCAATATTAAGGTATAATACAAAATATGAGACAAAATTAGTATACCCCTAGAATAGGGCATAAGAATACATGGCCTTAAGCCAAGCCTAGCCAACCATTTGTGTGTGTGCGAAGTGGAAGGTACCTCTACAATTTTAAGCTGACTTCAAACGTCAAATGATACTATTGAATGTTTTCCAAACTTTCGCAAGAGGTGGGGCGTAAGAAAAATACTTTTGTGTTACTGGGCGCCGGCATGATAGGAACCTATTACTCCCATTTAGTAGTTCAACGAACTAACCACTGAGCCACTGCGCCCACATTTGAGAAGTCAACTGGGAAATAATCTCGACTTGTAGCTTTTTATTGTTTGCCTAAGGCTATATTCATTTGGACTCATTGTTTGTAACCTACCTTAATATTGGTCGTTACTATAGCCGTGTTTCTTTGCACGCGGATATAGGGATGACATCAGAAAACGACCATCGCCGCTTAAGAATTCATCAAAAAAAACTTGGCAGCACACATGCACCTATGACGTTTATTAGTGAAACAGCTGTAAGTTGAATTAAGAAATTTGTATTGAAAATCGTGAAATTCAAAAATATTAATTTCCCACAGTTGAAATTAATGCCAAACATATTCTAAAATTATAGAAAACAGTTTCACATTCACAGATTTACTAAATTTTGAAAAAAAATAATAATAAAATCCCGAACAAAATATTCGGCGGGATGTGTCAGTGGTCGACTGGATGTCAAACTTTGACATTTCCTGAAAAATTCATCGCTACGATTCATCAAAAACGAAGAAAATGGGTTTTGGAAGCACTGTTTATCCCCGCTAAATGACTTAGCGGCGATAGCTATCCCCGCTAAAGTTAGCGTATATAGGATAAGTTGTTGTTGTATTTTACATGCAAATTGAAAATTATCCCTATATCCGCGTGCAAAGAAACACGGCTTATATTTGCAACCAGCACCGAAAAATGTATCGATCGAAATTTTCGATGTCCGTCCATCTCTCACTTATTTTAAGTCCCCTAGGTTAGGTTAGATTAGGCCAAAGCCGACACACTTAGACCAATAAAAGGTACACTGTGGTACCACGTGGATCTTTTTTCTTCCTACTCATTGAACCAGTTGGAGCTTTTAATAAAGGTTGAAAAACTTTTTTCATGCAGAGAAGATGGTGAATTGTATTCGTCGTCTAAGCAGCTTCTGCGGAAGTAATTTGTATATATGCCGAGCCTTGTGCATGCTTGCCTATGAGACGGTGTAGGGTGATGACACTAATTGTAGCACCAATGTACAGTCTGTATAGAGAGATAAAACACTTAGAACGTTTCTGATCCAGCTTTAATCAAAGCTGTTTTATCGCTAGAAAAGTATTAACCAGCTTTAACCAAAGCTGTTTTGTCGCTAGACAAGTAGGGATCATGACTTAATCTCGAATGACAAAAATTTCGAATGCAAAAAATTTCGAAAAAACTATTTTTTAATTTAGAATGCCAAAATCTCGAATGCACAAAAATCTCGAATAGACAAAAATCTCGAAAGAGGATATCTCGAAAAAAATCTCGAAAAAAAAAGTTAATTCGAGATTTTTTTCTTACTACCTATTTAAAGAGTTCACACTTAAAGGAAATGCACTACATATTTAGTTTATTCAGCAATTTATTTTTTTCGATAAATTACCAACAACAAATCCATATTTAACAAAAAAAAAACATTATACAAAGTTGTAAAAATTCCAATAGTAAATACGGTGCCGTGAAATAACGCCGAATTATGAAAGCGAAATAACGCTGAATTTCCATGTTCGGTATTTACCGAAGTGAAATAAAGCCGAATCGGCCTTGTTTCGCTATTAATTTATTTACACAATCAGATAAAGATTCCTAACCGTTTTCAGATTTGCATCCCTGAAAACCTCGCACCTACTCCAAATCAAACAGTGACCCCAAGCAAGGGGGTTGCAGGGGTCAGCATACACACAGACAACCACCGCCATCTTGGTTGTCTGTTGACAGTCAACTTTTCGCTTAAGGTTGTGTTTGGCAATACCGAATTTTGAATTACAACCAAGAGACAACTCAACTGTTTTACACAATAGGGGCATTACTGATTACTGATTTCTTATCTACTGAACCAATAAATGTGTTAATATATCAAAATATTTTTATTTATTTCGGCTTATTTCGTTTTACCAACACATATTTGTTCTACAAAAATATCGCTTCTGTTCAATAATCTCCATTTCCTAATTATTTGTTGCAGTTGCAGTTTGTTGTTATTGAGTGTATTCACTCTTACAATCCATTCGAAATTCGAATGTATCTGTCTCTATCGAAACTAAATTGAACGAATGATGATTGGTGTTTTTGATTGTATTGAAATTGAATGGAGCAATACAATACTCCCATGTCCCATCTGTCATTGATTGATTGAATGATTGATTGAAATGACCGAATCATTTTTTCAACCAATACTTGAACGATTCGATCATTAAATTTGAACGATTGACACAGCTCTACTAGCCATGTCCGTCCGTCCGTCCGTCCGTCCGTCTGTAGCCAAAAATTAGGCCTTTAAACTGGACCTAGAGAGCTGAAATTTTAACCATATACTCTCTAGGGTCCCGAAATAATCAAGTTTATGAATTTTTGAAATCCGCCCACAGACACGCCCACAAACTCAAAAAAAACAAATTTTGGAAAAAATTGAATTTTGAGCTAGAAAGCTGAAATCTTTTATATATGATCTATGACTCCTAAAACTGTTCGGGATAAAAAATTTTCAAAATCCGCCCACTGACACGCCCACAAATAAATAAAATAATTTTTGTATACCCTATTCTAAGGGGATATTAATTTTTGAAAATCCAAAGTTTCAGCTAGGGAGCTGAAATTTATAGTATATACTCTCTATGGGCTCTTTATGCTCATGTGTAAATATTTTCAAAATCCGCCCACTGACACGCCCACAATTAATTTTTTTTTTTTTTTTAATTCAAAGTTTGAGCTAGGGAGCTGAAATTTATAATATATACTCTCTAGAGGCCCTTTATTCTCATGTGTTAATTTTTTTTAAATCCGCCTACTGACACGCCCACAATTAAATAAAACAATTTTATTGAAACACCCAAGTTTGAGCTAGGCAGCTTTTTTTTTTTGATAAAATCCTTTAAATGTTATATAACAAAATATGTAGAGCGTTCTTAACAATTCAACCATACTTAGACTTTTGTCACGCCCACTTATGAGGGATAGGAATAAGAATAGGGTATCCAACAGTTCGCCCAAGCGGACTCCGCTATCTCCGTGAAAGATGATCGGCAGTCTAGTACTACGATGAAGTTTGTAAAGACAGAATCCAAAGATTTTATTGCAGCTTGACTGTCTGAGAATATTCGGATCTCCTTATCGGATACCCGTCCCCTTAGCCACAATAGGGCTTCTTTAATCGCATTATTTCCACATAAAACATAATGCAGTGATTTGGGAGACGAAAAGAGAGGCTGAGGTTTAACCTGTCAGATCGATTTATCTTCGAAAATTGGGCCTTTCTCCCATTATAAGGGTACTGCAACAACAGAAAAAAATCCCTTTAGCGTAAGCAAATTATATATAAAAAAAAAATTATATGGATGAAAGTGAAATCAGGCCAACCTTTGACGAATGCACTTACCCAAAGCACAATAAGGCCAACTGTTGAAATAAAATATCGCACCTACTCCAAATCAAACACTGACCCCAAGCAGGGGGGTTGCAGGTGGGCCGCACCCTCCCCCCATAGGAATTGCACTGTTTATGGGATCTACTTGTGATTTCGCGACTCATCCCATAACAGTGTAATGCGTATGGCGCTAGGAGGACATGTTAAGGCCAGTATTCGATTTTGAGTAGGTGCAAGGCAAATTGTTGGAAATAGCACCAATGGAAAGTGAAATAATGCCAAACGTTAAAATTCTACTTTATTTAAACAGATAGATAGATAGATAATTTATTTTCGTATTGGAATTTACATTTGGTGGAGCACCACGCAGTTTACAAACAGAGATTTGATATTTATATTATATCTTTCTACTGAACAATTAATTTTAAATCATGACTACAAAATAATATTATACAATGATATATTTCGAAGAGAAATTACATTAAAAACCTTCAATACAAATAGAATTAAAAAAAGGGAAAGGGAACCTTAAACAATTTTAAATAATATATAACAAATAATAAGATATGACAATAAACAAATAATAAATAATGCATACAAAAGTAATAAATAACAAATAATAAATAACAATAATAAATTACAGGTATAATTAATAACAAAAAATGATTTTTGATACACAAGAAACATTTTAAACAAATGATTAAACATTTACTTGGTTGATCAGTGGACTTTCGGAGATCTCACAGTTGCGGAGGAATTTGGTGGTTAGCTTTGTAATTCGATCTTGAATCAGTCAACATTTGCTCTGGTATGAAGATCAGCGGTTGAGTGATGTGGGGGAAGATTAAGCATCATTTTAAGGGTTTTTTGTGAAACTTGTAGTTTGAATTGCCCCATACTTGGAAACCATATAAAAGAATTGACTGAAAAATTATATTTTAACATTTTAAATAATAACGATCTTGTTGGGTTTGTTCAATAAAGATTTTCTGTTTATGAGACGAACATGCACAAATTTGGCCTTATTTCTTTTGGCGTTATTTCACTCCACCACTTAATTAAGGTAAGTGAATAAATGAAAAAGATGATAATTTTAAATGATCTTTTTTTTATAATCAAATTTTTGGTACGAACATTATAAAATTGGTGCATTATATTTTATAAAGAGCAATGTTGCGACCTTTTCAGGATTCAGCCTGCATCGCAGAGATTCATAAATAAGTCCTGGGTTACTAAATAATTGTTCACTTGGAACACTGTCTTTGAAAGACCACATTTTGAACTTACTTCGATTAGCGCTCCACCAATTAAGAGGACTGTAGGATACATTTATCCGATTGTTATTGCAATGCGAATGCAATTACTTCGTAAGCCTAGCACCGGGGCTAATATTGTCAGATGTCTCCGCTTAGATTACATCTTCATCAATCAAGCATCATGGCAAGATTGCTTTTTAAGCATGACTTGCTAGCCATACCGGATGCCGCTGGTTGTTCTGTATCCGTAGACTCAACCCTAAGTCTAGACGGAGGCGTGTAAGCAGTATTATACATGTTTATTGTAGAGTACAAGAAAGATTTTAGGATATTGATGTGTGTGGTCGACATCTCATAGGCTTTGTATTTGTTTGATTACTTTCATAAAAAGAGTTGTCATGCAGTTCCCTAGGCGTTTTCATGTTGACATTAATTAATTAAAACAAAATAATAAAATAATTTAAATGGAAAAAAGGTCTCAGAATTTGTTTTTATTTGTTTGCTTTGCTTTACATTTCTTATTCTTTATTACGATCTTTCTCTGACGTGGCACAACCAACAGTACTCAACTTTGAAATATAGCCTATATAGAACCTGGCCGCTTTCAGTCAACACGCACTGTCTATTTCCTAATGAATATTCTTTTGGTATGGTGATAAAATTTACAGAAATCGACCGCAATAAACATCGTTTAATGCGTTAAAATCCCTTAAACAAGATGCCAATAATATCTATCTAAATAGCCATCTGATTATTTCTGTTAAATTTAGTGTAACATCTATCACCATTCCCGTAATGTCGAAAATATTCAACTAATTGATTTTTATTTTCTGCATATCAAGGAAAATATTTTGTTGGTAAATATTTCCTTTTTCTCCTCACACTTCTGTGCAAAATTTCCGGTGCCATGGTTGTGGCGAAGGAGGATGACAGTCAAATCATCGTAATATATTTTTCGCAACATTTACTCGGATGTCCGTGGTGTAGGAAACGGAGCCAAACTGGAAAGAAAATACTAAAATAAGGTTGGAGGTGGGAAAGCATTGACATACTCACTTACATTCGAATGCTGCTTGCGTGTTGCGTGTTCCAGCCAGCATTATCGACAATGTGATAATGTAGGTATGTACATACACATACGAGTATATACCTATGTTAGGTATTTGTTTTACGCTTTTCCTGAAAATATATACCTAGATGTATAAATTGTTTATTCAGTCATAAAGATAAGGTCATTGAGTGTTGTAATGCACAGCATAGAAGAATATTTCAATTTTCAGCTTTCATTAGCGAGTTTTTAGGCCTGCCTCTATTTCGCGATGGTATAGGAGTGTTGGTCGACTTTTTAATGGGGTTCTTAGGATCTCTCTTTGAAACATGACATTTTCTTAGAGACATGTAGATTCTTTGACATGAGCGCTTCCTGGGATCTCTTCAAGTTAACGAATTTATAATATGAGTTGTTTTGGTACCAGAAAAAAAAATATTAGGCATTAACGGCCCATAAAGGGCCTAAAACCTAGCTTCTCCAACCAATTTCTTTGCGAAGTGGATGGGACCTACAATTTTACGCCGAACCCAAACGGAAAAAAAACTCAAGATGTTGCTTTTCCCCGGCGGGAATTGAACCGGGGACCTTTCGATTAGTAGTCCGACACACTAACTTTGAAATTACTTTGAAATTAATTTTTTATTCATTGTTAAATATCTACTTACATACCAGACATAAATGATTAAATCTAGCTTAAAATTAACAGCATACTTATTCTTATTTATTGGTCCTTATGCGGACGCTCTAAACTTAACTATAACTTTATAATTATTGCCTTTCGGCCTAAAAACTATTTTACAAACTAATCTTACATATTATATTCCTCGAGAAAATTTAATAAAACTCGCTATCATTATTGAGATTTTATATTTCTATATAAAACAAACTAACTACCTATTCTACTTACTTAAACTACTTAACATATTTTAACTATAACTAGGATTCTGAGCACTCGTTGCCTTGCGCTAACTGAAGCCTTACAGCGTCAATCTTCTCCCGGAAGCACTACCACAAGTTGACCAGCCCGGCCTCTCCCATAAACGCTCTAACGCTAACTTCATCTACCTTATAAACTAAGATGATGTTACCTAGAGTAACGCACCGTCTTGGGAGGGCATGTTGACCCCTCCCCCCTCAAAAAGCCACCAAAATTCGGCAAATTGTTTTTACGTATCGAATTTATCCCTCTCCGCTATTGCGGTACTAAAACGTAGGAGCTCATGAGCATTGGCGACGTCCTCGCCTCCGATGAGAAGCTTATCTCTCGCGCTGCGGTAGCGATGGTATAATACCGGGATACCATCCCTCGTCTGTACCAGCCCTTTTGCATCAATATGGATAAATGCCTCCGGCGGAATAAAGCCAGACCGGAGCCAGCCAATGGAGTTGTGAACAAGATTGTTTCCGTCACTGAAAGTTGATTTTCAACTTCCAGTCGTCGCAATATCCCTTAATTTGATCGAAGTCACGCTGCAAAAGAATGTTAATGACCTCGATTTTAGGACCTGATCTGTATGCCACCAAATCGTCGGAAAACGCCATAGTATGTCTGAGTGAACTCACCAGATCACTCATGTAAATGTTAAACAGGATCGGAGAATTGACCGCCCCCTGCTGTAAACCGTTTTTAATTTCAAAGACTCTGCTCGAAGTCACGTTGCCACATTTGACAACGAACTTCTTTCCCATAAGCATATTATAAATTACATATAGCAAAGGTTTGTGCATCCCCCGCCTGGTCAACTTGCAGAAAAGTCCCTCTAACCAAGCCATACGGTCCGACACACTAACCATTGAGCCACTGCGCCCGATATTTGGTACCAGATCCAAATGCAAACCTCCTTCAATTGAAGTTTGATAAAATTCCGAAATATATTAATTTTCATTATACGCTTTGTGTGCGTGATTTTATTATCAATAGTCCTTTCTTGCAGTAATGATCTATCGCACGTAAAATAGTAAGAATAGAGCCAAATTCTCCTGTGCAAAAACCGTTTATGCTTACTCTTAAAAATATTTAATTTTCTTAAAAAGAAAAGCGTCGTCTTCAAAAACTCTGTCGCGACTAACTTGTAACATCTTTCTTAACAAAGCATAATGCTATAATGATAATAATACTCTTAACATCTTTCCTCTCATCTATTATCTGTCATGAGAAACTAACCCAGTTAATGATTGTATTCAAAACTACACTTAACTAAGCAATTCCTATAACTGTCAATAGAGGCAGATACACGTACAGTCATTGAATGGGGTTAGCTGAAGACAATATCTATCGAATGTGTAACTACTTACCAAAAACACGTCTATATTTCCTAGGTTAACCCTACCTCGAATAATATTACTTTTATCTCGTCCAAAGACTACACCGAACTTATTAATAAGTCCGTCTTCATCAGCGAGTTTTAAATCAAAACGAAAAGGGTACTCCGACCTGTCAGGCAATCTACTCAAATCTTATCTACATCTAACAAGCCAGCAATGCAAACTAATGAAATCTTAAAGTATGCCAAGTTCTTACTTTCCGTGAAAAAAAGTAATACTTATTTCAATCGATTGGTAAGTTTGAGAGCAATGTGCTTTATTTAATGGGCCGACCCGTGAAGAGCCCCTGCCTGAGACACTGTAGTCTTCTATCCTCTGCGATCCGGGCACGCTGGTTGTAGTTCTCCAGCACCTCTAGCATCCGCAGTGGCTTGGTCTTTAAAATGGAGGTTCGGTCTTCCTCGATTTCTCGATCCTGGGGGCTGTGAGTCGAACATCCGCTTTGGTGGAGCATTATTGTCCATTCGCAAAATGTGGCCGAACCAATGTTATCGGTGTGATTTCTCTTTTTGGACTACATCCACATCTTGGTACAGCTCATAGAGTTTACAGTTGTATCTTTTTCGCCCTCCTAGCACACAAACCCAAATATCCGACCGAGTATTTATCTTTCAAAAGATCCCAATATTAGCTCTCCTTTCCTACTTATCGTCCAGCACATATTGGTTTATTCCGACGGAGAGAATGCAGAAGAGTGTAGATAAAAGCTACTATGTGATATCCAACAAATACTAGACTGGCTGAAAATTAACAAGTTGAAACTTAACGAGAACAAAACGAAATTAATGGAGATAAACACTAACAACGAAACAGCAATAGAAATTAATAATAAACAAATCGAAAATGTGAGTCGGATAAAATACCTTGACATAATTATCGATAAGGAGATGAAATTTGCTGAGCACATCGATTACATGTGCAAAAAGATTGGTAAAAATATCGGTTTTTTCAAGGGGATACGAAGAAAGATGGATTGCCTTTTTTTTTTTTTTCTTAATACACTATCAGCTCTGTGTCGTGGAGTGCTTAAAGCAAGCAACTATCACGAGCAGAAATTGTCGGCACTAAAAGTGCTCTCATAGGCTCATCATTTAGTGCAGGTGTTAGTAAGGACAAAACAATTAAAAATACAATAATTATGTACCTATAAAATACTAACACAGACACAAAATAATGCAAACAATTTAAGCCATTAAAGCATTATTACGCAAAATATTTTTTAGCTTAATTTTACTAACATGCAAGTCAATCACATGATCATTTAGATTATAGATTCTACTCATGCGACTAATAGGCTCATGCTTCCCATAATTCGTTCTATGATGGGGGCTAAACAATAATTCAGCACTGCGCAAATTATGGGCACCACCACGAAAATTAAAGCCAATAGACGACAGCAAGTCAGGTGCATCTATTTGACCGGATATAAGCTGCTGTCAAAAAATGATATCGCTATTAAGCCTTCGTTGAGAAAGGGGTAACATTTGAAGAAGCTTAATACGCTGACTGTAAGGAGGAAGGTTAAAAGGATCATCCCATGGAAGTCCTCTAAGTGCAAATCGAATAAATTTACGTTGAATGGCCTCTATTTGATTTGAATGAATGTTGTAGAACGGCGTCCAAACTTGTGAAGCATACTCTAGAATTGTACGGACAAAACAATTGTACAATGACATAGTAACGTATGGGTCATTAAATTATTTCGCCCACCTTTTTACGAAGCCCAGCATAGAATTAGATTTATTAATAATAAAATTGATATGCTTGGCAAAAACCAGTTTGGGATCGAAATAAACCCCAAGATCCTTAAAATAATCAACATTACAA
The DNA here is from genome assembly GCA_949715645.1 of Portevinia maculata. NCBI lineage: Eukaryota > Metazoa > Arthropoda > Insecta > Diptera > Syrphidae > Portevinia > Portevinia maculata. The sequence goes on along the minus strand of OX454526.1, from coordinate 34,901,022 downwards.
AGAATATGTTGAGACAAAGAATATTGAAAGGTGGAAGGTATATTCTTTCTAGAGAATGTCATATGTTGACATTTAGTAGGGTTCAGGGATAAACCGTTTTTATCACACCAATTGGCGAAGCTATTAATGTCCGATTGAAGAAAAATTCTATCTTGCTGACTAGTGATAGATTTAAATATTTTCATATCATCAGCGTAGATCAGGATATTACTGTGATTTATACATGCTTTAACATCATTAATGGCTAGTATAAATAGAATTGGTCCGAGGTGACTACCTTGGGGAACTCCAGACTCAGCTGTAAAAGATACAGATAGCGATCCTCTAAATTTGACTTGATAAACCCTTGATCTAAGGTATGAATTAACCCATTTTATGAAACTTCGTGGGAAACCAAAAGCCCTGAGCTTAAACTCGATTATTTCATGGGACAGCTGGTCGAAAGCCTTAGAGAAGTCAGTGTATATGCAATCCATTTCGTCCTTATTCTCTAAGGCATTAGAACAATCATGCAAGAAACTTAACAGATTAGTGACAGTGGATCTGTTTCTTACAAATCCATGCTGTTCATTACAAATTAAATTGCGACAAAGAAATATTAACTTTTCGCAAACAATTTATTCAAAAAGCTTAGGGATATACGAAAGCTTTGAAATAGGCCTATAATTAGTGATATCACCACGTTCGCCTTTTTTAAATACAGGTGTGATAAAAGCACTTTTCCATACATAAGGGAATTTACCAGTACTAATGGACAATTCAAACAGATATCTAAGATATGGAGCAATTGCATGACTACATTTTTTTAAGAACGATCGGTGCAATGCCATCAGGACCTGATGAATAATCATTCTTCAGAGAAGAAATAAATTTTAAAATTGTTTCCAAGTCAAATGAGAAGCTACTAAAACTTATTTGGGAACAGCTAGTTAGATAACTAAAATATTGCTCATCGATGTGAAGAGGGGTCACCCTAAACGACTTACTGAAATAATCTGCAAACATATTGCTTGCATCTAGCGAATCAGCAGTTGTAGAGCTATTGTAAGTAAGTTTCGATGGATAACCATCGGTTTTTTTCTTAGAATTAACAAACCCCCAAAAAACTTTGGGGTCCAATTTTAGAGAGCATTCAATTTTACTTATATAGTCAATATATAAGTTGCAGGATAAAGATTTGAATTCGTTGAATAGTGTAAGATAGAGCTCAAGATCTGAATGGCGGAGACTTTTTAAATAGTTCTTCCAAGCCCTATTACGTCTGTTTCGTATTGATTTGAGCTCTTTAGTGTACCAAGGATGGGACGTTTTCAGATTCCTAGAGGATTTCACAGGAATCACTTTTTTCATGCATTTATCCATCGCCTTACTGCGATAATAATATATAACACCATTATAAGGCCGCATTTCGAATATTGTTCTACAATAACATATTCATGCTGCAATCAAAGTCAGATAGAGAGACTCCAAAAACTCCAAAATAAAGCAATGAGAAGTATTCTTAGATGCAATAGATTCACATCTATAAGATACATGTTGGATGCGCTCAAGTGGTTAGACGTAAGAGAAAGCTTGGAACTAGACACGCTAATAGCAGTTTTTTTTTAAATGAAGTAGGGTGCTGCACCAAGCTACCTAACAAGTGGAATGACAAGGGTTGGAGAAGCACAACCGTACCAATTGAGAAACTTCAATGACATCAGGGTAAATCGCCAGATTTCAGCAGCCGCTGGCAACACGCTCTTGTACAAGGGAATACTTTTATTTAACAACTTGCCAAATCAAAAAAAAACGAAACTAATTTCAGAGTATTTAAATATGGTGCAGGGAAATAACTTCACGGGCAATAACTTCACATGGGCAATAACTTCACCTCGAGTGGGCAATACCTTCACTTTTTTTTTGTAAAGTTATTGCCCACTGATGGTGAGCAATAACTTCACCCAAAATTTTGTGAAGTTATTTCCCACCTATAATTTGAGAATTTGTCTATTATAACTAAAGACCCTTGCACCCACTCCAAATCAAACAGTGACCCCAACCAGGGGGGTTGCAGGGGGCAGCATGCCCCCCCCCCCCCATATGCATTGCACTGTTTATGGGATTAGTTGCGAAATCACAAGTAGATTCACAAAAAAAAGTGAAATTATTGCCCACTCGAGGTGAAGTTATTGCCCAGGTGAAGTTATTGCCCGTGAAGTTATTTCCCTGCACCTTTAAATATAGATGCATACATTTTGTAAAACATAATAGGTGACTCACTTAAGAATTTAACTGTTAACAAAGTATTTGTCTATTCTATAATAACATTTTTAATATTTAAACTTAAAATTTTGATTTTTGTAAAGTATATTTTTTACTAATATATATGAATTGCTACGACTAATACTACCATTTGAACATCAGAGCCTAGTTCACGACAAGGGCAGGTGAAAAGTATCCTACTTATTGTAGAGATAGCGCGTAGTCAAATCAATCAATCAATCAATCAATCGTCACCATAAAGCAGGACTGGCAGAATTAAGGTTCAATAGAGCATGCAATTTGTTTTTCGAGTGAGCGGGACCCCAACAAATATTGAAGAAAGCCCAAAAAATGGGGCTAAATAAAAAATGGCCCCAAATTGTTTGCACAAAAACTTAATCATAATGAAAAATTACCAAGAACAAATGATAAAGGACCGCAAAGCATGCCACCCAGGTACTGTCATCTGTTGAACTATTTCATATCTTTTGAACTTTGAAGCACGCCACCTAGCAGCGCCCCAAGCACCTGTATGTGAGTCCTAATGCAGACTGGTGTATGAGCCGAAGAAATGTCCAGATTTTTAAACCCTTTTACCCGCGAACTGATACTGTTTCCTGTTGAATTATTTATGAGCTTTAAGGTAAAATAAATAAATAAATATTAGGCATAAATCGGAGAAGCTTCTCATGGCAATTGATACTCTTGGATGTTTGTCAGACGTTCGCAAGAGATGAGGTTTGAGGTATAGGTTAAAAAAGTATTAGGACATATGCAACCCCCCTGCTTACGGTCGCTGTTTAATTTGACGTAGCGAGGTTGGGGTAAGTGCTGTGTTGGGTATATTATTGAAATTTTTTCAGTTCTGAGTTGTTTTGAATGAAGAACCATATCCTACAGTTGCTATCACGAAAAATTCTCAAATTATAGGAGGGAAATAACTTCACATTATGATACATGAAGTTATTTCCTTACCTCATATGGCTGGGCTGTGTCTTTTATTTCCTTCATTGGACAAACCTACTGTTTCATTAAAAATATAAATTCTGATGGCAGCGTAGTTACAAGTCCGTTGGAAATGTAAATAATAACTGACATTTTTTGCTGTGTATACAGATATGTAAATAAGTTATTTCTGTGTATTATTAATCGAAATTGGTTTTTGTTGTTTTGTTTTGTTGTTTAAATAAATCCTTTTTCTGAAGTGGAAAATGTATTTTAATTTTTGGCGATACTTTACATAAATGAGTAAGCCATGCAATGCAATGAGTTGTAATCGAATTCATGCTCCAGAAAGTCAACGTCGATAAAGGTTCTCTTTTTAAAAAAGATTAATCTGACATTTAATTTTTCACCTCGTTGAATTACGATTACATCTGATATGAATTGCCTTGCCCATAAATTAAAAAAAAATCTCCCGAAATTCGTAGGCATTTCAGCAAATTTAAGATGTATTTTATTCTATACAAGGAAGCGTATTATAATGTGATTCGATATTCTGAAAATTAATCGCTTAAAAACGCTTAGGATGGGAGTTCAGCCGAATAGTTATTACAAAAGAAACACTAACTTGTATCCTTGTTTATAAAACCACGTTAACACAAGCAAATTCAGGATTCAATTTGAATTGTCTTTTAGTGCATGCACTAATATTAGAATTGGATAGCATATAACTGTTAGACAAAAGTTGCACGCAGTTGCCTCTGTAATTATCAACTTTTTAAACGATTTGTACACGCGAACATTTGTTTTGGTTGCGGTTAGATTCTACATATACTCGTAGCAACAATCTAATTTTATGTTTTTCGATATTCTGAAAATTAATTGTTCAAAAATGCTTAGGATGAGAATAGTTATTAGAAACTGTATTTTATACGATGTAAGCACAAACAAATTCAAGGTTCAATGAGTGTCTTCAAGTGTATAGATATTAGAATTTCATGAATAGAAAACGTGTCGAGTTACTGTAAGACAAAAATTGCATGCAAGTGACTCTGTTTTTATCAACTTTTTAAACGATTTGTACACGAGAACAATTGGTTTGGTCGCGGTTAAGTTCAAAATGCCTCGTGTTCAATTTCGGTTAATGTGTTAGATTTTATGACTTTGAAAGGATAGGTATGCTTAAAACTTTATCATATTGCAGTATGCCATGAAAATCCGCACTACAAACACTGTATTGATTGAACATGCAGAATATTCATAACTAGATAGTTGCCTTGAAAAATATTATCCTTCGCCGAACGAGCTATAAGGAAACTGAATTCCAAATTCGTGTCAAGAGGTCATTTAAAAAAATATTTATTTTCATCCGAAATATATCAGCATTTCGGTTATCGCCGGAGTTTTCCCGGAAGAACTACTTAATTTGGTTAACTTAATATGGCAAAAAAACAAAAATTGAAACAGATTGCGTGAGTGTCGGGACTCACGTCAACACAATGTAAATACAAAATTATTTCATACTATATGGCAGTTCTTTTCTTATTCCAAATATTATGGATTTTACATTCCCCAACATTCTTAATGATAAATGATAAATTGATATCAGCGCAACTGTATCCAGCGTAACGACTACTACTTCTGGCACTCCAAGTCTGATTAAGTCCATTTTACCGTTTTTTTTTTGTTTAGAAATCTATATATCGTATGAATATAATAGTTATTCCTCTTCAGTACAAATTAACGTTCAACAATAAAATCCCCAAATTTTGCGTGTTTCGGTTAAGGACAAATAGTTAAGTTATTTGTTACCGCGGAGAGTGCAGTTGATACTGTCATATTCAAAGGAGAGATCAGACGAACCCATTCAAAAAGATAATATCAATCAACGTTTCTATAAAATCACAACAAAGAGGCAGGCCTAAAAAACTTCTGGGCCACACAAATGCAATATTGCCAATATTTTATTAGCCTCAGTAATTAAGTGATCCGAAATCGGGAAGCCCGCCAATGTTTGTTGAGGTCGAAACTCTGAACCCGAACGTGGAAACCCTGCATGAGGCACCAATGGTCCAACGTCCATTGGTAGTGCCGGATTCCTACCGGTTAAAACCACCTCCCTTCCCGAACAGCCCGATTCGTTTCCCCGGGGAACCGCCGTAAAACATTACTTCGCGCGGGTCTGTATGAAGACTTAGCTTGTTGCTCTATTGTTGGAACTATTAGCTTTCCGTTGGCGTTCTAAGCGTCTAAGATCGCTGAGTATACGCACCGCCACGTTACTTACAGCGGCCCAGTTTTCGTCATTCCGAAGCATATAGTTTACGACATTATTGGGAGTGGGCCACTCTCTGAATTGGTCCCGTAGCGAGATTTTTTCGGCTTCGTACCGTTGGCAATGGAAAAACACGTGTTCCGCGTTTTCAGAAACATTTTCGCAATGCCGGCAATTTGGGCTGGTTTCATCTCCGCGTTTAAAGAGATATTCTCTCTAACAGCCATGACCAGTCAAAAACTGAGTCAGATGGAAGTTTGTTTCACCATGTTCTCTTTTGATCCATACATCGATCACTGGTGTAAGCCTCTGCGTCCATCTTCCCTTTAACGATTCATTCTATTATGGTTGCCAAGTTGCTATACTCAGACTCCTTTCATATTTTCTTTTGTCGTTATCTACCCGACCATTTCGGACTCGCTCGCTTTTTAATTTTACCATTTCTTCAGCATGTATATCGATAGGTAACATTAAAGATACGACGCGTATAGCATCGTTCGAAACTCTTCGAAACGCACAGGCGACTCTTAGTGCGCTAAGACGGTGGACAGATTTGACTCCCCTCATGTAAGACTTAACTTTCGTTGCACTTGACCATATTTCTATAGCATACATGAGAATTGAACTGGCAGTTCCTGCAAGAAGAAGTCTCTTTGTTTGTTTCGGCCCCCCGATGTTACTCATCAGCCTTGAAAGCGCGCTAACAGTTTTTGATAACTTTTTGCATACATATTCAAGATGATGTTTAAAGCTATAACTATAATTACTCCGAGGTACTTAATAAACGGTTAGGAAACTACCTCTTGCTCTCGTACTCTAAGCGTTATCGTTTCCTGCCTTTCCTACTCGTAATAAGTACCTACTGCTCCCGTTTTGTGGTCGGCGAGTGCGGAACAGTAGGGATGCAGATCATCGATGAAGAAGGAAGAACAAATTTGTTACCTACGAGTATTTCTCAACATGAATCTATATTAACCCGAATAGTGCTGTAATTATTTTGTTCGAATTTTTCAACCAAACTCATACGGATTTTAGACTAGACATCCCTGAGTCCGAAATTGTTACTATTTCAGTTTTACCTGCGCAGGTAATACAGGTAAGACAATTTCTGTGCTGTGACCATATGGTTACGCTGGCACTGCTAGGGCACGTGTTTAGGATTACCTGAAAAATCAAAGCTTTAGTAGTTATTAAAGTCAAAAGTCAACAAAAACTACTTATGTTCGATGTGAAAGTGTTGAAAACATTTAACACAATATTGCATTTCATATAGCACGTAGAGGAGAGGGGGGCACATTTGAACGTGGGGTACCTTTGAACAGCACTAATAAATTCTTATTAAAAAAATATATGAGAACGTAAACTAAATTTTTATCCTGGCAATATTGTTTTCTTTAGACGTCAACAGCTTTCGGTCATCTTTTCAGTAGTCGCTTGAAACTCGCTCGTGGTGGATGTTTTAATGCTGTATTTCCAACTTTTTTTTTTTTTTCTTTGTAAGAGTATACATACTCATAACACTTTTACAATTATCACCTGCGCAACGTCTTCTTTTTACAAGTCGACCTACCTGTAAACAAGTTGCCGCAGTTAAAGAAAAAGGGCAGGCCTCTGATATTTTCTGGGAAGTCATCAATCATTGATAAGACAGGTGGCGAACATTTTCCAAATCGTTCTTCACATTTCGGGTTTGATAGGGGATTTTTTCCTTGGTAAATTTCGAAATTTATCATAAATATAACCAGAGGGCGTACACACTGACCAGTCTTTGAAACCAAATCTTATTAGCTCACCTTTGATAAATTGCTTGCAACTATGTCTTCCATAATAAGCTATCTTACTTTCATCATAAGATAACAATTGTTGTATGGGATGGACATTTTTAAGCATATTTGCCTTTAAATGGTCTGTCATGGGACGCAACTTTCACAGCTTGTCCTTATTTCCATGTGGTGCAGCAAAGTTTGGTTCAAAATGAAGGGAACTAAGAATTTCTTCAAATCGCCCTCGCCGCATTGACTTATAAATTAATTCGTTCCGTAGATCGTTAGAGCTATTCCAATAGGCCTTATAACTAGGAATAGAATTGTACCCAGTCACATCAGAATGCCAATAACAGTTCGCATTTCGCGAATCGAAAATTTTTGAATTGGTTTTCCTTCATTTTTTATGGCATATAGTGCTGAGCAATGGCTGATGTGTTCCAGTAACTCATCGTCAAAAAACCGTTCGAAAAGTTTATGCGACTGCACATCACGACAGTTTAATGTCGTGATGTGCAGCAACACAATTTGACCATTTGGAACTAGTTGCTTTGTTGGAAGCAGGTATTGGCACGTCAGACAGAATGGGATTTAATTTCCTCAGTCGAGTGGCAATCGGAAGCATACAATTTTCATTTTTCTCTTCTTCAATTACTTCAATTGCACTGGAAGCATCTATTTTCTCCTGTTGTATCTCCTACCCCAGGTTGGTCAACCGATAAGTTCAATTGCGACTCATCTAAGATATCAATGAGAACGTCCTACACGTTATCGGTTGGAATAGGCTGCTCTCCGAGCTGAATGGTATCAATATGTGAACCATTTCTTAATACTAATTCACAACCGGCTCTCAATTGATTCCCGTTCAGATCATCAATCGTGCCTCCTTCATTTTCATCGGCATCGTCTCTCCGGTGATAGTGTTATTTCCATCTTCATTGTTCAATGTAAATACCATCTACCAAGTCATCAAATGCATTATCTTCTTCATTTAGCTGCTGAAGATAGTCTACAGCCTCCTGAAGTGATAGTTTTCTAAAGAAAATAACAAGATTCTCTCAAAATTCGAACTCTTTTAGTCCCAACGTCACCGTACAATCACATCGTTAAAAAAAAATTAACGCGTACACGTATTCAGGAAAATACTCAAAACTAGGAGTCGTTCCGCAGCTCTTATCAAGATAGGGCGGCTAGTTAGTGTTCAGCGGGAAAAAAAAGGAAAGTGTATCGATTATATAAGTGATTTAGTCGAGTGTTTTTCAAGTCCAAAGTTGGCTTAGTAAGCTGGGCGTCCGACTTTGACGCCGGAGACTCGGGTTCGATTCTCGGCCAGTCTTTATTTTTTTTTTTTTTTCGGAAATACATATAGTGATAGAGACACAAAAATAAACAATAAAAAAAAAGTGCCGCATTATCAGGCGATGGACCCCGGAAAATCGGTGGTCCCGCTTACGGGTGTGGGTGTGCCGTTGCGACGTGTGGTGCGAACACGTGAGCCGGCAAAAAAATCAGCAGCAACAACAGCAGCAGCAATAACATCAGCAACAACAACAACAATAGCAACAGCAACGAGAACAGCAGTAGCAGCAGTGTGTATGCCAAGGGCAGTAGCTGCACATGCTTCTAAAATGGCACCAATTGCAGCAACAACAACGAGTCGATCGTTGCCTAGGCGAGTGTTCTCGCAGGCAATACCAGCACCAACAAAGTCAGTAGCAGCAGCTGAAAACCCTGCTACAGAAGTAGAGAAGGAGGAGTTTCGAAAGGTGGAGAAGAGGCGACGGAAGCTTAATCCGAAGCCGAACCTGTCTGCGAAGAGAAGGGCGAACCTGGCAGGCCCTAATGTGGAATCATCGATGGCTGGTACCGATGATGACACGGATAATACCAGCTCTTACGAAGCTGAAGTGCGAGCGGGCCGGTACGTCGGAGAGGGAAACTCCTTCAGGGACCTACCGGTCGACGACGATGATAGAAATGTCATCCAAATGGAGGATAGAGAAGAAGATGATGAGGAGGCTCAGCTTGACCAACTCATCAAAGAGCTCCTTGAGAAACGTGAGCAGTTGAGGCTGAAAAAAGTACAGCAGCAGCAACAACAAATAGTGCTGAGGGAGCAAATCCAGCAACAACATCAACAGAAGCAACAACAACGACAACAGCAACAAAACCAACAAAAGCAGCAAAAGCAGCAACTGCAGCCAAATCAGCAACAGCAGTCTAAGCAGCAACAGCAGCAGAAATCAGCAAGGAAGAGCAAAATTCCCCCGATTAATGTGAGTAATTTCGACATAAGTGATAGTATAAGGTTATGTAGGCTTATAACAAAGAACTTTCATGTTAAAAGGCTATCGGCCAATAAACATATAATTATTTGTGAAGAAATAGAGGAGTACAATAGGGTGCGCACCGCCTTGGGAGAGGTTAAGACCGAGTACTTTACGTACACCCCAAGAGAGCAAAAGCTAAAAACCGTTGTATTAAAGGGAATTGATCCCTCAATAAAAACGGAGGAGCTCGAAAGAGAGCTAAAGAACTTTGAAAGCGATGACCTCAAGTTCGTTGGGGTCAAGCCGTTTTCCTCGGCTGTGGCAAGGGGTGGTAACCGTCACTTACCATTCTTCCTGGTTCAGCTCACTCCCGACAGCAAAATTGACAGGCTGCAAAATATCCGCTACCTGTACTACCATGCTGTAAGGTGGGAGAAAATAAAGAGGTCAGATCGCATACTTCAATGTATGCGCTGCCAAAGGTTCGGGCACGCCGCAGCTAACTGCAACATGCAGTTTAGATGCGTGAAGTGCGATAAGGACCACATACATGGTGAATGCTCTCTAGGTAAGGAGAGAGTCGAAGATCGGAGTGTACTCTCCTGTGTGCTCTGCAGGAACTCTGGGCATCCCGCCAACTTCAGGGGTTGTCCAAAGTACCAGGAGTTGAAAAAACGAGTCCAGGCCCGCAAACAGCAGTCTGAAGATGATAGGCGTCAGAGGAGTCGCTCGTTCGCAAATTTTGTGGCACCCAACGTGTCCTTTGCCCAAATGGCAGCTGGACCGGGTCAAGCCCACATGACATCAAACCAACCAAAGGTAGCCCAAAAGGCACCAGAGGTGGATCTGGACTTAAAATCGATCCTTCTGTCTCTGCACGGAAAGATCGATAAGTTCCAGAAACAATTAAATGAACAAGCGGCCCGAATTGACTTTATCTATTCGGAGCTGTTTGTGGGGTCTGGTGTGCCATAAATCTAATGGCTACGCTGGATGAGGGAAACTTAAAGATCCTTGCTGTGAATGTTAATTCACTAGTCAGGATCGAGAAAAGAACGTCACTTGCCAACTTGTTGAAAACCGAAAACCCGGATGTGCTTTTGGTTAGCGAAACTAAGCTAAATCAGAAGCACAAATTGGGATACAAAAACTATCATGTAATAAGAAGAGACCGGCCTCACTCCACTCAAGGAGGTGGGGTTGGAATCTTAATTCGAAAAGGCCTGCGCCATAGGGTTATATATAGCGGGGACGTACGTAGGTTCCAGTTGTTGGAGGCATGCATCATATGCATTCCTCTCCATAGCCGGAGGAGAATGTATGTGGTGTCGCTTTACGCACCTGCTGCACCTCCACCAAACCAATTTATGACAGAGCTCGAGACACTTTTTCGTGGTCTGCAGCTGAACTCGGAGGAGAATTATTACTTCTTGGCCGGAGATATTAATGCCAAACATGCGGCATGGGGAAATGTTACTGCAAATCCCAGGGGCAACCAGTTTCACGACTGGTGGCGCCTCAATATGATTGAGTACAACCTCGAGTTGTACGCGACGGATATCCCTTCTGCTTGCTGCTGCTGCTGCGGTGCTTTCCTGGACTTGGCCTTAAGGGACGCAAGACTTCAACTGACGAACATAGATCAAAACACGCGGAACTGTTTGCGTGCGTTTGAGTACGATAGTGATCACTACGGACTCGCCGCCGCAATACGGATCCCGAACGAGCAAACGCTGCTGGAGGAGTACGAAGCAGTGTGTTCATTCGATTATCGGAGGGCACAATGGTCGCGCTTCTCCAGATTTTTAAAGCGAGATATACGTTCGAGTGGGATCGACCCACCGACAAACAGTAACATGACAAATGATGACATTGATCGGCATTTATTGCAAATGAACGACGCCATCAAACGAACTATGGAACGAACTATTCCTCGAGTAGGACGTTCCGACGACGACCAGACAGAAAAGTACAGAAACCCTACAATCGACGCACTATACCGACAGAAAAGTAGACTGCTCTCGAGGCTTAAACGGCTGTACAGGCAATTTACTGATCGCAACGACCCGGAGGTAAGGATGCTGAATTCAGAGATCCGAATCCTGAAACAGCTGATAAAAGAAAATTACAAAAAATCTGTAAGTCTGTATTGGGGCAATAAAATTCGGGCTATTAAAACCTGTAGTCCGAATATGTTCCCACAGATAAATAAGTTGTTCAGGAGGAAAGATCACAATGATATTCCTTGTGTTCGAATCTCCCAGACAGCAGAGAACAGACAGACGGTACTGACTGCTGGAATAAGTCCAGAAAGTGTCGCTTCAAACGACGATTTTTTCGTGGTCGAGGACCCACATGAGAAGGTGGATTTGCTGGGCGCTTGTTTCGAGGCCGTATATACGGTGAACAATCCTGTTCGCCGTAACCACGACATTGAGAATAGGGCTCTGGTGAGCCACTTCGATCTGCGCACCGAACTTGAGAATTGGCGATCTGAGAATAACGGATTGACCGTGTTCACTGATGAAAACCATGCTAATGCAGTTGTCGCCAATGGCCGAGATGCATCGCACTTGTTCGTGTCGAAGGATGATCTTCTGTGCATCTTCGAGTCACTAAAGAATAAAAAGTCGGCGGGGATGGATGGTGTCCCAAACGTCGTATTGAGACACCTGCCTCTGGAGGCTGTAGATATTTTCACCACGCTGTTTAACAATGCGCTGAATAATGCATATTATCCGGCGCATTGGAAGGTAGCTGTGGTACACCCTATCCCGAAAATATGTAAAGATAGGACGAACCCTGCCAATCTCCGGTCAATTAGCTTGCTTCCGAATATTAGCAAGGTCTTTGAAAAGGTTGTCAATAGAGCCCTGTTAAAGTGGGTCGAGGACAATAACATAATTCCGGACAACCAGTTTGGTTTCAGGGCGAGGCATGACACTATTCATGCCGCGTCGAAACTGGTTTCCGACATTCAGTGGAATAAATGCAAGAGCCAATGCACGGGTGCTTGTCTGGTTGATTTTGAGAAGGCTTTCGACACCGTATGGTTAGAGGGAGTTTTCTACAAGTTGACCAGGCGGGGGATGCACAAACCTTTGCTATATGTAATTTATAATATGCTTATGGGAAAGAAGTTCGTTGTCAAATGTGGCAACGTGACTTCGAGCAGAGTCTTTGAAATTAAAAACGGTTTACAGCAGGGGGCGGTCAATTCTCCGATCCTGTTTAACATTTACACGAGTGATCTGGTGGGTTCACTCAGCCATGCTATAGCGTATGCCGACGATTTGGTGGCATACAGATCAGGTCCTAAAATCGAGGTCATTAATATCCTTTTGCAGCGTGACTTCGATCAAATTAAGCGATATTGCGACGACTGGAAGTTGAAAATCAACTTTCAGAAGACGGAAATAATCTTGTTCAGAACTCCATTGGCTGAGGCCTCTAGGGATACCAGAAAAAACTGGAAAAAATTGGCCATTATTGGACAAAATAGGCAGCCATTGGCGGTGAGAAGCGCAGTTAGATATCTAGGTATCTGGCTTGACCAGTATCTATATTTCGATAGACATATAGTTGCTTGTCTTGCTGGGGCCAAGAAGGCTTATGCTCTAACAAGGAGACTGTTTCATAGCAGTCAACTTGACTCCAGAGTGAAGGTCATTTGCTACGTGGCCCTTATAAGGCCGATCATCGCTTATGGTTGTCCATTATGGTTTAATATAGCGCCTAGCTATATGGAAAAGATTCGGGTTTTGGAGAGACAATGTCTTAGGACCTGTCTCCGGTTGTTCCGAACGCCTGAATCCAACTATATAAAATACTATCCCAACAAGGTCCTATACGATGGGGCTCAGTTGAATAGGATTGACAATTTTCTCATTAAGGTGACTCGAAGGCACGTTGCAAGGGCGATGGCCAGCGACAATAGCATGATCTTTGGGGCTTACTACCCCAATGAAATGTACATAGAGAGTACACTCCGGTCTGGCTTTATCCCGCCAGAGGCATTTATCCATATTGATGCAAAAGGGCTGGTACAGACGAGGGACGGTATCCCGGTATTATACCACCGCTACCGCAGTGCGAGAGATAAGCGGCTCATCCGCGGCGAGGACGTCGCCAATGCTCATGAGTTCCTCCGTTTTAGTACCGCAATAGCGGAGAGGGATAAATTCGATACAGAAAAGCAATTTGCCGAATTTTGGTGGCTTTTTGAGGGTGGAGGGTTCAACATGCCCTCCCAAGACGGTGCGTTACTCTAGGTAACATCCTCTTAGTTTGTAAGATAGACTACGTTAGCTAGGGCGTTTCTGGGAGGGGCCGGGCTCGCCAACTTGTGGTGGTGCTTCCGGGAGGTGATTGATTCTGTAAGGCATCAGTCAGCTCACGACGGCGCGTGTGCACGTTGACGACTGCCAGGCGCTCGGAAAGTAATTGGGATTTTGACCACTTGTTTCGTAATGCAACGAGTGCTCAGAATCCTAATTATAGTTAGAATATGTTAATTAGTTTAAGTAAGTAGAGTAGGTAGTTTGTAATTTGTTTTTTTATATAAAATTATAAAATTTGATAAAGATGCCGAGTTTTCTTAAAAATTTTCTCGATGAAAACATAATATGTAAGATTAGTTCGTAAAATAGTTTTTAGGCCGAAAGGTAATAATTATAAGATAGAGTTAAGTTTAGGGCGTCCGCATAAAGATCAATATTCTAGAATAAGTATCCTGTTAATTTTAAGTTAGATTTAATCATTTTTGTCTAGTATGTAAGTTGATATAAGCTAATAATTAATAAAAATGAATTTAAAAGAAATACTCAAAACTAGTAAAAATAAAAAAAATTTTCATGAAATAAATAATATGCATACACAATAAGTTATTAGCTTACTATTGGTATACATATTATAAAGATAACTGGAAAAATATAAGCAAAAATGTATTACTTACTTTTTCATGTTTGTTAATATGCACTTTTTTACACTTTAAATATGAACCTAAAAATCCACAGCTCGCTGTGACTCTATGCATGAAGGGACTGATGTAAATGCTGTTTTGTTTTGGAGTGACAATTGTCACACAACAATCTTATGATCCGATATTGATTTTAAGCGATGGGGTGCAAGACACCTGACATTACTCTACAGTTCTACTGTGTGTGACCGTACGGTCACGCTCACACAGTTCGGGTTAAGAAGGGAGCGGCGTCGGCGGTTCGATAAGTCAGTGACTTAAGATGACTTTATACTAACGTGTATATATGACTAATGGAGTCTTACAAAATATGGTAAAATGCGTGCATATTTGATAAGCGGTATTACACTATGCCATATAAATATGACCAATTTATATGGCAAAGGATCTTCTCAGTTAATTTTTGTACATATATATGACAAAGCGAACTCTGTCAATCACAAAAGTATCGCAATGTATGTACGACTTAAAAAACTATGACGAAAGAAAAATGCATAAAATTACATGGTAATCATATTATATTGCGCCATTTTATTTAGTTTGTTTCCGAAAGCAAGGAGAATACTGAACATTTTGGACAAATAAAGATTTGGCTTTATTTGAAAAAAAGTCATGTGTAGTCTTTGGCATGGTTGTGGTACTTCATATTTACATACTTGTTGAAAATATATACCAATATAAAACATAATAGGCCGTGAAAGGAGATGATAAATATGCCCTCAGGATATTGATTCGTTGGCCGCAAAAGTTACCGGTTCCTGCGATTCTCACAGCGTAATTTTTATTAATTATTTGAAAAACGGAATAACGATCACCGAATAGTACAGTAAATGGGCATCATTCCTTCGACTCCTGTCTTATGGATATGCCGTCTGATGCAATGACACCGGAACTTCGGCTGAAGCGCAACTATGAAATCGACTTTCCTCGTGTTCAGGACTGGCTCTGGTCAGACTCAGAACCTGGAAAGGAATGCAGTAGAATCTTCACGGATGGCTCCAAAACCGATCAAGGATCTGGTGCTGGTGTTTTCATGGAGAGCGACAACATTAGACTTTTCTTCTCGTTAGGCAAACATGCGTCAGTCTTCCAAACGGAGACTTATGCTATCATAATAGCCATGGACTATGTTCCGAGTAACAGATGGAGGGGGCGAAGTATCTGCGTCTGTAGCGACAGTCAGGTTGCGCTTAATGCCTTGTTCATGCCCATAACCACCTCCAAAATAGTCAGTGAATGCAAGATCTCTCTGAATTCGGTCGGAAGGCTGAATTCACTTAAACTTGTCTGGGTCCCGGGTCATAACGGAATCACGGGAAATGAGATCTCCGATGAACATGCTAGACAGGGCTCAGAGGGGGACTTCTCAGGACCTGAACCAGTGATTTGTCTGCATGCGTCCTCGGTCAGGGCTTCCATTGACGGTTGGCTTTCATATGAACACAATCGCCGTTGGCATGACTCTCCAGGGTACAGACAGACTAAGCTAATTCTCCCCGACGTCTGTAGGAAATTCGCGGCATTATTGTTTTCTCTCAACAGAAAGGACTGCAGACAGACTACTGGCGCTCTTACGGGACACTACGCTTTTGCCAAACACCTTAAGGTGCTAGGCCTAAGCGATACCACCAATTGCGAAGCCTGTGGAGTAAGCGACGACACTGCCTAACATTTCCTCTGTGATTGTCTTGCTTTTACTCGTATCAGGTGGCAGGTATTTGGTGCGGATATTGTCGGATAACGCCTTCTCGTTTTTCTGAACTGATTTCATCACCAATTATAGAAGAGGATAGATATAAGAAAGCCGATGGTTTACCAGCAGAACTATTCGAATACGGAAAATGATGGTGAATTTCGACATTACTTCCGATTTCTTATGGAAATAAAGTCGATCGACATTATTTCCATCTACTCTATTTCACGGCACCGACCATTTCTTCCCACTAAGTCAAGAAAATACCAATGAATTTCAATAAATTTTAAGTCGAGATCCACCACCTTATCATCGACTATAAAGCCGCATGTTTGAGAACGACAGCATATCTCAGTTTGGCTACTGACCATTGGTGATAAATTCACGCTTGTTCTTAGTGTTTTTTGTAAACAATTTAAATGATTTGCCTTATAATTTTTCTTGCTAAAAATGCTATAGATTCTCAGTTATGTTTTGCTCTCTAACAGTATTGTTTCTCTATGTTGTCATCTTCTTCATTTGCAGATATTAACTTGTTAGATTACCAGTTATAAAACTCTTATATTTATTCTACACTATTACTCTCATATTTCTAATTATATTCTTTATTCTTCTTTCTTATTTGATTTGCAATGCTTTTCTCTGACAAGTAAAAACTAGCTCGGTCACTTGGATCGAGGATATGTAAGAGGGTAGTACCTACGCTTGATAGGCAAATAAATTATATTATTCTGTTTTTTTTCGCTGTCTCAATTTTTTGTGTTTCGGTCATTTGATTCAGTTGCTTGGACAACTTAAATTGACTAATTCTTGAACACCGTATATGATAGCATTCATCGTCAAGAGCTCTACGTGGCTATGGCCGAATTCGGGATCCATCAAAACTGATCAAGTTGTGTCTCGTGAGACTTGAAAACACGCGGTGTAATGTGAAGCTTGGAAGCAGCTTTTCCGAATTATTCCAATCTTGTACTTTATTTCTGCAAGGAGATGTGCTATCATTAGACTTCTTCAATCTTGTTCTGGAGAAAATAGTGCCAAGGGCTGGTGTCAACACGGAAGGGAAGTTGCCAGCATTCCTAGCGTGCCGTGTTAGAGGCTTTCACGGCGATTGAAGAACAGGCGAAATTGGCTGATTTTGAAGTAAATGAGGACAAGACCAAGTACATGTATCCAACAAATAAGCAAACATCTGTAACCGGCTAGGACAAAACGTCACTGTTCGGGGTAGTTAAGCAGTTCATCTACCTATGAGTAAACATCCACTCCACGAATGGCACCTTAGTGGAGATCCGACAGAGAGTTACCTTAGGAAACCGCTGCTACTTCGGTTTAGCGAAATAAATGGGTTCGAAACTTCTCACTCGAAGGACAAAATGCATGCTCTATCGAGCCTTAATTCTACCAGTACTGCTTTATGGTGCCGAGTGCTATAAGTAGAAAAGAGTAGCTTATATTGGGTTCTTGTGAAAGAAAAACATTCCGTGGTATATTAACTATCCGACGGAGTGTTTTTTCACAAAAGTTTTTTTTGCTGCGTGCGTGGAGGGTGAATGGAGGAGAAGATACAACTGCGTACTCTATGTGCTGTACCAAGATATGGATATAGCTTAAAAAGCTAAATCACGTTGACTACATTGAGCGAATGCATAATAGTGCTCCAGCCAAGAGGATTATCGACTCCCAACCACCTGGTTCGAGAAGGCAAGGAAGACTAAACCACCGTTTTAAAGACCAAGCGATCGCGGATGCCAAAGAGCTTGGTATGCAGAACTGGAAGCAGCATGCCAAGGATCGCAAAGGATGGAAGGCCGCAGTATCGCAGGCAGAGATTCTTCACGGGTCGGGAGCCCATTAGATAAGTTGAACTATCCAAATTTTTTTAGATAAATTTAATGCAGAATTAATAAAAGATGAGAAGAAAAAAGTGCTGCTTCATCACGACAATGCCCAGGTCATTCGTCCGCACTAGCAACAGCAAGATGAATTGAAATGCGCTATGTACTCCTCCCTCAACCACCCTATTCCCGTTTAAAAGAGTTTGTCCTGACTCACTGAAGCTTGGGGAATATATTCGTCTACACCTCTAGAAGAACTGTTGGATCTGGGTCTGTTGACCCCTGTTCACACAAACCATTAGTCGTATTGATTTGAAACTTTGCATGTTGGTAGAAAATGGGTTCATACAAGGGGAAGCGAAAATCTGTTGAAATTGTTAATAATACTTGATATGATGACTTGGAGCAGAAATTCCTTGTTGCTTGTCTTGGGGGGCAGATTGATTGAATCGTGTGTATTAAAATTTGCAAGCTTGTTATAATCAAATTGTGTCCTTAACATATGTATCTGTATGTTCATTCGCTCTGTCACCTTTTGATATCATAAATCATCAGGTACGTGTGAACATACTAACTTTGTTTGTGAAGTAAAAATGAAGTAGCAAAATCGTCCATCTTTGTTGGCGTGGAATATAAATTTAGGCATGCAATCATGCAATGTGAATTTACAGCAATCAGCGTATCATGTTACAATTAGTTAAATGCTCATTGTTGAATCGCATGCAACTGAAATGACAGCTTTTGATGTATATCAATTTATTATTGCGATCATTCAATGTATATGGACAAGTTAGAAGTAACTTGAAACATGCACGATAAAAAAGCTGTTCGTCATTTAAATGCGCAAAATTATTTCATTAAAATAATTATCTAATCACTAATTTTGTATACAGTAAAAAGCTCAGTACCAATTCTCACTTTTGCTCACTTGCACTTCATATTTATATGTATATATTTTCCTATCCATTTGAGAAACTCGCTTAAAAAAATTGAGCAGGAATTCACGGGCAGTTGACTTTTGAAATTAAACTGAAAGTTTTTCTTTTGGAGGTTTGACATTTGATACTTTAAAATAAAAGTTTGAAATATGCTAGATTTATCATTAAAAACGCTTACATAGTAGATAACACTGCTTCTAAAGACTATGAAACATTATAAAATAGTATTAATAAATTTGTCCACCAAATTAAATCCATGTACTGCATCTGCTCGAAAAGTATAAATCCATTTCGACCCGGCGTTGCATTTTCGCAACACTAAACAGCATGTCACATCACGATTTTTGTTAATTTTAACGTTACTTGAATGGAATGTTTTCTTCTTCTTTTATCTTGTGCATGATTCGTTGTGCACAAACACAGTGTATTTATTATTGTAATCTATCTTATCTGATCTTTATGCTATCTTTATTAGAAGCAATTTTTTTGTGAAATAAAATAAATTCAATAGACAAATCATATAAACAATTATAAGTTTATTTAAAAATATTAATCACCTTTAGATCTCCAGTTTCCTGTCAAGTAAATAAATACAAATAAATGCATCGCTGGGTCATATACAAAAAAAAACATAATATTTTATTATTTTATCTAGAAACATGACGCAGGCTTTGCCGGTTCACCAGCGGACCTCTTCAAACACGGATGTGATGTTGTGTTATGGCGCATGCAACCAACCATCAACCAAGTGTGAGTGGAAAAAAGTATATCCGATGCATGGACTATCAGCTCCATGTGCCCCATTTTCAAGAAAGGCAGTCTCATGTCTTTAAAGAACACTATCGGGCATATCCCTGCTGAATGGCCAATAGTATCGAGCTCACATCGACAGCATCATATGTAAAGCTAACTCTACCCTTGGATTCGTAATACGTTGGTCCAAGGAATTCTGTAACCCCTATGTCACTAAGTCTCTCTACGTAACCTTTGTTAGACCTCTTCTCGAGTATGCCTCCCAGGTCTGGTCACCGTACCATCACGTCCATGTTAAACGCATTGAATCCGTTCAGCGTAGATTTATCCGTTTTGCGTTTCGCGGGCTGGGTTGGACAGACCCATGCAACTTACCGCCCTATGAAGAGCGTCTTAAATTGTTAAACATTCAAACATTAAACTCACGTCGCGATAATGCTGACATTCTATTCGTACATCAGTTATTAACTGCCTGTATCCACTGCCCAGTCCACCTCGTTTTTTTTTTAATTCGAACCCTCATCGTCTAAGATCTGTACCATTTTTCTCCCTTCTCTACCATCGCACCGAACGTGGCCAACATGAACCTATGACTATAATTCTTTGCAAAGTAAAAACTCCAATTCCTTTGACCTGAAACACTCCTTAAAACATGCCATCCAAACATCACCCTCCTCCTGACCTAACCATACTTATACAAGGTGGCGCAAAAATAACCTTCCGATGTTTTTTGGCTGTAATTAAAAAAAAAATGAAAAACTTTGATTCTTCTTATAGATTATTTTTATTTGGTCTTTTAATTTTTTTTGCATCAAGTCGAGAATATGATGTCATGTAAATGGCCGCCGCCACAGTTGATTGTCATTTGAGCCCTTTTTATGGCATTCTCCATCACTTTGGCCAAAACTTCCGGCGATAGGTCCTCACATTCTTGACGGATATTGTCTTTAAGAGCTGCAAGAGTTGGAGGCTTGTTGACATAAACCTGCGACTTCAAAAAGCCCCACAAAAAGAAGTCTGGAGCGGTTAAATCAGGCGATCTTGCTGGCCAGTGCAAATTGCCAAAACGGGAGATTAGGCGCCCGGGAAATGCATCCTTCAGCATATCGGTTGTGGCACGTGCAGTGTGTGCCGTTGCACCGTCCTGTTGGAACCACATGTTTTCCAATCCCAATTCATCAAGTTGCGGCAAAAAGAACGCGTTGATCATTGCTCTGTAGCGCTCACCATTCAGAGTAACCGTTTGGCCCGCGACGTCTTCGAAGAAAAAAGGTCCGATGACTCCTCCAGCGAAAACAGCACACCATACAGTGACTTTGAGCGGGTGTAATGGCTCTTCGTGGGCTACACGCGGATTTTCAGTGCCCCAGAAGCGTAAATTTTGCTTATTTACGTACCCGCTAAGATGGAAATGGGCCTCACTCATGATTATTTTTGATGAAAAATCATCTTCCTCTTGGTGGTGATTAAGGATAGCTTGAGCGTATGTTAGACGCGATTGGCGGTCAGCAGCTAACAGTTGATGCACCGTCTGGACTTTGTACGGAAACATCTTCAAATCTTGTACCAAAATTTGCTGTAAAGACCGTCGACTGATACCCATTTGCGTGGCACGTCGTCTGGTCGATGTCGACGGCGCTTCTATGACATCTTCGGCTACAGCAGCAATATTCTCTGCAGAACGGCTACTCCGGGGTCTGCCACGCCTGGCAGCATCTTGTGTTGTGCCAGTCTCTTCGAGGCGAGCGGCTAAACGTCGCAGTGTTTCACCAGTAGGCGTTGGACGGGTAGGAAATCTGCGACGAAATTCCCGTTGTGCCAAAGTCACCGACCGATTATTGCTCAAATAAATAGTCACCAATATTCCGCGTTCTGGAGCAGTGTAGCGTAACATTGTTTATTAACGTGTATTTCGCATGTGTTTGCTACACAAATGTCAAAACAGAACTGACATTAGGGACCAATCGCAAAATTTATAGCATTTTCTGATAGGATGATTACTTTTGCGCCACCTTCTACATACTCAATATTAGTTTTAAGTACATATTTATTTATTTAATTATTTATATTGTTAATCTTAAGTAATTTGCTTGTATTAAGCGTAAAAAAATAAAAAAATAAATGTATAATGTCCTACCCAATGTACTGCGTGAACGTCTGAAGTGGTTCTGGAACACCCTGATCGACACGTACGTGTGTGGATTCCGCGCAGCTTAGACAATAGACTAAATCTTCATATTAAGGCAAATCCTAGAAAAGATCGATGAATCTTAAATCGAGACCCACCATCTTTTCATCGACTTTAACTCTTTAATTCCCATAGTCAAGTTAATGGAAAATATGATTATTTTTTAAACGAATATGTAGCCTTACAATTAGTGTGAACTAATAAATAAAAAAAAATATTCTATACGCACTATTGTTTATATAAACCGATTATCCCTTGTATTTTATGTAAATTAAAAAACTTTCTTTTTTATAAATTCATATGCGTTTATTGCAAGAACATATTAGCCGCGTTTTATTATCCCAATGATCTTGATACGGATCCGATCTGATAATAAAACGATCTGGATCATCAGTGGCAAGTTGTGGCAACAGTTGTTTTTAACACATAACAGACGATACCAGGTATTTCAAGTTTCGATTGGAACTCCGCCATATTGCAAATATATGGTACAATGTGACGTCACAATATGATCGCTTGTTGTGTAATTTAAAGGGACACCAACATTAAGAATGAAATAAGCAACGCCACGAAAAAACAGGTAGTGAGTTTTGTAATTAAATTTTGGATCACGATTAATGATCCCGATAAATAGCAAGATCCTGTGTTGTTTTTGTTTTACGTATTAAATTGATCCAGATCCAGATCCGCATGGATAATAAAACACAGCTATTATTTATATATATTATATGTAATTAAAATGGGAGTAGTTATGTTTGTGTGTATATATGGATAAATGTATGTATGTATGAGTGTATGATTGTGTGTATGCATGTGTTGCTTCATAGTAAAAAACAGTTTCTTACTGTGAAGCTTGTACCAACACTTTACATGTATTCCGATTTTACACTTAGAGCACATTTGTCGTGTGTATTGGTGACAGTATCCGCATCGTCTTTGGGAGCAGTCAGCCGACGATCTACACACACCGACCTTACTTCAATTGGCACTCTTATTTGAACAGGTGGCAATGGTGCGAAGGTAGTGTGTTCACTAAGTGATTCGCAGGTCGTGCGTTCGAATCCCGACCAGGGCCATGATCTTTATAAATTGAATACACACAACAAAAACTGATCTCCCTAAAGCAATTTAGGCGCCACCTGTTGAGAAAAAAAAATTCTATCGCACCAAACTACTTTCCTATCCTTCTATTCTTTCAGTAAGTAGCACCCAAAAATAGGCAATGAATTGCTGGGAGCTACTTGCGCAACAAACTAAATGCCTGCGCTGTGGTTTTACCATTATAAGGGTACTGTGTAACTACAGAAAAAAGAAATTCCTTTAGCGCACGCAAATTATAAAAAAAGGAACTCCGCAGGAAGAATCACGGTTTTGAGGTTTTTCTTCTTCTTGTTTTTGGAAATATGTGTTTACTATACACCTACGGAAATCACAATGTGTGGAGTTATTTTCTGGTTGACTTTTGATAAGCCATGTATTTTGACAAGCAGCATCCAAACTGAAAGCAAACAGAGGGAACCACCACTTTTTGAAACGAACTCCTACTCTCATAGAGTCAACATTTTCGTCAAAACGGTCAACTCTACCTATGTATTTGTTATATATTTTGATAACGGCTGGGCATGGGCAGTCAACTTGAATTTTCATACATTTTTTGTTAACGACTTCAATGCGATCCACTTTTGTAATGGGGTTCAATTCGTGGCAGTTAGATGCGATTGTAATGATGCTGTTGTCATGCCACTTAGCTGCAATGATTTCCGCAGACGTTTCATGAAACAAATCCTCCCTATGCCTTCTTCATGTCCTTTGAATTTGGTAACTTACAATTTTCGCGACGGTTTTCACGTCCCTGTCTCACCAACATTTTGCTCTCGCAAATACTTGAGCAATGGTAATCCGGTGGAAAAGTTGTCAAAGTACAAATCGTAGTAATCTTGTTCTGCTGGTAACCTGGAATGGAGCTCCAAAAGAACTTCTGCCCCTAGGCCGTACTCTGGTTGCATCTTGAGGGTTGGACCGGAAGCACCTTCATGCAGTTCACTGTTGACCAAATATCCATGATGAGTAGCCGCTGACCAGATCTTGTAACCAAATCGTATCGGTTTTCCGTGGATATGTTGCTTTGTGACATGTAACCAAAGTATGGAACTATACTTTCGTCGATGGCAATGTGTGACGAACCAGCTTTTTAAAATTCGCGGTGATATTTTTGTTCAGCATTGTGAAATACTCTCGAACATTGGCAAATTTGTCGTTAAATGGTAAAGATAGACTATCACAAAGATGCACATATTGTTGGACCTCGAAGAATTTATTTCGCCTTATGCTGGAACGCACTAATTCGTAATGAGTGTCGCTTTTTATTTCCCAGAACATTCTCATATATTTGGGCGACAAGTATGCCGTGAGCATACTTTGTATGTTTCCATGCTCAGCACTAGAATCATTCAAGCAGCTTTAGGAAATAGCAATATAACCAAATATGCCAGGAGGGGACACCTCAAGGAGGAGTCATCTCACCCCTACTCTGGCTCCTAGTAATGAACAAAATCCTCATAAGTTTAGACAGAGAAGGAATCAAGGTAGTCGGGTATGCGGACGATATGGTGATATTGGTGTCAGGAATGTTTCCCTCCGTGATTAGTGAAATTATGGAGAATGCTCTAAGCAAAGTTAGCACTCGCGCAAAAAAGTGCGGTCTGGGAGTCAACCCAGAGAAAACTGTGCTGATGCTCTTCACCACCAAAACCAAATTACCTGACTTTACGCTTCCTCGCCTAAACGGCACACCCCTACCCCTTTCAACCAGTGCCAGGTATCTAGGAGTTATCCTAGATCCTAAACTCAACTGGAAAATAAACATAGAACAACGGGTAAAGAAGGCATGCATAGCCTTCTATGCCTGCAGCAGAACCTTCGGCAAAAAGTGGGGCCTGCAGCCAAAACTGACCCTGTGGATGTACACAGCCGTGGTACTACCAATCCTCACGTATGGGTCAATAGTATGGTGGCGGGCTCTAAAGAAAAAGTACAATATAACCAAACTTAATAAGGTACAAAGAACGGCATGTATAGGAACAACGGGAGCTCTACGGTCAACACCGTCAGACGGACTCACAGTCTTATTGCATCTTTTACCTCTTGATCTACATAAAACAAACATCACAGTACGCAGCGCGATCAGACTCAGAGAGTCTGGATGCTGGACTGCAAAACCCTACGGCCACAGTAGTATTCTAGATTCTCTACCTAGAAAACTAATTCCGCCTTCAACAGACTACATCATTCCCAGAATGTCTTTCACAAAACATTTCGTCGTTCAAATCCCTACTAGATCAGAATGGCAAAATGGACAAGCGACAAGGGATTTCGATCAAACAATCTACACCGACGGTTCAAAAATGGACTGCGGCGTGGGTGCGGGAGTTTTTTCGGAATCCTTAAACATCGCAAAATCGTACAGACTTCCGGATACTGCAAGCGTCTTCCAGGCGGAGCTACTGGCTATCCGTGAAGCCTGTCGGCAGATCAAACTTCACTCAAATATAACACCGAGGCAAAGGATCGCCATACTTATTGACAGCCAGGCTGCCATTAAGTAATGAGCTGGCCCTGCTTGATAAGTTCAAGGTTACCCTGATCTGCGTTCCAGGGCACAGTAACGTTTATGGAAACGAACATGCCGACGAACTGGCCAGGCAAGGCTCAGCTCTCCACTGCTCTCTGGCGGAACTTGTCCACATTCCGCTCGGAGCAGTTAAGGCAAATATCACCGCAGAATACCTTAAGAAGGCCAACCTCAGATGGAGCAGGCTGACTGCATGCGCCATATCCAGAAAAACGTGGCCAAACTACAACAAGGCAAAAACAACCGACGTTCTAGGTAGAACCCGAAAAGACATCGCAAGACTCACAGAGATCTTTACGGGACACTGGCCTATAGGTGACCAGTGGCCAAGCTGGGCATCCCATACAATACATACTGCCGCAGTTGCAAAGTGACAACTGAAAAAGAAACCCTAATTCACTTTTTATGTACCTGTCCGGCTTTAGCTAGGACCAGACTACGTACATTGGGAAGCCCTTTCTTCAATACACTTGAGGAAGTCTCCGAGAAAAGTATCAAGGAACTGATAACTTTCCTGAACTCCGCAGGTTGGATTTAGCCTCCCCCACCAATCGATAATACCCAGGTTTAAGTGAGTTTGTGGTAACAAAACGGCACTCAGTGCTAATTGGGTTTGTCTTATCAAACCGCCACACCTACCTACCTACCTACCATGCCGTTAGCAGCAATATTGCAATATACTCTCTAATTTCATCAGTTGAAACATGTAGAGTGTGATTTCTCTGTACAGCATAAAGGTTGCCCATGTCTGCGATAAATTGCACAATGTCGTCGCTATAAGGCAACTCAAAGCAGTCCGTGGTGGTCATCTCTTCATGATAACTTGTAAAAACTTCCTCTTCACAGTCTCCTTTACCACAGGAACTAAAAAAAGTATTGTTGGATGCAATTCAGCTTTCTTCTGGGTTTTCGATCTCAGCATGATCTTTTTCGTCATTTTGTGCAGTAACAGACCGTTTACTTTGCCCCTCTATTCTGGCACGAAGCATGCGACTAGGGAGATCAAGAATATTTGTCTCATTTTCATTTCCAGTGTCCTCATCAGTCACCTCCCCATCATCCGAAGGGAACAGAATAATTTCACCAGGATCTTCTCTGGCTTCTAGTAATTCCACAATCCCACCCATAGTTAACTTGTTTTGTAACAGTACTGCCCAGTGTCACCTGTAGGTGACACTGCATATTTGAAGTGGGTGCAGGGAAATAAGTCCACGGGAACTAAGTCCACTGAGGGACTTAGTTCCCATTAAGTGGGAAATAAAACCACTTTCGCGAAGTGGACTTAGTTCCCATGTAAGGTGGGAAATAAATTCCCAAAACTCTGAGTGGTTTTAGTTCCCTTTTAATGTGAAGTAATATATAATAATACAATGGAACGTTACCGAGTCTGAGTGCTCTGGGATTTGGATTTCCTTTTTTTATAAAAAAATATAAAAAAAAAAAAAAAAAAGTGAAGTAAATTCTCACTGTCGACTGAGAACAAAATAAAATTAAAGAGTCAAGTAGGCACTTTGCTATTTTTATTAACAAAATAGAAATTAACTTCTAACTGAGACAGAGTAATATAGGTACCGTGACCTCGCACCTACTCCAAAGCAAACAGTGACCCCAAGCAGGGGGGTTGCAGGGCGGCAGCATGCCCCCCCATATGCATTGCACTGTTTATGATATTAGTTACGAAATCGCAAGTAGATTCCATAAATAGTGTAATGCATATGGGGGGGGGGCATGCTGCCCCCCTGCAACTCCCCTGCTTGGGGTCACTGTTTGATTTGAAGTAGGTGCGAGGTACGGTTTTGAAACTTTGGCTTTATGTCACCATGATAAGCTTAAGACTTTGCTTAAAGAGTGTGATAACTAACTGCACTTTACAGTTTTTTGTTTAATTCTAAATGTTGGATGTTAGTTCCCTCTTCTTATATTTGAATGTGGACTAAGTTCCCATAAAAAAATGGACTTAGTTCCCACTTAACATGTGAACTAAGTCCACTTCGCGAAAGTGGTTTTATTTCCCACTAAGTGGGAACTAAGTCCCTCAGTGGACTTATTTCCCTGCACATTTGAAGTGCTGTTGTAACAAACCAAAGTGCAATATTTTGAATAAACTGCATCATTATTATGGTTAGGGTATTAATTTATAAAATGCAAAAAAAAAAAGCAATTCGTACGGTTTTGTCATGTTTTATCGGGATTTCAATGGAAGGAAACGCACAAAAACTAGAGTACTTGAAAAGCGCGGACAAGAATTGAATGTAACTGACAGATAACGCACAGAATGTGCTGTCAGGAAAAAATATAACGGTAACTAAATTCACCGACATTATGCGGATAAATCTAGAATGGTTAAATGTTGTTGCATTATAAATAATAATATTCCTTAAACAGGTGTCACCTGTAGGTGACACTGGGAATTGAAGAGTTAAAGCCACATATGATAGCATTCATCGTCAGAAGCTCTACGTTGCGATCGCCCAATTCAGGATCCCGGAAAATGTTTTGAGGCTTTTCATGCCCCAATTGTTTTTTATTATTGTAACGTAGCTATGTTATTTTTCCAATCATTTTTGTGATTTAAGTCAATTTAAAATAAAAAAAAAAAAATATGTATGTACTTGGAAAAAACGCTGCGTTTTTGCAACACCCCAAATTTCAGTAATGGAATAAAAAATTAATTCGGGTCTAAATGGGTTAAAATATCGGAGCATAAAGTATAAAATTAGTTGTAAATTTTTGATTGTAGAAAATTTATCTGTGCAAGAGATGGAATGCTGTATGCCGCAGTCTGTTTGCAGCTCGACCGCTGATTGGTAGAAATGGCTATGATTGTAGAGTTATTTTTGACATTTTGATTAGGGAGCCTAGGTGAGAAATGTCAAAAATCGTACAGGTCTGACATATTCTAAGATCTTAGGTAGTTTGATCATTCACTGGTTCAATGGTAAGGTTGGGTTAGGCAAAAGACATACTGAATGCGAACAGCATAAATAACATACCTACGGCTATTGTCTTAAGCTTTTTTACGAATAGTTATAACTTCTCCTTTATTTTTTATAACAAAAAAATGTATTTATATTTAAGCCACAAACGAGATCTCAAGTCCCTTGTTAATAAATAAATGAAATGAAATGAGAATGATTTTTTTATTTTTTTTTCTCACCTGGATTTAAAAATAAAATATGTTTCAAACTAGCAAAAATCAATTAAGTCGACTTTAGATGTCTTGAATTATCACAGCTGTGTGTGGACAAATCATTAGTAATCAGCCCACGGAAAGTTTTTTGCCGCACTCACTTTTTGAAAGTATTTTTGAGAAAAACCTTGTTTTCTTGATAAACTCTTACGTAAAAAATAGTGGCAACAGTGTAATAAGTAAGTAACAATGTCTTCTTAACATCTCGCCCAAACCGTTCTTCGCGTGTCTACTTTTGGGGATGTGTTGACTTAATTTCCTATTTAGAACATTTTTGTTCTAACAGAGAAATGAAAACTCCAAATTTGGCCTTAACGACCAAAAAAGTGGCCGTGACATAAAACAAACCCTTTGGCGTGGCAAACAACTTTATATTAGCAAAGTGTTAAGAAGAATATTGTTTACGTATTGAGCTTTAACTATTTTTCGATTTTATCGAAAAATAATGTTTATGTCAAGAAAGCAAAAAACCTTGCAAGTGCGAATTTTTAATAAAAGCCTTCTTCTACATAGTTTGCGAAGGGCCCGGCCTTTATTTCATAATAGTGGGCGCGTCCGTGAGCTTAAACAAATCTTTAAATTTGGGGCCCCTAGAGAGTAGGTATATGTTCCAAATTTCAGCTTTCTAGCTCGAATTTTAGGGCCGCAAAGTTGGTGACGGACAGACGGAAGGACATGGTAAGATCGACATAGCTTTCGATGCTGATCACCAGGGATGGGATTTTGCTAACCTTGGCTTTTTGCCGCTTAATCGTTAGAATGTACTAACGTTAAACAAACACGCTTCATGGCTTGATTATATAAAACTTCATTTTGTTTTCTAATATCGAAAAGCAAATAACTTACAAATCTGTAGCAGTTAAAAGTATAGACAGCTCTCTGTTAAACTAAGGACTGAACATGATGAGCTTGTGGACGAAGATGTGGAATCACTTCATGCGTCTATTTTTGTTGCAAACTGGTTAGAAAAAATAGAAATATTTATATTATCTACTATATATGTATTTATATGGTTATTTTATATTTTATGGATAAAAAAAAACTTAGTTTTATTTTTAATGGTTGTACACATATTAGGTGAGTACAAAATTAGGCACCAGAATAATAAAGTTTATTCATGGTCAGTTTCAATGTCCCCAAATTACTCTATAAGTGAAATCTGCAGCTTTTTTCATTCGAGCATGGTCAGACCGCAATCTCTCAGTTTATAATCAATTCTGTTCTCATCCTTCCTACTCTCTCTTTTCCTCATTGCCCCTGATGTTCAACTATGAACAATGAACATTATAATGTGTTAAAAATTCGTTTTGCACGTGCAAATTATATAAAGAAAAAAATTACTGAGCGGTATAAGTTAAAAGCTCCGGTGGAAAAGTAAAAGGAACCAAAAATACAAAACATAGCGAAAGGAGCTTTTTGATCTGGATGTATCTAATGAAATTTAACGATATGTAAATAAATATTCTATTAATGCATAAACATTATTTTAGGATAAAGCTAAATTAAGCGTGCCTTAGTGAGTTCAATAAACAAATCTGAACGCGTTGTGCCAAGGAATCCATGGCGATTTTTTTTAAATATTCATCACTTCGTTATTAACTACTGGCAATATGCCAACATTTTCTGATATACTAACAATGAAAACACATTCATTCAACTTGAGTATCGTGACAGCACCTCCAGCATGAGACATCATTGTGAGACAACAATGTGAAACTATAAACGCGAAACATGTGTGAACGATGACATTTAAACATGGATCGACGATAAACAACTTACCATAGTATCAGAGTCTGAAAGCAGACTGACGTTCCGTCATAATTATTTTCTCCTTTTAAAATAGTGTAGGGAGCCATTTTTCCGACTAAGAGACAGACAGATAGTTTTTATTATCTTTCAAACTTGTCACGCCCACGATGGCATAGGACGCAATTTAACTCGCGCCTCCACTCTACTGTAATTGAAGTACATTATGACTGGTTGTTTATAAGTCAGTGTCAAAGTGAATACAGTGCAGGGAATATTATTTTACTTTCGTCCTGAAAAAGTAATTTGCAATCTGAACGCCATCTGACAGCGAATTGAAAGAAAGAGTTGATCCTTGTTGATTTCATAAGGATTGTTTTTTTCAATTGGAATTGCAATGTCTGGAAGTCCAACAAAGATGTGAATATTACTTCTTTCTTGCAGCGTTTGTCATAAAATTAAATGGAAGGACAGGTTTATTGCTCTGTTTTTTGTTGTGCTGCATTGCATTGTTAATTCAAAACATGGCAGGTACATCACTTTCGAGTGTTAATAAGAGGAGAACAAAGCAAAAGCAGTTCAATAAATCTTTCTACAATGCTGACACAATTTAACCCCGCGAAATGCTAGCTTAAAAATTAAACTGAAGCAATAAACTCCAACCTCCGTCTGAAACATTATTAAAGGTAAGCAATTTGTCCATCAAAATCCACAAAGATTTACAAAATGACAACCAACTGACACTGATTATCACTAGAGCATTACATCTCCGACTAATCCACCATGAAGCTGCCACTAGTGTATCACAATAAAATAGTCTTCCAGCCATACAAGAACAGGTTATAGAAGATCACCACTGTCATGCACTATTTTCTTAAACAAATCTGACCTAAAGTAAATCTGGCGAAATAAACGGTACATGTATTTTAATGGTTGTTGTTTTTGTTGTACTATTTTTGTTGCTTGCCATAAGGATTAAGCACTGCGTCCAATTAGGTATGCTCCAACTGGCAGTTAATACATAATTTAGTAGTTGAGGGGACAATAAACTGTATCCACTCACTACTAGGGATATGATTAATCGTGAGAAAAAGCGAAGAAGTTAAGTTAACTATAGTCCATTGTGTTTGTGGAGAGAACCCTTAGTACTTAACACTAGTAGTGTAGCACCGCTAGACAATTATGGCCAGACCTGGACCAGAGAAGATCCAACGTACTTCTACCTTCTAAGTTACAAGAGGAGAACCCTCTTAATCCTTACAAATATAGTCAGTGGACACTGTACGATGGGAAGGCATTTTTTTTTTTTTTTTTTTTTTTTTTTTTTAAAGGAAATCCAAATCTTAGAGCACTCAGACTCGGTAACGGTCCATTGTACCATGGAAGGCATGCTTAGGAAGGCATGCTTAGAGACT
Source organism: Portevinia maculata (assembly GCA_949715645.1). NCBI lineage: Eukaryota > Metazoa > Arthropoda > Insecta > Diptera > Syrphidae > Portevinia > Portevinia maculata. The sequence goes on along the minus strand of OX454526.1, from coordinate 34,869,158 downwards.
GAACATGCCCTACAACGATTTCTGCTGAGAAGCTGCTTGTTTTGTGCATGTGTATCACACTTGCAAACATTATGAGTGCTACTTTAGGTCAATACCTCTTCCCACAACAATTTCCTCAAGCAAATGGTTCTAGGAGAGGCCGGAGTGACCCACCTGTCCCTTCCCAATGTCATCACAAAGGACCTGCCTTGGTCTAAGCGTACCTCATCGAGAGCCATTTCAAACCAAAAAACTAACCAACTCTGGCATTAAAAAACGCGGTCTTATATATGTACCTTAATACATGTTTTTGATTGAGCATCTGAATTCCAGATGCATATAAAGAGTATTGACACCTCATCGAATCTCCTTTTTTTACGTTTTGGATCTCAGCCATTCTCTTACGAATACTGCCAAATTTATAATTGAGCAGATGGTTTCAAATCTTATCGCTGGTAACTAACTTTTTTAATTATTTTTTTGTTTAAAAATGCATAAAAGTCAGTCTTACATAATGAAGATAGATGATGAGCAAAAGGAACCCTACGCGGGTTAATAGGTTTTCAAACTCTGGACATCTCTTCAACTCATACGCTCGTCACTACGCGGCCTCACATGCAGGTAATCAGTAAGTCACTTCGTTTATACAGATTCACAAAGCTTCACAGTCCCCTTAACATATGCTTCCAATCCTTAATAGGATAAAATAATAATCTGTAGCAATCTGTCAAAGTTCAATATGATTTGTTGGTACCCTGCAATATTCATATTTATTTCTGGTCTATTGCACAAAATTCGGGCTGTAAAATATTTGCATTTAGGTACGCCTTTTTGGTTCAAACAGTCGTGTACCAATTTCTTCCTTCATATTTTTTTTTTTATAATAAGCGCGCACTAAAGGGATTTGGACCCTTATAATGTATTAGCTACACAGCGCGGGCGTTAAGGAAATTAGGGTGAGAAGAAAAGGAGAGATGCCGATGCACGTTGGTTTTGAATGTTTGTAGGTTATAAGGTGCAGGAAAAATGGAGCGGGGAAGAGCATTCCACATTCGTGTTGTACGGTTGAGGAAAGATTCTTTGAACTTCACTGTACGTCCGAACACAGGCTTGAGGGTGAACTGATGAGCATTCCTTGCATGGCGGGTATTGCGGTTGAAATGTTCAAGGGGAGGAATGCAACTGGCTATTTCGTTTGAGCACTTATGGTGGAAATAACGATAAAAAAACGAAAGGCAGGAGACATTACGACGATGACTAAGAGAGTCAATCGATCTCGCGATGTCTCGGTCGCCAATGAGTTTTATCGCGCGTTTTTGGATCCTGTCAAGTAGCTCCAAATAAGTTATTGATGCAGCGGACCAGATATGATTGTTGTACTCGAGTTACGGGCGAATAAACGCCTTAAAAAGAGAAGAAGGGGTGAAATATTTCTTACAACGCTTAAGGAAGCCTAGACATTTCGCGGCGTTCTTGGCGACATCGAATATGTGGTCATTCCAACGAAGGTTGTCATTAACACACATACCGAGAATGGATAGTCTTTCGGTTTAAGCGATGCAAGTGCCATTCATAGATAGTGACAGTGTGTGTGGGTTTTGCTTTAATGACATTAGACAGCGTTGTGTTTTGAAAGCATTAAATTCCACTCTATTGGTTTTACCCCACTGAGTTATGCTGTTAAGATCGGAATTTAATTTGCTTAACATACGTTGCCGTTCCAGTTCCACACCCGAAGAAGTGGGACGTGACCCAGGAAACGAGTATGAAAAGCTGAGGGTACTGTCATCAGCAAAGGAATGGATTGGATTAGAAGTAACAGACAGGAGATAATTTATAAACATAGTGACGGGCTACAGTCCGCTTGGGCGAACTGTTGGATACCCTATTCTTATTCCTATCCCTCATAAGTGGGCGTGACAAAAGTCTAAGTATGGTTGAATTGTTAAGAACGCTCTACATATTTTGTTATATAACATTTAAAGGATTTTATCAAAAAAAAAAACGCTCCCTAGCTCAAACTTGGGTGTTTCAATAAAATTATTTTATTTAATTGTGGGCGTGTCAGTAGGCGGATTTAAAAAAAATTAACACATGAGAATAAAGGGCCCCTAGAGAGTATATATTATAAATATCAGCTCCGTAGCTCAAACTTTGAATTTTCAAAAAAAAATTAATTGTGGGCGTGTCAGTGGGCGGATTTTGAAAATATTTACACATGAGCATAAGGGGCCTATAGAGAGTATATACTATAAATTTCAGCTCCCTAGCTGAAACTTCGGATTTTCAAAAATTAATGTACCCTTAGAATAGGTTATAAAAAAATTATTTGTGGGCGTGTCAGTGGGCGGATTTTGAAAATTTTTTATCCCGAGCAGTTTTAGGAGTCATAGATCATATATAAAAAAATTTCAGCTTTCTAGCTCAAAATTCGATTTTTTCCAAATTTTGGTTTTTTTGAGTTTGTGGGCGGATTTCAAAAATTCGTAAACTTGATTATTTCGTAACCCTAGAGAGTGTATGGTTAAAATTTCAGCTCTCTAGGTCCAGTTTAAAGGCCTAATTTTTGCCGACAGACGGACGGACGGACGGACGGACATGGCTAGATCGACATTACTATCGATGCTGATCATAAATATAGTAACTTTTAGGGGTCTACGGGCAATATTAAGGTATGTTACAAACTATGCGTCAAAATTAATATACCCTTAGAATAGGGTATAAAAATGAGAAAGAGAGTCGGGAACAGAACGGAGCCTTGGGGGACACCAGCATTTATTTGGTGAGTTGGAGACTTGAAACCGTCCAAGACAACTTGAATTGAACTGTCCGAAAGGTAATTTCTAATCCATTGAAGAAGATTGTCATCGATTCCAAATGCACGCATTTTCTTCAAGAGAGCTTGATGCCAAACTCTGTAAAATGCCTTTGAAATATCAAGCGCAACAATCTTACTTTCACCACCTTGATGAAGAAATTGGTTCCACTTTTCGGTTAGATATGTCATCAAATAACCAGTGGATCTATTGCTGCGAAAACCATACTGACGATCATTAAGAAGTTTTCGCGATTCAAGATATTTCATTAGCTGAAGTTTTATCAGCGTTTCCATGACCTTAGAAAGAAGGGACGTAAGTGCAATTGGTCGGTAGGAGGGGGGGGGGGGGAGAAGATTAGCCTTTTTTGGTACAGGCTGGACAAACGCTGTTTTCCTTCTTCCCGGGAAGAGTCCTGAAGAATAGGACAGATGGAAAAGCTTACGCAATGGTTTAGCCAGCGAGGAAGAACACCTCTTCACAACGATAGGGGAAATACCATCTGGACCAGCGGATTTGTGTATGTCAAGATCTTGAAGTACTCCAGCCACTGTACGGGTGCGGAAGTGGATTTGTCCCATGGAGTATTCTACGCGCTCTAATACAGGGGGAGACAAAACACAATCTGGGAGCTTTGAGCTGACTGCAAAGTGAGCAGCAAGCAGATTGGCCTTATCTATAGAGCTGACAGCTGGAATGTCATTCTAAATGAGTGTCGGGATAGCTGATGAGGCCGAAATCTTGATGTTGCCCAATTGGCTTTCTCGTATTGCCATACGGTTCTTTTAGGAGTTTGTTCTTTAACTTTCTAATTTGATACAATGGTCTGACGAACCTAGAGGCGATAATACGTTCAAAGCGTATTTATCGGGGTGAGAGATTTCTGACACATGTCAAAATATTCAGTATAGCTTGTAGTTGTATCGGCGCAGGGTGATAAGTCCAACGGCCAAAAGTACTTATAACCTACATGAGTGGGTTTAAAGTGCACAAACCAATTGTGAAATTTTAACCCACCCAATACAAAAGTCCACAACATTTCGGGTCATAATTCCACAGCATACCCCCACTTCATTCCTTTTCGTTTCTAGTTCGTCATCTTCTTATGCACCTGCTTCTTAATGCATCCGAATTATGGAAGCCCTCGAAGCAACGTGTTTCCTTAAACTTAGCCCCAACCCTCCACACTGCGTTGAGTTATTAAGCCCATCAGTAACTCCTTCAATCCCCCAACTATCACAAAACCACTTCATATCACTCCTTCCCAAATAAACTCTAATATTATGCTTCAGTGGCAAACCCGTTCCCCAACTTTAATCTTCGAATGGGTGCCAAATACCTTAAGTGTTTAATTGAGTTACTGTGACATTAGGTTATCTTTCAATGAAAAATTGATTAAATGCAAAATTTGAATAATTTTCTAAAATGGGTCTTAATGTCAATTTCAAATGGCTGTGGGTGTTAATGTTTTAGTGGGCCCTATACCCACTTCAATTACAGCCCTTAAGTGTGATTTCCATATTTTTTGGGAAATAAGAACCACGCTCCTTAATTATGTGGACTTATTACACCGCACCTTAACAATCGCAGAATATTTTAATTTGTTGTCCAAGTTGCGTTAGGTTTTCCTGCGTTTCCACTGAAGTTATTTCATTCTCATGACTGTTGTGGCAACAAAGCTTGATCGAATCAAAAGTTAGTTCATCTGAGTAGAGAAAGCCTTTACATCAAGAACAAAAATGAAAGAAAATGAAGCGCTACCAGCTTAGTTGGTACTATCATGTTAAGACAGAGGCCCTACGAGTCCTCTCAAAAAGGCAATATCAATAAATATTCCTATACAAGTCAATTTCAACGCATTTTCAATACAAAAATGATTTAATTATAATTTCATTTAGTTCACAAGGGAAATGTACTTTAATCTAAATTAAATATTATGGCTTAAAGCCGTCTTCCAAAGACAATTAACAATCTTTTATGTTGTATTATGCATTAAGTTTGATTAGTTTTTGTTTAACCTTTATTTTAAAATAATCCTAATAACTGTTCTACGTTTTCTCTTTGCGATAAGTCACATAACGAATATTGGAAGATCTTCTCTGTGTGGCACGAAATTGAGAGTCAATAATTCACCCCTTGCACGATAAATTGTAGAGGTGAATATTGTTTTGTTAGAATCATGCAAGTAGTTTGATGATTATAGATCAAAGTCTTGTTGATTTCTCTATGGGTTGACGCTTCAGCTTCCTCAATAAACTTTTCACGTATGCGTATGTCATATCCATAGTACTTACTTACTTAACAGGCTTCCGACCCGTGAAGAATATCTGCCTGAGACACTGCAGCTTTCCATCCTCTGCGATCCCGGAGTCGCTGCTTCCAGTTTTACAGACCAAGCGCTCTGGCATCCGCGATGGCTTTACAACGGAGGTTCGGTCTTCTTTGACTTCTCGAACATGGGGGCTGGGAGTCGAAGATCCTCTTGCCTAGAACATTATGGCCTATTCGCTCTATATGACTGAGCCAATGTACTCGACGTGATTTAGCTTTTTGGACTACCTACATTCACATCTTGGTTCAGCCCATAGTGTTCGCGGTTTCGACAACTTCCCTCGGTTATCGTACCTATGTCATATACAACACGTTTCCAAGTCGCTGCTTTTGTGGTATTGTATAAATTCGTCATTACCTTCCAATCTTGTGTGACATTCCATATTGATAGAGCTTGTCGTTGACAATCTTTGGTGTCGAAGGTTGCCCTAAAATCGAAAAAATTGCATAGAACCTTTGCTTCGCTTCATAAACTCTGCGCAATATTTCGCAGCACAAAATGTAATCTTCCGTGGAATAACCATGACGAAATCCAGCTTGAAATTCTTTCAGGAGAGTTCGAGTTGGGGTCACTGTTTGATTTGCAGTAGGTCCAAGGTTTGATTTTAGTATTTGGGCTTATTGCGCTTTGGGCAAGTGAATACTTACCTTCACAAAGTAATCTTTAAAATTTGGCCTTATTTCGCTTTCTATATTTTCAAATATGACCTTGTTTTGTTTGGCGTTATTTCACTGCACCTTCCTTGCATGCGATATCGTTGAATCTTCTAAATAGAGAAAGGAATGAAAATACGCGTTTTCTGCCCTTCGAGCAGTCTTTATCGAACCATGGCTTTCTGTAGCCTACTGTTTTTTTTCGCTAGCGATTATACATTGAGATGGAATTGACAATTTGATGATGGTCTCCAAATCGTCTTGGGACAAGGGATTGTTGCGATTTTTCTTATATACATACGTTCGCCATAGTCTTATCTATTTATTTATTTATTTCCGTCTATAAGTTACAAACTTTCTTAGACTACCAAAAAAAATACCTAAATATATCCCTAAAAAATATACTTGTTTAATTTATGGCTTCCAGAATAATACATTTAAATTTATTTCTGTTTACATCAAGATCGATTACATTTGCGTAACGGTTAAAATTTGAGCAGGCATTAGTGATTGTTTCATTACGACCATAGTTTGTCGCGTGCCAAGGAATGGAAAAAACCATCAATTCGAGGCCTAAGAGTTCTAGAAGGGGCATAAATACCAAATAAAGCTAAAAGAGGTGCACAGTCGATATGTCCCGTTATGACATCCCTAGCAAATATAATAAAAAAAAGTATGTTCTTCTGCACGATAGAGGCTTTAAGCGAATTAATGCACACCGACTATTATAAGATGGTAAGGGAATGAACCAATTCAATTTTTGGAGCGCATATCTCGGAAATCGTTTTTGATTTTTTTCAATGCGCTGTAGATCTTTGTTGAAAAGAGGAGAAGACCATACTACGCAGCAATATTCATGCAATGGGAGAACTAACGCGATAAATAGTGACTTTAATGTATAAGGGTCACGAAAATCAGCAGAATTCCTAAATAAAAAACCCCACATTGCGTTAGCCCTTGAAATTATATAATCAAAATGCAAATTAAAAGATAAATGAGAATCAAAAATAACACCTAAGTCCTTTTGACTGATTACCCTATTAAGTTTTTGATTTTGTAGCTTATAATCAAAGACAATAGGCATTACAGATCTGGAAAAAGTAATTACGGCGCATTTATTACTATTCAATTGCAAGCAGTTTGAACAGCACCATGCATTCAATTTATCGATATCTGCTTGCAAATCGCAGCAGTCTGCCACAGTCCTGATTGCCTTAAATACCTTGACGTCATCAGCAAACATTAGACAATTTGATGCCTTGATCACTGAGGGGAGATCATTTATGAAAAGCAGGAACAATAGGGGACCTAGATGGCTGCCTTGTGGTACCCCAGAATGGTTTTGTATTTCAAACGATTTTTCCAACCCAATTTTTACATATTCAGAACGACCCGTCAGGTAGTTTGTAATCCATTCAAGAAGGGTAGAGTGAAAACCAAGAAAATTAAGTTTTTTTTAATAGAATACGATGATTGACTCTATCAAAAGCCTTGGAAAAATCCGTAAAAATAACATCTGTGTGATATTTGTTTTCCATATTTTTTAAGGCAGAAATTCGTAAAAAGGGTCAGATTAGTTGTGGTAGATCGATCATGAACAAATCCATGCTGATAGTCAGATATATGGTTCCTAACAGCATTATAAATTTTTTTTTTCACAATAGACTCAAAGATCTTAGGAAGCAACTGCAGTTTAGCGATGGGTCTATAGTTTTCAACTACTTGCTTGGGGCCCGATTTATAGATGGGAGAAAATGATGAAAGAAAATTTCCACAAATCAAGAAACTCACCACTAGAAAGTGACAGATTAAATATAATATGCAGAGGTTTCGACAAATTACATGCCCACTTTTTAAAAAAAAATTTAAGGTATATTATCCGCACTCATGCTTAGGTTGCCATCAAGACCAGAAAGTTCTGCACAGATCTCATCTTTGGTTATCGACATAGAACCCATATTAGTTATTGGAGAAATGCAAGGCAAAACTTCCAAAGAGTCATCGATAATAAAATTCGATTGAAAGAATGTTGCAAACATATTACAGACTTCCAAGAAATTACTACTTAACTGTCCGTTGTACTTCATATTAGAGGGAATCCCAACTGCTTTTCTTTTTACAATTATAGAATTGCCAAAAAGCTTTAGCATTATTTTTGATTCTTGATTCAAGTGACCATAAATATTGATTATGTAAAAACTTTTTAAGAAAATTGTACTCCCTGCGCAAACGACAGAAATGGTTTCGAAAACTTGAATTGGTCATACTTTTTTTACAAGCTTTAACTAATGCATTTTTTAATCGCACTAACCCCTTTGAGTACCAAATCGGTTTATTAGACTTACCTCTAATAGCCTTCTTTGGTATAAATTTCTCGAATAAATCTTCAATTATTTTGATAAACTGTAATGAGACAAAAGAGAATCCCATTCTAATGTTAGAAGGTAATTATTAATGCAAATGTAATCGGCTTGAAGAAATCGAATTTATAATTTACAGTCGGGCAAGTATTAGATAAATATTAAAAAATTGTAAAGTTAAAAAGTAAATTTAAAGCTTTATGGTGAACACTGTTATTTAATAGTGGGTTTGCATCTTCAACAATTAATTATTATTATTATTATGCCCACGCCCTCAATCCCCGTCCAACCCGCGCGCGGGACGGACTTTTTATTTATTTATTTATAAGTAAATGTATATTGTATTATTCCTTGATTTATGTATTTAATTTATCATTTTATTTTAATTTAAGAGTGTTAGAGTGTGTGACTTATTATTTGGCTTAAACAAGCCATTTATTTCCATTAATTATTTATTTGTAAATATATTTAATTGTCTGATTTTATTATTTTTAATAATTCTTCCTTAAATTTGTTAACATTTGTTAGAGTCTTAAGTTCATTGGGTAGATTGTTAAATTGATTTAGTCCCTTAATCACAACTGTATTTTATTCAGTGCGCGCTGATGACCTAAATTGTGGTCTAAAGTTTTGTCCATTTCGGAGGTGATACGGTTAGCTTTCACTAATGTATTATAAATTATTTAGCAGATATCCCGGTAACAAATCATTTTTCATTTTAAAAACAAACACTAATACACTAAATTTTATTTGGTGTCTAATATGTAACCACCCTAGTTTATCTAACATATACTTCACGTGCGTTAATCTATGACACTTTAGTATTATTCTCCTTGCCTTATTTTGAAGCCTTTGTAGTCCTGTTAAATCTGTTTCAGTTGATAGATATAAAATTGTTGTGCAGTACTGAAAATGTGGTCTTATTATGGCATTGTAGATCTGTATTGCGGTATTAGTTGAAATCTTCTTTCTTAGCCTAGTAAAGAAATATATTTTCTTCGATACTTTTTTGCATATGTAATCTATATTTGCTTTTAAATTGATTTTGTCGTCTCTAATAACTCCCAAGTATTTAAATTCATTAACAAGCTCTATGCTCTCTCCATCGATGTTCACATCTATGGTTAGGTTAGGTTGGAAGGGAAGTGCACAGCAGAGCTGCTGTGCTTGCATGGGGGCCCATTGGTCCATTGTGATCCCTTATTGTTTTATGTGGTAAACCTACATTTACAATAAAACACTTACCATACTCAGTTTAGGTTAATCTTGCCGGTTGGCCTGTTGGAACCAACCTGTGTTCTTGACAAACCTGATAGTGTCCGTCAGTGGTACCTGCGCTACGTCCTCTAAGTTTTCGAAGAATCTGTTGCCCAGATAGCGAAGTCGAGATGTCTGAAGGTTTGGACATTCGCAGAGCAGGTGTTTGATGGTCTCGGTTTCTTCTATATCTTGACAGCTCCTGCAGTAGTCTGGTGAGCTGATGCCCAGCCTGCTTGCCATTACACCTATGGTGCAGTGGCCTGTCAGTACGCCAGTTAAGATACGTATTTCTAGCTTATTCATTTCCAGAATGCTTTTTGTTCTTTTTTCGTTAATTCTTGGCCATAGACTGCGAGATATAACACAGTCGTGCCTTTGGGACCAGGTGGTGTTAATTTGTTCCCTCAGTTTTTGGTCAATGTTTCTTTTTGCTGCACTAATTGGGATGTCTATTGACGTAATGGCGTCTATTGCGTCAAGTTCTGACCCGATTCTTGCTAGCTCGTCTGCCTTTTCATTCCCAACAATGTCGCTATGACCGGGGACCCAGCAGAGAGTGATCCTGTGTCGTTCGCCTATTTTGTTGAGGGATTTTTGGCAGTTTCTGACTGTTTTTGACTTTATAGTTTCGCTGTCTAGTGCTTTGATAGCCGCCTGACTGTCTACGAAGATTGTGATCGTGGAAGGATCCAGATTCTTCGCGAAGATAGTTTCTGCTGCCTTGTCGATGGCGACAATCTCAGCTTGAAAGACGCTGCATTCATTGGGAAGGCTGTACGAGTCCTTTATGTCTAGGGGCTCGCAAAAAACTCCCGCTCCTGTCCCCACGTCCATTTTCGACCCGTCCGTATAGATGTGGATTTCTTGCACGTTGACGTGCGTGTTCCAGTTCTCTCTTTGGGGTATGTATGTTGAGTAGTTTTTCTCAAAGTTTCGTTTGGGAATTAAGTAGTCCGTTTTCCTGGATAGATCGATACCCAAGTAGTTGTGAATTATAGAGCCGTGTCCATAGGAGCTGTGCCTCCAGATGTTTGCCTCCTTGAGGCGGAGGGCTCCTTTGGCTACCATGCTGCGAATATATTCACCAAGCGGGGGTAGGTTTAAAATGACTTCCAGCCCGGCTTGGGGTGTTGATCTCATTGGTCCCGTTGTACCAATACATGCTAATCTCTGTACCTTTGAGAGGTTATGGAGATAGGTAGTCCTTTCTGTTGCCTTCCACCATACAATTGACCCGTATGTAAGTATGGGTCGTATGATCGCTGTGTACATCCAATGGGTTATGTAAGGGCGCGTTGGGGTGTTTGCCAAAGGTCTTTTTGCATGCTTAGAAGGCGCATAGTGCTTTTTTTGCTCTTTCTTCTGTGTTACGTTTCCAAGTAAGCTTAGAGTCTAGGATGATGCCCAGATACTTTGCCTTCGGGGAAAGGTTCAGACGAGTTCCGTTTAGCTTCGGCATATCGAATTTCTCGATTTTTCTTTTCCTAGTGAACAGAACACATTCGGTTTTGACTGGATTGACTCCAAGGCCGCTCGGTCTTGCCCACGAGGATAGTTCTTTTAGGGCAGATTCCATGAGTTCACTAATAGTGGGGAGATACTTGCCACTTATTAGAATTACAATATCGTCTGCGTATGCTACTATTTTCGTTCTTTTGGCCTTTAGAGTCGTTAGGATTTTGTTGACCACTATGAGCCACAGGATGGGAGATAAGACGCCTCCCTGTGGGGTGCCCCTGGTCACTGTTTTCCTTATGTAACTCTCACCGATCTCTGAGTTAATTACTCTGCTGTTGAGCATTTCGTAAACCCAGTTCGTTATTTCTTTATTCGCTCCCAAGTCTTCGAGCGCTGTTTTTATGGCCGCTGTTTTAACATTGTTGAAAGCTCCCTCAATGTCCAAAAATGCAGCCATGGTGAATTCTTTGTGGTGTAGTCCTTTTTCTATTATTGACACAACTTCGTGCGTCTTATACAGCTTTTGAAAATGACTTTTAGCCATGGCAGTATTACACTAAGAGCCTGTTGTATCATTGCTGGTATGACATTATCTGGTCCCGCCGATTTGTAGGGCTTGAATGATTTGACTGCCCAAGCAATTTTGTGCTCTGTTATAATGCTTTCCATTGCTATTTCCGTTTGTGTGTCTGGCGGAACAGGAGTGTAGTTGATCTCACACCCAGTGATTTCACTAGACTCCGGAAAGTGGGTATCCATTAATATTTGTAGAGTTTCTTGGCTAGACTCTGTCCAAGAGTCGTCAGCACGTTTAATATAGCCTGCGACCGTGGGGTCTTTGGACAATACTTTACGTAGTCTGGCGGCCTCGTTTGTACTCTCTATGGATTCGCAGAACGTGTTCCAGGATTCGAGTTTTGCTCTCCTTATTTCTTTAGTGCATAGATTAAGTTCGGACCTATACTTAGTCCAGTCTTCATCTGCCTTACTCTGTCTTGCTTTGTTAAACAGTTGTCTTACCAATGTTCGCCGCTTTTGAAGCTCGCTGGTCCACCAAGTTGCCTTTTTGGGTTTGCGATTGCGAGAGATGGGACAATGTTTAACAAAGGCTTTGTGCATATTTTTGGTAATATAGTAGACTGCGTTGTCGATTGAGTGAGTGTCGACAAACTTGTCCTCTTTCGGATGCTGTGTGTACTCACTAACCGTTTTCGCATAGTCTGCCCAATTTGTTTTCCTAGGGTTCCTAAAAATTTTTTGTACCATATAATGTAGATTGACTGTAAAGAGTATTCTACTATGGTCTGAGAATGAGTTCTCTCGACAAACTCTCCAGTCTTCTACCCTAACATGATCATTGTTGCTTTTGAGAGTTATGTCTAGAATTTCTGCCCTGTTTCTGTTTTGGAAGGTGGGCTGGTTTCCCCTGTTACACAAAACTAGATTTGTGGAAAGAATGTATTCAAACAACGACTCACCTCTTTCATTTATTCCTGAACTACCCCACAGTGTGTGGTGAGCATTCGCATCGCAACCTACCACCAAGGATGTGTTCCGTGTGCTAGCGTGTTCCACTAGTTCCCGGACTGTATCGGATGGTGGGTTTACCTCCTCGTGTGCCATATAAATTTAAGCGAGGATGAGATTCCTTCCTGAAGCTTCAATATTTACAGCCACTGAGTGTCCATAGCTGTTCCTGTGAAGAAAAAATGTATTACTAACGGTTTTTTTGACTAGAATACAGCTACGTACTTTACCTTCTTCTTTGGTGTGGAATAGATGATAGCATGGCGATTTCAGTCCTTGGATTTTGTTTTTAAAAATCCAGGGTTCCTGAATTAATGCCACGTCCACGCTTACCTCAGACATGAACAGCAGTAGGTCGTGTGTTGCTGCTTTACAGTGATGCAAATTAATTTGCACTACTAGCAGCTTTTGCAACCTTTGGCTCTTCATCTTCTTCCAGCCGTGCCCTTACGGCACCTAGCCCGAACTTCAGTTTGCTGCCTGGGGTCTTTCTTATGCTTGTTGCAGAAGATTGGTTGATCGCAAAGCAGAGCTCTTTGCCGTCACCACTTCTTCTGGAATATAACTTTACCCACTCCTTGATTGGGATGTTTTTATTCTGACCTGCGAGGTATCCAGACTTTGGCTTTCTGTCTTAGTGGAAGTGCGGATCTTGGTATGACCTTGAGTTTGGCTCCCTCCCACAGTTCGCCAATGCTGGCGATGGTTTTGGAGAGAAACTCAAGAGTATTCCCGTCTCCACACCCCACTATCTTCACGCCCTTGTGCCATCCTGCCCCGTCAAACTCGTAGTCTGGTCCCCCATTTCAGATATTGACCATCATAGCCTTGAGGATGACGTTTTCTGCAAGCAGCCAGTGTTCAGCTGTGATCTTCCCATCGGGATCTTGCTCGTCAATGACTGCTGCTATTAGGCTCGTCGGAGTGCTGTCTAGGCTTGTTGAAGCCTTGGGTCTTTTCGGTCGGCTTTCTTTTTTCTCTTCCTCTGACCGTTGCCTCTTCGAAGAGGTGCCAGAGGTTCCGGCCTTAGTGCCAGTAGAGACCCTGCTCGAAGCCTATGCCTTGTTCTTTGATTCCACAGGTCTGATGGTTTTGGACTGTTCCTTATGGGCCTTATTAGGGGCACCTTTGGATTTGCCTGTCACCACTTCTGTTTTTCCTTTTTGCAGTTCGGGAGCTGACGGTTCGTTGGGTTTGTGAGCCCTCGGATTTTCATAGCTCTTTATTACTCTCTTGTGCTTCCTGATCAAGGCCCTGTCTCTATCGTTGATAGAGGTTGGATCTTTCTCAGTCATTTTTTTTAGGAATCGTTTTGAGGCCCTGTAGTTGCTCCGTTTTCTTGTCTCCTTGGAGACTGCGTGTGGTTTCAGGGTGTTGTCCTCAGATTCCTTGTCGTCCAGCAATTCGTCCTCAGTCTCAGATCCTATGTTAGCGGTGTTGAATGAGGATTGGGACCCCTCCTCAGCGCTTTCAATATTTAGACTTTTGAAAATGGGGAGGGTTGTTGTAAGTAGGTCCGAATCGCTGGTTGTGGGTTGGTCGTCGCGTTTGTCCTGTGTTTGTTGGCTAGGTTCGTCTTGTCTGGTAAGTCTTGGTCGGTTAGTTCGGTTTTCGTTTGCTATGTCGTCTTTGTTTTGCATGTTTTATTGAATTGAAGAATTTGGTTCCCACGAGTAGGTCGGAAATAAAAGTCCATCCCGGCAGAGCCGATATACCGGGATAAGGCAACAGGGGTACGACAGACCTTGCCCGGGCGTCTGAAGGAGCTCGCTATCGACTGATTTGGCCCTCAGCCTTACATTCTTCGGCACGGATTTATGTACTATGTACGCTCGCACGACCACTGAAATTAGGCACCTTCTGTCCTATGGTAAAGAAGCATCAGCTGGGTATTGAACTATTGATGAGTAAAGGAATACCACAGTGATGCCCCCTGACCTTAGCTGATCACCGTCTTGACATCGCACAAGACAATTGTAGTGACCATTACCAGCTGACACCCACGGGGAGGGTTTGGAGGAGGATTTTGCCGGCCATTCACATCTATACTTTCTTTGCTGTTCATACACATGCATTTTGTCTTCTTAATATTCAATCTTAGTTTATTAATTTTTAGCCATTTACTTAGTGCTTTTAGATCATCATTTATTTTATTTATGCAAACTTTTGCACAGTTTCCGCTAATAAACAAAAGTGCGTCATCCGCAAACATACATAATTTACTATTTTTCACAACCTTGTTAATATCATTAATGTACATTAAGAATAGGAATACTCCCAATACCGAGCCTTGCGGTACTCCTACATTGACTTCACATGCATTTGCAATATTATTGTTTACGACTGTGCGCTGTGTCCGCCCATTTAAATACGACTTAAACCAATTCCTTGTTTTTAACTCCATATTTAAAAAGTTTCTTTATGAGGATTTCACGATCCACTCTCTCAAAAGCTCTCTTAAAATCCAAAAATATAGCTCCAATTATCTTTTTTTTATCTATTTGATTTTTCCAGTCTTCGATCACCCAATTTAAAGCAGTTTCACAAGAGTATCCTTGCCTAAATCCAGATTGATGTTCCATGATATATTTATTTTCTTCTACATAATTTCTGAGTTGCTTCTCCACTATTTTTTCAAATGTTTTTTCGTATAAGGGAAGCATGTTAACAGGTCTGAATTCTTCAGGTAAAACGGTATTCGCAACTTTTTTATCATCAAGTTCATTATGAATGTAAACCAGATCTAATGTTCTGCCAATTTCGTTAACGACATTGTTTACTTGCGAGAAATTTAAAGAAAACAAGGTATCGATAAACAAAACTTCAAAATCTCTTAATACATTAACTGGAAATAGACATTTATCATCTTGAGAATATAGCCATTTTACATTAGAAAGATTAAAATCACCTAAAACTACAGCAAACGAATTTTCATAAAGTTTGGAAACAATATTTTGAATATTCTGTACATGAGAGTTATAAATGGCAAAGCCAGAATTTGGTGGTACATACGAAACAAAAAAGTAAACAAAAATCGTTCTTACATTTGAACCAGGAGAGCAAATCTAAAATTCAACACAAACACAAATTTGTTCAGTCAATCCAGAGCAATTTGACAATTCGATTTCTTTACTATTAAAGCACGAATTAACCGCAACCAGTGCACCTCCTCTCCTATTCAATCCAGTACAGCTTGCACTGCGATCTTTTCTAAAGACAGCGAAGCGTGCGTCAAATAGTTCCGTAGACAAGAGACCAGTATGTAACCATGTTTCAGTAAGCGCAATTACAGCATGTATGCAATCCAAGATCGAGGAGTAAAATTGATTTGTTTTAGTGCGCATGCCTCCCACATTCTGGTAATAAAGAGTGACACAATCAAACGCATTAACATAAGCAGTTTTAGCAGCAGCAGCAGGAACAGCAGCAGCAGGAACAGCAACAATAGGAACAGCAACAGCAGGAACGACAGCTTCAGGAACATTAAGAGCTGCAACATCAGAAAAGAGAGAGTTTATGTCAGCAGCAGCAGACGATGGAGCAATAGAGCATATTTGATTGCAATCTATTGTATAGTTGACGTCATCGATTCTAGGTTTTTTTGAATATGTACAAACTCACGTACTTGAAAACCTAGAGGCCAAAATGCTGAATCAAGAGCAAATGCGATGAGATTTTCAGGAACGGCAGCTTTGAAATTGATGTAAGAGAGCTCTGATATGTTAGCAGAACTTTGTACCAGTACTACACATTTTATTAATGTTAGAGGTATTTTGAGCTTGTTTGCAATGAAGGCAGTGATGGTGTCAGTTGTGGTAGTATTAGCAAAGCGAGACAAGTGCAGCCACTTAACGCTGGGTATTTCGTCAATAACAGTGCAAGATGAGTCCGAACCAATTATCTTCTTCCGATTGGATTTACTTCGTTTGTGCAATACATTTGAAGAAGCAAGGGGCTTTGTATTTGACTCTTTTTGTGATTGATGTGTACCTATTTGTAATGTTATTGCTATCAACTGGGTCATGGTTTGTGAGCTCAGAAGAAGAGGAACTGCATGATGCAAGGGGGCAATGAACCTCAAATTTGGGAATCGAATTTACAATTTGATGACAATTTGCAGAACTTTCAGTTTCACTTGCATTTTTTTAACGCTCAATTTATTTAACGAATTTGATTTAGGCATAGTTTTTTTTGCACAAGTCCGCGAGCATTGATTTTAGTACGCTGACTTCAGAAGTTAAGAAGTCTATTTTTTCAACAAACGCATTGATTGATTTGTGATTGACAATGCATGAGTTGCATCGCCACATCATATTTGTTTGAGAAATTAGAGTTTTAACGTTCAAATCGGATACTCGGGCACATTTTTTGTGATATCTTAGTTGGCAGAAGGATTCACATTGCATAAAATTAGTATCGGAAATTCCGAGATTGCACTTAGCACAGTTTTTCAAAGAAATTTTAATAGATGTAAGAAGCACGTCCGATCACTACTAGAGTTAAGAGAGAACTCATTTTATATTAGGAAGGAGTTCCACATTTTGCATGTCATCGCTATTAATGGGAACCAGCTCCATCAGAACGATAATGTGGAGATGATCCGAGTATGGGAATGGCCACACTCCAAACTCTGTTATCAAGGATCTGTTATCCTTTAGGGAAGCAGTAATCAATGACTGAAGTGTATTGTTATTTTATCTATGTATATTCACCATAAATTTCGGATTTACTGCATCCATTAAGTAGTCTAAGCCCGATCGAATCCATAAGTTACAAAAAGCTTATTGAGTCCTTTGATTTTCGTTCAATTCCTTAAACGGAGTTAATTTCACCTTGCAAGTTCAGATCATCAATACCATATAAACTCATATTTCTGGACGAATATAAAAACTCCTATAGTGCATTGAATTCTCTTTGCAATTTGTCATCACTGCAATTCAAGTATACAGGGACGATGATAAATCGCTGAGAAAGTATTTCCAATTCAATATACGTTACATTATTTTCTAAATTGAAATCACATTTAAACTTGCTGGCAAATTGTTTGTTAACTCCAAAGTAACAGCCTCCAGATGCACGTCCAGTCTATTGATTTTTATTGCCGGCAACCAATTGAAGTCGTAATTGATAAATTTATTTTCGAACTTATAACAATCCTCCTCTATTCAAAATGTTTCGAAATGGAACTCGAAATTCATTTTGTTAATAAGTTCAAAGAAATCCGGGTACAATTGCTTATTACTAAAAGAACGTATACGAGTATTATACGCTAAAATTTAAATTCATTATGTTTAATAATAACGAACTACTATTTTCAAGATGGCAGAAGGCTATACATCCTTTGATCGTAATATTATTATGTTGCATGTTTTCAGGATGATGTACAAGGTGGCGCAAAAGTTGTCAGGTGGCGCAAAAGTTTTCACCCGATGTTCTTTCGCTGTAATTTTTTTCACGAATGAAAACATTTGGTTCTGCTTTTGGATTATGTTAATTGGTGTCTTAAGTTTTTTCTGTATCAGTTAACTTCACAAATATCAAAGTAGAATTTACATTTGCCGGCATTTGCAAAAATTATGCTTCTTCCGATAGGAAGATGACTTTTGCGCCACCTTGTATATGAAACGACAACTATGTACTACTAACTTCGCTTGTTCTGCTGAAATTTCGAGTGACAGCAGGACTGTTGACATTAGTGCCGCCTTATACCATTCCAGCAAAATCGCTGGCGCACCTTTTCCCGTCATTTTTAGAACCGTGATTATAATGAGGCGTTTCACGCACACATTTGTAAGTTCCTGTAACTACCACCGCTATCGTGGAATCCGTCGGGGGGAACGATCCGCTAATAGTAAACAATTTGCATCGTGCAATCCGCAGACGTGAACCATCCACATGTCGGTAACGTGAATGAGATAATAACAAAACAAATGTGTTTGAAATGAGCTGTCACAATTGAATTTCCTAATCACAAATAGTGGTCGGTAAGGGAGAGTATCCGACGGATCCCACGATAGAAATTTTCTGTTCACGTGAATTGAATAAGTGAAGTGAATTTCAGATCCGACGGATTCCACGATATGGGTGTACATTTCCCCACCAAAAGAAAGAAGAGCGAGAGGAGTTTTTTTTTTTGATATGGCGGATTTGTTTGCCATCTGTCACTATCGGTAACATTTCAATTCGAATAATTGAATTACTCAATCTTCAAATAAGTGGCAGCAGTTAAAGGCAAAATCGTGGACTGGAATTGAAAGATGCCATTGCTAGAGGCACACATTATTGCTGGAAATGGAATATTCGAAGAATTTGTAGGTAGGTATACAGAAAATATATTTATTTTCTTTAAATTTGCGTCCCATTCAATTTTTATTTGCCGGAAATTTAGTTGAAGAAGCACCTCCGAAGTTTCTAAGTAATAAAATGCAAATACTGTTAAAAAAATAAAACTAATATGGAAAAACAAAATTTAACTAGTTTCCTACTTAGTTTATTTTTATTATTTTTTTCTTTCTTACGAAGATTTTGCATATGGCCTCATCCTAGTGTCGCATCTTTTTATACGCTTTTCAAGTAGTTCATTGTTTGATTTTGGGAAATTCCAGCGGTCGTATCTTATTTACCATTTAATTTTATGACTAACTGTTGGGAAAATAGTAGTAAAATTAGGTAGTAAAAGTTTCTGGGTATACAATTTCCAACAAGTATAAAGACGGAAAATCGATTGCAAAATGTATGGCCTCATCCTTGTTATCGCCAGTGGTATACTGAGAACTATGATACAAAATTCTTGGGTTTTCCCATTTCGATTTCTTCTCTCAGGAAGGGCAAACCTATAACGCAAAGCTTGCGCTCCGATATACTTTGAGAAAAGTGTTACTTCTACCATTAAATTGTTATTATATTCGTCCGGAAATTGATCTCTCAGAAGCAAGTTACTAAGGTAGGTAAAACGCCGACAAAATGACAAGAAAGGGCTCAGAAATTCCTCTCGAAGGTCCCGAACCCTCCTGCTGCACCTCTAGATCAGCAGTAATCACAGCTATAAAATGCTTTTAACATACGAAATGTCCCACCTATTTTGAGAGCATCCAAGGACTTAGGCAGGGCAAACGAGCAATCCAGTCCTTCAGTAAAAATGCCAACTTAGTTGGGTATTGCACGGGTCAACATTGGTTACGATACCACCTAAACGAAATGAAAATAGTCGACTCTTGAATGTGCCGGCTATGTCTTGAAGAAGACGAAATAGCTGAACACATTCTAGGAAAATTTTGATCTGAGATCAATTGAGTTCCGAAGATATAAAGAAGCATCTGCTGGCAGCATTATTCGCTTCATACGGAAAGTAGAAATACTACTAGCCTAAACAATTTCTGAGCCAGATGGTACCATAGATCATATAGGTCGCAGTGTTTTTTTTTCACTTGGCGAACCAGAAGCTAAAATAATAAAAAAAGATAACATAGTATGTTAAGAATAGGCAAATATAGTCCTTGTTCAGCCTTGCTCCGGCTGATAACTTTTCGTTAAGCAACAAAACAGTTGCAGGATCTATTATTTCGTACTATTTTATTTATAATGCGGGAATGCCGCTAGGTTAACACGACTGAAGATAACCGGTGTCGTAGAAGTTCGATCAAACAATAATCAGCAATGGGAGCATGCGCGTGTCGAAATCGTATAGAAGAAATAGGACTAACAATTCCTGGATCAAATAAATGCAACAATACCAGCATTTGATTGGCCTCAGTGGTAAAGTGATACGAAACCAGGTAGGTTGCCGATGGTCGAACCGGCGAGCCCTATGATCATAATGTTCCGTAAAAGAAAGAAGAATGCAGGAATGCCGCAAGATTTGCTGCACTCTATATATAATAAATTGTACAGCGGAATGCAGTGGAAATAGCCATCTGTGTTGATCTAATCATGTCCGTCCTTTAGCAATACCAATTTGAGGCCTTAAGATTCGAGCTAAAATGCTGATTTTTGGAACGTATACTCCTTAGGGATCTCAAAATATCCAATGTAACGATTTCTCAAATACGTCCGCCGACACGCTCAATATTTAAACCAAATAATATGAAATCCAGTATTCTATTTAATGCCCTGGCATATATAAGTGAAATAATTTTGTATTATATACATTGCCTAGGCATCCTTTTTTCAAGAAAGGAGAATTCTAGTGCAATGAACTTACTGGTAGCTGGATGACTTGTTTGGAAAATCAGCTCAGCTTGGCGCGAGCGTTAATACCGAAATCGCGTGTGTTAGACTGTCTGTACACGGAATCCATCGGTCGTTTCTGGAACATGTTATTACTCTATGCTCCGACTGCTGTTGTGAGACGTCTGTGGATAATTAGTTTATATAACTTTTTGTCCTATGTCGTAGCCTTTAAGACTTTTTATATATTGTTTAGTTTGTTTTGAAAAATAAAGCTTTTTTTAAATTTGCATTACTCGTCAAAAAAAGTGACTACATATTTTCAGAGGCTAGGTATAAATAAAGGCTGTTTGTCACTAATCAAAGAAAATATTTTCCCTAAATTCGATTAAATACTTTAACCCTTTGTATGAGTAGGTCTGGACAGACCTTTTTCATTTTCAAAACGATAATTTCCTAATTACTAAATTTCAAGACTTTACCAAGGAATCGGGCCACCCAAAGACTTTTTGATTCGAAAATATAATCCATTTCCTGGGAAGAAGATGCAAACGATTTACTATACAATTGCGATTTTTTTGTATATGACTGAATAGTTGCAAACGAAATAACGCCAAATTTCTTAAAAAATAAAGCCAAACTCCAAAATTTGGTCTTATTATGTTTTAGAAATAGCAATGCCAAATTTTGAAGATTTGGTCTTATTTCGTTCGGCGTTATTTCACATCACCTGAAATCCCATTAACCATTGGTTTGAAAAATTAATTCATTTGCTGGGGAATAGATGAATGCAATGAAGTCTATATAATTGTCCAAAATGTAATAACATCCACAATCTGGTTTTGGACTTAATTGCATTGAACTTTATTTCATGGCACCTATAATGGGGTTTGTTTCCTTATAACTACTAATCCAGTCGATTTGTAAACATTCTCTTTCACTTTTTCTACCATCTACTCGGCATTCTATATTCTTTGCCTAGGTAAAGTGTATAATAATTTCGAATAAAACTTTATTTCATTACACTGCCTAAAATTAGTCGACATTCTTTATAGTACCTAGGCATTTCATACATTGCCAATAATATAGGAGTATTATATTCATCACAATCCAGCAAACTGCTGGTATTCGAAATTGATACAATAAGTTTTTTTTTTGGCGTCCATCGTAGATCCCTAAAAATTACTACGAGGATATTTGTTATCGGCATTGAAAGTTGTGTTCATCTAGCCATGTCCGTCCGTTCGTCCGTCACCGATTATCAGAAATTCGGAGTTTAAGTATTTTCTTTAGAGTCCGAAATATAGTATTAAGATTTTGAAAAACCGGACGCTGATACGACTACTATTCATTTAAAAAGAAAATCAAAGAAGCCGATATAAATGAAGGTCGTGTTCTTCACAAGTTATATAGTCAATTTTCTGACAATTTTTACATACTAGGTTTTAGTTTTCAGCCACACCCAATTTTTTGGAGCGTTTTAGACATAAACCTTGTTTTTTTTTTATATATATGTTGCCAATATCCTTAATAATATTTAGCTAGTTCAAAAAAATCTAAGAAAATACTTAAACTGAGGCTTTTATAAAATAGTGGATTAGTTATACTGTTCTATTTTTTAGTCAAGTTATATCTTCGTATAAAGCAATGAAAATAATAGTAACTGCTCTCGTAAACCTAATCCATGATCAATTTCAGACGAATCATGGCAACTGAAGAAGCGAACAACCCAAAACTAACCACAGTTTCGATTTAAAACCCTTTTGTGGATTAATGCTAATTATAAAAGCCTTTTTAAAAAAAATTACTGAACTTGAGCTTAACAGCCTTGAATTGGAAATCATAATCCTCATCCCATAATGTATTCCGCTGAATTAATCCAACAGCGCTGGTTGACATAACAAAAACACCAGCAGCGATGTGAATGGAAAATTATCCATTTAAATTCAGGGACACTTATTCCTTATAAAACAAATTCTGTAACTTAATTCTACATGCGCACCCCAGTCTCCCTCCCTCTCGGATATTCGTTTAATACTTCACCCCAACAAGAAGGTGCGTGTCAAGTACCAACAGTAGTAGTTTTACAAATACTAACTAACAAAGCTGCAGCCAGCTCAAAGCCAAATAATAATAAATACTCGTACTAAAGGAGTTTAAGTAATATTTTAGCCGGCTCCTGTTTTGACACTTGCCCGCAAGGCGAGCCCATGGGCGGTGAACCGTAAATTCGAAATGTATTTGAAAAGAAACGAAATTAAAAGCACACTAAGCTCTTGCGGCGCTAATAACCACTTTTGAATGAATGAATAGGCGCCGAATTTCGAGAGGACATCTTTCTTTGTCATCATTACCATAGCTGCTGCCTTGCCGTTATTATTATCTGCGGAAACATCTTCAGCCATTTATTCGTTGGCTTCTGGTCGTACAATAATCCTTTTGAGAGGATATAAATTTAATTGCAAGCAGTATTGTCATTAGGTCCTTTTGCCATACTATTGCCAATTAAGAAAGTATTTAGCAAATTGTCAGCCCTAATGAGGTGGAAATGGATGGTGTATTTTAGCAGATGCTCTGTTGAGTTTTACGAATGTTTCCAATTTGCTTAAGAGATGAACTGAAATTATGCCCACGGCGCATTAAAGAATCTAGTGTATAATATCATGTTTTCATAGAATCATTATGCTCCCCATGTCGGGACAAGTTAAGAATACCACTGTAGGGCTAGGAAAAAAACAAGCCTTAAACCTAATGCATCACACAAATGCAATAACACCAGCATTTGATTGGTCTCAGAAGTGATACGAAAACGGAAGTCCTGCCGATGTTTTTTCTACTAAATATTTAGCAGTAATTTTTTTCAAATCGGAAAGCACAGCCTACACGACACCACGTCTGGAAACGGACTTAGACTGATTGATTTTGCTGCGCGGCGTAATGTTACCATAGCTAGTTCACGATTTCCTCACTTCAATATCCACAAAGGAGCATGACGGTCACCAGATCATCAAACCGTCAACCAAATTGATCATGTTGCGATCGACGCAAGGCACGCCTCCAGTATTGTAGATGTCCGAACTTACGGAGCGGCCAACATAGACTCGGACCGCTACCTTGTTGTATGCAAGGTACGAATTCGGATATCCTGCACGTCACAACAACGAGGAAATACTGTGAGGAGATTTAACGTTGAACGGCTACAATCACAACAAACCGCCAGAATCTTTGCCGATCGCGTATCCCTCAACTTCTCAAGAAGTCCTATACTGCCAGCATTAAGTACCGAAGACCAGTGACATCGATGCCAAGAAGCCATCAGAAGCGGCGCAACTGATGTGCTCGGTTTTACCAGGCCACCACCACGAAACCCCTGGTTTGACGAGGAGTCCTGGCAGGCAAGCGCATGCAGCAAAACAAAGCGCCTACGAAGCGGCACTGCATAGAAGGACGAGAGCAGCTCGTCAGCTCTACGAGCAAAAGCGGAGGGAAGAACATCGGCTTCTCCGGAGAAAAAGAAAGAGCATGAGAAGCGTGCGATCGAAGACATGAGAGGAGCTACTCCAGGAACAATGTTCGGAAGTTTTACCAAAAGGTAAAATGGACGTGTCATGAAAACAAGACCCGAACAGAGACCTGTAGAGACGAACAAGGAAATCTTGTAGTAGAGTCAAAGTCGGTGCTGACGACATCGAAAAATCATTGCTGCAGATTGCTAAATGGCGAAGACGATAGAAATTATGCTGTTAGGCAGAACGAACGATTCAGCCTGGACGATGAAAGCCAAGACTTCCGTCCACCTGACCAAAACGAAGTGAGGATAGCGATATCCAAGCTTAACTCCAAAAAAGCTGCTGAACCAGACGGTTGCAATGGCGAGCTTTTTAAGGCAGCGGGAGATGACCTGGTGGGAAGCATTCACCAACTCGTGTCCAAGGTTTGGTCAGCAGAAAGTATGCCTAATGAATGTGGCTTCAGCATCGTTTGCCCGATTCACAAGAAAGGAGACCCCTGGGGGTTAGGGACTTTGCCTACCTCGGCTCCTCTATTAATTCTGATAAAGACACCACAGCTGAAATCGAACGAAGAATTACACTTGAAAACCACTGTTTCTTTGACCTAAAACGGCAATTGATTAGTAAGGCCTTGTCAAGAAAAACTAAAAAGACTCTTTATAAGACCCTCGTCATCCCACTCCTGCTCTACGGCGCAGAAGCGTAGACATTAGCAAAGGCGGATGAAGATCTTCTTGGTCGTTTCGAACGCAAAATTCTTCGAGTGATTTTCGGTCCCGTTTGCATTGAAGGGCTTTGGAGAAGGAAATTTAACAGCGAGCTCTACGAGCTGTACAGCGACATCGACCTAGTCAAAAAAGTACGTATCAGTCGACTAAGATGGCTGGGACACGTGGAGCGAATGGACAACAAATCTCCGGCCCGAAGAGTCGTCGATTTCAACCCGGAGGGACAACTCAGTAGAGGAAGACCTCTCCTTAGGTGGAGCGCGCAAGTGAAAGGGGACCTCAACCAACTTGGAGTGCGCAACTGGAGGCAGTTAGCCAAAGATCGTGCTAAGTGGAGAGGCATATTGGTTGAGGCCCAGGTTCACCCCGGACTGTAGCGCCACAACTTTTATGAAAAATGTCAGCTACCTCTGTCTTAAAGGTAAGTTAAATATGCTTAGTTTATGAATTGTTATAAATAGTAAACTAGTGGTTAGTTTTTTTTTCATAAGACTAGTTTTTTTTTATAATTTGCGTGCGCTAAAGGGATTTTTTTTTTTGTAGTGACACAGTACCCTTATAATGGTAAAACCACAGCGAAGGCATTTTTAGTTTGTTGCGCAAGTAGCTCCCAGCAATTCATTGCTTATTTTTGGGTGCTACTTACTGAAAGAATAGAAGGATAGGAAAGAAGTTTGGTGCGATGGGATTTTTTTTTTCAACGGGTGGCGCCTAAATTGCTTTAGGGAGATAATTTTTTTTTGTGTGTATTCAATTTATAAAAATCATGGCCCTGGTCGGGATTCGAACGCACGACCTGCCAATCAATTAGTGAATACACTACTTTTTTGACTTTGAAATTCATTTTTTTTATTCATTGATAAATATCTACTTACATACTAGACAAAAATGATTAAACCTAACTTAAAATTAACAGGATACTTATTCTTATTTATTGGTCCTTATGCGAACGCTCTAAACTTAACTATATCTTAGAATTATTGCCTTTCGGCCTACGAACTATTTTACGAACTAATCTTACATATATATTCCTCGAGAAAATTTATTAAAACTCGGTTTCATTATTGAGATTTTATATAAAACAAATTACAAACTACCTATTCTACTTACTTAAACTACTTAACGTATTCTAACTATAATTAGGATTCTGAGCACTCGTTGCCTTGCGCAACAAGTGGTCAAAATCCCAATTGCTTTCCGAGCGCCTGGCAGTCGTCAACGTGCACACGCGCCGCCGTGAGCCGACTGAAGCCTTACAGCGTCAGTCAACTCCCAGAAGCACCACCACACGTTGGCGAGCCCGGCCTCTCCCAAAAACGCCCTAGCTGACTTAATCTAACTTATAAGCTAAGAGGAAGTTACCTAGAGTAACGCACCGTCCTGGGAGGGCATGTTGACCCCTCCCCCCTCAACAAGCCACCAAAATTCGGCGAATTGCTTTTCCGTGTCGAATCTATCCCTCTCCGATATTGCGGTACTAAAACGGAGGAGCTCATGAGCATTGGCGACGTCCCCGTAATGGAGGAGCCGCTTATCTCTCGCGCTGCGGTAGCGATGGTATAAGACCGGAATACCATCCCTCGCCTGTACCAGCCCTTTTGCATCAATATGGATAAATGCCTCTGGCGGGATAAAGCCAGACCGGAGTGTACTCTCAATGTACATTTCATTGGGGTAGTAAGCCCCAAATATCAGACTATTGTCGCTGGCCATCGCCCTTGCAACGTGCCTTCGAGTGACCTTAATGAGGAAATTGTCAATCCTATTCAACTGAGCCCCATCGTATAGGATCTTGTTGGGATAGTATTTTATATAGTTGGATTCAGGCGTTCGGAACAATCGGAGACAGGTCCTAAGACATTGTCTCTCCAAAACCCGAATCTTTTCCATATAGCTGGGCGCTATATTGAACCACAATGGACAACCATAAGCGATAATTGGCCTTATAAGGGCCACGTAGCAAATGACCTTCACCTTGGAGTCAAGTTGACTGCTATGAAACAGTCTCCTTGTCAAAGCATAAGCCTTCTTGGCCCCAGCAAGACAAGCAACTATATGTCTATCGAAATATAGATACTGGTCAAGCCAGATACCTAGATATCTAACTACGCTTCTCACCGCCAATGGCTGCCCATTTTGTCCAATAATGGCCAATTTTTTCCAGTTTTTTCTGGTATCCCTAGAGGCCCCAGCCAATGGAGTTCTGAACAAGATTGTTTCCGTCTTCTGGAAGTTGATTTTCAACTTCCAGTCGTCGCAATATCGCTTAATTTGATCGAAGTCACGCTGCAAAAGGATATTAATGACCTCGATTTTAGGACCTGATCTGTATGCCACCAAATCATCGGCATACGCTATAGCATGTCTGAGTGAACCTACCAGATCACTCGTGTAAATGTTAAACAGGATCGGAGAATTGACCGCCCCCTGCTGTAAACCGTTTTTAATTTGAAAGACTCTGCTCGAAGTCACGTTGCCACATTTGACTACGAACTTCTTTCCCATAAGCATATTATAAATTACATATAGCAAAGGTTTGTGCATCCCCCGCCTGGTCAACTTGTAGAAAAGTCCCTCTAACCATACGGTGTCGAAAGCCTTCTCAAAATCAACCAGACAAGCACCCGTGCATTGGTTCTTGCATTTATTCCACTGAATGTCGGAAACCAGTTTCGACGCGGCATGAATAGTGTCATGCCTCGCCCTGAAACCAAACTGGTTGTCCGGGATTATGTTATTGTCCTCGACCCACTTTAACAGGGCTCTATTGACAACCTTTTCAAAGACCTTGCTAATATTCGGAAGTAAGCTAATTGACCGGAGATTGGCAGGGTTCGTCCTATCTTTACATTTTTTCGGGATAGGGTGTACCACAGCTACCTTCCAATGCGCCGGATAATGTGCATTATTCAGCGCATTGTTAAACAGCGTGGTGAAAATATCTACAGCCTCCAAAGGCAGGTGTCTCAATACGACGTTTGGGACACCATCCATCCCCGCCGACTTTTTATTCTTTAGTGACTCGAAGATGCACAGAAGATCATTCTTCGACACGAACAAGTGCGATGCATCTCGGCCATTGGCGACAACTGCATTAGCATGGTTTTCATCAGTGAACACGGTGAAACCGTTATTCTCAGATCGCCAATTCTCAAGTTCGGTGCGCAGATAGAAATGGCTCACCAGAGCCCTATTCTCAATGTCGTGGTTACGGCGAACAGGATTGTTCACCGTATACACGGCCTCGAAACAAGCGCCCAGCAAATCCACTTTCTCCTGTGGGTCCTCGACCACGAAAAAATCGTCGTTTGAAGCGACACTTTCTGGACTTATTCCAGCAGTCAGTACTGTCTGTCTGTTCTCTGCTGTCTGGGAGATTCGAACACAAGGAATATCATTGTGATCTTTCCTCCTGAACAACTTATTTATCTGTGGGAACATATTCGGACTACAGGTTTTAATAGCCCGAATTTTATTGCCCCAATACAGACTTACAGATTTTCTGTAATTTTCTTTTATCAGCTGTTTCAGGATTCGGATCTCTGACTTCAGCATCCTTACCTCCGGGTCGTCGCGATCAGTAAATTGCCTGTACAGCCGTTTAAGCCTCGAGAGCAGTCTACTTTTCTGTCGGTATAGTGCGTCGATTGTAGGGTTTCTGTACTTTTCTGTCTGGTCGTCGTCGGAACGTCCTACCCGAGGAATAGTTCGTTCCATAGTTCGTTTGATGGCGTCGTTCATTTGCAATAAATGCCGATCAATTTCATCATTTGTCATGTTACTGTTTGTCGGTGGGTCGATCCCACTCGAACGTAAATCTCGCTTTAAAAATCTGGAGAAGCGCGACCATTGTGCCCTCCGATAATCGAATGAACACACTGCTTCGTACTCCTCCAGCAGCGTTTGCTCGTTCGGGATCCGTATTGCGGCGGCGAGTCCGTAGTGGTCACTATCGTACTCAAACGCACGTAAACAGTTCCGCGTGTATTGGTCTATGTTTGTCAGTTGAAGTCTTGCGTCCGTTAAGGCCAAGTCCAGGAAAGCACCGCTTCTTGGGAAGGAAGGGATATCCGTCGCGTACAACTCGAGTTTGTACTCAATCATATTGAGGCGCCACCAGTCGTGAAACTGGTTGCCCCTGGGATTTGCAGTAACATTTCCCCATGCCGCATGTTTGGCATTAATATCTCCGGCCAAGAAGTAATAATTCTCCTCCGAGTTCAGCTGCAGACTACGAAAAAGTGTCTCGAGCTCTGTCATAAATTGGTTGGGTGGAGGTGCTGCAGGTGCGTAAAGCGACACCACATACATTCTCCTCCGGCTATGGAGAGGAATGCATATGATGCATGCTTCCAACAACTGGAACCTACGCACGTCCCCGCTATATATAACCCTATGGCGCAGGCCTTTTCGAATTAAGATTCCAACCCCACCACCTTGAGTGGAGTGAGGCCGGTCTCCTCTTATTACATGATAGTTTTTGTATCCCAATTTGTGCTTCTGATTTAGCTTAGTTTCGCTAACCAAAAGCACATCCGGGTTTTCGGTTTTCAACAAATTGGCAAGTGACGTTCTTTTCTCGATCCTGACTAGTGAATTAACATTCACAGCAAGGATCTTTAAGTTTCCCTCATCCAGCGCAGCCATTAGACTTATGGCACACCAGACCCCACAAACAGCTCCGAATATATAAAGTCAATTCGGGCCGCTTGTTCATTTAATTGTTTCTGGAACTTATCGATCTTTCCATGCAGAGACAGAAGGATCGATTTTAAGTCCAGATCCACCTCTGGTGCCTTTTGGGCTACCATTGGTTGGTTTGATGTCATGTGGGCTTGACCCGGTCCAGCTGCCATTTGGGCAAAGGACACGTTGGGTGCCACAAAATTTGCGAACGAGCGACTCTTCTGACGCCTATCATCTTCAGACTGCTGTTTGCGGGCCTGGACTCTCTTTTTCAATTCTTGGTACTTTGGACAACCCCTGAAGTTGGCGGGATGTCCAGAGTTCCTGCAGAGCACACAGGAGAGTACACTCCGGTCTTCGACTCTCTCCTTACCCAGAGAGCATTCACCATGTATGTGGTCCTTATCGCACTTCACGCATCTAAACTGCATGTTGCAGTTAGCTGCGGCGTGCCCGAACCTTTGGCAGCGCATACATTGAAGTATGCGATCTGACCTCTTTATTTTCTCCCACCTTACAGCATGGTAGTACAGGAAGCGGATATTTCGCAGCCTGTCGATTTTGCTGTCGGGAGTAAGCTGGACTAGGAAGAATGGTAAGTGACGGTTACCACCCCTTGCCACAGCGGAGGAAAACGGCTTGACCCCCACGAAATGGAGGTCGTCGCTTTCAAAATTCTTTAGCTCTCTTTCAAGCTCCTCCGTTTTAATTGAGGGATCGATTGCCTTCAGTACCACGGTTTTTAACTTTTGCTGCCTTGGGGTGTACGTGAAGTACTCGGTTTTCACCTCTCCCAAAGCGGCGCGCACCCTCTGGTACTCCTCTATTTTTTCACATATAATTATGTGATTGTTAGCAGAAAGCCTTTTCACATGGAAATTTTTTGTTATTAATTTACAAATCCTAATACTATCTATAATGTCGAAATTACTCACGTTAATGGGTGGTATTTTGTCCTTCCGTGACTGTTTAGATTGTTGTTGTTGTTGTTGTTGTTGTTGTTGTTGGTGTTGTTGTTGATGTTGTTGGTGTTGTTGTTGTTGATGTTGCCGTTGTTGTTGCTTCACCTCCAGTTGTTGTTGCACTTGCTGCTTGAGCACAGCTTGTTGTTGCTGTTGCTGCAGCTTCTTTCTGCGCAACTGGTCGCGCTTCTCCAGCAGCTCTTTTATGAGCTTGTCCAGCTGCGCCTCCTCATCATCCTCTTTTTCGTCGTCCATTTGTACGACTTCCTCGTCATCGACCGGTAAGTCCTTGAAGGAGTTTCCCTCTCCGACGTACCGGCCCTCTCCTCCATCATACTCATAAGAGCTGGAGTGTGCTCCGTCATCATCGGATGCAGCCACCGATGATGCCACACTATGGCCTGCCAAGTTTAACCTTCTTTTGGCTGAAAGGTTCGGCTTCGGATTTAACTTCCGCCGGCGTTTTTCCACTGTCCTATACTCCTCGCTTACAGTTACTGCTGGCGTTGTAGCGAGAGCTTTTATTGTTGGCGTTGTTGTTGTTGTTGCTGTTGTTGTTGTTGATGTTTTTGTTGCTGGTGTTGCCTGCGAAGATCCCCGCCTGGGCAACGCGGAACACGCTGTTGGGCTTGGTGTCATGGCATTTAAAGCTGCCTTCGGCATACAAGCTGCCGCTGTTTTTGTGACTGCTGTTGCAGCTTTCGTTACTGCTGTTACTGCTGTTGTTGCTGCTGTTGTTGCTGCTGCTGTTGTTGCTGCTGTTGTTGCTGCTAATTTTTTTGCCGGCTCACGTGTTCGCACCACACGTCGCAACGGCACACCCACACCCGTAAGCGGGACCACCGATTTTCCGGGGTCCATCGCCTGATAATGCGGCACTTTTTTTTTTGTTTATTTTTGTGTCTCTATCACTATATTTCCGATAAAAAAATAAAATTAAAAAATTGAAGACTGGCCGAGAATCGAACCCGAGTCTCCGGCGTCAAAGTCGGACGCCTAGCTTACTAAGCCAACTTTGGACTTAAAAAACACTTGGCTAAATCGCTGTTATAATCGATACACTATCCTTTTTCCCGCTGAACACTAACTAGCCGACCTATCTCGATGAGAGCTGCGGAACGACTGAGTGAATACACTACCATCGCACCATTGCCACCTGTTTTTATTAAAAGTGAGGTGATGGGGCAGATTCATTCACCAAGTGTGGGGCACATCGATGTGTATCAATGTGCCTCACACTTGGCGAATGAATCTGCCCCATACTGTTCATGAGAAAATGTTTATGATGTTTATAAGTTTTATAAAGAAAAAACTGTTCATGGTGTTAAGGAACAAAGTGGTTAGAACCTAAGAACATAAAAAAAACTGAAAGAGCTAATATTAATGAAATCGACATAGGCTTAGCAATTTTCGGGGTCTTAGAGCGAAAACTTTCCATCAGAAAATCAGCTGAACGCTACAATTTAAAACTAGCCACTTTACAGCATAGAATCGAAAAATAAATCAAAAATATTTGCAAATAAAATAAAACTGAAACGTTTTTCGTCTAAATATTGCTCGCAACAAGTGTTCAGTGTGAACCAAGAAAATATGCTTAATGATTACATAATAAAATGCATTCAAATGCATTATGGGTTAGCATTAATCCAAGTGCAAAGGTTTGGTAAGGTTAGGTTATAGTGGATGTCGGCAGAAGCCGACACACTTAGACCAATTTAGGTCCATTGTGATACCACGTTTGTATTATCTACCTCAACTCGTAGATGGGACTGGCCAACGACACGCGGTTGTTCTAAGCCGGTCCCCCATCTACGTACTAACCGCGCCCAACGTCGTTTAATTGCGGTGATCTGACGAAAACCGATTAACTCGTTGTATGGTCGTTGGTTATCCAAGTGCAAAAGCTGGCCTTCGAATTCGCCAAAAAATTAAGTTGTCAGTACCTACCCTACATCTTGGTATGATGCAAAATGCGCTGGCATTGAGTGGACAAAAGGATTCCGTAAAAGAAACACAAATATTAATCGTTTCCGCTTCATACATCGCACAGGTTGCAACCACTTGATGTGGCAGTATATGGTCCGTTTAAGTCAAAACTGAAGTTAGCTTTTAATGACTGGCATATTAATCATATTTAATTTAATACTTAAAACCATAAAAAGTCTTGACTTTGCTTTTTTTATTAAATTTGTATAACAAATAAATGCAATAAAGTAAAAAAACAATTTGTTTTAAGACTGAATTTGTTATCTTTTATATGATGAGGGTAAGTATTTTTCGAATCAACGTGCCCCATTTTCATATCAATCTGCCCCGCTTCAGCGGCACATGCAAATCTTCTTTTTAAAACAAAAGTGCCGAATAGTGTTTAACATATTTTAACAAAAAAATCAATGGAAAAAAAGAGAAAATTACCTAGCCTTTAAAATTAATCTATTAAGTTAACATCAAATCAAATGAAAAACATGTAATTTTGTTGCTAAAATGAGAGTCCCAGTTCAGTCGTACTCCAAGATACTTGACTTCTTCGGAGCACTTTATTGAGATTTGACCTAGGTCTAAATTTCCTCTTTTGGTAAAAGGAACAACGACGGCCTTACTGGGATTTATGGAAATATTTTCCTTGTGCCTTCAGTTGCGTCTTTGCCCTTAATAATAATGACTATGTCATCGGCGTACCCCATCGTGTTGTAACTTAAGTTGCTCATTTTGTGAAGCATGTTATCAATGACCAAAGACCACAGGAGGGGTAAAAGTACCCCCCCCCCCCCCCTCCACCACCTGTTGACAGCCCTTTACGGCTGATACTGATACTTAGGTCATTCCTGATGAAGCCGTTATTCTACGACTTTCTAACATCGCTTTGATCCGTTTTAAAGTGGGTTTGTCTATATTTCTATGGTGCAAAGTATTTGATATGGACTCATATCCAGTGTTGTCAAAAGCGGTGCCGGGAAATTACTTCACGGGCAATAACTTCACGTCGAGTGGGAAATAACTTCACTTTTTTAACTAAAATTTTTAATGTTTATGGGATTAGTTGCGAAATCGCAAGTAGATTCCATAAACAGTGCAATACCTGCAACCCCCTGCTTAGGGTCATTGCTTGATTTGAAGTAGGTGCGAGATACGGTTCTTGAATTATCATAAAATGTTAAGAGAAATTATTTCCCACAAAAAAGTGAAGATATTGCTCACCTATAGTGGGCAATAACATCAGAAAAAAAAGTGAAGTTATTTCCCACTAGAGGTGAAGTTATTGCCCGTGAAGTTATTTCCCTGCAGCGTCAAAAGCACCTTCTATATCCATAAAGGCACATTGTGCGATCTATTTGCACCGGTAGGCGGTTTTTATTTCATCTCTGTTGTAATCCTTCCGTGGATTTTCCCTTTGGGTAAACATATTGATATCGGTGCAGAGGCATTCTATTCATATAGCATTCTCTGATGTGAACGTCGAAAATCATTTCCATTGTTTTTAGAAAAAAAACGAGGTCAAGCTTTTCGAATAACATGATTAAGGGTATTCGTTCGCTTTGTTTCGGGGTATGGTATGAATAAAAGGTACTAGGTATGTATCCCCAACTGAAGCTGAACCCAAATAAGACGATCATGAAAGGTAGAATAAACTCCACTCCATTTCGGGTTATGGCTGGAAAGATACCGTCTGTACCTGATGCCTTGAATGGTTTAAATGAGTTAATTGCCCATTTAACCCTATCCGGAGTAAAAAGTGTTCCGGATAAGCTATAATTTCTGCTAAGGTTTCTTGGAACTAAAACCTCCGATATATGGTCATTTGATATGTCCATAGTGACCCTGGGAATGGGCCTAAAGCAAAATGTTCAGTGTTTCTTCCCAGTCGGTGTGATTGTACCATCTTTGTAATTTTTATATAGTTAATTAGTTTAGTAGAACTTTATTTGAAATATAATTTTAATAATTTAATTTTAAATTCAAATGTTTAATTGGTTAATCTTATTTTAATATGGTTTGGCCAAAGACCGTCTACCAGATTGACTTAATTTTCATTGCAAAAAGTCGTTGTCTGTAGCTCAGCGCGGCTTTTGTATATTGATATAGAATTTCTCAGCTGGGACTCAGGACTGCTCTCATTCCACCGAAATTGTACCTTACACGAAACTCCTTTAAGATGGGGCATCTGGCGATGAAATAATATTATGTCCTTCCTCTCCTTGAGGTTGCAAAGGTCTCGTAAAATTGGCAAGTCAGGTCGATGGGCCATGTAATAAAATTTAAAAAGTTCTCCTCTTACTTTAAATATGTATCTCACTCGTCATGTTAAAAGAAGTCCGATTTGTATTACATCGAATTGTGCAGATTGGGCTTCCATATTAGATCCTTGGTAGTGCAGTGGCCGGCTCTCTCTAATAATACATTAAACTTGTTCCTTAAATCGGGTAGGTGTATATCAGATGAAATGAGCCGGTTTACATGCAGTCAACAACTCCCTTTACATGCTGAAAGGTTACCTCTTGTGGATATAATTCTCTTCAGCACTTGCTCCCCAAGGGTCCCCTTACTCAAAATGGAGCTTGTTTGTCAAAAAACAATGATGGAACTGTTGTTTCTAAATGCAGCATATAATTGAGAGTTCAATATAGTAACCGGAAAATACACTTCAAGAAATATCTCTGAAATCTTTCCACTTCTTTGAATTGACGTTATCTCCAAACTTGGGCTTCGTTCACCATTATTAAGGCCGAAGTCGCACGAAATAATATTATTTTAGGACTTTGTTCAGTATACTTATTATCAATGCAGCTCTTTTCCCCTCAGCTTGTTTGTTGTGCTAAGTACTCTTCTTTGCTTGCCTCCCATTTTAGTTACAAACTCTTTCGAAACAAGTTCACGATCCCATACATACGCTATGTTCTCTCTCAAAATTCGGCCAGCTCTACTTGAAATTCCCATCACATGCAACTTGTAAAAATATGTTTCTCGTGCGATTGAATCGAAGGCAGCTTGAAAGTCAACGAAGAAGGCGTATAGCATCTTTTTCCTTTTGACTTGAAACTCATTCAAGGTACGATTACACGGTCATTTTTTGAGTCATTTAAATGAAGCTGTGACGTCAGAAAAAAATGTCGCATTAGAGAGACATTTAAGCTACGATTCGTCATTATTCATATGCGAACACACGGTAATGAGTAGTATCGTCATTTTTGTCCCAAAATCAAATGACACACACTGCGAGTCATTTAAAATTTTGCGTTGGGATGTCATTAAATGAAGAGAAAAAAAAATGACGATCCCACGGTAATGACTTGCCTCATTAAAAAAATGAGACCTTTCCTATTATTTCGATTTCGTAATGAGCAATGAGAAAATTATAGCTTCTGTCATTTAGTGTTTTTCTCTCATCTAAAAAAAAATGTCGAGAAGAGTGGTTTTTGTGCTGGATTACTGCTCGAATTGAGCGAAGAATATCTCGCAATGTCCTTGTATGTCAGCCAATCAATTCGATTTTTTGTTGAGCCACACATCGAAAAACAGAACACAAATGTGCGAGAGAGCGTTTCAGCGGAAGCACGACCGGTAATAACGTTCAACACAAATATACCGTGCGGTTTGTAATAACATTTTGGAAAAATATCCTTTTTCCAGGATTAAAGGTCCAAAAGGGGCATAAAGACATCCCAGGGAATTGTAGATCAGAGGAACTCGCCAAAAAAGGAACTGTATTACCTTTTCTACCTGATAAAGGTTTTCTAGGTACATATACCTATCGCTACTTGTAAACTTATGTTTAAACTATCCGCAGTCGAGATTACAAACCTTAGGTGAACAGATAATAATACATGTCTAAGGAAAAAGCATATCTGGCCAAGCTGGATCTGCGACTGCACATTGGCTCTGCTATATGTGTTATTACAGGACACTCTCTAATATGCAAGCACGCATCAAGGCTTGGCGTCTATTCAAATGACTTCTTTAGAAGCTGCAGGGACGAGGAGGAGGAGGAGACTACACTTCATCTCCTCTGTACATGTCTTGCACTCTCCCATAAAAGAAAACTCTATCTAGTGTGTTGGCTATCAGCTAACAGTCACCTTAACCTAACCTAACCAAACCTATCCCTATTTACTCCTATTTTCTGCGTTTTGCCTAATTTGCTCGACTTTGTTGTACTTTCGGTATTCAAACTCACACGATAGTTGACAGAATAGTCCATATTATCGGCACTTGACGGCAACGGTTCGTATTCCATTTCACTCATAGTAATTTGTACCGAAATAGCAGAGAAACACATGCAACAAACAACAAATGAAAGCACAGATATCATATTAAATGCTGTGCCATTTATCATTTGCGTAGAAAAATGACACGGCATGAATTTCGTGCCTTGTCATTTTTTGGAGCCGGTCATTTAAGTGACGCAACAGCCAAAAAGTGTAGTCATTGGTCCTAGGCGTCAATAAAGAGCGATCACACGGCCATTTTTTCCGTCATTTTAATGGCACAAAATTCATATAATTTTCTTCGTAATTTCCCTAGTCATTTAAATGACGCCTGAAATTGAAATGTAGTCCCAAAAATGGCGGTCACACAGAACGACATTAAAATGATGGCTTTGTGACGTGATTTTTACGTCAGAGTGTCATTTAAATCACTCGAAAAAATTACCGTGTAATCGGGCCTTCGGTATCTACTTTAGAGTAAAATTAGAGCGCTTCGCGTAACTACTTGACCGAAGTATCAAAGGAAATGCCTCGACAATTTTCTGGCTTATCATGCGATACATTTATATGTAGCGGAAAAATGTTAACCCCTTTGAAGTTTCCTGGAATACTTACTGTCTCCAATTTTCGCTTGTATTCATCTGTTTTTGAAGAATTTAATTATATCCTGTACCTTTTCCAGATAATTTAAATGGAGCATCTAAAAGCTCATTGGTAAAATATGAAGTGAGGAAGCGGTACAAATTGAGGGGCATTGAGCAAATTTATTTAGTTTAAATTAATTTATATATTTTCATGTTTATATAATACATACCCTATATAAGATTAAATAGAGGGAAAAACAAAAAAAAAATGCGTTTGTGTTTTGCTGGCCCGATTTCGACCAAACTTCACAGAAACACTCTCGGGCCGAAGATTGCCTAAAAATTTGAGCTCCGTAGGTTCGGTGTTTTCGAAGAACATCCATTTTGAATACCCTATTCTAAGGATATAATACTTTTGATTTGTAGTTTGTAACATACCTTAATATTGCCAGTAGACCCCTAAAAGTTACTATATTCGTGATCAGCATCGATAGTTATGTCGATCTAGACATGTCTGTCCGTCAGTCAGGCAAAAATTAGACCCTAAAACTTGAGCTAAATAGCTGACGTTTTAAACATATATTCTCTAGGGGCCAGAAATAATCAAGTTTAAGAAGTTTTAAAATCCGCCAATCCACAATCTCAAGAAACCAAATTTGTCACAAAAATAGAAATTTGGGCTAGAAAGCTGAAATTTGGAATATATTGTCGTTAGGGGCCCTGTTTACCAAGGAATCACAGAATATCGTACTATACAAAATGGGGAGAAGAAAAGAAAAAAAAGCGAACAACGAGTACCTACTAGTTTTATGTACAACTTTATTAGGAGATGCTTACCGGGTGGGGGTTACTGGCCAAGTGAAGTCAAAGCCGCTAGTTAGCCATGTAGTAAGTGTTTAATATGACAAAATGACAGATCGAAATGTGCAAAAGACAGTTTGAGAATCATAATTGACTGAGTACATTTCGAACTGTTTGTGTCTGGTGTTCAACACTACTGGGATCTGATTTTCACTTGGACAGGCCCACAATGTTCTTGTGTTAAGATTTTTAAAATCCGCCCACTGACACGCCCAGTATAAAAAACAATTCCTTTATTAAAGGTTTTCTGCCATGCCCACTTTTAAGAGGCATTATTTTACAGAAACCTTGTTTTTTGTTTAAAATCTTTTTAATGTTGTTTAACAAAATTTGTAGATCCTACTTAACTACATAGGTTTTCGCCACGCCCACTTTATGGGGGATTTGGATAGGAATAGAGTTTCTAACAGTTCACCCAAGCGGACTGTAGGCTTACCCTATGTAGTATATAAAAAGGATACGAAACTGAATTAAAAAATTGCATTTGTGTTTTGTATCAATACCAACCCAAACATAAGTGTGGACCCATTTTGGGGGATAGTAGGAGCCCTGCTTCAAATAATTTTTTAATTTTTTTTAATAATATGGAATTAATGACTAAATTCCAATTTTCAACTAGCACTTTTCAAGTTGTAGGTATTTAAAAGGGATAACATGGAAAATGAATGTATCATATAATGAAAGACACCACATTCAAAACTTTTGCCGATAAAACCAGGCGCGGAGGAGGCATCAAGATCCCGAAGCAAAGTCGAAGCAAATGCACACATCAACTGGTGCGGTTGCTAATTTTGAGCAACCATGGCAACAGGTTTGATTCCTATTTGACACTATGTCACTGAAATCTATTCCAAATGGATATACAATTAGCTTAGAGGTACCCTTAAGGCATTACTATGTTAGCTAAAGAGTGTGTGCTTTTCAACCTGTCCAAGAATACTGATTCAAGCTAACCATTTTAATTTCTACGAAGTTTTCGAAACCTAAAACTTATTTTATTCCTCGGAGCACAATAGGGATTTCTAATTGTTCACCTTTGAACCTACATTTTATTGCTTTAACTTTCTGTTATCAATTTTAAAAGCAAAATCCCCGTACGAATCATATGGGGAAAGAACAAATCGCTTGAGGTTCCGTGTGTTATATGAGACTATTTGGTACCGATTAACATCATCCTTTCAGAAAACAAATTTTATTTTACCATTTATTTTGGATTTCAAATCGATTTTCGAAATTGCTTGTTGTTTCTTTAATGTCGAGTTTATGTTCTCGATTTAAATGATAATAACCCTCCAATTTCACTGCATATCTACTAGTCCACCTGTGGAGATCACCGGTTTGACCTAAAATAGTATCGGCAGCCATCCCGATTTCGAATCACATTTAGTGGTTTTACATTCGTTAGTTTTGAGGCCAGTCACTTATCCGCGTTTGTATATAGGAACGTGATTGATATTGCCTCTTTGAGGGGGCTCGTAGGGTCTCTCCTTTGAACAACCAATTCGCAATGGCTTGTTATTCTTAAAAACAGGGAATGTTGTCTCGAGTGTTACAAGAAATTACGAAAATCAATGCTCAAAGGTTGGTCAAAAATTGCTACGATTCCGCGATCAGTTGCAGAAGACCACTTTGTAATGGATTGCAAATTTTCACATCGGCTAACACTTAGCACACCCATTGATAATCTCATAGACGCAGAGACATAAATCGCAAAGCATAAGTAGGACATAAGTTCCTAATTAAATTTGGGATTTATGGCCCACCCCATCGAGACACAACCCCAGCACGGTTTGGTTCGAAAAAGGAAGCTGACATATCTAGGCGCCTGCCATAAAAGTAGCACCTACCCTTAGCGGAGCAATGAAGTTGGATAAGCGTTTTAACCGCGTTTCATTCGGGTTTTGTCTCCCTCCCAAGGGATCAAAATTCCGTACTAACATGTGTCCCGATGGGGTGGCACATAAGATCCAAAAACATTGTTCGGGACTTAAGCCCCTGCGGCGAACTGGTAGTCAGACGAATAGTAAAGCAATTTAAAATCCGAGATCTTTATTTTGAAATTTGGCCTTTAAAGCGCTCATAAATGAGCACACATTAGCGAAGGAACTACTCAGCTAGGTAGTTTGGAAACTCGATTAACAAATCTTCGGGAAAACTTAGCTACTCAAGTTTCCAGCATTTTTCACACCAAGGGAAGAAATTTTGCCTTAATGAAATGTAATTATATTCGTGTGTGAAAGTAAAGCGTGCAATATCTTGCACGATATAAGAATCCGAAAACCACTAATTTAGTTGCTAAAACTATTCATAAAGGAGTTAGAGTTGACAAGCATTAGGTGCGCACATGAAATTTCATGTGAAGGTGATGAAGGCGTATGATAAGATAGTCGTTTGTTATATTAGCTAGTCGGAGTTTTATTAAGGTGAAATGATAACGTGTATGCGCCAAGGATGATACGAGTATTGGGGGTAAGTAGCAACGGGAGAACAAAGAAGATTGATGGTGTCGTTATATTAGAATTATGTCAAATCGAAAGGTAATTCATTAGTTGGATTCTAAGCTATAATAAGATAGTTGCATAATTAAGTGTATGTACCAACATACGTTCTTCCTCCTTGCATAAGTGCAAAATTGTCATTAACTTTTGGATTGAGTACATGTCCCTTACATGCAATGATATTTTCGAAATTAGGATGCGGTTTAACTGGGAGCAGGTGTAGTCAAGATGTGCTATGGTTAACCCCCTGAAGATCTGTTTTTGATTTTCGAAAATGTCGGAAATTGTAAATGCCTTGGAGTTAACTTGATAGTAAAAAATATTCATTTAAGGTTTTGACTGTTTGTACACCCTGAGAAAATACTTGGAAATTAGTTGTTTTTTTCACTTCAAAAATCAACGCTTCCAGATTCTTCTTAATCTCTCCCAGTACTTAAGCGCATAGAATATTCCATGGAACCAATCCTCTTTCGCACACGTTCAGTAGCACGAGTACTTCAAGATCTTAACATACACAAATCTGCTGGTCCAGATGGTATTTCGCCTATCTTTCTGAAGAGGTGTTCTTCTACGCTGGCAAAACCATTGCGCCAGCTTTTCTATCCTTCCTATTCTTCAGGAATCTTGCCCAGAGGATGGAAAAATGCATTTAATCAGCCTGTTCCAAAAAAGGGGAAACTTATTTTTCGCTGATAAATCTTCAACTTATGAATACCGAAAACTTCATAGTACCAGGACGGTTTTTGCAGCAACAGGTCGACCGGCGATTTGGAGACTTATGTAGTCAAAAAGTGGAAGCAATATTTTCACCATCGTGGTGAAAATAAGATCGTTGAGCTTGATTCAAAGACATTCGACAGATTTTGCCGCCAGGCCCTTTTGCGGAAAATGCTTGCATTTGGAATCGATGTTACTCTTCTTCAATGGAAAGGAAAACAAACTTTCGGATCGCTAAATTAAAGTTGTTTTGGATGGTTTCAAGTCTGCTACCCATCAAAAAAATACTGGATTTCCCCAAGGGGTGATCTAATTGGGATGATTTTGCATTGCTCCCGGGCCTTTTTTCATTTTGTTTGGGGCATTTTGCATTCGGTTTTAATTTCATTCCGCCAATAATATGTTCTGTGTCCTAAGAATGAAGAAAAAAAAAATTCTTTATTTGAAATATTCCCCCAAAATAATGATACACCATTCTAACAGTATGAAAAATGGCCCCAAATGGCAAAATCTTACTTTCCAGGCACCAATCAAAAAAAAAAATCATTAAAAATGCTCGAAACTTATATATGTAAAAGTGGAAAAGTTGATAGCGGTCTCGTACAGAGGATTTCCTTTAGAGGAAACTGATTTTTTTTTAACAACTAGAAATAGGCAAAAAACAACGTTTTCACAACTATTTACTTAAAAAATCACTTTTTTTACAATTAGCGTGAGCTAAATGGCACTTCCTTAATGGCCGCGTTGTTTTACTTCATTATTACCCCTTTAGCGCGTAGTAATAACAAAAAAAAAAAATAGCCACCTTAATAAAACAATTGATTTGTATAGAAAATTCTAGTTTTAATGGAATAATCCCATAAATACCAATTGTAAAAAATCTATGGATGTACCATTGAATGATTTCGAATGATGAATAGTATATTTTTATTTTTATGTGTTCTATAGAATGCCACTATTACATATACATTTCCGGTAACATTCTTCCACCACTTTTATTATCAGCACTCATTTTATTAGGAAAGACAACATCCTCCTTAACAACGATGACTATCTGGCAAGAGCTTTGGTAGCAGCATATCAACTTGTCCTAAAACAGAATGCATCTCTACACAAAATTAAATTTTAACTACTGAGGTTTATAAGCACATTTAATATAATTCCTAATTATTTCAATTCCTCCATTGTACCCAAAAGAGCTCATAGTTCATTAACATTGCTGCATTTGGCATACCTCCTGCGTCCTGCGAATGTCAATTAGTTTAAATTGGTTGTAGATAAACATTCAAATATCTCTATCTACTTTTACATTACTCCCTTCTCATGCCAGACATTCGGATCCAAGTGGAACTCAGTTTCGTAAATCCACATGCATGGTCTTCGAAATGTACACTTCCCTAAATAATTATTACCATTTGCTGCATTTCTTCTTTTGGGGTGGATTTTTCTTCCAAGAACCAATTATGTAAATACCAAGAAGCATAAATTGCAATATAGGCTCCCATTGTATCCCTAAGAAGCAGGATGGTTTGGCTAGTCACTTCTCTAGCTTAATAAAGTAGGTTATAGCACACTGCTGCATAACACTGCTGCATAACAATTATTTTAATTGTAAATTTTCTGCTACTCTGGCTAAAAGTGGAGTCCCACTGATAATAGAAAAAGTTCTTGTGATTAACGAACGTGTGCCAGACTTAATGTGGCAACAAGCAGTGCCAATAAATTCTTCAATTTTCTCCATAATTCATGGCGCAGATAAACAGAATGAACATAAATTGATTTATAATACATCCAATGACCCAGATCACCCAAATTTATAGGTTCTATCATAAACCAATTATAAGCCCCCATTCCAAGTACAAGTCCCTGGAGCGGCAGCCATGTCCGCAATCATTCCCATTAGTTAATAAAAATGCAGCAATTAAACTCGATGTTATCTACGCCCCTACCCCGGCAATCAAAGACGCTATTAAGCTTGACGGCACTCTTTCCTTCCCTCTGTAGATTGTCTGAATATGGTGGAAAAATGCTGGCAAAGAAGGCCATTAATTTTGATGGAGGGTAGCAAACTCCTCCACACGGGTATTGGCGATATCCCCTTTGTATCGGTCCCATCGGGGTAATCTTTACAAAACTTAAAACTAGTCCACAACAATAAATAATGAAAAAAACAAAACGCTGCTACTCGTATCTGACCGATAAAATTTAATACACATTCTCCAGGAAACTCGTTCTCAGTCTGGCAGCAATTTAATTCATAAATCTGGTGAACTCACATTAGGTACGTGCCCAGCCTTGGCTAACCAGCAGCCACCAACTTATAATGAACGCGACCAACTCTCT
Source organism: Portevinia maculata (assembly GCA_949715645.1). NCBI lineage: Eukaryota > Metazoa > Arthropoda > Insecta > Diptera > Syrphidae > Portevinia > Portevinia maculata. Next base: position 34,825,513 of record OX454526.1, on the reverse strand, counting down.
GCATTCCCAGGACCCAAAATGTGCAGGTTGTATGCCGTACATGCAGATCCCCATATTTTGTGGGTGACGGTGCGCGGTAAATATAGAAAGGGAATCGCGCAAGAATTTCTAAAGTAGACGTTTTGAATGGGGAAAATTGGAACGTGTGTTCTTTTTTTTGTGCTGGAAAGAGCATAAATTACCAAAGGCTGTGACCGTACTATTTATGTTTTCCTGTTGGGGAGTTTTAACAGAGCTGTTTTTATCTAAGTCCAGATGCGGATGCAGCTGATGATAATTGGCATGATGATGTCATCCCAGAATATACACTATCAGCTCTGTGTCGTGGAGTGCTTAAAGCAAGCAACTATCACGAGCAGAAATTGTCGGCACTAAAAGTGCTCTCACAGGCTCATCATTTAGTGCAGGTGTTAGTAAGGACAAAACAATTAAAAATACAATAATTATGTACCTATAAAATACTAACACAGACACAAAATAATGCAAACAATTTAAGACATTAAAGCATTATTACGCAAAATATTTTTTAGCTTAATTTTACTAACATGCAAGTCAATCACATGATCATTTAGATTATAGATTCTACTCATGCGACTAATAGGCTCATGCGTCCCATAATTCGTTCTATGATGGGGGCTAAACAATAATTCAAAACTGCGCAAATTATGGGCACCACCACGAAAATTAAAGCCAATAGACGACAGCAAGTCAGGTGCATCTATTTGACCGGATATAAGCTGCTGTAAAAAAATGATATCGCTATTAAGCGTTCGTTGAGAAAGGGGTAATATTTGAAGAAGCTTGATACGTTGACTGTAGGGAGGAAGGTTAAATGGATCATCCCATGGAAGTCCTCTAAGTGTAAATCGAATAAAATTACGTTGAATGGCCTCTATTCGATTTGAATGAATGTTGTAGAACGGTGCCCAAACTTGAAAGGCATACTCTAGAATCGGACGGACAAAACAATGCTACAATGACATAGAAACATAAGGGTCATTAAATTCTTTGGCCCACCTTTTTACGAAGCCCAGCATAGAATTAGATTTATTAATAATAGAATTAATATGCTTAGCAAAAACCATTTTGGGGTCGAAATAAACCCCAAGATCCTTAAAATTCTCAACATTAACAAGAATATGTTGAGACAGAGAATATTGAAACGTGGAATGGATATTCTTTCTAGAGAATGTCATATCGTCACCTGAATGCAAGAACCAGCTAACTCAATTTTATTCATTTTTGAGATATCTGGGTTTTCTGCTTCGTTGAATCGATTTGCTTTAACTGCAATAAACAGATTTCTAGTTTTGCAGGCCTGCTGCCGTCTGTTGGACTGTGAAAAAAACAGACCAATAGAACAATCGATGAAAATTCAGTGCTAGAAGTAGATATCTTCAGATAGCTGTTTTTTTCCTGATTTTATGTATCGATTTGGCATGCAATAAGTAGACAACTCATACATATATTTGAACTTCAACATGAATGCCTTGATCAAGTGTTCCTTGCATTTTTTTTTTAATTTTAGTCAAATATTTCCAAATTAACATCAAAATTAAACTGTTCTCTGTTATTAATGAAAATAATAAAGCAAGCAAACAAAATTTATTCAATGCGAATAAGCAGATAATTGAATTTTTAAAATTTTATCCGTTAAAAATAGTTGGTGCAAGAAGTGGATAACTTGCTATTTTTTTATAAAACTATTTTTTTCTCAAAATCGACTTTATAAAAAAATTAAGGGATTTCAAATTTCTACTCTTTAATTAAGCCCGTAGCGCAGAAAAAAATATAGTGTTGTTTTATCAGTATTTTCAGGAAAAAAAAGAAGTCTGACCAACAGGTGAATACGTTTTATGCAATTTTCTCAAAACTACGAAAATCAAGTTAGCCGGTTCTTGCATTCAGGTGACGATATGTTGGCATTTAGTACTGTTCAGGGATAAACCGTTTTTATCACAGCATGTCAGATGTCAGATTGAAGAAAAATTCTGTCTTGCTGACTAGTGATAAATTTATATATTTGCATATCATCAGCGTAGATCAGGATATTACTGTAATTTATACATGCCTTAACATCATTAATGGCATTAGGGTGGCGACGGTGTAGATGTTAGTGTGTTGGCTTCAGTCGTTCCGCAGCTCTCATCGAGATAGGTCGGCTAGTTAGTGTTCAGCGGGAAAAAGGATAGTGTATCGATTATAACAGCGATTTAGCCAAGTGTTTTTTAAGTCCAAAGTTGGCTTAGTAAGCTAGGCGTCCGACTTTGACGCCGGAGACTCGGGTTCGATTCTCGGCCACTCTTCAATTTTTTAATTTTATTTTTTTATCGGAAATATAGTGATAGAGACACAAAAATAAACAAAAAAAAAGTGCCGCATTATCAGGCGATGGACCCCGGAAAATCGGTGGTCCCGCTTACGGGTGTGGGTGTGCCGTTGCGACGTGTGGTGCGAACACGTGAGCCGGCAAAAAAATTAGCAGCAACAACAGCAGCAACAACAGCAGCAGCAACAACAGCAGCAACAACAGCAGTAACAGCAGTAACGAAAGCTGCAACAGCAGTCACAAAAACAGCGGCAGCTTGTATGCCAAAGGCAGCTTTAAATGCCATGACACCAAGCCCAACAGCGTGTTCCGCGTTGCCCAGGCGGGGATCTTCGCAGGCAACACCAGCAACAAAAACATCAACAACAACAACAGCAACAACAACAACGCCAACAATAAAAGCTCTCGCTACAACGCCAGCAGTAACTGTAAGCGAGGAGTATAGGACAGTGGAAAAACGCCGGCGGAAGTTAAATCCGAAGCCGAACCTTTCAGCCAAAAGAAGGTTAAACTTGACAGGCCATAGTGTGGCATCATCGGTGGCTGCATCCGATGATGACGGAGCACACTCCAGCTCTTATGAGTATGATGGAGGAGAGGGCCGGTACGTCGGAGAGGGAAACTCCTTCAAGGACTTACCGGTCGATGACGAGGAAGTCGTACAAATGGACGACGAAAAAGAGGATGATGAGGAGGCGCAGCTGGACAAGCTCATAAAAGAGCTGCTGGAGAAGCGCGACCAGTTGCGCAGAAAGAAGCTGCAGCAACAGCAACAACAAGCTGTGCTCAAGCAGCAAGTGCAACAACAACTGGAGGTGAAGCAACAACAACGGCAACATCAACAACAACAACACCAACAACATCAACACCAACAACATCAACAACAACACCAACAAAAACAACAACAACAACAACAACAACAACAATCTAAACAGTCACGGAAGGACAAAATACCACCCATTAACGTGAGTAATTTCGACATTGTAGATAGTATTAGGATTTGTAAATTAATAACAAAAAATTTCCATGTGAAAAGGCTTTCTGCTAACAATCACATAATTATATGTGAAAAAATAGAGGAGTACCAGAGGGTGCGCGCCGCTTTGGGAGAGGTGAAAACCGAGTACTTCACGTACACCCCAAGGCAGCAAAAGTTAAAAACCGTGGTACTGAAGGGAATCGATCCCTCAATTAAAACGGAGGAGCTTGAAAGAGAGCTAAAGAATTTTGAAAGCGACGACCTCCATTTCGTGGGGGTCAAGCCGTTTTCCTCCGCTGTGGCAAGGGGTGGTAACCGTCACTTACCATTCTTCCTAGTCCAGCTTACTCCCGACAGCAAAATCGACAGGCTGCGAAATATCCGCTTCCTGTACTACCATGCTGTAAGGTGGGAGAAAATAAAGAGGTCAGATCGCATACTTCAATGTATGCGCTGCCAAAGGTTCGGGCACGCCGCAGCTAACTGCAACATGCAGTTTAGATGCGTGAAGTGCGATAAGGACCACATACATGGTGAATGCTCTCTAGGTAAGGAGAGAGTCGAAGACCGGAGTGTACTCTCCTGTGTGCTCTGCAGGAACTCTGGACATCCCGCCAACTTCAGGGGTTGTCCAAAGTACCAAGAATTGAAAAAGAGAGTCCAGGCCCGCAAACAGCAGTCTGAAGATGATAGGCGTCAGAAGAGTCGCTCGTTCGCAAATTTTGTGGCACCTAACGTGTCCTTTGCCCAAATGGCAGCTGGACCGGGTCAAGCCCACATGACATCAAACCAACCAATGGTAGCCCAAAAGGCACCAGAGGTGGATCTGGACTTAAAATCGATCCTTCTGTCTCTGCATGGAAAGATCGATAAGTTCCAGAAACAATTAAATGAACAAGCGGCCCGAATTGACTTTATATATTCGGAGCTGTTTGTGGGGTCTGGTGTGCCATAAGTCTAATGGCTGCGCTGGATGAGGGAAACTTAAAGATCCTTGCTGTGAATGTTAATTCACTAGTCAGGATCGAGAAAAGAACGTCACTTGCCAATTTGTTGAAAACCGAAAACCCGGATGTGCTTTTGGTTAGCGAAACTAAGCTAAATCAGAAGCACAAATTGGGATATAAAAACTATCATGTAATAAGAAGAGACCGGCCTCACTCCACTCAAGGTGGTGGGGTTGGAATCTTAATTCGAAAAGGCCTGCGCCATAGGGTTATATATAGCGGGGACGTGCGTAGGTTCCACTTGTTGGAAGCATGCATCATATGCATTCCTCTCCATAGCCGGAGGAGAATGTATGTGGTGTCGCTTTACGCACCTGCAGCACCTCCACCCAACCAATTTATGACAGAGCTCGAGACACTTTTTCGTAGTCTGCAGCTGAACTCGGAGGAGAATTATTACTTCTTGGCCGGAGATATTAATGCCAAACATGCGGCATGGGGAAATGTTACTGCAAATCCCAGGGGCAACCAGTTTCACGACTGGTGGCGCCTCAATATGATTGAGTACAAACTCGAGTTGTACGCGACGGATATCCCTTCCTTCCCAAGAAGCGGTGCTTTCCTGGACTTGGCCTTAACGGACGCAAGACTTCAACTGACAAACATAGACCAATACACGCGGAACTGTTTACGTGCGTTTGAGTACGATAGTGACCACTACGGACTCGCCGCCGCAATACGGATCCCGAACGAGCAAACGCTGCTGGAGGAGTACGAAGCAGTGTGTTCATTCGATTATCGGAGGGCACAATGGTCGCGCTTCTCCAGATTTTTAAAGCGAGATTTACGTTCGAGTGGGATCGACCCACCGACAAACAGTAACATGACAAATGATGAAATTGATCGGCATTTATTGCAAATGAACGACGCCATCAAACGAACTATGGAACGAACTATTCCTCGGGTAGGACGTTCCGACGACGACCAGACAGAAAAGTACAGAAACCCTACAATCGACGCACTATACCGACAGAAAAGTAGACTGCTCTCGAGGCTTAAACGGCTGTACAGGCAATTTACTGATCGCGACGACCCGGAGGTAAGGATGCTGAAGTCAGAGATCCGAATCCTGAAACAGCTGATAAAAGAAAATTACAGAAAATCTGTAAGTCTGTATTGGGGCAATAAAATTCGGGCTATTAAAACCTGTAGTCCGAATATGTTCCCACAGATAAATAAGTTGTTCAGGAGGAAAGATCACAATGATATTCCTTGTGTTCGAATCTCCCAGACAGCAGAGAACAGACAGACAGTACTGACTGCTGGAATAAGTCCAGAAAGTGTCGCTTCAAACGACGATTTTTTCGTGGTCGAGGACCTACAGGAGAAAGTGGATTTGCTGGGCGCTTGTTTCGAGGCCGTGTATACGGTGAACAATCCTGTTCGCCGTAACCACGACATTGAGAATAGGGCTCTGGTGAGCCATTTCTATCTGCGCACCGAACTTGAGAATTGGCGATCTGAGAATAACGGTTTCACCGTGTTCACTGATGAAAACCATGCTAATGCAGTTGTCGCCAATGGCCGAGATGCATCGCACTTGTTCGTGTCGAAGAATGATCTTCTGTGCATCTTCGAGTCACTAAAGAATAAAAAGTCGGCGGGGATGGATGGTGTCCCAAACGTCGTATTGAGACACCTGCCTTTGGAGGCTGTAGATATTTTCACCACGCTGTTTAACAATGCGCTGAATAATGCACATTATCCGGCGCATTGGAAGGTAGCTGTGGTACACCCTATCCCGAAAAAATGTAAAGATAGGACGAACCCTGCCAATCTCCGGTCAATTAGCTTACTTCCGAATATTAGCAAGGTCTTTGAAAAGGTTGTCAATAGAGCCCTGTTAAAGTGGGTCGAGGACAATAACATAATCCCGGACAACCAGTTTGGTTTCAGGGCGAGGCATGACACTATTCATGCCGCGTCGAAACTGGTTTCCGACATTCAGTGGAATAAATGCAAGAACCAATGCACGGGTGCTTGTCTGGTTGATTTTGAGAAGGCTTTCGACACCGTATGGTTAGAGGGACTTTTCTACAAGTTGACCAGGCGGGGGATGCACAAACCTTTGCTATATGTAATTTGTAATATGCTTATGGGAAAGAAGTTCGTAGTCAAATGTGGCAACGTGACTTCGAGCAGAGTCTTTCAAATTAAAAACGGTTTACAGCAGGGGGCGGTCAATTCTCCGATCCTGTTTAACATTTACACGAGTGATCTGGTGGGTTCACTCAGACATGCGTGAGACCGACGATTTGGTGGCATACAGATCAGGTTCTAAAATCGAGGTCATTAATATCCTTTTGCAGCGTGACTTCGATCAAATTAAGCGATATTGCGACGACTGGAAGTTGAAAATCAACTTTCAGAAGACGGAAACAATCTTGTTCAGAACTCCATTGGCTGGGGCCTCTAGGGATACCAGAAAAAACTGGAAAAAATTGGCCATTATTGGACAAAATGGGCAGCCATTGGCGGTGAGAAGCGTAGTTAGATATCTAGGTATCTGGCTTGACCAGTATCTATATTTCGATAGACATATAGTTGCTTGTCTTGCTGGGGCCAAGAAGGCTTATGCTTTGACAAGGAGACTGTTTCATAGCAGTCAACTTGACTCCAAAGTGAAGGTCATTTGCTACGTGGCCCTTATAAGGCCAATTATCGCTTATGGTTGTCCATTGTGGTTCAATATAGCGCCCAGCTATATGGAAAAGATTCGGGTTTTGGAGAGACAATGTCTTAGGACCTGTCTCCGATTGTTCCGAACGCCTGAATCCAACTATATAAAATACTATCCCAACAAGGTCCTATACGATGGGGCTCAGTTGAATAGGATTGACAATTTCCTCATTAAGGTCATTCGAAGGCACGTTGCAAGGGCGATGGCCAGCGACAATAGTCTGATATTTGGGGCTTACTACCCCAATGAAATGTACATTGAGAGTACACTCCGGTCTGGCTTTATCCCGCCAGAGGCATTTATCCATATTGATGCAAAAGGGCTGGTACAGACGAGGGATGGTATTCCGGTCTTATACCATCGCTACCGCAGCGCGAGAGATAAGCGGCTCCTCCATTACGGGGACGTCGCCAATGCTCATGAGCTCCTCCGTTTTAGTACCGCAATATCGGAGAGGGATAGATTCGACACGGAAAAGCAATTCGCCGAATTTTGGTGGCTTGTTGAGGGGGGAGGGGTCAACATGCCCTCCCAGGACGGTGCGTTACTCTAGGTAACTTCCTCTTAGCTTATAAGTTAGATTAAGTCAGCTAGGGCGTTTTTGGGAGAGGCCGGGCTCGCCAACGTGTGGTGGTGCTTCTGGGAGTTGACTGACGCTGTAAGGCTTCAGTCGGCTCACGGCGGCGCGTGTGCACGTTGACGACTGCCAGGCGCTCGGAAAGCAATTGGGATTTTGACCACTTGTTGCGCAAGGCAACGAGTGCTCAGAATCCTAATTATAGTTAGAATACGTTAAGTAGTTTAAGTAAGTAGAATAGGTAGTTTGTAATTTGTTTTATATAAAATCTCAATAATGAAACCGAGTTTTAATAAATTTTCTCGAGGAATATATATGTAAGATTAGTTCGTAAAATAGTTCGTAGGCCGAAAGGCAATAATTCTAAGATATAGTTAAGTTTAGAGCGTTCGCATAAGGACCAATAAATAAGAATAAGTATCCTGTTAATTTTAAGTTAGGTTTAATCATTTTTGTCTAGTATGTAAGTAGATATTTATCAATGAATAAAAAAAATGAATTTCAAAGTCAAAGTGTGTTGGCTTGTGACCCGTGCGGTGCAGGTTCAATCCCCACGGGGAACAACAACATACGCCACCCAATCACATGCCTCTACACCAAAAGGAGGATTTCTGCCTGGTAGTACAATGGACCGTTACCGAGTCTGAGTGCTCTGGGATTTGGATTTCCTTTTTTTTATAAAAAAAAAAAGAAAAAAAAATGGCAAGTATAAATAAAATTGGTCCGAGGTGACTTCCTTGGGGAACTCCAGACTGAGCTGTGAAAGATACAGATAGCGATCCTCTAAATTTCACTTGATAAACCCTTGATCTAAGGTATGAATTACCCCATTTTATAAAACATGGTGGGAAACCAAAAGACCTGAGCTTAAATTCGATTATTTCATGGGGCAGCTGGTCGAAAGTCTTAGAGAAGTCAGTGTATATGCAATCCATTTCGTCCTTATTCTCTAAGGCTTTAGAACAATCATGCAAGAAACTTAATAGATTAGTGACAGTGGATCTGTTTCTTACAAATCCATGCTGTTCATTACAAATTATATTGCGACAAAGAAATATTAACTTTTCACAAACAATTTGTTCAAAAAGCTTAGGGATACACGAAAGCTTTGAGATGGGCCTATAATTAGTGATATCACCACGTTCACCTTTTTTAAATACAGGTGTGATAAAAGCACTTTTCCATAGATTAGGGAATTTACCTGTACTAATGGACAATTCAATCAGATACTTAAGATATGGACCAATTGCATGACTGCATTTTTTAAGAACAATCGGTGCAATGCCATCGGGACCTGATGAATAGTCATTCTTGAGAGAAGAAATACATTTCCAAATTGTTTCCAAAACGAATGAGATACTACTAAAACTTATTTGGGAACAGCTAGTTAGATAACTAAAATATTGATCATCAATGTGAAGAGTGGTCTCCCTAAATGACTTACTGAAATGATCTGCAAACATATTGCTTGCATCTAGCGAATCAGCAGTTTTAGAACTATTGCAAGTAAGCTTCGATGGATAACCATCGGTTTTTTTCTTGGAATTGACAAAACCCCAGAAAAGTTTGGGGTTCAATTTTAAAGAGCATTCCATTTTACTTATATAGTCAATATATAAGTTGCAGGGTAAAGATTTGAATTCATTGAATAATGTGAAATAGAGTTCAAGATCTGAGTGCCAGAGACTTTTTAAATAGTTCTTTCAAGTCCTATTACTCGTACGTCTGTTTCGTATCGATTTGAGCTCTTTAGTATACCAGGGATGGGACGTTTTCAGATTCCTAGAGGATTTCACAGGAATCACTTTTTTCATGCAGTTATCCATCAAAGAATAAAAAGAACCTACTGCATCTTCAATATTAGATAAGTTAGTAAGGTTAAAATTAAAGCTCTTAATTTCATCAGAAAGCCTTTGAAAATTTGCTTTCCGAAAGTCAAAAGATTGCGAACGGTCATACGAATTACTATTTTCGTACAAATGTGGGCCTATTTCAATAAATACATCCAAGGGTGGAAGATTGTTATCTATGTTAGTTATACTGAAGTGGGATTCCAAAACCACAGTACTAACAGAGTCAGAAAAGAAAACAAGATCGAGAGTTCGATTTCTGAAATTTTTTATACAGCTTGTTTGCTGTAAGTCAAAAGACAAAATGTTGTCAAGTAAAGCGAGCTCTTGTTGGGCAGAGTCAAAGGATGGAATGAAATGAGAAACATCCTCAGAAGGTACCCATCCAATATGTGGCAGATTAAAGTCACCTATAAGTAGACAATGCTGTCACAACAAGATATGTCAAAAATATGGTATAGTGCCATAGAAAGTTCCGAATACAAAGAACATAGACGAGACGATAGAATGTACGCATTAACAACATATAAATGTTTGTTCTTAAGTGTAATTTTTACACAGACAACTTCGACATTAAGTTGAAATGGAAAGTCAATCTTTCGTGACTCAAGGTTGGAACGAACAGCGATCAGGACACCTCCTCCAAGCGCTTTCAGGTAATTGTTATGATGGTTGTTTCTGAATACGGAGAACTCATGTTTGAAGAGTTCCGTGTTTCCGTCAAGGAGAAGATATCATGAGAGAGAGCTTGGGAGTTTAAATATACTTCAGCGGTTTTTCTGCGGAGTCCCCTTACATTTTGATAGTAGAGGGACAGCCTACTTGGTTTGTTAACACGGACGGACAATCTTTCCTGCGACTTTTTATCGAACGGGGTGTAAATTCTTTAACTACCGTATTTTGAGGCCATGCAGTGCTATTGCACAGCTTTTCGAAATATACTGAAGGGGCGACAATTTTGAAAGACGCAACAAACCCTTCAGCCTTGCTGATTTTGGTGCATTTGATTGAGTCATCTTTTGGGATCAAGTTTCTCGAGACCAAATGGTTCAAGACATCGTCTGAAGAAGTGTTTGGTTTTAGTCGACAAATGAAAATAGATTTCGGCCTGGGAATCGATTCAATAGATTCTGAACCTAAGGAATGATTTATGTATGTGGGGCTAACATTAAGAGTGGGCGCCTCGTTAGAGTTTTTTCGCTGACTCCTAAGTTTAAATAGCTTTGTTTTTGGATTCAACGCAGAGGAAGGCATATCGCATTTCCTTTTGCCTGCAGGTAGAGTAGATGAGGCGATGCTAAATTAACAATGGGCTCAGGGGTAGCTTCAACAGTTGGGGAACCTGTTGTGTCAAATGAAGTCAATGTATCCATGGCCCGTTGGGTACACTGCTTTACTTCATTAGTCGGCAACTCAAGGTCAGTAGACGTTGAGGCGTCTGCCGAAAAATGAAGATCAGAGAATTTTGATACGTTGAGGACGGTAGTATTAAAATTGTCGAATAAGTCTTTAAACCCCTTATAATTTCAGCATGTCAGCCTTGAAAACTGACATTTTGAAAGCAAGGGTAGACAGTGACAATTTTCGACATGGGGAGCAGTACCATAAGGCGATCTCTGAAGCTTTAACTTTATCCATAAATGCATTGGTTGAACCAACACATTTAGCATGGAACATCATGCCACAAGGGCCATAACAGGCAAAGAGAGGATTGGAGGAATTTTTAGATTCCAAGCAATTATTAGCGCTGCAATCCATTTTTAAACTGGGATTTTAGGCAGGACAACTTTAAGCAATTAATATGTATCTAATTTTTGGATGCTGTAATTAAGAAATGCTGCAAAGCAGGGTGTCTCTATGAGAATCTAATAGCTTATATACTTTTTACTTACTTAACAGGCTCCCGAGTCTTGGAATTTCTGCCTGAGACACCGAAAACTTCCATCCAAACAAATACCTAACAAATTTAGAGCAATAACCTTTGCATGTGCAATCTTTTGAAGTAGGCCCTTGCAGTTAATTGATAATATTTAAAAACTTTTGATAAAAAATTATATGAAACTAATGAGGACAAAATAGTTGAGTTTATTAATATTGACTGCCGTCCAAATAGCAGTTAAGAATTTAGTGATGCAAAATTGGGGATAAATCAAGTTCTAGCTGTAAAGCTTACAACAAATATAATTAATAGGATTTAAATTACTATACGTGCACTGCTTTGATGCAGAGTGATTGCCACACGTCTTCTTTGTGATTCAATTGCCAAGAAAACTATATTTTATTTAAAATTTAAAATATACGCTCTGTAAGAATACCCTTTGTATACAAACACAAGTTTTGCAAAAATACTTACGATTCAATACTTTTCCTTCAAACCTGAAGAGATTAATTACTCGTACATCTAATCATGGTCATTCTATATTCAAGCACAAACTTTAGTCCGAATGACAAAATAGGACTTGTGTTGTTCTCTTTGATGTTAACCTGACTAATACCTATCATCCACTGACAATTACCCTACAAGATTTCCACTTGCAGTTCCATTACAAAAGACATTCAAATAAAACAATAGTTCTTTCGAACAAATTCAAATCACGAGGTGTCCGCTTTCTCGCTGTCTAACTTTAACCTGCAATTATCCTCAGAACCTTTGTCTGTGCAATACGAAATTATTAAAACAAATTACAGAGTCCCTTTGGTCCTTGCACAAGTACAGCAACGCTACTATATTTAAAGCACGAGAGAGTAGCAGCTCACCGATATGCCCTGCTATTGTTCACGTGCAAGTTGATGCTCCTTAATTTTACATTTGTGTGCATTTCCAACGAATTACCATCGTCTTTGTGTACTGTCGTTAGCGTTGTAGCTCGTTGCTGTTGTTAATGGTGCCGTGTCTCGTCCTTAACGGCGTGTGAAATGGCAGTCTGTCGTATCCTTTGAATAAACGCGATTCACCAGCTAAATCTCCGTTTTTCAACTTCTTTTACACCTTTTGATTCGGATCCATTTAAAAAATTATGTTGTTTTCATGTTTTAATCCCTTTAACGGGAGTGCAAGAGCTACATTCTATGTACAATCTCGTTGAAAACCCAGTCCGCTTTTTTCCGGCTAAAGGTGGAAATAATGCAATCATATTTTTTCATCAACTCAACCTTGTCTACTTCCGCTACGGCTGTAATTCCCGACTTCATGAAGTTTTATGCATCCTTGAAATTTCGGTGCAAAATGTTTACTCGTACATTATGATGGAAATTTATGACGAAATCATAAAAATAATACATAGCGAAATATTTTCTGCGAGTAAAAAAACACAGGTTTGGTGTTTAACTGACGTGATCAACTTCCCTAAATTGTAATGTTTAAAAATTCATTCCAATTGTAATATAGCATAGTATTTGCACTTTAACTGCCATGTCGCACGTTTTTTTACTACACCTAGTACTTCAGCTCACGCCATGTCGTACGTTTTTGTGCGATAGTATGCGACTTTATATGGGTTTTATTATCTCTGGCTCTGCTGAACATTTTTGTGTAACATACATGATTGAGAGATACATATATGTAAGATTAGTTTGTAAATAGTTTTTAGGCCGAAAGGCAATAATTATAAGATATAGTTAAGTTTAGGGCGTCCGCATAAGGACCAATAAATAAGAATAAGTATCCTGTCAATTTTAAGTTAGATTTAATCATTTTTGTCTAGTACGTAAGTTGATATTCAGTAACAATTAAAAAATGAATCTAAAAGTAAGTACATGATTGAGAGGGACATTTTTTGTTCGATACGGAAAAGCAATTTTCCGGATTTTGGTGGCTTATTGAGGGGGGAGGGGTCAACATGCCCTCCCAGGACGGTGCGTTACTCGAGGTAACATCCTCTTAGTTTATAAGTTAGATTAAGTTAGCTATCACGTTTTTGGGAAAGGCCGGGCTTGCCAACTTGTGGTGGTGCTTACGGGAGGTCATTGACGCTGTAAGGCTTCAGTCGGCTCACGGCGGTGCGTTGACGACTGCCAGGCGCTCAGAAAGCAATTGGGTTTTTAACCACTTGTTGCGTAAACAACGAGTGCTCAGATTCCCAATTATAGTTAGAATACGTTAAGTAGTTTAAGTAAGTAGAATAGGTAGTTTTTAATTTTTAATTTTTAACTTCTCAGTGGAAGGTCTTGTAATGGGGCCGATTTTGTGAATCGCGGATTTTGAAATATCTCCACGTTTCAAGGTCACTGGAATCCAAATCCAACGTTTTTATAGAGATGTCTGGCTGTGTGTATGTACGTATGTGCGTTGCGCATGTACGTATGTGCGTTCGGAATTATCTTTCGCCACGATTATCTCGAGAACCAAACATGATATTGACACAGATCCGGGTTTATTCGAAGCGTAATTACGTAACTCAGAACTGATTAAGTTTATCGATTAGCGAAATCGGTCCAGCCGTTTTTTGTTAGTAAATAAATCACTAAAAAAACTAGCTGGATTTTGAAATTGAAGTTAACACGAGACATCTGATCCAACACTCCAAGATCAGAACAGTCAGTCACCTGGGAATGGCTGCGTCATCACTTTCATGAACAAACATGTTCCCACAGTACCAGGGCAATGGAATCGGATTGCATGCACGCGCAGTGCAACTGACGGATATGGCACCGGAGCATATTTGACTAATCAGCAATTCACATCGTGGGACCAGCGGTTTCCCAACGGGAAAGAAAGATATTTAGAGTTAGTTCTATTCTGGATCTAGGAGTGTACGGGTTAAATTGTGATTATAATAAATTGAGAAATAAAGTAATTGTGTAATACGTCGGGTTTTTTAATTGTACTTGTAAGTCGAACTAGTGGATGTGCCTTCGGGCACATGTTCGCGTTTTTTTTGATATCCTCTTCAAGGATAATCATAACTGGCGCCCGAGCAGGGACCGGCATTAAACCAGTGTCCTTTACGCCTGTAGATCTGTGCTAGACCAATACGCTCTATAGAGTCACTGTTACCATGGGAACACAGTTGACCATTTTGGAATAAAAAGCACGAACCTTCCGCATACCCATGAGAACATGCGGATATCCTAGATTGCTACAGGATACGGTGGTGGTGGTTGATCGTGCCATTAGTAGGTCGCTTGCAATTATAAACGCTTGCGACCAAACGGGACAAACACGATACCTCCCGGAAATGCCGGTTCCAATAAAAAAGCTTGACCGTACTAATCATTCGTTTTGCTTCTCCTCCCTACAGTGCAACGAAATGCAACTGGTAGGATTCAAATTAATGTGAGTGAAGAATTCCTTAAGAAAATTTAAATCTGTGCCGAGGTCTCGAGAACCTAGTAATTTATCACTCGCTTAAGCTAAAATAAGTGAACGGCAGTAGTACATAAAAATACTCTCACTCAATCCCGAAATATGGTTCAGTGAATCAAATAAATTAACAACGCAGTTCCTAAAAGCGTTAGTGAATAAAGTAAAAGAAAATATATACTCACCTAAGTGTAAGTAAATTATTATCAAAAGGAACCAATAGTTCCAAGCCAGTGTCTAGTAATCAATAAATTGTCAATTGCCTAAGACAAGTGCAGTAGAATTAAACTTGAATCGAAGGAAGAATAAAATTATTATCAAAGGAAGCCAATAGTGGCCAGCCCAGTGGCTAGTAATCAATAAATTGTTAATCGCCCAAGATAAGTGCTGTAGAATCAAATTAAAATATAAGTAAAATATAAATCCTATTTTGTGTGTGTGTGAAAAAGAAAAAATTAAAAAAAAAATAGAATAAGTTTGATTGATTAAATAAGGCATAATTGGAAGCCCTTAACCCAGGTAACATCTCTTGAATATATTTATTTGAATCACTATATTGAATACTATAAATATCTAACGAATATGGAGGAAACCAGAAGAACTCTGTTGGAACTCACAGGTGCTGTTAATGCCATATTAGAGCAAATAAGGGGTTTCGAAGGACGCCTTCAGCGCCTCGAAAGTACTGGTGAACCAAGGGACACCGCGACTAACGAACCCGTCCAGCTTTGTGGTCCTAGGACCGAAGACGAACTTAGGGAAATATGCAGGTTGCCTGACTGTGTCAAAGAACTACAGGTTTTTATTGGTGACCCCACACAGTATGTATCGTGGATACATAACGTTCAGGGAATACTCAAAGATTTTGAGATAATAAAAAGCAAGCCTATGTATCGCGCAATACTTTCCCACATAAGGCAAAAAATTAGAAGAGGCGCCGATACGGCTTTGGTGTTTTTTAATATATTTGATGATGATTGGTGTGCCATCAAAAAGTGTTTGTCGTTGCATTATGCCGAGAAACGGGATATAAGAACGTTGGAACACCAGCTTAATCAATTATCGCAGAGGGGTTCGAAGTTAGACGAGTTCTACGTGACGGTGAACCACAAATTTTCAGTGATTATTAATAAGATCAAGACGGAATACTACTCCGCGGAAACTGTCGGTGCGGTGGTGGAAACTTACCGAAACCGCGCGCTTGACGTCTTTATTAGTGGCTTGACCGGTGATTTATCAAGGATGCTAATAATCAAAAAGCCCAAGACTCTACCAGAAGCCTACACGGCATGTCTGGAAATTCAAAATCTGGACCTCCGGAATAAGTCTATTCACATTCCCAACGTAGTAAACAAGGTGACAACACCGTTGAACCAAGCAGTTGGATTTGACCAGAGACCCAATTTTAATCAAGCGAAGTTTACTAGGAAGTTTGGTCCTAGACCCAACCAGCATCAGAATACATCCAATAACGATACTCCTCCGAGGCCCAGCGCGCCGAAGCCTCACCAGAAGATGGAGGTAGACCAACAGTCCCAATCCCGCCAGGTGAATTATATGAATCGGCCGCAAGTCAGTAACCCCTTTAAGCGGCGATCGCGTTCCGATAACTACCCGCAACAGAAACATCAGAGGATGTTTAATATCCAAACGATGAAGGAAGAGTCGACCGCTCCATATTCTGAAATGGCGGAAGAAAACGAAGAAGAAGTAAATTTTACGAGGGACGCCTATCCAGCGTACCTTATATAGAATATTTTATAGGGAATGGGACGATGCTTAAGTTTCTCGTCGATACGGGGGCAAACAAAAATTTTGTCAGCGCATCTGTCCCAGGCAGGCCTACACGCCTGCCAAAACCATTTGTAGTACATTCGGCAGCTGGCAATGTTACAATTAAAGAAAAATTTTGTGGGCGCTTCTTTCAGTAAGTCGGAAACGACACAGTTTTGACATTCTATGTCCTGCCGGGATTAACGTCCTTTGATGGCATCATCGGAGATGATACATTGAAAGAACTGGAAGCGGTAATAGACAGAAAGACTAACATCCTAACCCTGAAGCCAAATATTAAGATCCCTCTGAAGGGAAAATTGTCCGAACAAGTTAACATAACCCTAAATAACCTAGATGAAAGTCTCTCCGAAAACACGAAGAGTCGGCTTAAGGCGCTGGTAAAAAAATACAATCACATTTTTGGCCCAATTTCTGACAGCGAGGTCATTAATACTACGGTAAAAGCAGAAATCAAAACGACCTCTGCTGAAGCTATTTACACCAAGAGCTATCCTTTCCCTGCATGCATGCGACAGGAAGTGGAAAAAGAGATCAGTAAACTGTTAGAGGAAGGAATTATTCGGCCTTCAAAGAGTCCGTATAATTCACCAATTTGTGTAGTACCGAAAAAACCTAAACCAACAGGAGAAAAGCAATACCGCATGGTCATTGACTACAAACGGCTCAAAGCAGTAACGATTTCGGATGCTTACCCAATACCAGATATCAATTCCACTCTCGCCAGTCTTGGTAATGCCAAGTATTTCACGACGCTCGATCTTACGTCGGGATTCCATCAAATTCCGATGAAACCTTCTGATATCCCAAAGACAGCTTTCTCAACCATGAACGGGAAGTATGAGTTCCTTAAGCTTCCGTTCGGTCTCAAAAACGCGCCTGCTATCTTTCAGCGCATGATTGACGACGTACTTAAGGAGCACATAGGTAAGATCTGTTACGTCTACATCGATGACGTAATTGTCTTCGGTAACAGCGATGACGATCACCCCAGGAATATTGAGACAATCTTCTCTAGGCTGCGTGAGGTCAATCTAAAAGTGAACCTAGAAAAGACAAATTTCATGAAAACGCAGGTTGAATTCTTAGGGTATGTAATAACATCCGACGGAATTAAACCTGATATGAAAAAGGTTACCGCTATACAGAGAATTTTGGCACCCGTAAACCTTAAGGAACTGAAAAGCTTCCTTGGGTTGACTTCGTACTATAGGAAGTTTATACGCGACTACGCGAAATTCGCCAAACCTCTGACGAACCTCACGAGAGGTGAAAGCGCCCAAGTTAAGGCAAACGCATCCAAACGTGTTCCCATCACGTCAATGACTTGAAACTTCTGTTAACATCATCGGAAGTTCTTGTATTCCCTGACTTCGAAAAGCCATTCAATCTTACCACTGACGCATCTAACTATGCGATAGGAGCCGTACTATCCCAGGGAGAAGCGGGCACAGATAGGCCTATAGCCTACATTTCCCGTTCCCTCAATAAGACCGAGGAAAATTACGCAACTAATGAAAAGGAAATGTTGGCGATAGTGTGGGCTCTAGATAACCTGCGGTCATATGTCTACGGTGCGAAAAAAATCAGGAAATTCACTGATCATCAGCCTCTGACCTATGCTTTGGGTAATAGAAACTATAACGCAAAGCTTAAGCGTTGGAAGGCACGCATCGAAGAATACAATTGCGAATTGATCTATAAACCAGGCAAGTCCAACATTGTGGCGGACGCCCTTTCCAGATTGAAGACGGAGATCAATCACTTGTCTGACTCTGCAAACGCAGAGCCTACACAAAGCACTAGCATGGTAAATGAAGGTTCTTTCACGGACACCGCCGACGAAGGCAACTCAAGTACAGAGACCGCTCAAGACAGTAATTCACATACGGACACTGCCAGTGAGGCGGAAACTATACATAGTGCTCAGCAAGACGGGTCTGACCTTATACCTCACGTGGAAGCGCCACTAAACGTCTTCAAAAACCAGATCATAGTCAAAGTCGGCAGGGAGTTAGAAATTCATGAAGAACCTCACCCTGAGTTCTCGCGTCACTATGTCGCTGTAGAAAATCCAACGAAGGCAAGTCTGGCAAACATCCTGAAGCAAAAGCTTCAACCAAACATTATCAATGGAATTAAAATCCCTGAGTCCTGCCTTGGCCTACTCCAAGAGATCTACTTGGAAAATTTTGTTAACTACAAAATAAGAGTAACACAAAGAGTAGTCGAAGACGTTAAGGACGAGGAACGGGTCGCTTCCCTTATCACCAATGAGCACAGTAGAGCACATCGCAATCCTAGGGAAAAAAAAAGAACAACTCCTTGAGAAGTATTATTTCCCCAGGATGGCAAGCCTCATAAAGAAATACACAAGCACCTGTGAGATATGTAAAACTAACAAATACGACAGACACCCTTTCAGACCTTTCGAATTTCAGCCTAGACCCATTCCATCGTATCCGTGTGAAATATTACACATGGATATAATGGAAATCCAAAACGAGAAATTTATCAGCTGCATCGATAAATTATCCAAGTTCGCCAAGCTATTCCATATCAAGAATAGATCAACGCTCGATTTGAGGGACAAAATAACAAAAATCTTGCATTATTTTACGGTCCCTAAAGCACTCGTCACAGACAATGAACGTAGCTTTCTTAGCCCAATTATACTGAACTTTATCAAAGAATTGGGCATAGAAATCTACCAGACACCAGTGCATCGTAGTGAAGTGAATGGGCAAGTGGAGCGATTCCATTCAACAGTATTGGAGATTTACCGATGCCTTAAGACTGAATATAAAGGGTTACGAGTCAAGGAGCTAATAAATATATCCGTGGATAGATATAATAACAGCATCCACTCCGTAACCAAGCGAAAACCTTCCGATATCTTTTTTAACAGATATCAGAGGATTAATTACCAAAACCTTGTGGATTTCCGGGTCAGAGTTGATCGGGACCTGAAGGGGGAAATCCAAAAGAAACAAAAAGCGGCAAACCTGCACCGCAATAAAAAAAGAACAAGTCCTAAGACTTACAAAAAAGATGATGTTGTATATAGAAGGGTTAAGGGTATCCAGGCAAAAAACAAGCCTATATTCAGGAAAGAAATAGTCGCCCGAAATAACAGGGTACTGCCGATGGGCGAAGAGTCCACAAAACACACCTGAAAAATTTGCGAGTTAAATTTGTTTGACGTTGTTAAAATTAAGTACACACAACAAAAAAAAAAAAAAAAAAAAAAAAAAAGGAGAGTATACACGAGCATGTAAGACATATTAACTAGCACAATACAATTTGCACTATTACGATTTATAGATTAGTAAGTTTAAGATATTTAGCACACTCTCTTATCATTTATAGTTTAATTAGTTTAACGTCCTGTGAAATTTTAATACGTACTTCAATAAAATATCCTTTATCCAATATAAGTGATGCGTTCTAACCATATGAAAATGCATATCGTAGTCCAAGCTTACATCACACTTGTTGCATACGCTTATACATGTCCTATACTTAAAGCACATCTAGAATATTCGCACATATTTTTCAGAATAACTTTGCTAGCCACGGCCAACGGGTTCCAGCTATTCAATTATGAAACACCTATCGTTTCAATTAAAGACGGACAGGGCCGAATCATAGACGTATATTTCAAGTTGGTACACGTGATTGACCTGAAGAAGCTTGAACACATGGTAGAAGAAATAACGAGCGCAGTAAATGCTACCATCAAGGAATCAGAAAAGAAGGCGATAATTACATTTCATTTAACACAAATAAATGACCGCTTAAGCCTACTGAAAGGCGGGCCCCGCAAATCAAGGAGGTCTATCAACTGGATTGGCTCAGCCTGGAAGTGGGTTGCAGGAAACCCTGACGCTGGGGACTGGGACAAAATCCTCCAGAATGAACAAGGAATAACGGAAAATAACAATCACCAGTATAAGATTAATGAAAAACTGTTTGGAAATACCAAAGAGATAACTGAAAAGATTAACTGGATGATTACCAAGTTCAACAAGATCAAGGCAACCAGCACGGAAATATTCGGGCAAGATATTTTGAACCAAATACTGATGATTAGGGGGGAGGTTAACGATATAGTTCGTGCATGCCAGATGGCAAAAAGTGGAATCGTTAATACCAATCTTTTAGATAAGCAAGAAATAAGAAGGATTATCAGCGAAATCGAAACCTTGCCGAATATGGAAAACCATCTGTCTTTTCCAACAACACAATATTGCTGTACGTCCTTTCTATGCCAAAGGTGAGAAAAGACGAGTTCAACCTGCTGCTTACCAGGGCATCAATCGTCAATAACAAACAGCTCGACTTGAAATTCCGCAAAATGCTGGTGGGCCACAAGGAAACGTTTGGAATAGTAGACCACTGTTTTTCGATTAACAATTCAACGATATGCGAGGAGCAGGCTCTCCAAAAAATTCCTGAAGGCGACTGCATACCACGAATCCTCAAAGGAGGACACGCTAACTGTACTTTCCGAATAAACAGCAAAGAGATCGTTGAACTTGTCAAAGATGATGCAATTTTCCTAACAAACTTCAAGGGCGAAATGTTCTCAAATAATATTTCATACCCTTGACAGGTACATATGTTATCAGGATGATCAACGAAAGCATCCGCTTGAAAGATAAGCTGTTCTCGAGCAGCACTAGTACGGCGATACAAGTTTTACGTTCGGTACTTGCGAATATCACTACTCAATCTGACAAGATTGACCTGGAGTATGTGCGCAACCTCAGCGTCACCAACATTGAACGCCTTGACGACCTTACGGAGAAAACGATGATATCCTCTGTGACGGATGCTGTAATTTTCTTGATGGTCATACTTACCGTATGTTTTATTTGGCGGAAAATCTATGGAAAAGTAGGACTCCCAACGGTGAACTTACTGGTTGCAAGGACAAGCGCCTCGGACATTGAGCATCGACCACGGGTGTCCTTTCCACATCTGACACAGACCCCGTTGCCCGTCTCTGTCTCCGCGTACGATCTACGGGACGTAGATTTTTGAAAGGGGAGGAGTTAACACGAGACATCTGATCCAACACTCCAAGATCAGAACAGTCAGTCACCTGGGAATGGCTGCGTCATCACTTTCATGAACAAACATGTTCCCACAGTACCAGGGCGATGGAATCGGATTGCATGCACGCGCAGTGCAACTGACGAATATGACACCGGAGCATATTTGACTAATCAGCAATTCACATCGTGGGACCAGCGGTTTCCCAACGGGAAAGAAAGATATTTAGAGTTAGTTCTATTCTGGATCTAGAAGTGTACGGGTTAAATTGTGATTATAATAAATTGAGAAATAAAGTAATTGTGTAATACGTCGGGTTTTTTAATTGTACTTGTAAGTCGAACTAGTGGATGTGCCTTCGGGCACATGTTCGCGTTTTGTTTGATATCCTCTTCAAGGATAATAATAACTTTGATGATTTGTACTATTTATTATTATTAATTATTGTTATTATTATTATTATGATTATTATTATTACACCTATGATGGTAGCCTTCACACCCCTAAAAGTGATAAAAAAAGATGTCCCGGAAGCAGCGCCACCTCTAAAAAAAGATGTACCCAGGGGCGGAGGTGGTGGCTGGGTAAGAAAGACTGGTAGAGGTGGAGACAAACCAACGACCGTACCATGTCGAGTTAATGGGGGACCTTTTGAGAACAACCACGTGTCGTTGGCCAGTCCCATCTACAGAGTTGAGGTAGATAATACATACGTGGTATCACAATGGACCTAAATTGGTCTAAGTGTGTCGGCTTCTGCCGACAGCCGCCTAAACCTAACCTAACCTAACCTAAGCGGTGGAGACAGAGGCAGAGGAAGAGGTGGAAGAGGCAGAGCAGATGGAAGAGGACGACGAGGCAGGGAGGGTGCCGTCTTCTACCAGAACTTCTATTACGGATAATAATAATTATAATAATAATAAAAAGTGGTATGGGTGCGACCCGCTAGGTCCACACGACTAACTTCTCAGTGGGATCAATAAGATGTTTTTATTAGTTATTTACTTACTAACACGGCTGGACCGATTTCTCTGGCAACTTAATCAGTTTTGAGTTACGTAACTAAGCTTCGAATAAACCCGGTCCCATGTCAATGTCATCTTTGGTTCTCGAGATAATCGTGGCGAAACAAGTTCCGAACGCACATACGAACATACGCACATGCGTACATACACACACACATACATCTCTATAAAAACGTTGGATTTGCATTCGGGTGACCTTGAAGCGTAGAGATATGTCAAAATCCGCGATTCACAAAATCGGCCCCATTACAACAACTTCCACTGGGAAGTTAATAAATAGTACAAATCATCAATTTCAAAATTCAGCTATTTTTTTTAGTGATTTATTTACCAACAAAAAACGGCTGGACCGATTTCACTGGAAACTTAATCAATTCTGAGTTACGTAACTACGCTTCGAATAAACCCGGTCACATGTCAATATCATCTTTGGTTCTCGAGATAATCGTGGCGAAAGATAATACGGGACGCACATACGTACATACGCACATACAGTAGTGGAAGTTCGATTATGGACAGTTCACACCGAAAAGCCGAAATTCCATTTAAAAGACCAGGAAGTGCATCTCCTACTCCAAAGCACGTTCAAAGCATCTGTCGACATTCCATACAATAAACCGTTACCTTACAAGAGCTTTCTCATTCTTCGTTAGTGAGCTCACTGGAATTTATTGAGAAGGTGATAGAAAATGGTCCATTTCTGGTGGAAGTTCGATTGTGAACAGTTGCGTTATTTTTGCTATTGCGGGGAAACTGCTCAAAAAGTTTTGAATGTTTTTTCTCTAAATTGTTAAAAATAAATAAATTTAATGAATAAGAATAAAAACTTAAGTAAAATTTGAGACAATTAAAAAATGGGACGCGTTAAGGACCTAACTCGGGATGAAATAACAAAAATATTTTTTTTCAGTGAACATCGGTGATTACTTCGAACGGATTCTGGCCATCTCGAAGGGAACGCCTCTATATCCTCAGATTATTCCTAAAAATTCAAGTGATTAGTCCTTTTTTCTTTAAAAAAAAGTTTAATAATTTAATAATACAAAATACTTATGTTCAGTGCGTCGTCGATTGTTAACAATTACACGAATTATTATGATGGACATTCTTCTTAAAACGAAAACAACAAACAAATTGAATTTTTATTTAAAAGAAAAAAGAAAAAAGTGACGGATAAACGACAGAACTTTTCATTTAGTACTTTTTAGTACACACTCTGACAGCCATTTATCATAAAGCGTTCGAGAATCGCATAAGACGTGTTCGTGAAGTGATAAAATGAAAAACTGCTGTGAAAACTGAAATGATAACTTATTTATCACTTCACGTTTTCACAGATGGGGAATTGACCCCCTGGATAGAAGAATGGAACAATGTTCAGTGACGAAAAAAAATTTAATCTCGACGGCCCCGATGGTTTTTCAAATTATTGGCATGATCTGCGTACACCTCAGCAGGTCAAAATAAGCAGACATAGCGGAGGAGGTTCGGTTATGATTTGGGCGGCATTTTGCTCTGCGGGAACATCACAAATCGCGTGGTTATCAAGAAATTTTAACGCTTCTTTGTACATGGATGTGCTAGATCTCAATGTATTAAGCATGTCCGAAGAGTTTCCTTTTGAAAATTTAATTTTCCAACAGGATAACGCGCCCGTACACAACGCAAGGTCCGTTAAGGAATGGTTTTCACAAAACAATATCGAGGTAATAAAGTGGCCGGCTCGAAGTCCAGACCTTAACCCAATCATAAATTTGTGGGGGATTCTTGGGCGTAACGTTTACTAGCATGGCAGACAGTTCCACCACGTCAATCAGCTTAAAGAAGGTATCCGCGAGGCTTGGTCGTCAATCAGCCCTGATGTGCTTAAAAGCCTTACAATGTCTATGTCAAATCGACTTTCAGATGTTCTCCAAAATAGAGGAGGCCCCACTCGTTCTTAAGAATTTTTTTTTTCGAAAAAATTCCATCATTATTTAAAAAGAACCGGAAAACCTTCATGTGTTCATAATCGAATTTCCTAAAGTTTTCATTGCTTTCTCCTGTTTTCTTATACCTTTATTTTGGAAGTCAAATTTTATGTAACAATTTGTTATTTATCATTTATCATTTATTATAACGTTTTATGTACATTTAAAATTTTCAATAAATATTTTTAATTTCTTAGAAAACAAATTTTTTGTTGATGTTCACAATCGAATTTCTACTACTATACTTACATACATGCACCCAGACATCTCTATAAAAATGTTGGATTTGGATTCTGGTGACCTTGAAACGTGAAGATATGTCAAAATCCGCGATTCACAAAATCGGCCCCATTACAAGAACTTCCACTGGGAGTTAATAATTAATTTAAAAATAAATATTTTTTTTTTATTTCTTCGCACTGGGAAGTTAGTCGTGTGGACCTTGCGGGTCGCACCCAGACCACTTTTTTCAATTTGTTTTTATGTAAAATTTGAATAATGATGCGGAGTATCTTAAAACATTTTCTCGTTGAAAATAAAATAATATAATTAATTAAATTAGTTCGTAAAATATTTTTTAGGCCGAAAGGCAATAATTATAAGGTAATAGTTAAGTTTAGAACGTCTGCATAAGGACAATTAATTAAGAATAGGTATCCTGTTAATTTTAAGTTAGATTTAATCATTTTTGTCTAGTATGTAAGTTGATTTAAGCTAATAGCTAATTAATAAAAATGAAAGTGAAGTGACTTTTTTTTCAAATCATCTTTAAATCAATTATAATTTGGTAATCAACACGAAAAAAATATAATTTCATAGAAAAAGTGGAAAATAAATAAATTACATTTTTTTATAACTTAGTTCTCAAAGAATATTTTTAATTTTAAGAATAAAGAGCAGGAATTCATTTTGTTCGACTTTGAACGAAGAAAACTGTTAATATTAAATAGAACTTTCAAGAAATAAAACCTTTGTTTTGTAGAACGTTATAAACAACAATCGAATTTTATTAAGTCATTTACCCTCTTTATATATAAATTTCACTTGTGACAGTTGTCCTCTTGGATGTTTGGGTCTTTGAGTGGATGCGTTCGGTACCTTAATGGGTTTATGTCAAGGCATTTATGTCGCGAACACATTTAATGCACGTTTACTGTCTGAAAAGTGAGATAGTTTTAACTAAATTTATTTTCCAGCAAATTGTATGCTTATATTACAGTGAAAGTTCCCTTAGGCGGATAGCGACGGTAACAACACTTTTGTCCGTCTAAGGGAGTTGTCCGTCCAAGAGAAAAAATCAAAAAAATATTTGTTTATAAAGAAAATATTTTTATTGACAAAAAATAACAAAAAATAAATTATTCTAATTGTCCTTAAGACATTAAAATAATTAAATAAAAATAAATAAAAAAAAATTATTCATTTCAATAAGAAAATCTAAAAAATGGTATTCACATTATTATAATTACAAAGAAATCTGCTAGCACTGTTTATTTTTTTGTGATTCATTTGCAACGGTTTCGATGTGTGTTTGCAAATTGAAGAGCATTTGAAGTGCTTTTCCTTTATTTTTCATTGTAAAAAATATGTTGAGTTGCTTAACTCTAGTGAGTGCCTCCTAATGAGCTAAAAGTCGTTTCCTCGTGTTGCAGTGGATCTTCTTTGTCATCTTCAGAGCTGCTTCTTATTTTGAAGTTTCCAGCTTCTGCATCTGCTATGAAATCATCATCTATGTTCACATAATTTGGTAATCTAATGGATCAACATCAGATTGACACTCTTGAAATTGTTCTTAGGCCTGCCATTGGTAAATCATCTTCTGGATCAAATTCATCAAGGTCTCTGGTCACTGGTACTCCAAAACCAGATTTTTTCAAGTAGTTAACAATTGCGCTCGCTCCTACTTGCTCCAATGTAGTGTTTTAAAAATATGAAGACCTAATCTTTCCCAAAAATGCACCCCCTTTTTGTGGGATAGGAATAGGAATAGGGTATTAAACAGTTTGCCCAAGCGTAATGCAGACTTTTCTTATTACAGTTTTTAGTAGAGCACTTACATTCCTAGGAATATCAATGCTGTTCACAACATGCTTTAGCATTAGTGAACGGTAATGAAATTTCAGATGGCTACTAACACCTTGGTCAAGAAGCTGGCAGACTGTTGTGGTGTTGGGTGGAAGATAAATAATATTTGTATTTTTGAGTCGTAAATTCTTTGGTGAGAAGATGCATTATCCAAGAAAAGGAACAGTTTCATCTTTTTCAGTCCCATTTCTTTGTCAAAAGATATGAGCCAATCAGTAATTTTTTCTTGGGTCGTCCAATCTTTCTCCATTATACTGGAATTTCGTCGTGCTTCTGGTTACAAAATGCTCGTGGGCGAAATGATTTGCCTATGACTAAGAGCTTTTCTTTTTCACCTGCCATGTTTCCACATTGTAAGACTGTTCTCCTACTCCTTTGAAAATGTTCCACCTGTATATGTTTGTCCTTTAAGAGACATCGTCAAGAACGGTAGAGCCCACACGAAGTTTTTGTATAAAAAACCCTCCCTAGCTCAAACTTTGGTTTTTCAATAAATTTGTTTTGTTTTATTGTGGGCGTGTCAGTGGGCGGATTTTAGAAATTTTATCTCTCGAGCAGTTTTAGGAGTCAAAGATCATATTTATATAAAAAATTTCAGCTTTCTAGCTCAAAATTCGATTTTGATTATTTCGGGCCCCTAGAGAGAATATGTAATTTCTCTAAGTCCAGTTTAAGGGCCTAATTTTTGCCGACAGACGGACGGACATGGCTAGATCGACATTACTATCGATGCTGATCATAAATATAGTAACTGTTAGGGGTCTAGTGGCAATATTAAGGTATTTCACAAACTTCGCGTCAAAATGAATGTACCCTTGGAATAGGGTATAAAAAAGTGGGGTGGTTGAAGCCATCTTTTAAGACACTAAAATATACGAAAATTAAAAAAATGGCTTTGCTTGTGTTAACTAAACGTAAACACGATATTTATTCCAATCTGAATCCTTTTGGATATTAAATTATTTAAGCAACTGCTCTCAACCAACAGAAAACACACTGAATTTGAGTGAAATAATTGGAAATGCATGTAAACCAGTAATTTTATATTTTCCACCATAAAATGCACTCCGCTAATTATTTTGATAGGGAGATATACTTTCATGCACTGGTAGGTATTGTAGGAGATGCCATGCAATTTAACAGAAAAAAAACCTTACTGGGAGTAGCTTGAAAGCCGACTGCATTGGTGAAAAACAATAAGGAGATTCTTTTTATTTTTTTAAGGATACGCGAAGTAAAAAAAAAGCAAACACATGTTTTTGATTTAACTCCAATTTTGGACCGAAAGGACATGCCTCAGCTCCAATATCAAAATAGCGAACAACTAATATATATTATAAAAGAAGACAAATTATACAAATTGAATGTTCCAATGTACTTTAGATTGCATGCGACGTTTGAAGCTATCTAAGTCTCGTGATCTGCTCCCATAATTCTATTGCCAAGTGGAGAATCCCCTTAACTCAAACTAGATGACGACAAATTTGAATATACATTTTTTGTCTTCATTTCTTTCCCTCCTTTGCCATTTTAAAATCAAAGTAATCTATTTACATTTGGATATCGTTCGAAGAGGGCCATGCACTGCATAGCACAGCAAATGATAGTCCTTCGTCAATCTTAATCAACTTGGTATGCAAAAGAAACCTCGTCAATAGGGAAGGAAATCTCATCTCACCACCATTGTATTGAATTTTCATTCTTCAAATACAAATGATTACAAAGTGAAGATACAATGCACCCAAGGTCGAATTTGTGGCCTTTCTCTTAGTATACTCTTTTGGCGAACGTCGAACGGCGCGGCGTTTCAATTTCTTTCGAATTGAACACAGTTATGCGGGAGTACAAGAATGGATTGCCTCACGATTCAGATAGCAATGGGAATGAAAATATCCAGAAATAATATTAAATGGAATACATACCTTTGTGAGGAGAGCTTTTTAAAGGGAAATACAAAAATGAATTCCTTCACAGTTTTTGAGTTTCATTTACATGCCAATCTAGGAAAAAAAATTGATTCTTCTCAGATATTGTATTTCAATTGTTGGATAAAAAATACATTACTTATACATTCTCAGACCAGAGCTATGCGGGGAATAAACTGTGCAATCGCGGTAAACGCGGAAGCGTAGCTACTTGGGAATTATAATAATATATTGGTGCTTCGCGATTCGTTTTCAACAATTATAGACGAGGAAAAACTATTGAGGGGTTATCTCTTAATGATATGACGTTCTAAGAAATCTAATATCGCTAGGGTAGAAGGTAGATATTTATTTTATTTAAGTCGATTGAAAAATTTCTAATTTCCGCCAGCAATATTTCAAAAACCGGTCAAGTGTCTTAAGAATAAATGGTATTTTAGCTTATACCTCTACCAGATACGCAGATCAAATCAAAATATTTATCTAAGGGTAAAAGGCATAACCGCACAATTCGAGTTATGTCGAAATTGATTTAATGATATCTGTGTTCATTTCATATTATATATTTTTTCGTTATAGTGTCTCAAACGGCTACAAATTTATAGCCGAAGGAATAATAGCTTAAACCTACATGCACACGTAAAAACAGCATCAGTCATGCACATCCTTAAGAAATAGAAAGGTATTCTGTTTTTAACCTATGTTGATCATTCGATACAAAAGAAGAAATAGCGGACTTGTGCTCTTTTTCCAACATGTACGATCTTACTCTTGCAAACGTATGTTATCTTGTGCTTCTTTCCTATCCGAGTGTTTATAAAAATGTCTAGACTAACGTACATAACTAGTGTCGTTAATCCGAAAAAAAAAAAAAAAACATAGGGACGGGATATAGTCCGCTTGGGCGGACTGTTGGATACCCTATTCTTATTCCTATCCCTCATAAGTGGGCGTGACAAAAGTCTAAGTATGGTTGAATTGTTAAGAACGCTCTACATACTTTGTTATATAACATTTAAAGGATTTTATCGAAAAAAACGAAGCTTTTGTAAAAAAACGCTCCCTAGCTCAAACTTTGGGTTTCCAATAAAATTGTTTTATTTAATTGTGGGCGTGTCAGTAGGCGGATTTAAAAAAAAATACGCAGGAGCATAAAGGGCCCATAGAGAGTATATATTATAAATTGTTTGTTGAAAAACAATCGATTGATCGATTAACAATCGATAATGTTATTAATATAAATAATTAATGAAAAAAGTTTTGCAAATAACACAATTTAAAATTTTTTAAATAACATTTTCATATTACAAAAAATTAAACATTTTTCAAATTTTTAAAAAGACGTTAATTACTTCTTTTTTAAAATGCTTTCTTTAATATACAGTGTTCATATAAAACGTTTTGGTAAACAAATTTCATTTCAACCGGCTAAAAGGATTATGTGAAAATCGAACCCCAAAAAATATTCCATGGCCGTTTTCCATGTTAGACCGTTACCCCGAGCTCATTTTTTTTCCGTGTCCAAAATATACTAATAAATAAAAAATTAAATGAAATTCACAATCAAGTTAAATAATTTATTATATTTATTTTAAAATAGATTTCACTTTACAAGATTTTATATATCTTAATTCACAGCACATTTAAATACGTAGGTACGAAACAGATACGTACGAGTAGGTACATATGCATTTTATATTTAACAAATTTACTGGAATATTTCATAATTATGATGTATAAATAGCAATGTATTTAAATTTTTATCTTTCAATCTGTTTCTTTTAACATTCATGATTTGGCCAGCTTTCGAAAAAATCCTTTCAGAAGGAACAGATGTCGCTGGACAACACAAATATTTATTTGCCATTACACATAGCATGTTATTGTTGTTTTTGTCCCAGTATTCTAATATACATTGGTTATTTCCTATTACAGGTTTTTCAAAATATTGACAAAGGTCAATTATTGAGTCACTTACTGGTGTTGCTACTTGATGCTGTTGCTGATTAGGTAAAAAGAGGAGATCGTTTGAGTTCAACCTGTCAGTTGAAGAGCACCTTGTAGCACCACTAACTGAACTTTAGCTCAGTTCAGATTTTTGTCATCCAAGGACGATTTTCAGTTTTTCTTAACATTTTTTTTTCCAACAACATAAACACATCAACTGGACGACTATCGATATTTTTTCCAAACTATCGATAGTCTCGATAGTTTAAAACAATCGATTAATCAATTTAACTATCGATGTTTTATTAACACTACTGTAGCGACAGTCAGGTTGCGCTTAAGCTCTAGCTCAACCCCTTAACCACCTCCACAATAATTCGTGAATGCAAGATCTCTCTAAATTAGGTCGGAAGGCTAAATTCACTTAAACTTGTCTGGATCCGGGTCATACCGGGATCACGGGAAATGAGATCTCCGATCAACTTGGTAGACAGGGCTTAGAGGAGGACTTCTCAGGACCTGAACCACCTATATGTCTGCCTACGTCCTCGGTCAGGGATTCCATTGACGATTGGTTTTCATATGAACACAATCGCCGATGGCATGACTCTCCAGGGTGCAGACAGACTAAGCAAATTCTCACCGACGGACGTCTGTAAAAAATCTGCTGCATTCTTGTTGTCTCTCATCAGAAAAGACTGCAGACACACTACTGGCGTACTTACGGGCCATTACGCTTTTGCCAAACACCTTAAGATGCTAGGCCTCAGAGATACCCCCAACTGTGAAGCCCGTGGAGAAAGCGACGACACTGCGGAACATTTCCTCTGTGATTGTCCTGCTTTTGCTGGTATCAAGTGGCAGGTATTTGGTGCTGATATGGTGAGTGCTGTAAATCCAAGCTCCTTATCATTGAAGCGCTTTATCGTCTTTCTTCGGAAAACGAGTAAATTCTTACAGTAAAAGTGGTGTGTCTTCCTGGTAGTACAATGTACCAGTATTGATTCTGAGTGCTCCAGAGTAGAAAAACTCGCACCCTGACAAAAAAAAACACTAGTCGTCGCCACAATATTGATTTTCCGTATACGCCAAAATTCACTTTTTGAACTAGGTATGCAGCCGGGCTTTCCTTTCAAATTTCTTATCAGTTTTGATCTATCCCTTAACATTGCTGAGATATTAAGAATGCTTTAGCCGTGTATCCATCAAAATCATCAAGTTCACGTATTGTTTTGCCGTATTTGTAAACGGCAAATTTTGGCATATACGGCAAATTTTCCATACAAATTGCAAATTTTTTTTCTTTAGAATTGTTTTGATGTACTCGTACGTGTACAATGTACCTACATGGCAGTGAAAAAATATAATCAAATGAAAGTGTTGAATTTCCTTTTGTGTACCTATGCATAGTGGTATGCAGTACACTTTTGTACAATCGCCGGTCGTAGGGACCGTTTCCTTCGGTTCCAGAAAGTAGGATGTTCTTCTTTCGCGTGTTCTTCTTTGTCCTTGGTTGCTCGTGTTAGATGTTTTTAACCACTTAAGCATATATTTTGGTAGGGGGCAATACATAGAAGAGCACAATACAAAAATTATCCACATATATAACACACATTATGAATTACAGTAGGTAAAATGAAGCGAATTGGATGACAACAACAACATCATTGCTGTGTGAGGCAATAATCTGCCAATCGGAACGGAACAATTTTATATCATGAAGTTACTTGAAAATGCTTGAAGTTACTTGAAAATGCTTGGAGTTACATGAAAATGCTTGAAGTTACTTGAAAATGCTTGAAAATACTTCAAGTTACTTGAAGTTACCAACAACAATATTGCTGTGCATGTTATGCATTTGATAATGCTTGAACATACTTGAAGTTACTTGGACATGCTTGAAGTTACTTGAAAATGCTTGAAGGTACTTGAAAATGCTTGAAGTTACTTGAACTGACTTGAAAATGCTTGAAAATACTTGAAGTTACTTGAAAATGCTTGAAGTTACTTGAAGTTACCTGAAAATGCTTAAAGTTACTTTAAGTTACTTGAAAATGCTTGAAAACTTGAAGTTACTTGATAATGCTTGAACATACTTGAAGTTACTTGAAAATGCTTGAAGTTACTTGAAAATGCCGTAAACATTTTATATCATATGAAATCAGAGAATGCAATGTCGAAAAATTGCATTCTCCGATTAATATGTATAACAGTCGACTTTGTTTTTTTTCCAACTTATAGAATGAATTGGTTGAATTTCGACCATGGGGCGACCCCTAGTATTATATATTCCACAAAAGTAACTCTTTCAGCATTCACAGGTTAGTGCTTAAGAATCTATATTGATTGAAGAGATGCCTACCCTTCCAGATTTGAGATGCGCAAAATCGTTAATCACTTCTTCAAAATCTATGTTTTTGAGCATATCACATTCTATGGACATCAGCGACAAACTAGTTAATCTCTCTTGAAGCATTCTACTTCTTAATTCATATTTTATTCTTTCCAATTTGGAGAAGGAGCGTTCGCCATTGCAGTTAGTTACCATCATGCTTAAAAAGATTCTCAATGCAATTTCTACATTTGGAAATGTACTCGTATCTTCAATTTTGTTTTCTTTCAAAAGATGATATATTTCCATTCATTTTCACTTTGAACAATTTTCAAGCATTATGTTTAATGCAGACATTCCATTTCCAACTCTTTCTCGTTAACGTCTTCATAATAGATTTCATCAAATTCTTCTCAACTTTGTCTCAACTCTTCGGAACTTTGACTAATGTTCTTATACGAACTTAATCACTGTTTCAGATGAAAGCTTAGGGTATCAATTATGGGAAGAAAGGTTTCAACTTTGAACTTATGTTTTCCATTCAGTTGGACTGACGGCGCAGAGCCATCAAAAAAACTCTGGCGTGAGCTTCCCCGTGTTGTTCTTTGAGATGGGTCCATGTAGTCAGATTCCGGGTTCATTTCTTTGGCGGACAATTCGAAGTAATCAAATTTATCCCTGAGGTTAATAATAAAGGAAAAATACTACACAGGTGGCAACAGTCTTGTGTAGGACTTCTAAATAAACAATTTCCTCGGATATATTTTCCGTAGTCGTTATCCTAACAATGAAGTTCGAAATTACAGGAGAAGAAGCTAGCAATGCGGCCAAGAACTCCAAAAAACGAAAAGCAGTTGGACCGGACGAGATAACTTTTGAGTTCTGGAAAAAGATAACAGACATGGGGTCCAAATCGCTCATGATTTTCATCTCCAAATTGATGCAAAGCGATGCAATGCCTAACCAGTTTAGGGAAAGTTTTCTTCTTCCTTAGTACCATGGAAAAGGCGATACGCAATGCGGAAAATAATACGGCTATCTGAAGACCAGTGGGGTTTTGTCGCAGGTTAATTAACCACAGACACAATCCAAAGTATAAGGATCATTAAGGAAAAATATCGTAATGACTTAAAGGATTTGCATTATGGTGTTGTTTGATTTTGAAAAGGTTTTGATAGGCAACCAAGGGATCTGTTATGGGTGGCACTAAGACAACGAGGAGTCCCAGAATCCTACGTACAGATGCTCATGGACATTTATGAGGGAGCACAGACAAGAGTAAGATGCCCCGTTGGCATCACTGAGGAGTTCGCAATCAAAGTCTGTGTAGACCAGGGAAACGTCTTAAGTCCTTTGTATTTTGTACAGTCCTTGATTATCTGCTTGAAGTAAAAGTGACGGTCCCCAAAGTGCATCAGGTATTCTTTGCTGACGAGGGAGCCATCATAAGCGAGGATCACACGTCCTTGCAACGAGCACTTGATGTATGGGTGGAAATTTTGGAGGGGAAAGGGTATCGTATTAGCACGAAAAAAAAAACAGAATACTTGTGCCGCTAGTTCTCTGATCCTCTGATGAAGGTAGAGTGACTCCCAAGTGCGAATAGTTCAAATATCTGGGATCTATGAGCAATAGCGAAGCAAGCTGTGATGACATAATTAAGCATCGCGTAAGCGTACGGTGGATGAAGTGGCGGTAAAACTCAGCAATCTTCTGTGATCGAAAAATTCCCCCTAAGCTCGAAGGAAGGCTCTACGTCGCAGTTGTGCGCCCGGCGCTCACATTAAGTTCACAATGTTGGACAGCGTACAAACAGTATGAAGGCAAATTAACTTCAGCTGAGATAAAGATGCTTCGCATGACAGCATGAGTAACAAAGATTGATCGAATATGAAGTTCTAAGATCCGCATAAGCATTCACGTCAAAGAACCTATCTCGAAGAAAATGGAGCGCGACCGGCTAAGTTGGTGATGTCTTGATTAAAGGAGAGATCCTACGAACCCTGTCAAAAAGGCAATATCAATCAGATTGAATTGCATATATACTTACAGGCGCTTAGAAAAATACTGGCATGTTCATTAAAAATGGATAAACAACCAAAACCCCATTTTCAGGATAAGCTGAAACTTGTGGCTTTAATGGCACAGCGCGTGAGTGCCCGAGAAGTGTGTTATCACACAAAATACCATTTGAAATAGCAACACCAGCATTTTATTGGGCTCAGTGACGAAGTGATTCAAAATCTTGAAAGGCCTGTCGTTGTTTCCTGAGGTCGGACCGGCGAGCCCCTAGGTCGATCAGTATTGATTCAGTCAAGTAGGAGGGTTATGATGAGAAGAACTGTTTCTAAAAATTGAACAGCAGCAGCACCTAGCAATATCGTATTTCATTGTATGCTTTTAGGTGCTACTTACTATTAGAAAGAATAGAGAGATGGGATAGAAGTGATTTGGTGCAGTTGTAGGGTTTTTTTTCCATGGGTGGTATCTAGGTTGCTTAGGGAGAAGTTTCATGGAATTGGCCGAGATTCGGACGCTATTTATTTCTATTTAGTAAGCGAATATACTACTACTGCACCGTGACCTCCCGCTTTAACGATGTTGTTTCTATTGGTGTCTTAAATATTTGGCCCAAAGGTAAGAAAATGGCATACTCAGTTTCTACCAAAAGGCTACAACAACGATTTTTTCGAAATACGGCAATATCTCAACAATGTTTAATGTGATTTATTTGCTTCAAAGAGACAAATAAAGATCGAAAGCTATAACGTTGAAATCAAAAACCATTGGTAAGATCGCAATCACAAAGTCCATTCACTTTGTGTTTGCTTCAACCGAGAATTAGGGCTTTGAATCCGCGTAATTTGAGTAAGTTTAAGAAAAAAATCTATGCCGCCACGTTGTGGAATTAAAAGTGTGACATCTACTACGTGCAAAAAATTTCAAACAAGAAAACCACTGGGTTTATTTCGCAGTCATTGGAATCAGTGTGGAGCACATATCTTTCATTAAAATATTTGTATATCGTACACATCATTATTCATGTTGTGCATACTCATACGTGGTCATCTATATATATAAAAATCAATCCATATTTGAGTTTGTTGTCGGCGTTTGGCCAAACGCGTTAACCGAATCCATTGAAATTTTTTTCCATGAAAGGTGACGTCTGTACAAAGGATGTTTGTTATGTGCGATATCTGTATCTGCATCGGGGTGTGAATTATGGGCATTTGAGTGAGTACACATGCATATGTGCATATGCGTGTAAATTCCGATGCAGATACAGAGACCGCACATATAAAAAACCATCGTACAGACGTCACCTATTTTGTTATCTGAACGCGCATATGAAAGAGGGAGACCAGACCAACGTTTCAAGCCTATTGTGATGTTTGTGCGCACTTACATTCTTGAGATATCGTGTGTTCAATGTTTTATTCAAATAACTCTTATTGAATTTTTTTGCATTTTTTTTTGTGAATCGGACATCGGAAAGTAGCTTTTCCCACATTGATAACAATCGGTGTGAAAGTAAATGAAAATTGATTCTATCGAAGTTTTTTACTTTCGCTTTGTTCTTTGATTCGTACAAGTAAGCTGAC
The DNA here is from genome assembly GCA_949715645.1 of Portevinia maculata. NCBI lineage: Eukaryota > Metazoa > Arthropoda > Insecta > Diptera > Syrphidae > Portevinia > Portevinia maculata. The sequence continues at coordinate 34,789,048 of OX454526.1, read as the reverse complement.
ATAGGCGCCTGTCAGACAAAAAGCACCTACCCTAAGCGGAACAGGTTGAGCTCAAATCAGGCAATCTTCGGTATTGGCCTGAGAGTGTTTCTGTGAAGTTTGGCCAAAATCGGTATTCTTTTTTTAGGGGCAGCAACATAGGTACGCCAGATACCCGCTATAGACAATAATAAGGAAGTCTACTCGAAAATATTGGCCAATAGAATTCTCGGGCACTTGCAAAGCCGGGCGGGTGCAGCTAGTACCCCTATAAAATGCGACTATACTTTTATTACCCATTTTCGGCATCTGCTGAAAAGTATACAATTATATTTCAAGATGTTTCTTAACTTACCCATTCTCAATTGCAATTAAGACAAATCAAATATAGCTATCTACATATAATCGTCATTGTTAAAATTCTTTTATTCCGATTTTACAAGTATAGGAAATGGCTAATGAAAAAAAGGGATTTTTATAAAAACGAGAAAGTTATCATAGGTCCCGTTGTGTGTTTTATTTTGCGGAATTTCAGGGAGACCCAAATGTCACCATCAATATTGCTACTTTATTATTTCATTTATTGGAAAATATTCAAAATATGAATAAAAATTACCATACAAGTTTTAAAATGTACCTCACGTCGTTATAAAAGTGCAACCGTTTTCTAATATACATTTACTGTCCAAATTCCTATGTAATAATAGTTTTTATCGTTTTAGACATCTGAAAACCCTTTTTCTTGTATGAGTACGATTATCCTCACACATAATGAAAGGTTATTTATTTTAAATACCACATTCATTCTAATCGATAAACTTTCTAAATTTACATGAGCACACAATTTCATAATTCCCCTCGTAAAACTGTTTGCTAACACTTATGGGATGATAAAACTCAAATTACATAGCAGATTATGGCGGAAGTTTTCGATTCCAAGGTAACTGGGTCGTTTTGGTAGGTTGGAAAGTGTTATATAGTTAAGTTTATTTTTACTGTAACCTTTTAAAGAATTGCAAATGAAGCTATCGTTTATCGGGTCTATTGAGGCATATTATGATTTTGTAACACAATAAAAAATATTTCAAATTGCCGCAATAAAACTAAACGGTTTGTTACAGTCCATTTGCTCGGCATGGCGGACCATTTAGAATAAGCCTTTGTGTAGGTTTTTTTTTTTTTGCTTCTACAAGCTTCGGAAATTGTTTCCTGTCTGGGACTATTCAACTTATGGTCAATTGAACTTCGACATTAAGTCAGCCCGTTTTCATTGCAAATGTCCAAATGTTGGACAAGCTCAGTTCATTTCCGTAATTTTTTAATGGATCATTGGATATTTCCTACAACCGTACGTTGTCACAGCGTGCGTAATTATTATTTTATTTTGTATCCCTATAATTTGGAATATATAGGTACAAAGATTATTGTATTTCTAATTTATGCACGCAAACATTTACCGAAAGCAAGTCCTTGTAACATTAGATGTTGCAAAATTTATTTCTACCATCAGCAAAAACGAGGAAATTTTGAAATGTTTGGGCGAACAAAATTAATTAATTAACTATCCGCAGAGAATGTCACGGGCCCACGAAAATTATGTACCTTCACAAAACACGCTGAGTTTGTTACTTTAATGTGAATTTCTGACAACTTGATTTCCTAATTAGCCGTACTATTATTTCTAAAATATTCTCCATGTGTATATTTTAGGGGAATTATATTAGAGAACTTTTAGGTGGATTTCGCTGTCAGTTTATTATGATTTATGTACCTGCCTACATATTCTGGAGCGCAGGTCTTATCATGAGTGAAGCAATGAGAAATTGCAGAGGACAGCACACAAGATACATATCCTAGAACATGTGTAGCATCCTTTCACATTTAACCACAAACAACAGCTAGACAGCTTGGTCTATGAAATGTGCACAAATTCTTAGGTGTCCCCTTTTTCCAGTTAGCTTTCAGTTTGCTGAAGCAAACATATTCTCCAACATCTGGCATTTTGTCCTCCTTTTTTACGTAAATTGTTTGATTCATTGTTTGCCATTAAATTTCCACTGGAATAAAGTAATGACTCAAGAAACCTGTCGCAAGTGACACATCGTAAAGTACTCGTATCTTTCGCATGCAATGCCTTCCCATTCTGACGATTGATGGAGTTTTGAGTTCATTCCTACCGGTGCGCTTAAAGTGCTGATCTACCGAGTAACATAAGAAAGAGACAGTGACGGTAATCTCTATTTTTTTCCCACAAAGAGGACTACCTATTGTCATTTGTTGAAAAGCTACTTCGGTTAGTTCCGGTTGTTTAGAAGTTCTGACACCAATATTTGTGAGCCAATATATCGTTCTATGAGCAAACGGGCTAAAGGATTGTCTTCCTGGTTGGCGAATTTAATGATTACTGACAAAAAAAATCTGATTCGTTACTATCTTTTAGGCGCCGCCGGGCTATTTGTATAAAAAATGGTTAAATAAAACTGTATGATGGAAAAAAATATTTTTCTTATGAATTGTAATAGCAATTAAAATGTGGCACATGGTAATACATAGAAACTTTTTTTTTGACAGTTTCATAAAAACCAGATGTTACCTGCTGCCTCCGGGTTGGCCTTGAAATTCTGAAAAATTCAATAAAATTTATGTTTCTGAAAACTTTTGTTACTTATTATATTTTATTGATGGAAACATTTAATTAATCAACTTTCATATAAACTTAAACAAGCTATACGTATTATATATTTTATTAAATAATATACATTTTTTTTTTTTTTTTTTTTTAAATTTTTTTTTTTAAAAAGGAAATCCAAATACCAGAGCACTCAGACTCGGTAACGGTCCATTGTGCTACCAGACAGAAATCCTCCTTTTTGGTGTAGAGGCATGTGATTGGGTGGCGTATGTTGTTGTTCCCCATGGGGATTGAACCTGCACCGCAAGGGTCACAAGCCAACACGCTAACCTCTACACCGTCGCCACCCTTCATATACATAGTTACAAACATAAGTAAAAAGTTTTTTTCTGTTTTGAGTTATGTATTTTATTTTACACGAAAATCCTTTTTACTGTGAAATTTTGGCATAAGTTTACGAGACGCAATGTTTGCTGAAATGAGACCTCTACGCGCTGATTGTGTGCACTGACTTTCTGAGACTTTAGTGTTAGTTTTGACTGACCGCTCAACTGCTTGAATATCCCAAGGTAAACGCAAACAAGTTTTTTGTTTGTTTGTTTTCTCCTCGAGCAGACAGAAATTTAAGTTCTTCATTAGACAATCAGGATCGGTGGCTCGATAAAATGAGCCTGCCTGTTAATAAGTTCGTAATAAATGTTTGCATCCATGTTTAGGACTGGAATCTGAAATAGCCTCAACTTTTGTGTATTTTCTCCTCGTGCTTACAGAATACGATGCGGAGCCAATTCTCTTATATATTTTTCAGAGTCTGTCGTCATTTCTTACAGAAGATTTTCAGGGAGGGCGAAGTAACTGTTGTGTTGTATAACCGGGTCAAGCCTTCAGTTCTGTTGTTAAATTACGACAGCTAGATATTAATTTCCATAAATGTCTTCTCCCTTCTTTGTAATTTGGGTGTTTTAATGTCGAACCATGTTGAAGCGGAAATTTTGACAACATAAGTTGCCAAGCAAACAAGTTTATCAGACGGGCCTGATGTTGCAATGTAGAGAAGAAGAATCCGATTAGACCACATGAGCCATCTGGCATAAGACATTTTCTCAGGGGAATTGATATCTAAATCTTTAGGGCACTCGCCAGATTTAACTGCCAAATCTATTTCCTATCAATAAAGTTGGACAGAACTGAGATCTTTAGTGTCTATCAATGGCATTTGATATGGAACATTTCGAAATTTTGCAACAGCTTGCTCTTCATAATTTCCCAAGCTTTTCTGATTTCACCAAAAAATGTTCTTGGGCCAGAAGTAGAACCATCAAGAAGAAAAAATAAATGCTGAAATGTCAATTTATTCACATGCCGGAAGCAAATTAGCCTCTGTAAAGGTCTGTTCAAGTTTTTTTTTCTATGGATCTTATTACACCACCAAATTTGTAGGTTCCTGCAATAATCCAAAGTAACATTTTGTGTTTAAAAACATAGGACGGGCTACAGTCCGCTTGGGCGAACTGTTGGATACCCTATTCTTATTCCTATCCCTCATAAGTGGGCGTGACAAAAGTCTAAGTATGGTTGAATTGTTAAGAACGCTCTACATATTTTGTTATATAACATTTAAAGGATTTTATCAAAAAAAGTTTCAATAAAATTGTTTTATTTAATTGTGGGCGTGTCAGTAGGAGGTTTTAAAAAAAATTAACACATGAGCATAAAGGGCCCCTAGAGAGTATATATTATAAATTTCAGCTCCCTAGCTCACTTTGAATTTTCAAAAAAAAATAAAAAAATAATTGTGGGCGTGCCAGTGGGCGGATTTTGAAAATATTTACACATGAGCATAAAGGGCCCATAGAGAGTATATATTATAAATTTCAGCTCCCTAGCTCAAACTTTGGATTTTCAAAAAAATTGTTTTATTTATTTGTGGGCGTGTCAGTGGGCGGATTTTGAAAATTCGTAAACTTGATTATTTCGGGACCCTAGAGAGTATATGGTTAAAATTTCAGCTCTCTAGGTCCAGTTTAAAGGCCTAATTTCTGCCGACTGACGGACGGACGGACATGGCTAGATCGACATTACTATCGATGCTGAACATAAATATAGTAACTGTTAGGGGTCTACTGGCAATATTAAGGTATGTTACAAACTATGCGTCAAAATTAATATACCCCTAGAATAGGGTATAAAAAAATTAACGATTGCTCTTTTTATAGATTAAGCTGTTCCAACTGCTGAAGTGACATAGCCCAAATATTTGCTATCTTCTTTCTTTCTCTCTCAATTAATTAATGTCAATAAAAGTCATGTTGGTTTCGTGCAAAACAACCGAGACCTAAGCTGCAGCTGATACACCGTAACGATGACAGGTATGAGACAGTGCAGAATAGCTTAAGGGTCTGTCATTAGCTACTTGACAGCATCAACATTTCATTGTGAACGCACCTTGATTACCAAACTGTCAATGTAAAAATATTTAGTAAAATTGATTTTTATCATGGTGAAATACACGACGGAACAACGTATACAAATAATTAAAATTTATTACCGAAATTCCGAGTCGGTGGTCGCAACTTAAGAGCGTTGATCATATGAAGCGACGTACTTTTCCGAATTGGGCTCTGGACATGATGGAAGAAAATGAAGAATTTCCTCGCAAAATCATCTTCAGCGATGAAGCTCGTTTTTAGGGTTCCGTAGCCAAATGGCGAAAAACGGAACCCTTATAGATTCGTCATGTCTGTCTGTCTGTCTGTCCGATAATGTCACAGCCACTTTTCTCCGAAACTATAAGAGCTATACTTTTGAAACTTGGTAAGTAGATGTATTCTGTGAACCGCATTAAGATGATCACATAAAAATAGAAAAAAAAAACAATAAATTTTGGGGGTTCCCCATACTTAGAACTGAAACTCAAAATATTTTTTTTCATCAAACCTTTAAGTATGGGGTATCTATTGATAGGTCTTCAAAAATGATATCGAGGTTTTTAATATCATTTTTTTCTAAACTGAATAGTATGCGCGAGAGACACTTCCAAAGTGGTAAAATGTTGCTTCCCCCCACTCTAACTTCGAAAATAAGGGAATGATAAAACTAAAAAAAATATATGATGTACATTACCATGCAAACTTCCAACGAAAATTGGTTTGAACGAGATCCAGCAAGTAGTTTTTTTTTTTAATACGTCATAAATCGTAAACCGCAATTTACCTTTCATTAAATCAACGCAAATATAAAAAAAAAAAACATTTAATTTCATAAACATAAACCTTATGCGTAAACCGTGAACCATTATTTTCTGATAATAAATCTGTAATAGGTGCCTAAGTAAATAATAATTATAATTCGCGCGGAACCCTTCATGAGCGAGGCCGATTCGCACTTGGCCGCTTTTTTTTGTTTAAACGGCTTCGTCAATAAGCAAAATATGCCTCACTGGACAGGTGAGAAGCCTCATGTGCTTCTTAAAACAGCACTTTATCCGCAAAAAGTCACTGTGTGGTGCAGTTTTCATGCCGGTGGCGTCATTGGGCTGTTTATTTTTTGTCGAAGAAAATGACCGTCACGTTACGTTAAATGGTATTCGCTACAGCGACATGTTGTAACGATATTTCTTTGAGCAATTGCATGAATTGCACATCAGTGATATGTGGGTTCAACAAGACGGTGTTACAAACCACACTGCGGGTGCAACAATTGAGTTATTGTAGTCTCGGTTCGGTGAACGTGTTATCTCGAGAAACTGACCCGTATATTGGCCGCCGAGATCATGTGATTTAAAGCCTCTAAACTTTTTTTATAGGGCTGCATTAAATCATTATGCCAACAAGCCAGCGACGTAAGAGGAGTTCAGAGCCAATGTTGAACGAGAAATAGCGGTCGAAATGTGCGACAGGGTCATCAAGAATTGGGTTCAACGTATCGACCGCTGCATACTTTCCCGTGGTGGACATATGAATGAAGTCGAACACCATTCATAAATGTTTTAATAGTAATTCAAGTCAATATTTTTTTCTTTTTGAGATATCTCAAGTAGTTTGCATTTTATTTAAAAAAAAAAGTTGTCAAGTCCTTAATGAAAGACCCTTTATAAAACGAAGTGGCTGCCTGTGCCTATTCGCTGTAAGGAGTTTGACCATACTCCTATATTTTGAAACTTTAAACCTGATCCGGAGGCAATTATAATATACCGATTGTAATAATATTTTATACATGTTATATAAGTCCCAATTGAGAACAAATTTTTGCTAGTAAGACCCATAATTAAAAAATGAATTTGACTTACCTACTATACTTTTTATAGATAATTATTCCTTCTTTATGCGGACGCTTTTAACTTAATTATAAACTTATTATTATCGGCATAAAAACGATTTTAGAAACTAATCTGACATTAAGTTTTCATCGAGAATTGTTTTAAAAACTTTGCACCTTTACTAAATTGTATATACTCGTAGATATCATATGAAACAAACTACAAACTTATGTAACTTAAGTAAGTTAAGAAGTTTATAGTTTTGCTTAATCTAACTATAATTAGAGTTCTGGGCACTTGCTACCTTCCACAACAAGTGGTCAAAGTCCCAATTGCTCTTCAAGCCCCATTCAGTAACTAACCTAACCTAAAAGCTAAGGGCATGCTAATTTGAGTAACGCACCGTGATAGAAGGGGATTTTGATCCTTGTCCGTATCAAGTTTATACTTCTTCGTTATTGCAGTACTAAAATGGAGGAGCTCATGAGCATTTGTGATGTCCCCGCCGTCGAAGAGTATTTATCTCTCGAGCTGCGGTAGCGGTGCTACTATAACGGGATACCATCCCTGGTCTGTACCAGCTTTCTAATCAATATATCAATACAGACCGGAATGTACTCCCCAGGTACATTTCATTGCGGAAAATATAACTTCTTGTCAGAGCATAAGCCTTCTTTCCCCCATGAAGACATTTATACGTTTATCGAAATACAGATACTGGTCGAGTTAGATAACCAGATATTATGTAACCGCCAAAGGCAACGTAATGAAAGAAAACTTTGAAAAGATCGATTTGGTGACGGAATCATGTTAAAGCATGTAAACAAATTTTAAAATCCACCACATTTGGCTTTGTATGCATCAGAGGGTAATAAGTCATATATTTATGTTAAAGAAGTATTCGCGGACAATTATTGTTTTCAGAATAACTTGCTTTTGTAAAATACAAAAGTTTAACCATTTGAGCACTGAATTTGTTAAGAGACTACTCAATACTTTGCTTTAACGTCCTCTCAATTATAGTTTGAAACTATGTCTGCGCATTGCACTGGCCCTTCACTTCTGGACAATTTTTATTTCTCACCCAACTCATTAGCATATGAAAATTCATTCAAAATATCTAGCATCTTTTAAAGATTCAGACAATGTGTCTCGTCTAGAGCATACCAAATTCATTACATTGGTGAGACCTCATTCTCAACTGAACTCATCCCTCATTAAACATTATTCAATGACTTACCCCTTGTATCGTATTTGAGGCAAAGATTATCCTTGTGGGTTTCTACAGTAATGTGACACCATTGATAATAATACAATTACTTCGAGAAGAGCTCATCTGGTTCAAGTGATGGTGCCTTTCATATTAATGTCAAAATAAGCTCATTGAGACTTACTCTTGCTTGAAACGCAAATAGCTATGTTTTTTGAACCTTACTCCTTAAGGAGTTCACAAGGGCTGCACAGTTGTTCCTTTTAGTAAATGACACACACTCAAATAAGGTTTGCAAAAACAAAATGCTACGATACTTAACTATGGCTGAATCTTATACACCAGTATGGAAAAAATAATTCAAAGACTTAAGACGAATTGGGAGGCACCTTAAATTTATGACTCCAAGCGTCATGAAAGTTCAACAATATACCTTATACAGAGCGCATCTATCGGCGAAAGTTTTTAATCAGCAAAATGTATCCGATTAATAATTCAAGATGTTCAATTATTTGTTTAAAACAGTTGCAAGAAAAGTGGGGCAGCTGAGAAAACAGATTTTAGCGAGTTGGCTAATTGGCATGTAATCCCCAAGCAGATGCCTTTAATGCAATTTCACAGACGGGGCACATATTCACCTTACACTGATGTAAGGTTAGCAACAATGCTTTTGTAGACTTCAATGAGTTAATTTAAAATATACCTATACGACCATATTTACAAGTGTGCATGCATTTTAGTGGGAGGGTCATGATCCCTCTAGTACAGATAAACATCGTTAACGAACAAGAAGAAAAACTATCACATAAAGGACATCTTTATAACTGCGTCTTGTGCAAAGCACGGAAAGAAGGTTTAGATATCTTCACTATAGACGGATTTTTCTGAAGCCTGTGCTAACTTTGATGTTAAACCCAACACATGAAATTTCATTAAATGGATTTTTTTGTTTCCAATCAAGAGAATATATTCTACAATTAGTTTTTAAACACAACTTCGGGCATATGCCCACCACTGCTGGATCTTCTAAATGCTATCAGAGAGACAAAGTTCTCGACCACTTTTTTAAGCATTTGTGGCGGTATTTCCCCAATAAATGTTGCCTTCCTCCCAATGGGTCAATTGGCTTTGTTTTGCCAGCGTAGACGTAGACTAACGACTTAACATATACTCGTATGTTGAGAAAAAGCGAAGCGTTTTTCGTTTCTCTGTTCGTTATCGAAATTAACGAAATATGAGTTAACTAGAGCTGTGTCAATCGTGATTGATTCGATCTTTTTGACCCGATCACAATAAAGTATTGGTGATTGCAATCACAATGCCCGAAGTCAATCGTTCATCGAGTCAATACTTTTGTTCTGTTCTGACTAACTCATTTCTTTATTACTGATTTCTTATCTACTGAACCAATAAATGTGTTAATATATCAAAATATTTTTATTTATTTCGGCTTATTTCGTTTTACCAACACATATTTGTTCTACAAAAATATCGCTTCTGTGCAATAACCTCCATTTCCTAATTATTCAAAGGCGTTTTGGTATCTATATATACAATCAGCAGTTTGTTGTTATTGAGTGTATTCACTCTTACAATCCATTCGAATGTATCTGTCTCTATCGAAACTAAATTGAACGAATGGATTGGGGTTTTTGGTTGTATTGAAATTGAATGGAGCAATACAATACTCCCATGTCCCATCTGTCATTGATTGATTGAATGATTGATTGAAATGACCGATTCATTTTTTCAACCAATACTTGAACGATTCGATCATTCAATTTGAACGATTGACACAGCTCTAGAGTTAACCTGATGCGTGGAATAAAAAAGGATTGGTCCAAGACACGATCTTGACAGCTTGATAATATATTCATGAGAGAATATTATTGACAACGGGAAAAGCTCAACTTAGAAAAATGACAATCAAACTTAACAATGAGATAGTACAATTTACGACTGAAGGTAATTTCTTACAGGGTGTTCCATTTTATTATTAGATAATTGCAGTAGAAATAACTAATAGCATTTAGAACTGAACAGTATCCTTAGGGAAAACAATTAAGAGGCGTCAAATAACTAGATACTGCAGGCCAATTACTCGAAATTTTACGTTCATCTAATTTTTCCTTAGTAAGTTGATTATTTCGTTTGCTGTTTCGCACGTAGCGGCATCCAGCGGAACCACATATCTTCCACATTCATGCCATTTAATCGGGGATCTAAAATGTCAGAAACCATGGCTCTTTAGCAAATGCCGTGGACCGCAACACGCTGATTAGCCTCATTTTTGAAAAAATATAATCGATGACTCCAAGCTCACGATGTTACGGCGTTTCGGTAATTTCTTGTAAATTATCTGAGCTTCAAAAGCGACAATTTTGCTCGCTGTCATACGCATTGAGCCAAAAATAAGCCCCATCACTGCATATAATTTTTCGATAACAGCGGATCCATTGCCAGTTGATTTTGTTCCATTTACTGAAATTTCGACGCAAATCGTTTTTCGGCTTCAATTCTTTCACGAGCAGGATCTTTTAAGCCTTCAAACGAAGATCTTTGCAAAAAATTTTCCATAAAGTGGACGGACAAAGACCAAGCTATTTTGAACGACGTCGGACCGAAAAATTCGGATCTTCTTTAACACTCTTCTAAACGGATGCAATATTTCCTCCAGTTCGCACTCTTCTTATGTGTCTCGGTGCCACTGCATGTCGCAAGGAAAATGTTGTGCGAAAACGGTCAGCAATACGGCGAATAGCAGTCTCAAATGTTTTCTTTAGTCGGGTGTTACATGGTGCAAGTACCTGCTATATTAATTTTTGGCACAGATCCAAATTTTGTAACCAAATTTCTAAAATTTAATAACATTGTTGATGTGTCATGTCACCAGGGGCCCAATCATAAATGCAAGGTTTGCAAAGCAAGCGCACTGCAAAGCAGGAAACACTGCGCTAATTGAAGTTCAAAGTTTTCAGCAAGGCATGCGCTTGCAAAGCATATATCAGATGTTTATGAACGAACAACTACGTAAAAATGGAATTTACGTCGATCGTTGTCATTGTAATAAATAATATGATAAATTGTTCTCAACCAATACATAAACGAAAAAAAACGACTAAAATTTTAAGAAAACTAGTAATTTTAAGAATGAGTGAAATGAAACGCAGCATTCTCAAAGTTAAAGGATATTTTCGGGTAATAGAACGTCTTCCTGATGACGTATTCCAAAGTCATTTTCGAATGAGTCGCAACACGGTTTGCCTCTATAGCCATTTGCTCGTTGTATGTTTTATGCGTTTTTATGTAACCATAAGATTGTTCCACTTTTGAAGAATTGCTTTCTTCGAGAAACCAAAAAGTGGACTTACTTTTACGATTTCCCGCAAAATTATAGATCACATAGTTGATTTCGATCTCTTTCCGGAACATAACTCTGCCTCATAGCCTAATCGAATGCTGATGAGTAATTTCACCTCGCATTTGTCCAAATTAATGTTTCCCTACTTCGTTAAATATATATTTAGTGATTTAAACTATTAAACATTTTATTAAACTTACTAACTTCCCAGTGGAAGTTCTTGTAATGGGGCCGATTTTGTGAATCGCGGATTTTGACATATCTCCACGTTTCAAGGTCACCAGAATCCAAATTCAACGTTTTTATAGAGATGTCTGTCCGTGTGTATGTACGTATGTGCGTATGTACGTATGTGCGTTCGGAATTATCTTTCGCCACGATTATCTGGAGAACCAAAGATGATATTGACATGGGACCGGGTTTATTCGAAGCTTAATTACGTAACTCAGAACGTAACTCTTTTCAGCGAAATCGGTCCAGCCGTTTTTTGTTAGTAAATAAATAACTAAACGAATTTGCCTTTATTTGTACCTACTATTTATTGTAATTTGTCATTGAGCAAATCATTATTAAATTGTGCTCCTTATTTCGTATAAGTACATGTAAATTTACAGGTCTCCGTGTTGATAACAATGGTTGCATTAATATATATCACACCTCGCTGTTTAATTTCCATGAACAATATTAAAGAGCATTTTTTAATATTAAATAATTCTTAACCATATCTCATGGTTAACCAGATTTCAAAATTTACCACTAATCCCGTAAATCATATTGATCCCACTGGGAAGTTAGTCGTGTGGACCTTGCGGGTCGCACCCAGACCACTTTTTTATCTGTAGTATTTTCACCCATTTTCAACAAAAAGAAATTAAAAATTAAATTATCAACAGCGCAATGAGAGGTTATGCAATGCAAACGCAATGCGATTCTGACATCTGCACGATTGCGCTCAAAATTGCGCAATAAATAAAACTCTACTACAATTATGAGCTCTCTGCTTAGCAGTGATGCCAATCTTACATTTGTGAACTCTCCTCTAAGCACATCGTGCGCAATATTGCATTTATAAACGGGCTATAATTGCAAAGGCTACTGAATAAAAATGACACTGACAGTTCCCAATCTGGCAATTGGTTTGACAGATACAACTACTGTCTTTATTATCATTACAAATCGTTTGCCGAGAATAGGTTTGCGTGTGCTCTTTCCTAATATGTTATATAGTTGTTCCTATCTTTGACCTATTTTGAGATTACTAGTATCATTGATATACTCGTATATACGAGTATATCCACCAATCAAATAAGAGAATTGGTTTGACGTAAGCCCTATTTTTGTGGCTAGACGGTGTAATTTCCCATACAAATTACATTATTGTTTATTTAGTATTATTTAACCCAATGTTCATATTCAGCTCGATCTGCATTGACGTTCATACATGTATCCAGCTAAATAAGCAATTCTCTACACGGGAATTGGTTTGACGTACTCAACGTAATTCACTTTTTAAACAGTGAGTTCAATCTTATGTCTTCGTGCATTACAGGCAGTTATTAAAAAAGTAGAACTGTACTTATTATTGCAATGACAGACTTGCGTTGATAAACGTGTATGGGCAGAAGAAACTTTAAATTAATAATAAACGCAAAGGTACCTGTACCTGCGATGCTAATATTATGATTTCAAAGTACGTTTCCTTAATATTTGATGAGAAATCCCAGTGGTTGGTTTTTTTATTGAACCGTAAACTCTAAAATGCGATTTCCAACAATGTAATAATGGTGTATACATTGAACCAATTCTCGGAAGAAAAATTGTTCCCTTTGGGACAATTAACCTTCAGAGTCCACCGAAAAAATAAAATAAAATCAACAACAGATATAGATATGTAAAAATAAACCGACCAACATCCTTTTGGCTATTTCCCTAAAGCAAGTTGCCAACACGGTCATGAAAAAAAAAACAAATACAATCTTCGCCTTATTGGGAATAACATTCTGGGAAATTGTTGTTACCCCTGAAATCTGTTTGCAGCGATTGGCTGAGTTTGTAGTATTCTCCCCAAAGGATGAATGATCCAATATAATAAGGAGATCCGACTAGCCTAACATGTGTGTATGTATTTACGGTCATACTTATATTGTTTGTTCGACTATTAAGCAGGGAATTAGATATGAGAATCTCACCAGAAACACTTAAGGGTTTGTTATCTGACCAAAATCTCAGGAAAGCTTGTCGAATTTTCGAATTGGTTATACATATAACTGCGCACACACAAAACTCTGGAGAAGCTCGGCTTTCAGTCCTGTTTGTTCTGTTAATCAGAATAATATAGGTATAGTATGCAGAGACTGATAAGTTTTTTTTTCACCTTTAGGCCGTGTGCTATGGGTCGGGTCACTTGCATAGGGCCAACCGCTTTATGATTTGTTTTCCTCAAAACATAGTTTTAACTTGCTCACACTTTTCGAAATGAGAGAGCTTTAGTTAGGAGCAGTTTAATTTTTTTTTGGTCTTGACTTACCAATAAACTGCACGTTTGAAATTGGCTTAATACAATAGGGACATTTGCAATTCAGGCGTCATTTGTAAAAGTGCTGTCAAGAAATCTTAGCAGACATTTTTTAAACTTTCTTTGAGATTGTAGTTTAACTTTAACTTTAAGGTTTTGGTAAACTTGGTAGAGCCCGTGGAGGGATGGGTTAATTATTTTACTATAGCGCACCCGGATAAACAGCGCTTGTCGAAAAAAGCGACGGAAAATCACATCTAGGCAATTAAAGGCTCACCTGAAGAGCCTAGCGGCACAGTTAACATGTTAAAGCTGTCAATAAATAATAATAATAATAAAACTCGTTTTAACAAAAGCACTATGGAAATGAACGCTAATCGAAAACGCACTACCCCGCCATGTACTACTTATTATGGCACTAATCCTGGGATAGGCAGAAATTCTCAGGTCAGGGCTAATCGGTTTCCGTGGGATTGCAAAGTAATGCTTAAGCTTAGACGAAACCTAAGGGTCGCGATTTGGTCGTAGCTAAGAGCTTGAGGAGATGACGGTTAGAAGGCGAGGTGACATCTTATATGTTCAAGAAACGAATTTGCGAAACACCAGAAATCGGGCGTGTTTCTTTGACGGTAGGACAAAAGCTTTCGCCTGTTAATTTTAAAATCCGAGTTTGTTCTATTAACAAGAGTCTTAAACTCGTTTTGGGGTATCATCTTGATATGATATCATCTTGAAAATGAATGAAAAAAATGCCTAGTTTTAAGAGATTTAGGATGTAAGACACATTCATTACACAAGAGTATAGGCAGGCCCCAATGTATTTTACATTTTGATTTCCTATCCTTATTGTATAATAATTTTGACTCATAGCTTGTTGCATACCTTAATATTGCTCGTAGACCCATAAAAGTTACTATATTTGTGAACAGTGTCGAAAGCTATGTCGATCTCGCCATGCCCGTCCTAGAGGCCCGAAATTAGGAACTATTTTCCCGAACTGATCAAGCGTAAATATTTTTAGAATCCGCTCACTGACACGCACGCTATGTAAGAAAAAAACTGCACATGAAGTTCGTGTTCTTCGCTTAGTTGGCGTCGAAGTTTTATTTGTCTATCATAATATGTAGAAATTTCAGAGTAGATGTGAGATAATTATGTCCACGTCTCTCAAAAGATACGAGCTTGTTCGGTACTTTTTCGCTTTCATCGTATCGCTTATTTAATAAACTTCCACAGTCGATCAGGGCAATATCTGTGACTAGTATGTTCATGAAAAACGTAAAACGTTGGCTCTTTAATTTTGATAATGTTAGTTTTGAATCTTTTTTTAGGTTTTGATTCTGGGGTTTATCTCAATCTACTGATATTCTGATTTAATTCTAATTTTATGTCCATTCTGTTTAATTCCATTTTTGCCCCATTGGTCTTGATTTACGTTTGGTTCTTTACTTATTGCTTTTAAATGCAAATTTCTAAAACTTTGTTCAATCCATCTTGTTTACAAATTTTTGTTTGATTTTATTTTCTGTTTATGATTTTTTTTTTATTTTTATTTTGTTTTTGTTCCCATAGTGTAGGGTCACCCCACCCAAATAATTTAATTTAATTTTATACCGTTAAAGCATCTGATGTGGCATTTAATACTATTTGTTCATATTTTTTATGCAAAAATATAAAAGTTTTCAACTTTGTTATCTATATATATAAAAGAAAGTGTCCGAAGCGATGTAACCGCATAACTCGAGATTGGCCGAACCGATTTTGATGATTTATACTTTGTTGGAAAGGTATGTTCTCAGCACGGGTTTTAGAAACCACCAGCGTGTTACGACAGGTTTTTTTTTCGATTTTTTTTAATTTTTTATTTTTTTTTCCTTTTGTATTTATTTATTTTGGCAACAACCAAATAAAGAATCACATTTGAATGTAACATATCGTATCACAATTGAACTGTCAGATAGACACGCAACGTAACGCCATCTATTATCGATCAATGGAGAAGCCAATTTTGTTTCATGTTTGGGGGCGCTGTCGGATTCGGATTTCTTCATTGCGATTTTGTGAGTTTTTGTGAATTAAAATTGATATGAGAATATATCTATATCTATTTATATATATATGTATATAAAAATCAATCCATATTTGCGTTTGTTGCCGTTGTTTGGCCAAACGCGTTAACCGATTCCAATGAAATTTTTTTTTTAAAGAAAGGTGACGTCTATACGAAGAATGTTATGTATGTGCGATGTCTGTATCTGCATCGGTGTGTAAATTATGTGTTTCTTAAAAGAGAAAAAAAAATTGACAATGTATTTATACACTGTGTGTTTCATATGTAGGTATCATGTGCTTTGAAAAAAAAACAAATTTAAGTGAAATAATAAAAAGTTTTTTTGTGTAATATTTTCTATATATAAAAATCAATCCATATTTGTGTTTGTTGCCGGTGTTTGGCCAAACGCGTTAACCGATTCCAATGAATTTTTTTTCCATGAAAGGCGACGTCTGCACGAAGGTTGTTATGTTTGGCTATATATGCATCGGTGTGTGAGATTACGACGCAGATACAGAGACCGTACAGACGCCACTTATTTTGTTATCCGAACAAGCATATGAAAGAGGGAGACCACACGAACGTTTCAAGCTTATTGTGAAATTTGTGCGCACTTTCATTCTTGAGATATCGTGTGTTCAATATTTTATTCAAATAACTCTTATTGAAATTTTTTGCATTTTTTTGTGAATCGGACATCGGAAAGTTGCTTTTCCAAAATTGATAACAATCGGTGTGGAATTGAATGAAAAGTGATTCAATCGAAGTTTTTTATTTTCGCTTTGTTGTTTGATTCGCAGAAGTAAGGTGACATAGGCGCCTGCCAGACAAAAAGCACCTACCCTAAACGGAACAACGAAGTTGTGTGAGCGGGCTAAGCCATGCGGAGAAAAACGTGCAGTCCCTTTCACCGGTTGAGCTCAAATCAGGCAATCTTCGGTATTGGTCTGAGAGTATTTCTGTGAACTTTGGTCAAAATCGGTCTTCTTTTTTTAGGCGCAGCAACATACGCCGGATACCCGCTATAGACAATTATAAGGAAGTCTATTCGAACATATTGGCCAATAGAATTCTCGGGCACGGGCAAAGCCGGGCAGGTGCAGCTAGTTATGTATATACTAAATATTGTAACTTGTCATTTGAACACTGTTAATTTTAAAACAATAAGAAATAAACTTAATAACTTAACTTAACCCAGGTAAGCGTTGGTTCTGATATAATTGCATTCAGTCTACCTGGGCTAAGGCTAGTGCTAATATTATTTCCACTTTGCGGTATCGCTGTTTGTATAAGTAGTGATTAAGCCAACAAACTTCAACCACAATATGGCCAATGTTCCAACAATCCAGAAATTATTTTTTTTTTGCTAAACTCAACGCAATTTTTAATTAATTCGATGCGCTGTCAGACTCCATCACAAAAATTGTGACCCTTTACCCTCGTGCTGAAACCATCATTGCGGGCTATTTCAAAATACACAATTCAAGTTGGCTTCGACATTCTGGTCAGACAACACCCGAAGGAAGTTATGTTAAGATCTTTGCTGAGGTAGGTAATTTGACCCACCTTATAAATGAGCCTACACGAATACCGGACATTAGTACTCTCACTCTGATAAATACGCTAAAAACGTACTATCACATAAACGATTTTTCTAGGAGCTTTACCTAGTCGTTATGCTTCCCCGATAGGGGTGATAATGCTGCTGGTGATGAACCTAATTCACCCATGCATGAAAACTATTGTCAGACCCAAGGTGAACGCGTGGTGTGACTCGAGCTGTAAGGCCAAACCATCTGAGGAAAATTAAAAAAAGTTCAATCGAGTCAGAAATGACTCCAATGCACACAAAAATCGTGTCCGCAGTGCCGCAGAGGTTAGTGTTTTTGACAACTAATCTAATGATTTAAGGTCCTAATCCCACCAGGGCCAAGTAACACCTTAATGTTTTTTAACGAGTGTTAATTGTCATGAGAAGGTTCTTAAATTTTCCATTCGGATTCGGCTAAAATTTGCAACTAGCTCAACTCTGCCAGATTGTGCTTTATCTAATCCTGTACTCGAGCGCGTAGAATACTCCATGGGACCAAAGGACTTTAACACTCGTACAGTGGCAAGAGTAATTCGAGATACTAACATTCACAAATCCGCTGGTCCAGGTGGTTTTCCCCTATCATTCTGTAAAACTTTATTTATTTATTCTATTCTTAAGCGCTATTCTTAGGGCCTCCAAGACGCTGGAAATCAGCATTTGTCCAGCCCATCCATAAAAAGGGGAATCTGCTTCTCCCTCCTTTTTCCGCGAATTGGCATCCCTTCTTTCAAGGTCATGGACACTCTGATTAACTCTCAGCTATGAAATATCTTGAATCTCGAAAACTTCTTGATCACCGGCGGCACTGTTTTCGCAGCAACAGGCCCGCATGTGATTTGATGACTTATCTAACCAAATAACAGCTTTTTAAAATGCCTACTTTTAAATTAATGGTTTGAAATCCAAGATAACGGTTTATTGAAAATTTATTGTTGTTCTTCTTCGTTCTCCTTTAACGTTGAAACTTTCATTGGTTTAAAGGGATCATAACGATCCCACCTTACTGCATACCTATTACGTTCGTCGGTTGGACCTCAATGAATATGGGCAAGCCTCCCAGTTTCGCATCACTTTAAAACTGAGGCAATCAAATGGTGGTGGTGTTGGAATTGTGTGTTTAATGCCTAGGCCACCATCACGCTTTGGCGCGTGAGTACATCCGAAGGCTTTGCGTGCGCTTTGACCCTTAACTCAAAGCAAAAATTCAAATATTACCAAAAATTAGTATTTTCCCTACTTTGGCGTTGACACACGGTGCTTGACAGCAATGCTACGAAATATTACGTTCTGTTTTTACCAGTCTCATTTTGAAACAGTTGAAACGCAACATAGCCTTGTGATGTGATAGGTTTCATCGATTTCCTATGGTTCAACTGGGTGCGTTTGTCAACGCGAAGCTTCAAAGCATGATTGTATTTCAGGCATAAGTAGTTTTTAGGCCTGCCTGGATGGTTTTTTTACGATTTCGATACGTTCATGCTCCCATAATTGATTTTTGTTTGATCTTGATATTAGGACACTGGTGATGTTTAGTTGTGTCAACCCACCGGTTTGCATAATCGCATTTGACTGTCCACGAATATGGTTATGTTGTGTTTGGTTATCGGTTTATTCATGAGTAGTCTACACGCTTACCTAATTGCCATGAACTCCGCCATTAAGATGCTAGATGAGATAAGGAGGCGGAAGCAGTTAGATATGTTTAGTTCCATTCAACCTTTCCACAGTCCATTTTTGAACCATCCGTGTAAATAGATACATCGAATTCTTTTGCAACGATGTCTGATTTCCATTTCGTTATGAATCGAAATCCTACAGAAAAATATTTTTGGACTCTGAGTTTGGGTGTTGTGTAGTCCGTGGTCAAGGATCTTGCTATTTTCGGTACATCTAGCGACTCTACAGCCGCAATATTCAATCGCCCTGCGCTATATTATACTTCGGTTTTGATATGAAGGTCAAGGGGTAAATCACGTTCAGCGCTTGAGCCGGAGTTGGTCGAGGAATCCCGTATTTTCAATTGCAGTCGCTCTTTGGACTCTGCACAATTCGGTGATGTTGTTGCTTTGTTTAAAGCAGGCCACCGGTGACTCATATGTGAGAATAAAAAGTACCACGTCACCCAGAGTCCCCACTTTTGCAAAGGAAACATTCCATTATATACTTGTATACCGACGTCAACCACATCAATTCCGTCATTATCGAATCTTGACAAGATTTCGTCCAGAACCATAATCAGTAAAAGATGCGAAATCAGCTCTCCTTGAGGTGTGCCTGTGTTCAAAGATTTGGTAGAATAGCTCTTACTTACTATATCTGTGCCTGCATAATTCTTGTACCTACTTATTATGGATACATTCTATCTGTTGACACAGTCTCCTACACCAAGCTTGAGATGAGAGATTCTTCGATGTATTTAGGACGCATATTATTGAAAGCACCTGCTATGTTTAAAAAGGTTGGCAGGGTTTGGTGAGGTTTTAGAGTAGCTTCGGTGTTTTACCCTTGTAACCTGCTATATGGCTTCTTTATACAACACAGATCTTCTCAAAAGCGTCTTCTCTTGTTTAGGATATTTTAGGTGATGTAAGCTGGCAATATTTAGTCAATGAGTGTCTGCAAAACCCCATTAAAACATCGTCGGTTGAGAATTGGTTTGACGTAATACGCCAAAATGCACTTTTTGGACTATAAATGCAGTCTTATGTTTTCGAGTGTGCTCTTTCCAAATATGTAATGTTGTCTTTTGGTCCTATCTCTAGCCAATCCTGAGATATCTAGTATTGGTTTGACGTATATCCACCCAAATTAATAAGTCAGAATATTGGTTTGACGTAAACGCCTGTATTTTGGATTTACGTCAAATTTTCTATGCAATTCACATTTTTTTTTTGTTTAGTATTGTTTTGCCGTATGGCCACAGACTTCGATCATACGACAAGAAAACTAAAAAGTATATTCAGAATTATTGTTTTGACGTACGTGCATATTATTAAGTAAATATGTGTATTTCATCGTATACACGTCGTACGCGTCGACAAAAACAAAAAGTTTAGTTTTGGTTTGCCGTATGTGCATATGATGAATTTAATGGAAGAGTAAAAAGGTAAGTAGATTGCAAGGAAAAAAGGGTCAGTCGTCTGCTGAATTCGGTTAAGTGCGGTTGTGCGGGCGTCTATTAAGAATGGAATCGCCGGAGCCAAATCTTACGAAGGGACTACATTCGTAAGTATTTTATATTTATTATGTCAAAGAAGTTTGGATAACATCAGTTTTATTATTTTGAGTTTATTTGATGAAAGTATACCCAATCAAACGGACTTTGCGGAAAACAATAATCCCGACCTTGATTCCTCTACTTCGTCTGAAACCGGCTTTGGTACTCGTATTTATGAGCTTAAATAATCAAAAGATATAAATTGGATCGAATATTTAAATTTCAAGACAGCGACGACAGCGTTAAAGACCCTGATTTCACAGTGGAAAGAAGCGAAGCAAGACCTAACTTATTGCGCGAACCCCTACTAAATATTCCAGAGGTTGGCTAAAATTTAGGAAGTATTCCTTCTGAATACAATACCTCTGGTAAAATGCCCTAGAACCTCATAAGATTGTACCTAACTAATTTTAATTTAAACAGACAGCGATAGTACGCCAATGGTATCTTCCAGAAAAAGGAAGAAGAATTCAAAACTGTGGACGCAACACATTCGAAAAAAACTAAGAGAGTCTGTAATGGGCAGAAATTCGTTTCCCAGTATTTCGACCAGTACGGAGTTATGTCTTAACTTGTTAGAAACATACTGCATACTTTCGGGCCAATAAATATTAACATTCATAAAATTGGTTACCCCCTCTGCCTCTGTGGTCATAATAAATTCAATTTCGCCACTCTATGAAAATACCCAGAATGACAATGGCTCTCACAATAGCAAAGGTAGTAGAGACACCTATTCACCAACCCAAGTGCCTGGAAACTAATTTTTTTTTAAAGCCGAATTTCATTGGCCGCTCCATAGTGGAGAATCGAGACCCAATCTAATTAGCTAAAACAATTCATAGCAGAGACCTCTGAACTCAACACTTCTGAGAGCGGGTAAGAAAAAAATTAATAGCAAAGCCACGTCTCCACACCAGGAAAGTTGTCTCTCCATATTCACCTTACGAATGAAGTGCGCATGTACCAAGCACAGCTTGAGTGCACTCGCCATCTGGTGTATTGTAATGTGTCGTGTGCGACCAGTGTCCTGACGATTTTTTATTTTTTTTTTTGTCGTACAGAATGTTGCCTTTAAACGGGCGCCATTTTGTACGTATCGCTGCCCTGGTTTATGGCAGGATGTTAGGGACCATGGTCGAGATGCGCACGATATTTATTCTCCAGCTGCTTCAGTCCGAGGGGTTCTTTTAGCATCTTGACACACACAAACTTTATCGTGCAATAGAGAAAAAAAAGAGAGATCTGGAAGAAAAAGGGAAAGAAAGAGGAAAGTAAAACCAACCACACTTGCTGGTGATTCAGATGGTCGAATCCCTTGCCCTCCCAACCTTTGACGACCACATTCCATACTTATATGTGTCGTCCCACCAACCATTGAGAACACCACACCATTTACGTTTAAGTCACCATTATAAAATGAATTTATTTAATAATATTCTTTAGTTAAACAAAAATACTATTTATAAAAAAAAGGAAATACACTACCCGTTTGGGTCATAGCTCAACACTTGAATTTAGTTTAATATAGCTGCTCCCTTTTGATTCATTTTTCTTTTAATCGAGTTATATCTATATATGTATACCCTAGTTATAGTAATTTACCCGTTAGTTAAACTCGGCTACTGCCGTTACCAACTCCAACGATGATAGATCTATCTTCGGGTGGGGTGGATCTGAAACGAGAACTAATGCGAACTTTGTCCCTAAATTACCAATGCACAAATAACTCGGAGGAACGCTCTTCACTCCGTTAGGATTCTGGGGTGTATATATATATTGTAAATCGTTAAAGGAAATACAAGTCTGTATAAGGGGAGATTATTATAAATAGTCTTATTGTATTTACGTAATTAATAGTATTTTATGTTGAAGGTATCTAATTATTAAATTAATTATAAGCTAACAGTAAGTATTGTAGATTAATTTAAGTTTTTAAGGTAAGTAAGTTTTTTATTACAGGTAGATAGAGGTAAGTAATTTTTGAAGGTAATTAAATGTATTTTAACGTATATTAGATTTAAAGGTAAGAAAAAGTAATTTAAAGTATATTTAATTTTAGTTAAGTAAAGGTATTTTAAGGCATAGAATTTTAAAGGTAAGAAAAAGTAATTTAAAGTATATTAAGTTA
Organism: Portevinia maculata; assembly: GCA_949715645.1. NCBI lineage: Eukaryota > Metazoa > Arthropoda > Insecta > Diptera > Syrphidae > Portevinia > Portevinia maculata. The sequence continues at coordinate 34,766,098 of OX454526.1, read as the reverse complement.
AAGGTAAGAAAATTATTTCAATGTATATTAATTTTAAAGTAAGTAAAGGTAATTTTAATGTATCTAAATTTTAAGGTAAGTAAATGTATATTAATGTATCTTAATTTTAAGGTAGGTAAAAAAAAATGTATGTTTCAATATAGCAAAAAAAAAATCTTAATATAGGGTACTTAAATTATGGTCGCCTCCATAGGTACTCTGCGTCTCTCGTTCGGCTGGTCAACTTATACTGGCGTCCTTCTCCTCCAATAGAGGTATATTTGTAGGAAGGACATCTTTTGGCCTCAACTATTTGGGAGATTTCGCTGGTGAACGGCAGGTCTTTTCACTATTTCATTCTAGTCACTACTTTCTTATATATAGTTAATTTTAGGTACTAGGTTTTAATCACTTTTAACTTTTACTCGAGTTAATAATTTTAAGTTATCTTATAGGCACTAGTGTTACTTAATTTTAGTTTTTATTCTTATCACTATTTCAAATTAAAACTATACGGCACTTGCCATTTTTAACTATTTCAAACTTAAAACTATTTTCAGTCTTAAAACTATTTCACCGTCTTCGGCCACTTGTAAAATTCAACTTCCCTCAACCGACGCGCAGCACCCTTTCTATATCCAAAGCCTCGTCGTATAATTCGGTACTTTGTTTACGAACCAAAGTTATTTTCGAGCAAACTTTGTTTACGAACAAAATTAGTTCATAAAGAAAGTACCGACTTAATCCCGCATGCCCTATGTTTTACACTCGCTAATCCCTAAATCTACCGACCATCCACAATTCATTCGTCCCCTCCCCCTCCATACTATCAGTTAAGCTTATACACCAGATGGCGAGTGCACTCAAGCTGTGCTTGGTACATGCGCACTTCATTCGTAAGGTGAATAAATGGAGAGACATCTTTCCTGGTGTGGAGGCGTGGCTTCGCCTCTCTTGCTATAAATTTTTTTCTTACCCGCTCTCAGAAGTGGTGAGTTCAGAGGTCTCTGCTATGAATTGTTTTAGCTAATTAGATTGGGTCTCGATACTCCACTATGGAGCGGCCAATGAAATTCGGCTTTAAAAAAAATTAGTTTCCAGGCACTTGGGTTGGTGTATAGGTGTCTCTGGAGGAGACACTGTCTCTACTACCTTTGCTATTGTGAGAGCCATTGTCACTCTGGGTATTTTCATAAAGTGGCGAAATTGAATTTATGGCGACCACAGAGGCAGAGGAGGTAACCAATTTTGGTGAATGTTAATATTTATTGCCCGAAAGTATGCAGTATCTTACTAGCAGGTTACGACATAACTCCGTACTGGTCGAAATACCGGGAAACGAATTTCTGCCCATTACAGTATAAGCTTAACTGATAGTATGGAGGGGGAGGGGACGAATGAATTGTGGATGGTCGGTAGATTTAGGGATTAGCGAGTGTAAAACATAGGGCATGCGGGATTAAGTCGGTACTTTGTTTATGAACTAATTTTGTTCGTAAACAAAGTTTGCTCGAAAATAACTTTGGTTCGTAAACAAAGTACCGAATTATACGACGAGGCTAGGGATATAAAAAGAGTGCTGCGCGTCGGTTGAGAAAAAGTTGAATTTTACAAGTGCTAAAGGAAAGTTATAATTATAAAGTGGAAAGATTTATTTAAAAAAATGTAGTAATTAAAATATAAGTTGGCATGTGCCGTAACTAAAATAATTTGGCTCGTGCCGTTATAAATATTTAAGATGGGTAGTGCCGAATTAGTGATTAAGTTTTGATTTGGATCAACAAAGAGTTGAATTTTACAAGTGGCCGAGGACGGTGAAATAGTTTTAACATTGAAATAGTTAAAAATGGCAAGTGCCGTATAGTTTTAAGTTGAAATAGTGATAAGAATAAAAATTAAAAATTCAGTAACACTAGTGCCTATAAGATAACTTAAAATTAGTGACTAGGGTAAAAGTTGAAAGCAATTAAAACCTAGTTCCTAAAATCAACTATACAAAAGAAAGTAGTGACTAGAATAAAAATTAAAACTAAGTAAAACTAGTGCCTATAAGATAACTTAAAATTAGTGACTAGGGTAAAAGTAAGAAGTAATTATAAACTAGTACCTAAAATTAACTATACATAAGAAAGTAGTGACTAGAATAAAAGAGTGAAAAGACCTGCCGTTCACCAGCGAAATCTCCCAAATAGTTGAGGCCAAAAGATGTCCTTCCTACAAATGTACCTCTATTGGAAGAGAAGGACGCCAGTATAAGTTGACCAGCCGAACGAGAGACGCAGAGTACCTACGGAGGCGACCATAATTTAAGTATCCAATATTAAGATTTTTTTTTTGCTATATTGAAACATGCATTTTTTTTTACCTACCTTAAAATTAAGATACATTAAAATTACCTTTACTTACTTTAAAATTAATATACATTAAAATAATTTTCTTACCTTTAACTTAATATATTTTAAATTACTTTTTCTTACCTTTAAAATTACTATGCCTTAAAATACCTTTACTTACCTAAAATTTAATATACTTTAAATTACTTTTTCTTACCATTAAAATTAATATACATTAAAATACATTTAATTACCTTCAAAAATTACTTACCTTTATCTACCTGTAATAAAAAACTTACTAACCTTTAAGACTTAAATTAATCTACATACTTACGGTGGGCTCATAAGTAAGTTAACACTTCGATGCCCTTAACATAAAATACTACAATAAGACTATCTATAATTAGCTCCCCTTATACAGACTTGTATTTCCTTTAACGATTTACAATATATATATACACCCCAGAATCCTAACGGAGTGAAGAGCGTTCCTCCGAGTTATTTGCGCATTGGTAATTTAGGGACAACGTTCGCATAAGTTCTCGTTTCAGATCCATCCCACCCGAGGATAGATCTATCATCGTTGGAAGTGGTAACGGCAGTAGCCGAGTTTAACTAACGGGTAAATTACTATAACTATAGTATACATATATATATATAACTCGATTAAAAGTAAAATGAATCAAAAGGGAGCAGCTATATTAAGCTAAATTCAAGTGTTGAGCTATGACCCAAACGGGTAGTGTATTTCCTTTTTTTATAAATAGTATTTTTGTTTAACTAAAGAATATGATTAAATAAATTCATTTTATAATGGTGACTTAAACGTAAATGGTGTGGTGTTCTCAATGGTTGGTGGGACGACCCATATAAGTATGGAACGTGGTCGTCAAAGGTTGGGAGGGCAAGGGATTCGACCATCTGAATCCCCAGCAAGTGTGTGTGGTTGGTTTTCCTTTCCTCTTTCTTTCTCTTTTTCTTACAGATCTCTCTTCTTTTTTTTCTATTGCCCGATAAAGTTTGTGTGTGTCAAGATGCTAAAAGAACCCCCCCGGACTGAAGCAGCTGGAGAATAAATATCGTGCGCATCTCGACCATGGTCCCTAACATCCTGCCATCAACCAGGGCAGCGACAATTACAAAATGGCCCCCATTTAAAGGCAACATTCTGTTCGACAAAATCCTCGTCAGGACACAGGTCGCACACGACACATAACAAGTCTGGGCAAGAATATACCAATATAGACGGGAAAACCATGACATAGAACCCTGTAAGCACACGTGTTTTTATTTATGCACCAACAATTTTACTTACGAGGAACGAAAGGATATTCATCAGTCGTTTTGGGTATTTTTTTTTTTTTTTTTTTTAACATCGTAACATCCCAAGTTTGTAAGAAGTTTTTTATTAACACTTTGTCTATAAATGAGAAACAGATTTACTACTTTTTTAAAAATTTAAATGATCCCTCAAATGGTGTACCTAAACCTTTAACAAAAGGAATAAAAAAAATCACACCCCCGATAAAATTAAGGCTATTCGTGATCACATAAATAGTTTTGCAACGATAGAATCTCACTATTGTAGAGCCAGCTCTGGTAAAAAATACTGAGAGAGTCATTTAAATTTAGCTAAATTATACCAACTTTATAAAGAAAAACACCTGATCCCGTAAAATATGTATATACAGAAAAATCTTTAACACTGGATTCAATCTTTCGTTTTACAAACCGAAGAAAGACCAGTGCGATCGGTGTTTGATTTTTAAAGCGAAAAAGAATCCAACAACGGAAGAAATTAACGATTTTAATAACCGTAAGGAGGAAAAAGTATCAATGAAAGCAGAACGGGATCTTGACCGACAGAATGCAGATTACACGTACGCAGTTGTATGTTTTGATCTTCAAAGCGTTTTCTTATTGCCAAAAGGTAATGCGCCGTCATTTTATTATAAAAGAAAGCTTAACGTTTTTAATATGACTGCTACAGTTTGCTTTGCTTTAAAGCCAAAAATTACATATTGTGCTTTTTGGAATGAGATTCAGTGGACGCACGGGTGGCGATATCGCTAGTGCGGTTAAAAGAATTTTAAAGCAAATCCTAATTGATAACTCTGAAATCGAATTTCTCACGCTTTGGAGTGACTCTTGCGTCCCACAAAACAGAAACAATGTAATGTCCACTGCACTGACATTTTTTCTCAATGCCGAATCAAAATTAAAAGGTATAATTGAGAAATTTTCTAAACCAGGACATTCTCTTATACAACAGTGTCCACAGTACAATTGACAAATATCTTCGAAATCTAGAGATATTTAGTCCATTGTCAATTCTAAGATTTCTTAAAAGCATGTCATACGAAAGGGTTAAGCTTAAGGTTATTAAGATGCAGCCGATGGATTTTAAAGCATATTCTGTAAAAGCAGGCTATTTAAACTTCTCAAAAATACCCTTTACAAAAATTAAATACGTACAATATAATGAAATTGATTTACAAACGCTGCATATAAAAACAAATGGGAGAGAGTTGGACTATCAAATAATTTCAATATTTAAATTTTCTTCAAAGAATCCCCTACAAACACCAAAGAATTTATTTAATCAACAACATAATCTAATAACAACTAGAAAAAAATTTATCCCAAAAGAAAAAAATTGATGACATAAAAAGCTTATTTGTTTTTATGCCACAAGAGGACCAAGCATATTATAAGGCTCTATTTAATAATGTTACTTAGTGAATTAGTGACCTAGAAGGTACAAGGTACAAAAATGAAAAACTTTGATTCTTCTTGTGGATTATTTTTATTTGGTCTTTTAATATTTTTTACATCAAGTCGAGAATATGATGTCATGTAAATGGCCGCCGCCACAGTTGATTGTCATTTGAGCCCTTTTTATGGCATTTTCCATCACTTTGGCCAAAACTTCCGGTGATAGGTCCTCACATTCTTGACGGATATTGTCTTTAAGAGCTGCAAGAGTCTGAGGCTTGTTGACATAAACCCGCGACTTCAAAAAGTCCCACAAAAAGAAGTCTGGAGCGGTCAAATCAGGCGATCTTGCAGGCCAGTGCAAATCGCCAAAACGGGAGATTAGGCGCCCGGGAAATGCATCCTTCAGCATATCGGTTGTGGCACGTGCAGTGTGTGCCGTTGCACCGTCCTGTTGGAACCACATGTTTTCCAATCCCAATTCATCAAGTTGCGGCAAAAAGAACTCGTTGATCATTGCTCTGTAGCGCTCACCATTCACAGTAACCGTTTGGCCCGCGACGTCTTCGAAGAAAAAAAGGTCCGATGACTCCTCCAGCGAAAACAGCACACCATACCGTGACTTTGAGCGGGTGTAATGGCTCTTCGTGGGTTACACGCGGATTTTCAGTGCCCCAGAAGCGTAAATTTTGCTTATTTACGTACCCGCTAAGATGGAAATGGGCCTCATCACTCATGATTATTTTTGATGAAAAATCATCTTCCTCTTGGTGGTGATTAAGGATGGCTTGAGCGTATGTTAGACGCGATTGGCGGTCAGCAGCTAACAGCTGATGCACCGTCTGGACTTTGTGCGGAAACATCTTCAAATCTTGTACCAAAATTCGCTGTAAAGACCGTCGACTGATACCCATTTGCGTGGCACGTCGTCTGGTCGATGTCGACGGCGCTTCCATGACATCTTCGGCTACAGCAGCAATATTCACTGCAGAACGGCTACACCGGGGTCTGCCACGCCTAGCAGCATCTCGTGTTGTGCCAGTCTCTTCGAGGCGAGCGGCTAAACGTCGCAGTGTTTCACCAGTAGATGTTGGACGGGTAGGAAATCTGCGACGAAATTCACGTTGTGCCAAAGTCACCGACCGATTATTGCTCAAATAAATTGTCACCAATATTCCGCGTTCTGGAGCAGTGTAGCGTAACATTGTTTATTAACGTGTATTTCGCATGTGTTTACTACACAAATGTCAAAACAGAACTGACATTAGGGGCCAATCGCAAAATTTATAGCATTTTCTGATAGGAGGATTACTTTTGCGCCACCTTGTACATATTATTATTATTTTAGTTTACTCTTTTAATACAAAAGATGGTTTGTGTTCCTTAAAAATGTGATGAATTAATTTTTACTTTTTGTTTTGTTTATCTTATTTTACTTTTATTTATAATTGGATGTTATTTTTTTAGTTAACTCAGGACGAAGAAGATATTTATTTTTCTATTACGTTTTTTTTTTTTTTTTCATATGAATTATTTTATATTGTATAAAACAAAAAAAAAATGCATTCATTAATAAACAAAAATAATAAATTCCATAAAAAGGTATTTTTTTTATGTTTGTGTGAAGGTAGTGTTCTGTTCAGCACCACCATCTGTGCTTACTGTTGGAATGAGGTACGTGCAGTTCTTTTGACGTATGTGTATGAAATCAAAAAATAAGTATCTTGTGTGGCATATACGTCAAAAGCATTCTGAGGAAATCTCTGAACAAATAATAAACTAGAAGAGACTGAGCTTTTAGGTTATTATGATCAGAAAGTAGATTTATTCTAAATAATACTTGAAGAAAAAATGAGAAACTTCTATCGAGCCGTTTAATTTTAATTGAACCGTAAACTGTCATTTGCGATTTCCCAAAAAAGTGGAAATGGCGTATACGGCAAACCAATTCTCAACCGACGACATCTACCAGGGAATTTCCTTTTGGTAAGTTGCTGCCTACCTGCATACTTAATCGGTCTTCTGATTTCGGTATATGCCCCTTGTAAAATGTCGTTAACAATCACTAACTATATCCTCATTGATGACGACAACTACTACAGAAGAAAACGTTTGAAATGTCATTTCGCCTGAAAGAGTGAGCCCGAACCTTTCCCGACTGAATAAATTGACCACAAAAAAACAGTTAACAAACACGTCCCGTCATAAGGAATGCTGGGCGCACTAAAAAATGACTCACTATTTTAACCCTTTTTTCCATAATATTATCTGATACTTCTTTAGCCGGATCATTCATCGTATGGCACGCATACTTGACCCAACACTCAAGTCATCAATAAAAGGACTCTCTGGCAAATTACCTAACATACACTACATCATTTCCGCCTCCACCCTTGTGTGTACGTATGGTGTTCTGTGCATACTTAAAGAGAGCTACTAAATTGACAGAAATAGGCCAACACGATGAGTTCAGCAAATTCCCAAGCTGAAAGAAGCCTTTATATGCTAAACAAAGCATCCTCCTACGTGCTACGTCAAGGTAGATTTACCGCAAAAGGCAAACAGACTGCCCCAGCCAGGACTACACTCTAGTACAAACATATCAACCCTGCTCTGTCAGTTTCACAAAAATGTTTTTCAATTTTCACCACAGGTCAAAGACATTCCATGTCAACGAAAGTTTACTCGTACTTTACATTTTTTTTCTAAGAAAGGAATTGCATTTGTGGTATGATTTGTTGGTGTAGGCGGCGAGGAGGGAGGAAGCTCGGTCGAGTTGAAATTGGGCTTTAGGATAATTTGCGTTGTGTTTCTGCTTGGTATTGACTTTTGCACATCATTGGGGCAATTTCAGCAGCACATTCTTTGGAAAGAATAAGACGAGGTAATAGGAACATGAATACGCCTAAAGGATATGAACATAAAAGGAAAACCATCAACATGAAAGACAGAACAGAATGTAATGGCCATGAAACACTGAACTAGAACTTCCTTGGCCCACTTTCTACCTCAATTTGCGGTGTTTTATTACTTTTGTGCAATTTCTCTGCAGTCTTCCTTTTTGTTTTTGCTCCCTTCTCGATGGTGTGAACAAAACAAAGAATGACTTGTGGGTGGAGATGTGAATGAGAATATTAATGTGGAAGATGACTTTTCTTTGTTATGTCGATGTTGATTTCAAGGCGGGCAGCAAGAAAGGTGATAATGTGTTTCGTGTGAATGATTTTTGCTCATCTCTCCACAATTGATATTCGAATAGTTTTTTTTTTCTATTTGTATGGATGAGCACTACGGCGATAGGGCAGCACTGAAGAAAAGAAAAGCCAAGGTTCGTTGGTGCCCGTCGTTGGTGCCCGTCTGACATTGACACGGGTTATTTGTTTCCTTTTCTTTATCAAGCTACTTTGCAAGCAAGCTATTTTCAAGCTTAGTCCCATTTCTAAGGCATTGATTTATAACTGTCAGTCGGTGACAGGCATAAATCGCACGAAGAGCAACTTAAAACCGGTCTGTATCCAAAATAATAAGGATTAATGAACTTGCAATTTTGGGTAATTGATTATTCAAGCGGTTTCGTCCATTGGGCGTTTCGGAGCCAATGAAACCTTTTGACTTGGAATGTGTTTTGTCTATTTCTTGGAGTCATGAGTTAATTCGACTATCTTATGAAGATATCTGCAACTAATTAGACTAATGATGACTTAATGATAATAGTGAAATGATGAAGAAAATAATAAAGTTATATGAGTAGGAATACTTAATAGTCGGGTAGTGTAAGTCAAATGATGGCTGTATTTCAATAATTGCCGAACTGTGGCTGAGACGGGTGAATGTGTTGTCGTTCACTGTCATTCTTGTCCTCTTAGAGGCATTATAATTTTATATAGTACAAGGTCCGACATGTAGCACTTGTTGAGTCGGTGAGCTTGGATGACTGTCAGGCTGTGGAAAAGTTCTCAGTTATTGAGTGAAGAATAGGAAGGAATATATATGTAACATAGCGGAAATGGAGGATTTAAATTATTTCGTGGGAAGATGTCCGGGAAACCAGGCGGCATTTTTTGGGGTTTGATCGAATTTCTGAGAATGAAGTCATACGCATCCTCAACGTAATGAACGTGGAGATCTTTTTCACATAGGTACGGTAAGACGGCGCTGGATATCGGCGAATAAGACCTGAAGAAAGTTTTTAATTGCGAGGTAGATTTTTTTTTAAAAAAAAACAGAGTGTAAAGTAACGTTAATTGCATGCATCATTAAAATTTTTAAGTGGAAGTAAAGTTTCAGAATGCAATCCAAAAAAACACTTTGGTGCCTACGAAGAAGTGCGATTTTTCCTAAGTTTTCAAATAGAGTCCTAAAAGCAAGCACGAAATTTTGTTCATTTGAATAAAGGTAGGTACCTAGTTGTGAAATTAATTGCATACGTGAATACTTCTTGAGGAAACTAGTGCAAAATTATAGTTTAGTCAAGTTGAGGTTAAATAGACAAATTGTGAACAAAAATGGGTAGAGAACAAATTTTAAATATAGGGCAGACATTTTAAATATAGACGTTTAACACGCGGAAGGATTAAAACTGCAAAATTGCAAAAAATTGGGCGTAGTGCAACCTCTGTTGACAATTATTTATAGGATACGCTTTCCTTTGAAAAATAATACAAAGAAAGGACATCTAAATTGATCTCAAGATCGGAATGGATTGCATGCAATTCCAGCTATTCCACATCAGAAATAAAAATCAAGGCAGGGGTTAATGCAAGCAAATCAACTGATCGGCGTGTTCGGGGTGAACATCTGAAGAGGTAAAATTTGACAAAAAAACCGCCCTGAATCCCGTCCGTAAGGAGCTTCGGCTTTGATTTGGGGAAAATCACTTGACTATAGGCCAGAGTCAAACTAAGGATGCTTGGCGAATGGTTGTGTTTACGGATGAAAACAAATTTAATTTAGATGAACCGGATGACTACGACTTTTATTTTCACAATTTACGCAAAGATAACCGATATCTAACGCGCCATCATAGCCCGGAAAGCGGAGTAATGGTCTGGGGTGCGATCACCTATTATGGATCACTGAAACTAAATGTTCGAAGCACAAAAATGACGGGAATAACCTACACGAAAGTGTTGGAATCAGCTTTCCCTACGCCAAAGGACTTGTTTGGACCTTTTCCAAGGATCTTGCAACAGGTCAATGCACCAATTCATACTACTCGCATTGTAAATTCGCATGTTGCAAGCCAACAAGGGGAAGTGATGAATTGGCCGCCGAATTCACCTGACCTAAACATTATCGAAAATGTCTCCGGATGCCTTACCCGCAAAGGTGTAGAAGGAGGGAGCCAGTACCAAAATAAAAGCGATTTTCATTTTAAAAATTTTACATTTATTGCAGCCGTCCGTCTTTCTTCTTGCTATACATAATTCCTAAAATGTTTTAAAAATGTATATGCGCATTACCTACTATAATATATATGGTAAATATTAATAATAAATTACCGTTCTAATGAATGAGCAGGTATGTAGATTATGACCCTTAAATTTGTATTATTTGACGCTCTAGTATACCACAAACACTCTTTTCGGAACTATGTATAAAAATTACTTTTATTTTGTATTATTTATGATAATTTACTAACAAAAATTACCGTTATAAATACTGGCTTTAAATTCGATGCTCTGTTATTACAATCACTTTTTATAGACACTATAGACAACTATAAACCACTCTGATTGCTATATGCACTGCACTGAAATAACATCTTAAGTTAACTGTTATTATATGGTAACGGTGCATCTGATAGCACCTGGCAAAATATCTAATGTCGACATAAATCTGATCTATCTTTTTTTAAATTTGAATATCATCATAAGTAGACTTAAGATAGTTTACTTTTTTACACATTTGATATATGTTTCAGGTGTATTTTATCTTAAGTCGAGTTAGATACACAATTTTTAGTAGCTTACACAGAGCAAACAATCTTATATTGACATAAGATGTTTAAGCTTTTCAGGAAATGCCAATTATATTTTGACCAAAACAATCTTATATCGACATTAGATGTTTTCCCTTTTCAGGAAATGCTAATTATATTTTGAATAATAATATCTTAACTGAAATAGGGCGTTTTTTTTACAAGTAAATATATCATCTTATATGGATTTAAGATAATTTATTAAATGTTAATTTTTATGAACTGAAGATGATTCTGATATTCTATAACTCGGGATACAATTCAGATACAAGGACGAGGGTTTGGTACAACTACGCGTATTGAATTGGGGAATCTTTTGCACTAAACTGTTAAAAATTCACTTAAATCGACTTAAGATAGTTTACCTTTTTAGCAGAGAGTTATTCTCGCGATTATGTGGTACAGTCATTTAGCATTAAAGTATAAGGTGTACCAAAATGTACTCAAGATTTGAATTAATAAGAAATACAAGTTTTTTTTTCTTTAGATTGTTATTGTTTTATTGAATCATAAAGTACACAGGATTAGGTTATGTATGGAATAGCACATCGGACAAATTGCCTTAAAAACAGTGTTCTTTATTTGATTCAAATCTTTCGTACATTTTGGGATACCCTTTATAATATAAATTCACCCGGTTTTTCCAAATCACAATCTCTTAGCCTCCCCGCATCAAATCTTTTAACATTGCCGAAATAGCCATTTATTTCTATTATAATGGTCATATATCTCAGCCGGATGAATTTGCTTATAACTTTAATATAGTAAATTAATAATAAAGTATTATTTTTTTATATAAGAAATACGTCCTTAGTGAAATCCTTGAAAAATTAACAGTCGTCAAACTATTATCGGTCACCAGACATTATACCAGATATCGCATGGCATATTTTCCATACGTCAATATGGCAACAGTAGATGGCATATCAATGCATTTCGTCATTTTTAACGTCCATGTTGCATCTATATTGCTACTGAAAACATTAGCGCCACCGGTTATGTTGGGACACACAAAACTAAAGAGTTTGTAAAGACGTGACATTCCACTGGATATCCATTTATAATACAAGGTGGCGCAAAAGTAATCCTCCTATCAGAAAATGCTATAAATTTTGCGATTGGCCCCTAATGTCAGTTCTGTTTTGACATTTGTGTAGTAAACACATGCGAAATACACGTTAATAAACAATGTTACGCTACACTGCTCCAGAACGCGGAATATTGGTGACTATTTATTTGAGCAATAATCGGTCGGTGACTTTGGCACTACGTGAATTTCGTCGCAGATTTCCTACCCGTCCAACATCTACTGGTGAAACACTGCGACGTTTAGCCGCTCGCCTCGTAGAGACTGGCACAACACGAGATGCTGCCAGGCGTGGCAGACCCCGGAGTAGCCGTTCTGCAGAGAATATTGCTGCTGTAGCCGAAGATGTCATGGAAGCGCCGTCGACATCGACCAGACGACGTGCCACGCAAATGGGTATCAGTCGACGGTACAAGATTTGAATATGTTTCCGTACAAAGTCCAGACGGTGCATCAGCTGTTAGCTGCTGACCGCCAATCGTGTCTAACATACGCTCAAGCCATCCTTAATCACCACCAAGAGGAAGATGATTTTTCATCAAAAATAATCATGAGTGATGAGGCCCATTTCCATCTTAGCGGGTACGTAAATAAGCAAAATTTACGCTTAGAGGGAACTGAAAATCCGCGTGTAACCCACGAAGAGCCATTACACCCGCTCAAAGTCACTGTATGGTGTGCTGTTTTCGCTGGAGGAGTCATCGGACCTTTTTTCTTCGAAGACGTCGCGGGCCAAACGGTTACTGTGAATGGTGAGCGCTAAAGAGCAATGATCAACGAGTTCTTTTTGCCGCAACTTGATGAATTGGGATTGGAAAACATGTGGTTCCAACAGGACGGTGCAACGGCACACACTGCACGTGCCACAACCGATATGCTGAAGGATGCATTTCCCGGGCGCCTAATCTCCCGTTTTGGCGATTTGCACTGGCCTGCAAGATCGCCTGATTTGACCGCTCCAGACTTCTTTTTGTGGGGCTTTTTGAAGTCGCGGGTTTATGTCAACAAGCCTCAGACTCTTGCAGCTCTTAAAGACAATATCCGTCAAGAATGTGAGGACCTATCACCGGAAGTTTTGGCCAAAGTGATGGAAAATGCCATAAAAAGGGCTCAAATGACAATCAACTGTGGCGGCGGCCATTTACATGACATCATATTCTCGACTTGATGTAAAAAAAAATTAAAAGACCAAATAAAAATAATCCACAAGCAGAATCAAAGTTTTTCATTTTTTTTTTAAATTACAGCCAAAAAAAATCATAAGGTGGTTATTTTTGCGCCACCTTGTATATCAATTGTTTAATATAATTTATTAGTTGCAAAAATTCTCAAAAGTATTCACGATATACTCACAAGTTCATATTTCCTTACTTACTTTTTCCTGTTCCCGCTTCAAAAAAGGAAACCAGACTCATAGATGATGCTCCCGAATGCAAAATAATATACACGTTCAGTAGCAATTGTTTTCAATATGTCGGTATTGGATCATATACAAACTTAAAATTGCTTTTAAAACCTCTCCTAAAAGGTCAATTCGAGTGATATATCAATAAATAAATCTTGAAACTCCTGCCTAATTGTTTTCTCCTAGCATCACATAGGATTTTTCCTTGACTTGCTGAAACACATGTTTAATATTGTTTTGCTATTCGATGCGAGTCCAAAGTCATAACTCAAAAACTTGTCCCGTAGTGCACGCTTGAACAGCTAGAAGAAAATAGCCTTCACTTTGCATCGCTCTCGATTGGCGAATTGGGCTGTGCATTGCTGAATCTGTTAGGGAAAACTCTTATACTCATATGTGAATTATATCTTACATTGCATAAGCTTTCAATAAAATTATAGTATATATTAAATACGCAGCCACAATTGTGTATCCTTAAAATTTTATAGTAAGTGGGATAGCATCCAACATATGACAATATATGAAGCTCGAAGGGTGCTCATTTATTCTGAGAACACAAAAAATTGACGACATTAGTACTTTCAGTATCTTCGATTTAAAAATGTCCCCGAAAATGCCTTTCTGAATCATTCATCCTGATTAATCTTTTCGATAAAAATACAATGACACGGCCATCATCATAATTCGAGATGTCAATTTCCGAAACAATTCCCAAGGACTACTCAGAAACACACAAGCTGGGTTGCCAAAAATACACTTATACATTGTGGATCACGAAAATTCGCAACATACCGAAGAAATAGAAATTCTGTATATGGGCGGCATTAGTGAACGATGCCACACCAACATCAATATTGCGTGCGTAAGGGGCTTTTAAGACTTCCTGCAGGCAAATTGGAAATCCACACTGCGGTCTAGAGTTCTATTTTCAACCAATATCGTTCTCTGTTCCCTGGGCTGTGGGTCCCAACGCTTTAGAGTATCATTAATCGTATCCTGCCTAAAATGAAAAGATGTGCTCACACGATAAGGTAACGACACGTTAAATTTTTCAGGGTTACATCAAGAATAGGTAGCTGGGCTGGTCTCCATTCGAGCGCCAGGATGAGCGTTATTTCCTTTATGACAGTGCTAAAAGTTTTTCCGATTTTAACCGAAAATCTACCAATAGATACTCCATGCAATCAAATAGTTGTGTCTTTCTTTCCACGAGGTCGCTTTTGCGAAAACGATTCTAATTGTGGAAGTGATATAATTTTAAAATCATTTTTCCTTTCACACACACACAGTCCATGTATAAACAGGTTAGGCAATAAACACGTCGACCACCGACTAGAAAATAATTTTACGATTTTGTTTGTGAGAGTCTAATTATTATAAAGATGAGAACGAGGGTATCTTCAGGACACTTAACAAATTTTGCTACGCTCTGCAAAAACTTTGTGCAAAAAGCAAACTTTAAACTGTCCCTCATAAGAAATAACAAATTTTGAACAGAAAATTGCAGGAACCGCTTTCTCCATTAACGAAAAAGAGAGACGGCTAGAGAGAACGAAAGTTTTGTGCAAGGAAACAAACATAAAAATAAAACAAAAAGTTCCTTAACTAGGTCAGTGTTATTTTCTTCGCTTTGTGACAAGTTGTTCACTGGTTTTTGCTGTGTCGGTCATAACTGCTTAGCTGTGGAACTTAAAGGGATTCTTAAAGTCGCAGCGCACCTACTTGAAAGTGGATGGTTCTGAAGATGGAAAGCACATAGAAGAAATACTTAGGAAGAAGTTTGACAAAAAAAGTTTTCATTCTAATTAAATGTATGCGTTGCCACAAATTGTGCAATTTGCCATATTTTGATAGTGCCAAGTGGCAAAAGTTTAACACTTATTGTTTTAATCCGTCATTTATGAATCGTAGTCTATATTCAGGGCACAGTGCTTTAGTGGCTAGTGTGTTTGATTACTAATCGAGGGGTCTCAGGTTCAAATCTCGCCGTGCACGGCTAGGTAGCACTTGATTTTTGTTCTCCCCCCCCCCCCTATGCGTACGTCTGCCAGAAATCTATAAGTATCAAAAGTTATATGAAAAGCTACTCAAATTTGCCGTCGGTCGTCGTAAATTTTATGTCCCTGCTACTTCAAACATGCAACTTTTTGGAGAAACTGGGTTTTAGGTCATGTAAGGGCTAATATTTATTTTAAGTTTTTATTCTGTGGGCATAGTGACTTATTGCTAAGTGCATTGAATCTTATTACCGGCATGGGAAATGGGTCCCTAAACCCTAGGGGTAATCCCAACTAATTACACGACTGGTGGTCGCTCAATATGATTTGGCACATATATGGGTTGTACACAAACGGATTTTCCTTCTCGTGAAGCGGCTCTCTGTTTTCGTGCATCCGAGGATGATAGTGAACGCGGCGCCGTAATACGGATCCCAAATGAACTGTCCAAATTTGTCTTCCACAAAAGGGAGCGAGGCATTGGGTGAAGTTATTTTGCCCATTTTGGAAACCTTTTATATGTTTTTCTAACAAAATTACTACAAACTGTTAATTTGGCAAAACACCCCCTAAAGTAGGAGTGGCAAAAAAGTTTACTTCGGTGAGTTAAAAAAGCCTAATACAGACCTTGAGCATGCAAATGCAGCAACAACAGCATTTGATTTGCTGACAAGTAGGGCTGCAGTAAATTGGGAGTTAAAAAATATTTCTGTAGTCCAGATCATAGCATCACTAGGCTTACCCGAATGTTAAAACTTGCTCCATGCGTTTTCACATCTAAGTCATTTTTAACGACATGTGAGCTCTTATTCGGAAGGCATTAATATTCTTAGCCCATTATATTTAAATGCTGCTTTTAAAATAAAAATGTAGGTTTTTAACGAATTAAGAAAATATGAGAGTCTTTGACTTCATTAATTTAACTGGAAGTCTTTTGACTGCTTTCAAGTCTTTTGAACATTTAGTTTTCTTAAATATTGGATTCTTGCAAATCCTCATTTTAATTTTATAATTAAGATTCATGATTCGATTTGCAATCAACTGACATATTACACTATCATATCATAATAAGTCGTCTAATTCATTTAACTGCAGTACTAACGTGACTGCATTCTTTAAAACTATATATCACTCTCCATCAAAAAGTTAATAATGGAGCTTATTGAACACAATTATTGAACTCTTGGCGTCATTAACAACACTTCATTAAATTTTTGATTTATTCACTCTTCATAAGTTCAATGGTCCGCTTTTAATGGTGCATTTAAATTTAAATGATTACAATAATATATTCACTTGATAGATTCACAGGTGTGCACTCTTTCAGCATACTCGATTCGTAACACATATTTGAGCAAACAAGTGTGCTTGAAGTAATCTAACTAAAAACATAGGGGCGGGCTACAGTCCGCTTGGGCGAACTGTTGAATACCCTATTCTTATTCCTATCCCTCATAAGTGGGCGTGACAAAAGTCTGAGTATGGTTGAATTGTTAAGAACGCTGTACATATTCTGTTATATAACATTTAAAAGATTTTATCAAACAAAAACGAAGCTTTTGTAAGAAAAACGTTCCCTAGCTCAAACTTTGGATTTTCAAAAAAAGTTTTTTTTTGTAAATTGTGGGCCTGTCAGTAGGCGGATTTTGAAAATATTTACACATGAGCATAAAGGGCCCCCTAGAGAGTATATATTATAAATTTCAGCTCCCTAGCTCAAACTTTGGATTTTCAAAAAAAAAATTTTTTTTTAAATTGTGGGCGTGTCAGTAGGCGGATTTTGAAAATATTTACACATGAGCTTAAAGGGCCCCTAGAGAGTATATATTATAAATTTCAGCTCCCTAGCTCAAATTTTGGTTTTTCAATAAAATTGTTTTATTTTTTTGTGGGCGTGTCAGTGGGCGGATTTTGAAAAATTTATATCCCGAGCAGTTTTAGGAGCCATAGATCATATATAAAAAATTTCAGGTTTCTAGCTCAAAATTCGATTTTTTCCAAAATTTTGTTTTTTTGAGTTTGTGGGCGTGTCTGTGGGCGGATTTCAAAAATTCGTAAACTTGATTATTTCGGGACCCTAGAGAGTATATGGTTAAAATTTCAGCTCTCTAGGTCCAGTTTAAAGGCCTAATTTTTGCCGATGGACGGACGGACGGACGGACGGACGGACGGACATGGCTAGATCGACATAACTATCGATGCTGATCATAAATATAGTAACTTTTAGGGGTCTACGGGCAATATTAAGGTATGTTACAAACTATGCGTCAAAATTAATATACCCTTAGAAGAGGGTATAAAAAGCAAAACGTTGTATTCACTCATTGTTTTAAAAAATTAACAGGCTTGCGTTTGTTTCTTTTCTTTCCCTTTTGTGTGTGATTGGAGAAATGAGTGCATCAATTTAAGCGAATATTCATAAAGTGCTTGTTTTAAATGCGAGTGCTATGAAAATTACCTTATTCCAGTTGGCGTTTATATTGAACGACAATTGTCGTTTTAGGAGTCGTTTCACTTTACTGTCGATTTGGTATCGGTATTCCGCGACTTAAACGCCATGAGTGTCATTTTCATTACATTCCACATAGATTCCACAACAACAGCTGTTATTGACAAGCAAGTTTTCATTGAATTAGTCGCTGCATTCAATTATTTCGTTAATATAAATAAATAAAACTACTTTACACAAAATATGGAAGTGATATTTATTTATTAAATTAAGACTTAAATCATTCTACATTTGGATAGTTCTCTTTCGATGACTATAAGGTGCTTTTTTTGTTCTTCTATTTCCAACTGCCTCTTCTTGATTTCCAGATCCATCATTTTGAATTTGTTTTCTTCGACTTCGATGCGTTGGATATCTTCGCGTTCTAGCTGCAATTTGTATAACTTAAGTCTTTCCTCTTCCAAGGAATAGTGCTTTCTATTATATCGTGCGCTGTCTTTCAGGTGGTCTTCAATGCGCTTCAAAGAATCTTTTACCTCGACGTACAAATTTTCCTGCAGTTTTATTTGTTTTTCCAGCAGACTTTGAAATTCATCTTTTCCTTGAGCATTTGTTTTTTTCCTGAATCTCGAAGGGGTTTTCGGATTTAATCCGGTTACATCTTCTGTTCCATCTTCAGAAAAACATGCGGCTGTGTTTAATGCAGTTATAGGTTGGTCTGTTGTTGGTGCACACGTGAGGGAAAACTGATTTGATGAGGGTGCCAGCTGGATTCCTGTGGATGTTGAGGCAAGTTCCGATGGGTTGAATGTTAATGCAAGTTCCGATGGTGAAAATGTGGATGTTGATGCCATCGATGATGGAATCGTTTGCACAGGCTGTACTGTCTGCTTACCGCCAAATACTTTTCCTGCCGGATTAATTACTTCATTTAAAGAAAGAAATTTCGATATGCTTTCATCGGTTTCACTTAAATATTTTTGCTTAAACGGTCCTCCTCCTGTGGCTTGCAACTCTTTTTTGTTAAAAATAAGCTTTTTTAACTTTAAATTTCGCATCGAACCAGACCTACGAAATATATTGTTAAATTATTGCTTTTTAAATTAGAGTTTTAGTTGAATACTTTTTGCCATTCTTTTTCATCTCGTATGGGAGGTCCTAAACCATTTAGGACTGCAGCAATGTCTTTCCAACCAGTTTTGAATTCATCCGATTGCTGAACACCTCTTTTGAAATTCGTTGCCAGAGGAGGATTCTTTTCCATAAACTCTACCAATCGTTTTATTTGCTTTGGATTTGTTATTTTCACCCTAGTTAAATAAGTTAGTAGTTAAATAAGTAAGCTAAATGAGTTGAAAAATTAAAAAAACTCACATTTTAAGTTGATTTTATTGCTTGGCGTTTACGAATTTCCCAACGACAATAAATGTCGTTTATCTTGTCGTTTTGTGAGACTAATGCGCCTTATAGAATGCCGATGACGTTTGCTGCGTGACTGTTGTCGAACAAGAAAATAAGTTCCACACGAGCTAAAACGACATCTGGCGTTTAATGAGTAAAACTACTAATTAAACGCCAGCTGTAATGCCGAGTTCACATTGTCGTTTTGCTTACTGGCGTTTAACGCCAACTGGAATAAGGGTGATTATGTACTGAGAAAAAACTCGTCAAAAACCGAAAAAATGTATATATTTTTTTTAAACGTCCTCAGAAACCGCGCAGTATTTCTGTGTTCTACGTTATTTAGCCAAGAGGTACTTGGAACCTCAAAAATAGCCATCAACACACGAATTTTCCCAAAATGCTATGAGTAACCAAATCATATTGAATGTCTCAAAGCTAGTTTTAAGCAATTCACGCAGACCTGTATCAGATACTATAAAAAAAATTAGGTTCCAAATATTGTACCCGAGAAGCAGTAAAAAACTAAAATAAATAATGTAAACATAAACATAATATATAATACACGGTCTTGACTTTGAAATTCATTTTTTTATTCATTGATAAATATCTACTTACATACTAGACAAAAATGATTAAACCTAACTTAAAATTAACAGGATACTTATTCTTATTTATTGGTCCTTATGCGAACGCTCTAAACTTAACTATATCTTAGAATTATTGCCTTTCGGCCTACGAACTATTTTACGAACTAATCTTACATATATATTCCTCGAGAAAATTTACTAAAACTCGGTATCATTATTGAGATTTTATATAAAACAAATTACAAACTACCTATTCTACTTACTTAAACTACTTAACGTATTCTAACTATAATTAGGATTCTGAGCACTCGTTGCCTGGCGCAATAAGTGGTCAAAATCCCAATTGCTTTCCGAGCGCCTGGCAGTCGTCAACGTGCACACGCGTCGCCGTGAGCCGACTGAAGCCTTACAGCGTCAGTCAACTCCCGGAAGCACCACCACACGTTGGCGAGCCCGGCCTCTCCCAAAAACGCCCTAGCTGACTTAATCTAACTTTTAAGCTAAGAGGATGTTACCTAGAGTAACGCACCGTCCTGGGAGGGCATGTTGACCCCTCCCCCCTCAACAAGCCACCAAAATTCGGCGAATTGCTTTTCCGTGTCGAATCTATCCCTCTCCGATATTGCGGTACTAAAACGGAGGAGCTCATGAGCATTGGCGACGTCCCCGTCATGGAGGAGCCGCTTATCTCTCGCGCTGCGGTAGCGATGGTATAAGACCGGGATACCATCCCTCGTCTGTACCAGCCCTTTTGAATCAATATGGATAAATGCCTCTGGCGGGATAAAGCCAGACCGGAGCGTACTCTCTATGTACATTTCATTGGGGTAGTAAGCCCCAAATATCAGACTATTGTCGCTGGCCATCGCCCTTGCAACGTGCCTTCGAGTGACCTTAATGAGGAAATTGTCAATCCTATTCAACTGAGCGCCATATAATACACGGTGGCGCACCAATTGTGCTACAATAAAAGCTTCAAATATCTTTTTTTTTAATCAATGTATTTCATTTATTTCTATTGTATAGAAAATTCAACTTTATTTAATATAACTAATTGGTTTTGAAGATGATAGACCGTAAATGACTCATCCACGCATATGTAACACCTGATCAGAAAATTATGCATTGCGGCCTGAAGGGTTGAAGTCGGGATCACCTCAATTATTGTTTTAATGGACTACTTTAATTCAGTTAAATTCCTTGGTTTCGTTTTGTACACCTCTTGCTTGAAAACCCCCCATAAAAAAACAGTTTGGTGCAGTCAGGTTAGGTTATTTTTAAACAACGGTTCCTACTGATAGTTACTGTATCACCGTTTTCGTCAAAGACGTATGGCCCCACAATGCACCTTGATGAAACTGCGCACCACACAGTGACTCGTTCTGGGTGCAGCACCGTCTCATGGAGTATTTCCCGATAAATACGCTTTGAACGTATTATCGCCTCTAGGTTCATCAGACCATTGTATCATATTAGCAAATTTATCTTAATCCAACCACATCGTTAAAGAACAAACTCCTAAAAGAATCGTATGGCAATACGAGAAAGCCAATTGGGAAAAACTAAACGTTTTGTTTAAGAGTTTTAACTGGTCGCTGTGCTTCCTCGGCAGCGACGTGGATGATGCTGCTGATATGCTCACAAACATAATTCACCTGCGCGTCTTTTATCACTTACAAGATAAAAAATATGAAACCCAAGGCAAACGCATGGTGTGACTCGAAATGCACACAGGTTAAAAAAGGTAAGCTTTCTGCCATTCAAAGCCAACCCATCTGAGGAAAGGCGAAAAAATTTCAAACGAGCCAGAAATGACTGCAATGCCCACATTAATCGTGTCAAATTCTTCTATAACCAAAAGTTGAGGCACAAAAATACTGCAAACTCCCACGGGTAGTAAAAACTTTTGGTCATTTGTGGAAAACATTAGGAATTCTGCGTCATCATCTATCATGACACTCATTTACAATGACATTTTAGCTGTCAGCTTTGTAGATAAGACTTGTCTGCTTGCTGCTCACTTAGCAGTCAGCTCAACGCTCCCAGATTGTGCCCTGTACTCGAGCCTCCACTTCCGCACTAGTAGAGTGGCTAGAGTACTGGTGATTTTAACTTATTTATCCGAAAAGTAAGAACCAATCTCTTCACCAAGGTTGTGGAAGTAAGATCGTTGATCGCTTAATATATCAAAGGCATTTGACAGAGGTTGGCACCAAGATCTGTTGTCGAAAATGCGTGCATTTGGAAACGATGATACCTTTCTTCAATGGATTACAGATTAACTTTTGGACCGTTCAATTCAAGTTGTTTTGGACGGTTTCAAGTCTGCAACTCGCCAAAAAAATGCAGGTGTTTCCCAAGGCTCTGTTTGACTCCGACTCCATGGCAGTTGCATCGTTGATGACAACTTTAATTGGAATGACCACATATTCGATGTATGTAGGCTTCCTTATTCGCTGCAAGAACCACCCTCTGATCTGGCTACTATTTATAAAGGTTTTTCCGCCCAAACTTGGTGCACCAATGACTTTTTTGGAACTACTTGACAGAATGACAAGGCGCATCAGTTTACCCTTAAGCCTGTATTCGGACGTACCGTGAAATACAAGGAATCTTTCCTTAGCCGCACAACACAAATGTGGAATGCTCTTCCCCGCTCCATTTTTCCTACACATTATAATCTACATACATTCAAAACCAACGTGCATCGGCATCTCTTCCTATCTTCTAACCCTAATTTCCGTAACGGCCGCGCCGTGTAGCTATAGCATTATATTCAAAAATCCCTTCAGTGCTAATATCAGACAAGCAATTTATCAAGCTGTTGTCTTCTTCATTCAATTCAATCATTTTTTGGCAAAATTCCAAGCCAATAGGCAAATCCAAAGGGTTAAACTTGCTTGCAATTTGGACTTTGAACGGTAATAAGTTCAAGTCATCATGTATCGCCGATAAGTTTCGAGTCGAAACGCTTGGATTTGCCTGAATTAACGATGCTACAGCCGCGATTGTGTCTTGAACCCGAACATAGGGATCTCGATCTCTTGTATGGTCTTGTGTGATGCTTCCAGATTCGGTAAACATATTTACCAGTCTCATAATGGTCCATCTACTCGGGAAGTGCCGTCAAACTCCCGCCTAAGTTCGCTTTGGATGGAAATGAAGAACTGCAAATCATGGTACCGCTGCAATATTCAAATCCTCTTTTCGGTATCCCAAGCATTCAATTTAATAATAGTAACCTGTCAAATAAAAAAAAGCCGATTACTCACACAGAAAAAAAGTTATTACGTTTTGTTTTTGTAGCACGATTCGTGAGCTACCCTCTACATAATAATATATGATAATATAATAATATCGCCATTACATATCATAATGCCAGTTTTAAATTTAATGCACCATTAGATAATGTAGTCAGCCTCCATTCAAATCGCTAATAGAGACTGAGTTAATCGGGTTTCTGAAAAACTATAAATTTTTAATTGCGACCTTAGATTTAATGGATAGTGCATAAATCGGGCCTTAGCCATGGAGGTAGGTAGGTGCTCAAATAGTATCGATCTTAATTTACTCTTATGCCAAGTACAGGACACAGTGCATATTGTGTATACACCCTCAGGGCTTGATGTCCATTCCACATTGTGCCTGTATTGCCACCAATTTATGTAAGCCGATGCGTGACCTTAATTCCATTACAATCGATTAGGTCTGCATTTGTCACACATAAACTTCTCGTTCTTTCAGTCAAGCTGCAACCCTTATTATTAATCAAAATCTTTCCATCCATTGCTAAAAAAAATATTTAAATTAAATCGCTGAAAGTTGTTTGCAGTCAAGAACTTCAACTACAATAGGTATTCTAACCAGGCTTCGTTCCCACTAAACACATACTCACATCACATTCTGCGTAACTATTTGAACAATCGCCCATTTTTATTTCATCAGAACAAGAATCCATATCACCGGTCTAGCTTGACATTCAAATAAAACGCACGTCAGAAACATTGATTTTATATCCACTCGTGCGAATAGATAATGTCGTCGCACCAGGAATCATCTGTCGATAACATTTAATGTTAGCAGGGCATCGTTTTGATACAAAGCGACGTCATTTCTATATTATGATGTAAATTTGCACTTTGGATGGCAGATTTTTTATCCACACTCTTTAACATATACAATTTTAATATGCAAATGCATGATTTTATCCATCTTAATACACTCGTACCATTGAAACCGAGTAGACAACAATATAAAAAGAATACATTTAAAATAGTTCAAACGGCAGTAACTTGTCGGTGCAGGGAAATAAGTCCACGGGAACTAAGTCCACTGAGGGACTTAGTTCCCGCTTAGTGGGAAATAAAACCACTTTCGCGAAGTGGCCTTAGCTCCCATGTTAAGTGGGAACTAAGTCCATTTTTTTATGGGAACTTAGTTCACATTCAAATATAAGAAGAGGGAACTAACATCCAACATTTAGAATTAAACAAAAAACTGTAAAGTGCAGTTAGTTATCACACTCTTTAAGCAAAGTCTTAAGCTTATCATGGTGACATAAAACCAAGGTTTCAAAACCGTACCTCGCACCTACTCCAAATCAAACAGTGACCCCAAGCAGGGGGGTTGCAGGGGGGCAGCATGCCCCCCCATATGCATTACACTATTTATGGAATCTACTTGCGATTTCGTAACTAATCTCATAAACAGTGCAATGCATATGGGGGGGGGGGGGGGGCATGCTGCCCCCCTGCAACCCCCCTCCTTGGGGTCTCTGTTTGATTTGGAGTAGGTGCGAGGTCACGGTACCTATATTACTCTGTCTCAGTTAGAAGTTAATTTCTATTTTGTTAATAAAAATTGCAAAGTACCTACTTGACTCTTTAATTTTATTTTGTTCTTAGTCGACAGTGAGAATTTACTTCACATTAAAAGGGAACTAAAACCACTCAGAGTTTTGGGAATTTATTTCCCACCTTACATGGGAACTAAGTCCACTTCGCGAAAGTGGTTTTATTTCCCACTTAATGGGAACTAAGTCCCTCAGTGGACTTAGTTCCCGTGGACTTATTTCCCTTCACCTAACTTGTCTAGCAATTGCAAGTACCAACATATTTTTCCTTTTTAGAGAATTCCTTGCAAATACGATTCACCCCTGTTTCGATCGATTTCTTCTAAAATTTCAGGACATCGAAAGAACAATATTGTTGGCGAATTTCCATTTCCATAAAATGAAAGCTACACAAGCAAAATCATTAATCTTTTTTGGATCTGATGTTTTTGTAAAAAACAAAAATTGTAAACAAGAAAGATGGAATAATTCGTATCATGACCAACAAACGGGTACATTATTCAGAAGCGTGCAACAAATGTATGGTTTAAAGCTGATTTGATGCTACTAAATCTATTTATTAACAAAGTTTATCGTAAATTTCAACTGCAAATTACTTAATTTTGCTTGGATTTTTCAAGATGAACTTTGCCAACAAGTGCCATAAATTGAAAGTGGGCAAATAATGACCATTTCTAAAAGTTCTCGCTATCAAAATAGGGTCATGCAGTGTGGGTGCAGGGAAATAAGTCCACGGGAACTAAGTCCACTGAGGGACTTAGTTCCCATTAAGTGGGAAATAAAACCAATTTCGCGAAATGGACTTAGTTCCCATGTAAGGTGGGAAATAAATTCTCAAAACTCTGAGTGGTTTTAGTTCCCTTTTAATCTGAAGTAAATTCTCACTGTCGACTAAGAACAAAATAAAATTAAAGAGTCAAGTAGGTACTTTGCAATTTTTATTAACAAAATAGAAATCAACTTCTAACTGAGACAGAGTAATATAGGTACCGTGACCTCGCACCTACTCCAAATCAAACAGTGACCCCAAGCAGGGGGGTTGCAGGGGGGCAGCATGGCCCCCCATATGCATTGCACTGTTTATGAGATTAATTACGAAATCGCAAGTAGATTCCATAAACATAACCATGCTGATTTCGACAGATGAGTTTGACCAAATTTCGAGAAGTGTAGTCGGACAATAAGCGAATGCCAGTGACCTTATGAGCATATCGAATTCATTGAAATTTGAGGATGGTATTTCTGTCATTTTTATTTCCTATTCTAAGGGTACTATAAATTCGATTCTTAGTTGGTAACATACTTAAATTGCTCCGCCTCAGCGAACGAGGCTTCGATATTGCCCTCATCCAGGAACCCTGGATAGTAAATGACACCGTCATGGGATTGAGGGCCCCCGGATACGCGATGTATCATGTAAGAGCAGGTACGATAAGAGCCTGCATCTTGGCCAAAACATCGCTTTACTTAATTTTTCTCCCCCACCGTAGCACAAACGACATGGCAGTAACGCTGCTCAGGTCAAACGCCGTATGATGGCCCAGAACCCGCGCCACCAGCCGCGCTAATAGAACTTGTTCGGGACGCCGAAGGAAAGAAAGAGGGAATTGTGCTAGGGTGTGACACAAACGCGCACCATGAACTATGGGGAAGTACCAACACCAACAGTCGAGGTGAGTCCATTTCCGATTTCATTATTAGTACTAACCTCGTAGTTTGCAACAAAGGTTATAGTTCTACCTTTATAACAAAATCACGACGGGAGGTGACGTTACTTTAGTCTCTCACCACCTTTACTCTGCGGTTACAAATTGGGCTGTATCTAGCAGCCACTCATTCTCAGATCACCGTAATCTTGAATTCAATTTGGAAAACCGCTTTCGCATACCACAGTCAGTCTTCCGCAATCGTCGGAAGACAAACTGGGAGAAACACAACTCCATCCTTTCTGCTAAACTATCCACGTATGCCTGCTCAATACCGAGCACACAGCAAGAACTGGATAAGCATAACAATGTTCTCACCTCTGCTCTTAATACAGCTTTCAATGAATCTTGGAAAGAAACGCGAAAACGAGCTGGTTCACGACCGCCATGGTGGAGTACAGAACTCAGCAAACTTCGCTGCAGGAGCAGAAAGAACTTCAACAAAGCCAAACTAACCAGGCTGACCATGGACTGGGAGATCTACAAAGGAAGCCTATCTCTTTTTAAAACGGAGATAAGAAAA
Organism: Portevinia maculata; assembly: GCA_949715645.1. Taxonomy (NCBI): domain Eukaryota; kingdom Metazoa; phylum Arthropoda; class Insecta; order Diptera; family Syrphidae; genus Portevinia; species Portevinia maculata. The sequence continues at coordinate 34,739,081 of OX454526.1, read as the reverse complement.
GCGAAGCGTAGATCTTGGCGCAATTTCTGTCAAAACATTGAGAGCACTTCTCAATCAGCCAGACTGCGCAAAATCCTTTCAAAAGCACCTACTACACCCAGTGTCATAATGAATCCGAATGGATCATGGGCGGAATCCGAGGAGGACTCGCTCAAACTTCTAATGGACACTCATTTCCCTGGCTGTACGCCTATCTCTGGTCAAAAACCTGCCGTAGAGATTACTGCTCGCTCACAGATCTCGCCCGACCTTGTCGACGTTGAGAAGCTTAAGTGGGCTGTAGGCAGCTTCGAACCCTACAAATCACCGGGTCTAGACGGGATCTTCCCCGCTCTGCTACAGATGGTCTTCGGTATAATAAGACAGAACCTGTCGTACATTCTGAAGGGCTGCCTGTCACTGGGAAGCATACCCAACACCTGGTCGGAGGTAAAAGTGGTATTCATACCAAAGGCCGGCAAGACCTCACATACAACTCCCAAGGATTTTAGGCCAATTAGCCTGACATCCTTCCTACTAAAAATTCTCGAGAGAATCATAGATCTCTGGATAAAGGAGTCGGCAGATAGCACCTTGCTATCAAAGTCACAACACGCCTATCAAAAAGGCAAATCTGTTGAAACAGCACTCCACTCGTTAAATCACCCGATCGAAAAATCTATCAAAATAAAGGAATTCACCCTGGTGGCCTTCATTGACATAGACGGAGCTTTCAACAACGTTGAAACAAATTCGATTATCAACGCCCCTCGAAGGGTCAACATCCGCGAATCAGTCTGCTCTCTTGTGGAACACATACTCAGAACCAGAGTAATAAATGCTTCATTTGGGAGCAGTTCTATTAAGAGACAAGCGCAGCGGGGAACCCCGCAAGGAGGAGTTCTCTCCCCCTTACTCTGGAACCTCGTTCTCGATGAAATCCTTGTGGAAATAGAGAGAAACGGGCTGCAGGGTTGTAGCATATGCGGACGATGTAGCTATCTCCATATCAAGCAAGTACCCACAGACACAGATGTTCTTCAATACAACCTAAGTAAGCTAGTAAACTGGACGAAAACCTGCGGTCTCAATGTCAATCCGACAAAGACTGAGTTGGTCCTTTTTACTCGGAAAAACAAAATTCTGTACTTCTCGCTTCCCACGTTAAGAGGATCCACTCTTAAACTCTCCGACAGTGCTAGTTATCTAGCGCTTAAGTTGGACCGGAAGCTAAACTGGAAATTAAACGTCAACGAACGTACCAAAAAAGCCATGGTTGCCCTATACACGTGCAAGAGGGCAGTAGGCTCATCATGGGGCCTACAACCGCATATAATGCATTGGCTGTACACGTCGGTAATAAGACCGATTCTCTTATACGGTGTAATGGTCTGGGTGACCGCCCTGGAGAAGAAAACCATTCTTTGGTTCATTCCAATCAAGCTCAACGAGCGGCATGTCTCAGTATCACGGGGGCACTGATATCCTCTCCAACAGCGGCACTGCAAACCATGCTACATCTCCTTCCCATAGACATCATAGGTAAGCAAATGGCTGCCAGCTCAGCACTACGATTGAGAGACTCCCACCAATGGAGAGAACAAGACACTGGCCATGCCAGCATACTTAAGATGCACAGCTATCTTCCGCACTCTACGGATCGACTGCCTACTGAAATGAATTTCACCTTTGGCTTCAAACACTCAATACAGGACAGAACAGAGTGGACGCAACGCGATGTCCTCATAAATAACTCGTTGTCAATCATCACGGACGGGTCCAAGACCCCCGAAGGAGTCGGTGGCGGAGTCTTCTTAGAAGACCTGGACATCCACCTCTCCTTCAATCTACCGAATTATTGCAGCGTCTTCCAGGCTGAAGTCACAGCAATTTGACAAGCCACTGACTGGTTGTCGGTAAATACCATTCCACAAAATGATATCGTCATTCGACAGTCAGGCAGCTATCAAAGCCCTTATATCCAGCACAATAATATCCAAGACAGTGAAGGCCTGCCGCGAATCTCTTAACGAGATAGCTACACAGTACAACACTACCCTTTGCTGTGCACCAGGACACAGTGATGTCCGAGGGAACTGTGAGGCTGATGAATTGGCTAGACAAGGCTCTTCTGGTACAAATAGCATACCAATAGACAACATTGATGCACCAATGTCATCTGGTAGGTACCTTATCTACGCCGACGCGCTAAATAAAGCAAACCTCCGATGGAACCAACTTAGCCAGTGTAGCCTCGCTAGACAATTATGGCCCAAGCTGGACCAGAGAAGGACAAACAGACTTTTAAAACATAAAAGAGGAACCCTCTCTACACTTACGAACGTAATCACTGGACACTGTGCAATAGGAAGACATGCTCAGAGACTGATCATTTACCACAACGACTTCTGCAGAAGTTGCAGGGATGAGGAAGAGGAGGAGACAGTCCTGCATCTCCTATGCACGTGTCCCGCACTAGCCAGCATCAGGATGGCTACCTTAGGCCAATACTTCTTCCAGGATCTAGATGATCTTAGCAATGCCTGCACGGCTGATATCAGCAGCTTCGTAAAAAAAAGCAGATGGTTATAGGTTCGAGCAGCGTGACCCACCTGCCCCTTCCCAAATGGCATCACAGTGGACCTTCTCTGGTCTAAGTGTACCTCATCGAGGGCCTACCTAACCAACCAAACAACATACTTAAATATTGCTTGTAGACCCCTTAAAGTTGTTGTAGGTATTTGTGATTAGCATCGATAGTAATGTCAATTTAACGAGGTGGCGACGGTTTAGATGATAGTGTGTTGGCTTGTGGCCCGTGCGATGCAGGTTCGATCCCCATGGGGAAAAGCAACATACGCCACCCAATAATGGAGAGAAACGAATATCACCTTGTTCTCCGACATCTACACCAAAAAGAGGATTTCTGCTTGGCAGTGCTCTGGGATTTGGATTTAAAAAAAAAATGTTAATTTAGCCAAGTCAGTCGGCAATTTTAAGGCCCAAAAACTCGCTCTAGAAAGATGAAATTGGGCGCCTATTCTCTCTAGAGGCCCGAAATAATAAGGTGCAGGGAAATAACTTCACGGGCAATAACTTCACCTGGGCAATAACTTCACCTAGAGTGGGCAATACCTTCACTTTTTGTTGTGAAGTTATTGCCCACTGATGGTGAGCAATAACTTCACCCAAAATTTTGTGAAGTTATTTCCCACCTATAATTTGAGAATTTGTCTAATATAAGTAAAGACCCTTGCACCCACTCCAAATCAAACAGTGACCCCTAGCAGGGGGGTTGCAGGGGGGCAGCATGCCCCCCCCCCCCCCATATGCATTGCACTGTTTATGGGATTAGTTGCGAAATCGCAAGTAGATTCCATAAACAGTGCAATGCATATGGGGGGGGGGGGGTGGGCATGCTGCCCCCTGCAACCCCCCTGCTTGGGGTCACTGTTTGATTTGGGGTAGGTGCGAGGTACGTTTCTTGAATTATCATATAATATTAAGAGAATTTATTTCCCACTAAAAAGTGTAGTTATTGCTCACCATCAGTGGGCATTGTTCACAAAAAAAAAGTGAAATTATTGCCCACTCGAGGTGAAGTTATTGCCCGTGAAGTTATTTCCCTGCACCAAATAATAAAGAGTAAAATCTTGAAAATCCGCCCAGTGACAAGTCCGATTTATTGAAGAAATCAATAATTTTCCTAATATTTTTCGCAAAGTGTGTTTATAGAGTGAATTTAACAATTCCGTCATTAAAAGTTTTCTGGTATGCCCACTTTTTAGAGGCGTTTATTTTTTTTAAACAAGTTTTTTTTTTCTAGAAAATCCTTTAAAAAAGTACCAACAGTTATGTATAACAAAATATGTAGACCGTATCCTTCTTAACAATTCACCCACACGAAGATTTTTGCTCAAGCGGACTGTCGTATTTCCTTGTGTTTCATAGTTAGAGTGTCATCGATATTTTTCAGAGAATTTGTGTGTAATTGTTATTTTTGTAGGCTGAATGCTTTAAGTAACTTTTTTTGTGCTTTTTATTTGTATTAATTAGTGGGTTTGTTTTTATTTTGTAATTTGCCTTATGTAAATTGTTTTTCTTTTCTCTTGTGATATTTTGTTTCTGCAATACCTTGTTTGTTGTCGATTTATTTTGTGTGAAGTACTTGTTGTTATTCTTTCATGTTTGCTTACTCTATTGCTCGTCTCTTTTCGGTGTGACATACAATTCGCTTCAACTGAATAAGCACAAACATTTTCTAAGTTGTCCATTTTTACAAAACCCTTGTGCCATAATACATCATTATTTAATGATGCAAACTGTTTGCGTATGATGTTGACAAAATAAATCGGAAAGAATATTTCAAAAAGTACCGCTATTTTTTTCCTGGTTCCCTTGCAAAGCATTCAATATGGAAAAATGCACTTTTATTTTGCGTCAACTGAATAGCCACAAATATTGACATTGCAAATAAAAGTTATTGGGGTTAAATGAAACAAGTTTTTCTTAAAATAGTTTTTTATTGGTTAATTTTAGTAGTGGGTACTGCCGCCTTTATTCGTAATAGTTTCGTAAATTCGATTCGGCATGGAATCGTAAAGCCTCTTTATGTAGTTTAGCGAAATTTCCCTCCAGGCCAATTAAATGGCTGCAATAAGTGATTCTCTGTCCTCAAACTGACGGCCAGACTTATAAACTTTTCGTACTAACTATTCCCAAACATTTTCTATAAGGTTCAGGTCCGGTGAGTACGGCGGCCATTGAAGCAATTCCACATTCTGCTCCACTATCCAATTTTTTACTATACGCGCCGTGTGGATGGGGGCGTTGTCCTACTGAATATTTCAGTTTATGGGTCCAAAAATACCTGCAAATTTAGGAAAATTTCTTTTCAAATTTCCTTTATAATTTAATGCAGTCATTTTTGAGGTTTGGAACTGAAGCTCAACAGTGCCATAGTAGCTAACTGCTCCCCATACCTTAACACCACCTTCTCGACTATGATGCCGCGCTAAAAATCGTTCTTCTTTCCTCACATCGTGGAAATAATAATTAAACCCATCAGCGCCATCAAAATTAAACTTCTTCTCATCCGAAAAAAAAACGTGACACCATTCATTTTTAAAACTCATATGGAGTCTAGAGAATTCTAAGCGCATACACTTCCGTTTCTCGTTAAGTGGTGGTTTCTTTTGAATTTTCAACCGTTTTAGATGTTTGGCACTATTGATAACCCTTCGCACTGTTGAAACGCTTGCAGTAACACCGGCTTTCTGCTTTATTTTTGCCGCAGAGTCGCAGAGTCGCAGGAACTGGAAGCACATCTTAAAATTGCTCTTCGATCAACCGCTGCCGTTTTTTAACCTCCTTTCATGTTTTATCCGTGCGAATCTTTGCTTCTTAAATAAGAATAGACCACACTAGAACTACGTCCAATTTTGTCAGCGATAGAACGCCCGGTTAGTCCTTGGTCTTTTAGTAAATCGATTTGAGCTCTTTCAACACTATTTAGAGATTTTGTTCTACCTGTTTTTCTTTGAAATACAATTAATCAAATAAAATTCACTTAAAGCAGTTCAACTATTGATATAATGTGTCAATCTCCACAGAATGCTCATAAGCAGTGAAAATAATGACCTTGTGTCTATTCAGTTGACGCAAAATAAAACTGCATTTTTCCATATTGAATGCTTTGCAAGGGAACCAGGGGAAAAATAGCGGTACTTTTTGAATTATTCTTTCCGATTTATTTTGTCAACATCATACGCAAACAGTTTGCATCATCAAATGATATATTACAGCACAAGGTTTTGAAAAAATGGACAACGTAGCTTAGAAAATGTTTGTGTTTATTCAGTTGAAGCAGAGTGTATACGATGTTACCACAATTCACTTTTTAAAATAAATAATAAATTACTTTTTTATTTATTTATTCAGTGGCAACAGCAGTATTTTATATTATTAGAGATCTAATTTTAGAGATTTAGGATAAATAATAATATAATATTTAATAAATGTTCATGGGTAAGCTAGAAAGAAAATCCTTAACACAACACTTAAACCTATTTTTTTTTTTGCATAATTTCATATACATAAAATTCAGTTTGCATAATTTTACATCAATCATTACCTAATAATTAAATATGTATAGGAAATTTATCATTGAATGCCTTCACAGTGTACAATACACTTTAGGTTATATATGGGTGGGGTTACCCTTACAGAAAAAATCTGAATTTTACTTATTTGTAAGATTAAGCAATATTAAACAGTCTTAAAAGAGAACCAGTTTCCTAAGAGCATCAGATTAAAATTTAAACAAAAAAATAATTTCTTGGGCTACACAAGATAGTCGGAAAGAAGGGATTCTATGCCGCCTAAATTAAAATTGAGAAGCCAATTTTTACAACTTTAAGAAACATTCAGGTTTAGATGTTGTCCTGAATGCCTAAGGAAGTTATTAATAGACGAATGGACAAAATATTATAAAAATTACGACAAGCAGTGGTATGGAAGGAGGAACAGAAACGAGTTCGAAAAATGGCCACCTTGGTTACGGAAGTTGCGATTACCAGACTTCCTAAAGAATGTCTTCAAAGCTTTATAACAATGCAAATGTCGCACAGGAAGAATTTTCAAGTTACAGAACAGAGGGTAAGAAGGATGTCTACGGGGTTTGCGGCATAATTTGCTTAGAGTATACCTCTATATGATCAAGAGAGGTTGTATTTTATTCTTTTATGCACCTTCCCAGCAAGTAATACCACACTGTAGTTTTGAATGAACGATACCTTCCTAAATAATTTTTCTCAACAAAGTTGAACAGATATTGCGCATATAGAAAAAATGCCTAAGCGTGCAATGAAAATATTTCCTTATAGCTTCCACATGATACGAGAAGCTCAATCTTGAGTCAATGGTATTTGAATTCGTTTACGTTCTCGATTAGCAAACAAGTATCACTACAGTTCCGGTTATAATATTGCAACAATACCACACTAAATTATTTACATTTTTGTTTCTTATGATTTATAACGCTCATACTTGATTTACAAATTCATTAACAGAATATCTTTCATAAAATCTTTGTTTTGTCTATCAGAGTGTTTGATATTGGCTTTTTCATGCAGTATCTGAGTTGAGTAATACCGTCGTAAGTCAAACATCATTTTGTGTATCTTTGTAGTTTGAATTTATGTGCTTTGGCGCAATCGTGCCAAAAGGAACACCATACAGGTGGATGGTTGTAAAATGGTTATAAATATTGTTGCCGTTGCTAAGTTAGAAGTTTCTACTTATAAAAAGGTATATACATATTTGTATATTTTATCAATTGTGGTGGACACATGCCTTTGAAAGTTGAACTTCTTATCTACCATAATGCCAAGATATCTGCAATGATCGCACTAGTCTCACAGAATACAAATTGCTTAAGTTTTTCCTGCATTAACTTTGATTTTCCATTTCTTAAAGTACTCATCTAATTTATTGAAAGAAGATTGCAACGTTTGACGAGCATCTTAATACATAACTCCTGAAACAGAAGTGGCTGTAGCGTCAGCAAACAAAGCCAGCTTGACATGATCACCAAGATCAAGCAAGTTAGAGACAAACATATTAAGAACTGAACCAAGTACTGAACCTTGACGCACTCCAAATTCAATACTTTGGAAATAGGATTTATCATTTTATAATTTTACTACAAATTTTCTGTCTTTTCAAAAGTTTTGGATTATTTGTATAACTGATGTTGAAAAGTACTTGTATTATTATGTGTATCAATGCATCATGCCACACCATATCCAATGCCTTTTCAATGTCTAGAAGTAAAGGGTTTTTCAACAGGGACGCTACAAAAGTAGAGCGACAGGGACAATAAACGACGCCTAATTTCTTGCCGCTCTTTTGACATTTCTCTTCAGTAAGGTTTGCCATTTCATGATGCAAAGATAGACGAATCGAAATTATTAAAATTTACTACCGAAATTCGGAGTCAGTGGCCTCAACGTTAAGAGCAATTTTCATCGAAAAATCATCTTCAGCGATGAGGCTCATTTCTGGCTGAATGGCTTCGTCAATAAACACAATATGCGGTATTGGTCAGGCAGCAATCCACACGTACTCCATGAGTCATCATTGCATCCCGACAAAATTACGGTTTGGTGTGGTTTATGGGCCGGCGGCGTCATTGGGCCGTACTTCTTCCGTGATGATCAAGACCGGCACGTTACTGTGAATGGGAATCGCTACCGTTCAATGATAACCGAATATTTTTGGCTCCAATTGGATGATATGGACTTGGAGGACATGTGGTTCCAACAGGACGGCGCCACAAGCCACACAGCGAATGCCACAATCAATTTATTGGAAACCAAGTTTGGAAACCGTGTTATCTCACGAAATGCTCCAGTCGCTTGACCGCCTCGGTCGTGCGATTTGACGCCGTTAGACTATTTCCTGTAGGGCTACGTCATGTCTATGGTCTATGCAAACAAGCCAGCGACGATTGATGAACTTCATACGAATATCGAACGTGAAATTGCAGCAGTATCGGCCGATTTATGCTTGAAAACCGTCGAAAATTGGGTTCAGCGTCTGGACTTCTGAAAGCGTGCCCGTGGTGGCCATGGAAAAGAAATCGAGTTCAATTCATAATGGCATCGAACGTACTTTCACAGGAATAAAGAATTTCATTGATATCCAAAACCGTTTTTGTTTTATTTAAAAAATTTGTAGCGCTCTTATTGAAAAACCCTTTACTAACCAAGTTGATTCCTTTGAATTGAATTTTTCGGTTAAGTGTTCTTTAATCCTGACAATTTGTTGGTTTGTATTGTGGACGTTCCTAAAACCAAACTAAAAGTTAGGCAGAATGTGTCTCAAAGTTAAGTTAATCTCAAGTTTTTCTTTAATTATTTTTTCTAATAATTTGAGGTAGCTGAGTAAGCTAATGGGCCTGTACCTATCAACATCCTTATACAGTCCCTGGCCAAATTATTAGACGCACTGTAGTTTTTTAATAGTTTTATGTGTTGCACGAGTTTATATGCAATAGTTTTATATTTAAACATACATATAATGTGTTTTTATTTAGGAGATTTTAAATATGATTCAATTTTGTATTTATTTTAAACGTGTTGCATTACAGTGTTAAACAATTAATACGCGAACGTAAACAAGTACAAACAAAGTACACAGAACCTTACAGTGCGTCTAATAATTTGGCCAGGGACTGTAGGTATAAGTTGCAGCATATTTATTTAGGAATTGCGAAATCGGTTGCACTATTCACCATGGAAACAAAGTTACTACACATTAAGTCAATTTGAGCAGTGTTGATAATAATATTCTGATCTTTGCTTCGTTTGACAGATAACCTGAAAATATAAAATTAAATTTTAATAGTTTGAATTGGAATTGAATTTCACTTGTTTGACAACACTTGTTGTGTTATGGTACTGTCATATGCCTATGTGCATTTGAATGCACTTTAGGCTTGCAGTCTAATCTTACCTTTACTTTTATATCTAATTCTGCCAAAAAAATTAGGTTTATTTCGAATTGAGTCGCAAAACCGTTTGCTTAAAAATTCATCCATAAACTGGACGTACAAAAACAGAGCTGTTATGAATGACGTGGAATCGATAAATTTGGATCTTCTCGCCTGGTCGGATGCAATATTCTCTTTAGTATGCACTCTTCTTATGCGTCTCGATGCCACCGCATCTTACAAAGAAAATTTAGTGCCAATACGGCGAAAATTGGTCTCAGATGGTTGATAATGTTGGGTGTATAAGTTTGGCGCACGAAACCATAATTTTGGAACCAAGTTTCTTAAATTTAAAAACATTCTTGTCGCACTTATTATGGCCTGCGGACAGCATGAGCTGATAATAGAAGCTTAGTTTAGAATTGGTTGGCATAGAGTTCCATCTTATATAAAATATATTGATCGTATAGGGAATGGCTTAGCACTTGTCGTGAATGCGACCAAGTGGATAAATCGCATTTCACCATTCATATGAGCTTAAAGATACAATTCAGATCTTCTCACCTTCAGTGGGCAATAACTTTACAAAAAAAAGTGAAGTTATTTCCCACTCGAGGTGAAGTTATTGCCCGTGAAGTTATTTTCCTGCACCCTGCATGCTACCTCTGAGTGAATTATTTTGGTGTCTGTACCTGGCAAGTTGATATATCGTTTAAATATCGCGCCTTGCTTTTCACTGGAAGTTTTTTTTGAGGTTTTCTAACTGGTGCGTTCATCTTGCTTTTTTGGACTTTTCCACTGGCTTTGATATTTATCTATTGGTGTGATAATGTGTGAAATTACATTTCACACGCAATATCAAAGCCCCAAACTACAGCCAAGGAAGGACTAAGCTTATCCGATTCAATACATATTTAATATCAAGGTATAACAATCAAAATCACACAATTACATTGCGTGTTCAATAAGGCTATTATACATACCTCCCCTACACAGGCGATTAGCGTTGTATCATAACAAAAGTCAGAATCAAGATTCATATTTACGTCTACTGAATATAAGCAGACACAATCGCTCCGCGGTATTTTCACTTGCAGTTTCAACAAATCCAAACCATTTCTATCGAGCACAAAAACAGTTTGTTCAATTCATATACAGAATTTGAGTTTTTCCCATTTACCAACCGGTTTACCTACATAAGCTTGGCATGTCGCGTCCAATTTGGTGTGAGTTTTCGATCGTTGGAAATTCGTAAGTAACTATCAAATTAGTAAATCTCTATGTCTGTAAGTAGTTTTCAAATTCCCGAACAAAATCACAGTCGTGTCTGGCCTAATGGCTTAATGGCGTCCATTCACTAAATCTCATTGTGAATTCATTATGTAACTTTGAAGGATATTAGTAGAACTGTGGTTCAAGGATAATCTAATAAGCAAACAATTTATGCTCAATTGTACTTCGGGAACACCAAAATTACTGCGTTTAAAATCGTCACATTAGAGTGCAGTAGTAAGAGTTCAAGCAACCTATGAAAAAGAAAACCCTAAGCCCTTTGTGGTTGAAGAAAAAATTTTTTTGGATCAAAAAAATAAGTAACACCAAAAATTTTTTGTTTCATTCAAAAATAAAGTCAAAAAAATGTGGGTCGTATTCTGAACAACTAACACTGCTGGGTCCAGCAAAATGAAACACAACTTTGATTTCATCAAGCAAAGCGGACGGTTTCTGCTCTTCCAGCATTTTTCGTTTGTGCTCTTCATGAGTTTCGCGTCTTTCCATTTCATTATAAATAAAATAACCCTCAGCTGCAATTCACCAAAAAAACTCCGTTGTTCGAGATCTGACTGTGTTTTATTTTACCAAGAGATCCCTGAAACCCCAAAAAGGTCCTTAAAACCTAAAAAAAGATATTATTCCAAAATGTCCTTGGAAGCCGTGCAGAATTTATGTGTTTTATGTTATTTTACGAAGAGGGCCTTGGAACCCAAAAAGGTCCTTAAAACCCCAATTTTGTTTAATTGTACTTGTGAACTGCACCAGTTTTAAAGGTATTTGCTGCGGCTACAGACCTGCCTTTCTAGAAACAAAATGTCACAAGCCCTTATTGTGGTAAGGGTTTTCTGGTTAAGATTTTTTTTTATCATAACTCTTACGGCTTTGTCTATAAAGAATCATCTGATGCGCCGTTATAAAGGTGATTGTAAGGGCTGCATGCCTGCCCTAAATGACTTTTTTTCAGGACTCACCGCTTGGCCACAAGAGGCAAACAAAAGCAACCTCGGAAACGCATTTCACCAATTTTTAATAGCCTGTTATGGAGGGGCCAACGTGCCCTCACAGGACGGTGCGTTACTTAAGGTAACATCCTCTAAGTTTATAAGTTAGAATAAATCAGTTAGGGCGTTTCTGGGTGAGACCTGGCTTTCCAATTATGGTGGTGCTTCCGGAAGGTGACGCTGATGCAAGTCTTCAGTCAGCTCCCGGCGCCGAGTGCATGGCATAGAAAGCAATAAGGATTTTGACCACTGTCTGTGTATCTGATATTTGATATTTGATATTCTTTAAATAGTTTTTAGGTTTCAAGGAAATAATAAGAAAAAGATAGTTAAGTTAAGAGCGAACGCATAAGATTCAATAATTTAGAATAACTATTCTGTAAGTTTTAATTTATGTAGACTTAATTCATTTTTGTCTGGTACGTAGGTTTTTATAAGCTAATAATTAATCAATTATCAAATGTGAATTGCTACTGATTCAAGACAGCAACAGCAAGCAACAAATGAATCGATTCAAGAGAGAATCAAGAGCTCGAGGTCAAGGAAACACACACTACACATCCTCAATTAGTATTCGCACTCTTGGGTACAATGATAGTGCTACTCGTATTACATTTGCCAACACTTGCAGAGATCCAAATTGCCAATAGAAAGGCCAAGCATTCTTTCCTTCCAATTTGGTATCGTCTCCACGAGCCCTTTATCCATCGAAATGTTCCCTGCATGTGCCACACCAGAAGATCCGCCGCACAAATTAATGTATACAATAGAGATTGGCGACCTACTTCTGCTTCGCTTGTAGCTACGCTCCGCTGTATCGTACATATCGAATTGAAATTCACAAGATTTGAAAATCTGTTGAGGCTCAAATACTCAACACACGTTCGGCGCTCCGATGAGATGTTTTGTTCCATGAAACTCGAGTGGTAACATGCCACATGCATGCTCGTGTAATTGACTTTCAGTAACTGACGCTGCTATGCTATCATAGCAGTTTGGGGATGCTTTTCTTGGAGGCGGTATACATATATACATTAATTGAGCTGCCACAGTTGATGAAAAGCAAGGGCATCCACTTGTATGTGATTTGCAATGAAGATATGAGAGCAATGAGGTGAACGTTTTATGAACTTAAATGGCGGTTGTATGTAGTTGGTGCTAAATCAATACACTTTTGTCCTTGGAACGTTCTGGCAAGAGTTATAAAAGGGGTGAAGTCATGACACAGCCATCAGAATATCTTGCTGTTGGCCGGAGAGATAATAATTAAAATTCTCATGCAAATGATTTGTGCGGCCCTTCTGTCTTAGATCACTCTATTCCGACTGGCAATAAAATGGAATTGCCACATTTATACACGGTAGTGGAGGTGACTGGACGAGTATGACCAAGGAAATATGTTTCTATAAAATTAATGGTCTACTCATTTGCATGAGGTCGGAATGGAAGCAGTATTAAATAACGTCGTCTAGGCTTACTGCAAAGCTGTAAAAGGGCAATGATGAAGACTACGCACAGTTAATATGTTATGTTTATACATAGATACGCATACGGTTATCATCCCTCTTTCATGCAATTTTAACTAACTTTTGCAAACATTTTCTTATTTCTTATGCACGACTTTTTGAAGAAGACGGAAGAGCTTCACGCAGTTCAATGTATGTAACCGGATGTTAGCAGAAGCTCATGCTGATAAAATTGATTGCTTCGAAGGCAAATTCTTCGTGTGGTTACGGAGAGGTTTAATAGCGAATTACAGAAAAGCGCGTCTTAGTTGTCTAATATACCTGAGACATGTAGGGCGCTTGACGATCAAAAGTTCGGCCAGCAGATTCTTAGTTTCTACCCGGAGCGACATGGAAGTTGAGGAAGACCTCGTCTGAGGTGGGGCGCCCAAGTGGAAGGGGACCTCAACCAACTTGTACCTACTGGTAGGTACGGGTGTCTTACAAAATCACCTAGACCCGTTGTTATTTGCCATTGCTTATACCGAGTAGAATTTAAAGACTGCATCTTTTCATTGATTCTCGATTAGTTTATATTTGTAGTCTATTAGACATCTCTACCGATTTTGCAATACATTCTGGACAGCTGATATCAAACATTCCGCGCCCATTTTCTACATTTTATAACGTGACGTCGCTCATCTATACGCTAAAAAAACTAAAACAGAGTTCATTGCAGAGCGAAGTCCCTCTGTCGCTTGTATGAACTTGGGAACGAAGTGTTCAGTCTGTTCTGTGATAAAAAACATAAAAACAAAAAAAGCTGATTGAAGTGCAGGCTCTCATCACGTAACTTTTCAGACGCCTATCACCAAAGCAATAATAGTAAACGAGGTCGGCAACATAAGACCATTAAGAAATCTGGTACGAATTCACTATAGGCGGCGTTATTACCACTCTTTGGCGAAACAGCTGATTTTCGGTGAAACGAAAGCAACTCTCAATTTTATTATTTCACTTTTTGTAATTTCTACTTTCCAAATCGATTTTCCTTTAGCTATCGCGCAAACGCTATCGTCTTTACGGTGGTGTTTTCATTTCATCAAGCAGAGTAATACACTCTTATAGACTAGTAGAAGACCTAACAACAATACCTATGTCGAAAATAAAAAGTGTTTTTTAGAGGTATACAAATTCAATATGAAATAAAACCCTTGAAGCTTATGTTAATGTCTATGATATTAGCTTTATTTAATAGATAATTTTATGCCATAAGTGTTTCAATATGATGTCGGGCATATGCGCGCCACGGCTACCTCTAATGAAGGACGTCAATGCCATTCAACGAAGAAGTACGAAATCATGTTTCTATAGCGCTCTCTATTGACTTTAACATTCTGGCCGGCATCGTCCTTAAAAACATATGGACCGATGAGTCCACCAGCCCATAAAGCACACCAAACAGTGAATTTAAGTGGATGTAAGGGCGTCCAGACAAGGTTTCTGGGTTTTCTCCACTCCAAATTCATCATTTTGCTTGCTTGCTTATCCATTTAACCAAAAACTGTCAAAATGACAATCTGTAGAAACAGTGTTGCCACTTTAAAAACCAAACCTCTAAAAAAAACACCCTTTATACCCACCAGTGTTCAAAATAGATAATATTTTTTTTTTAAACAATATCTGCTTAAAAAAAACAATCAAGGACATTACAAACTGAGTTTGCCTGCCTTAACCATCTTATTATTACCATAATTAACGCTGTGGGAAGGGATATAGAGAAGACAATGGGTACGAAATCCTCGCGTAGGTAGAATGCAATCAACGAGAGCAAGAAGGGGCAATTAATTTAATAGTTTGTTATGGTTTGAATTTTAATTCAAGTTTTCACCGTATAGTTCTGTCATTCCTAGTCCCCATTGGACGGATGTGCATCCGGGGGAACCGTGGCCTAGTGGTAGTGTGCTGGGTCCCGGACCCGGAGGACGTGCGATCGAAGCCGTCGGCTTGTTTTATTTTTGCTATTGCAAGAGGAACTTAGAGGTCATCGAGGACACTCGATAACACGGCTGGGCATGGAACTTTAGCTGGAGAAAATTCAGTGTGGTGCATGAGTCGAGACTGAGCGTTAGTGTTTTAACCGAGAGTTTGTGGTGTACGCGGTGATTTCATTTTTGATAATCGTTAATCCATATTTATAATAGATGTATACATCTGGACATTAACAGAACAAATAAAACAAAACGCAAGACCAATGACTAACCTAGTTAATCTGTGTAAGCACAACAATTAATTAAAGTTAGATAAACATACTAGTGAATTGTGTCGTCGAGATAGAGATGTTGTTTTATCTTCAAGTTTGATATCCGTGCTCATCAGGTATATCTGAGGTTTTCCTGGAGGTCACACAAATAATTGTGCCGTTCCCACGCGTGGTGAAACGCGTGATCCCCAAGTGGAGCGGGGACGTCCGAGTGATATCCGTTGAATTTTGCGGCACCACATCCAGAAGAAGCCGGTTGGTGTAATGCGTTAAGCGTCTGCTCGACACGCCGACTGTTTCCGATCGAGCCCTAGACAAGCCGCCTGTATCCTGCTTATTTTTGTTCTTTCCTTTTTTTTACTATTTTTTTTTGTTATCGATAGAAACTTTATTTTTCTTAAGTTCTTTGGATCTTTTCGATTTTTTTTGTTGTTTTTCTTTTTTTTTATTCTATTTATCACTATACTATATTTCTTTTTATATTGTCTACATATATACTTCCCTTTGGAAACAGCTGGAATTTTGAATTTCGTTCCGATTGGCATTGGTATCTTTTTTTTTAGGGGGCAAACTAGTCATAAGAATTTCCAATTGGAATAGCCCTTACATGTAAGCAGTGGCGTGGCGTGGATAATTTTAAAAGGGAAGACGTTGAAAAATTTAGTCACCTATAAAAATAAAAATCTTTAAAACCTGAAATAAAATAATTTTTAATGGGGATATTGTATCTACATAATATGCATTCCACATTGACTTAGCAAAAATATTCTAGCCACATTTTTTATACTTCAAGACATTAATATTTCAATCAACAATGAGCTTAAAGCATAACAAAAGTGGCTTCAAAAGAAGCCGGTCTTGACAGACGCATGATACAATAACTTAAAAAAATTCAGCATAATGTGGATAGTAATTTTAAAATAAGAAAATTCAGATGAATTATATGGATAATTCTTTATATTTGTTAAAATATAAAAACGATACAAATAATAATGTCAGCAATAAAAATAAATCAAAATTAAAAACAGCTAAAATTCACACACTTAAAAAAAAAAAAGGTGAAAAGTTTTGTTAAAATATTAGTTCTTTATAATTATTTGTATTCTAATGCTATTCGACGATCTTTTTTGATAAACTCTGCCAATACCCTTTCATAGAAGTTTGGTCTATTTTTAATTTTAAGAAGAAGTCTTCTTTCTATCGATATGAGGGCTAAATCAGAGAGCCTATCCTCGCCCTGTGAGTTTCTTAAATAAGTATGAATTCTTTTTAAAGCAGAAAAAGACCTCTCAACGGAGGCGACGGAAATGTGAAGTGTTAAAAGTAAACTACTTAAGTTTAAAACTTGAGGGAACACTTCTTTCAATGCTTCACTATTCAAATGGTTGTGAAGGTCGAGAACCTCAAACTGCCGAAGTGACGACGAAGAATATAAAACATTAAGTTCATTTTTTAATGCCGTGAAGTCAAAAATTCTAGGAAAAAACTTAATTAGGGAAGATATTTTTACATCTGGACTGGAACGAGAAAAAGTGTCATACTTCAAATTATTTAGTAAATCCAAAAATGTAAGATTACTAAATGATTTATATCTGGCATTTATTTGGCTAACTATATTGTCTTTAATTTCAACAAAAAGGCGCTTATAATTCGTCTTCAAATCGAAGTCAAGCAACCTGCGTTTACGTGGAGGTTCGATGCAATCATTTACGCTGTCATAAATAACTTCAAACATATTTAAAAAGTCAGAGCTTACGTTCGATTTCTTGCTTGGCATAACTAACGTCTGTTTGTTTTTTTGAATTAAATTAAATAATACATCGGTCTTTGCAAATATTTCGGAAAGGGTATGAAGCAAAAAACATAATTCCTTGCTCTCTAATTTATTTAATAAACTTTCTGCCATCGAAAGTGTGTCAGTATCCCATTCCCTAGAGTCATTAATTATTTTACTAAAAGTTTCAATTATATCTATTCTACAGTTAAAGATGACGTTTATTATTCTTGAATGATAATGCCATCGAGTTTCCGATACTCCTGGCATGCGTCGATTGGAAATTTGTTTTAAAAGATTGGACCGCTTTGTGGATTTTGAATTTCGTTCCGATTGGCATTGGTATCTTTTTTTTTAGGGGGCAAACTAGTCATAAGAATTTCCAATTGGAATAGCTCTTACATGTTAGCAAGGGGGTGGCAACGTTGCGACGACGTTGAGGAAAGGTTCATACCGGGTCTGGGTTAATTATCGTGGTATCGATGCCAATTAGTTGACCTAACTTAAGTCATGATAACCTAGATTGATACTAGTTGAAATACATGTGATAGATACGTAAGGAAAAGTGGACAAAAAAATACTGGTTTATATTCGAAGATAGTTTCCGGAACGCGAATCCCTTTTGACGGTCGCGATTCACTCAAAAGGGAATTTTCAGGACACCGAGATAAATCGCGTGGCGCCCATATACCACCATTTTCCAACGACCATCTCCATTGAGTCGGCTGGATCTCGGCATCTTGAATAGCGTAAGTGGAACGTAACAAGTTTATGATGTCTCTCACAAACATTGGGTTGAATTCTAAAAAATGAGCTTGATCTCAGAGTCAGAGCTGACGAGCTTGAACTCACATGGATTTATGATCGCTTCAAAAGCGCTCTATCTATTTTAGATATGATTAGAATTTCTTTGCGGCGAGTTAAAATTCAAAGAAGCAAAAGTGGAGTCTGAGAGTGATGAGGGTGTGGTTTAAATCGAATTGGATTACTGTAATAAATTTTTAGTTAAGAAAATAAAGACAAAACATAGGGACGGGCTACAGTCCGCTTGGCCGAACTGTAAGATACCCTATTCTGATTCCTATATATATATATATATATATATATTATATCAGCTCCCTAGCTCAAACTTTGATTTTTCAATAAAATTGATTTATTTAATTGTGGGCGTGCCAGTAGGCGAATTTACAAAAATATTTGAACATAAGTATAAAGGACACCTAGAGAGTCTATATTATAAATTTCAGTTTCCTAGCTCAAACTTTGATTTTTCAATAAAATTGTTTTATTTAATTGTGGGCCACTGGACGGATTTTAGTTTTAAGAGTCAAAGATCATAATATAAAAAATTTCAGCTTTCTAGCTCAAAATTCGTTTTTTCGATTTATTTGATTATTTTGGGCCCCTAAAAAGTATACGGTTAAAATTTCAGATCTCTAGGTCCAGTTTAAAGGCCTAATTTTTGGCGACAGACGGACGGACGGGCGGACATGGCTAGATCGACATTACTATCGAAATCGATGCTGATTATAAATATAGTAACTTTTAGGGGTCTACGCGCAATATTAACATATGTTACAAACTCAGCCTTATTTATAACACTTAATTAAAGCTGAATCAGACCTAATTTTAGTTTAATTTAAGAAAACTTTTTCAAAAACTTTTCTTAGAGATAATTCACACTTAATCAAACGTCAAAAAATTAAATGCCTAATTTCGCATTTAGCAGTGAATTAACTTTCATTTTCCCGTTGTGCTCAGAAAGAATATAAAACCAGATAAATATGGCAGATACGTTTTCGAATTTTTTAGATAATTTTAATATATTGAACAATAATATTGGTAACAGAAGGCGTTTAAAAAACTATAAACCACGTTTTAACCCTTTTCATCTCAATGAAAGTGAATTCAGAAATAATTGAAATCGTTCGAGGTGATCTGGAGGGTGACCCGAGAGGTGGGCATATCGATGTTGAACTTCAGGTAATGGCAGCTATTCGATATTGGGGTCGGAATGAAGTAAGCCAAGCATACATTTTTCCGCTTAAAATGTAATCCTCTATTCATTTCGTAGATTCAAGACGACAGCGCAGATATTCATTGATTTAGCCAACCTACTCTCAGCCGAATATGTTCGAAGGTTTCGAGAGCATTTGCCTCGAAAAGACAAATTTATATAAATATGCCATCACTGGCTTCAGAACAAATTGATGTGATCTCAAAATTCAGAAGTATCAAATGATTTCCTGATGTAATAGGTGCGATTGACTGTACTCACATCAAAATTCAAAAAGTAAAAGGAGATGCAAGTCAATACTACATAAATAGGAAAGGATATTACTCTATAAATACACAAGTTCGTTGCTGTTATTACGTGAATCTAATAATCTTAAAGTAAAATTATTCTTTAGGTTGTCTGCGATTCGTGTCTAAAAATTGTTAATGTTAATATGATATTGTTTGTCATTAGCGCGGAAGTACACACGATTCTCGTATATTTCCGGAAAGCCGCATTAAAAAGCGTTTTAAACGCGGATACTTTAAAGGACGTCTACTTGGTGACGGCGGATATTCTTGCTCATCGTATCTGTTTACTCCTATACTGAACCGTCGAACAGAACAAAAACGTAGATACGAGTACAACGTTTCTCATATCGGCACGAAAAACGTTGTTGAACGATGTTTTGGAGTCTGGAAGCAAAGTTTTCGCATACTGCTCAATTGTAGATTCCGTTAAAACTACTGTAATAGCGCTAGCAGTTCTTCATAACTTAGCACTCTATTTAAACGAACCATCACAAGGCAATAATACCATTCACAGTTCATTTTACCACTTAATACCTACCTTTTTTACTATCTTTATAGAACCTTATAATCGAGAGGAAGCTGAAGCAGATTGGCCAATATTGTCAAACCCAAGCCGACGAGAAATCAATCGTAGATTATTTGTTCATTTACATTTTTAATGATTGTTTTTAATAAAGCTTATTAAAATAATACAAATAACAATTGTTCATTTATGAGAAAATTTCTTCATCTTGAATACATTTTAACCTCAGTTCCCTGATCATCAAAATCGATTTAATTTTGTCCGCATGTTCTTCCATTATATTTTCCTTCGTTAGAAGAAAAAGCTCCTTTTTGTAATTATCGTCACAAGAACAAGAGGTAGTCTGAAAGGAATACAAAAGATACAAATTATGAGTACATAAAACGATGCAAATGTTGCAATGACAAAAACTTACATTTTTTCTTTTTTTTCTTGTCTGTGGAGCTGGGATCATCACAGGAGAATGTTTAATGTGAGCCTGCAAGAAGCATAAAATGTTACGATACAAATGTGTTGCAATGACAAAAACTTACATTTTTAATTTGTTCTGCTTTTTCTTCAACTGTCTTTAGGAGTGGTGATTTTTGAGCAGGGTCATCATCATCTATATTACAGTTTCCACCTCCGGGTGAATATACAATGATATTCTGCAAAAGCATATTAAGATTCATGTCAAACATGTTAGTATTCTTTAAATCTGATCATCAGAATCGTTATCGTTGTCGAACTTGTTGCAGTCAACTTCAAATTCCAATAGAATTAGCGATACAATTTCAACGTCTTCCGGACTCGGAGACTCTGGCTTTGATCCACCACCTGTCTTGTGACACTCTTTTTTATATGCACTATCCTGTGCTTTCAGCCTCATCGTTGTGTTTCTCCATTGAAACTGCATTTGTGTCAATGTCCGCTGCACGTTGAAACTTTTTTGGGAACAAATAAGAAAAAGTTGCAAAGCAAATATATGCTACGTACCATTTACAGATGCTGTTCCAAGCTTCCCTTTTCCGGTGAGAAGTGTTCGTGTCGGTCCTCTTGTCCTCAATCAAATCTATCTTCTCCTTTATTAGTTCCACTAGGATTTTCTACATTAAATACGTTCAAAGCAATTCATTATTTTAAACTATTTTAATATAATAATATTGAGAGTTCAAACTTACCTTTTCCTGGGAATTCCAATTTTCAGAACGTTGGCGCTTCTTTTTGTCCATTTAAAATTTTTGTCAAAATTTAAAAGTAACACAGAAGACCGAGAGTGCTGCCAGATTTTCAGCTTAGTTTCGCTTAATTGATTGATTAGCTACTACATGGCAAAATAAATTTTATGAATAAACTTTTTTGACATCTAAGTTAAAGTCAAATTAACTCATTTAACGTGACTTAGTGGAGACGCTGTTAATCTGTTGATTAAGGAAATCTAATGAATAGGGCTGTGAGTCAAAATTAATATACCCTTTAGAATAGGGTATAAACAAATATTTCTTAAAGATTGGCAAAAAAGTGTTTCTGTTTTAAAAAGTCCTATTCATAAACCGCTTGATGGTATGGGCAAAACACTACTTATATAATATATGTTATCTGTAGTAGAGTTTCCCAAAATTTACGGAAGATTCGAATTAAATAGAAGACACAGCTTTTTTTCTTTTGATTGTTAATTGTTTATTGAATCATAAAGTAAACAGGGTAGGGTTATGTATGGAAGCACATCGTACGGCCTCCACGGCTTTACTGGCACTCTTTTGTCCATTTAGCATAAAAGTGGCTATATTTTGAAGATGCAGCTTTTAATTTCCTACGTCAATGCACGGGTGGATGTGGGATTGTTGGCATAGACTTTTGACTTCAAATAAGCCCATAAAATCTAATGCAGTAATGTTAATTCACACGATCTAAGGGCCAAATTTCTCACGCAATTCTCGAATTGTTTCACGCTTGTTTAAATATAGTTCAACAATAAAATCAAGTTGTTCTCTCGTGTAATGCTCCATTCTTACTAACCCTAGACTGCCAGTTGTCAAATAGTATTTTGTTTGTTGCCAAAAACGGCAAATTCAAATCTTGCGTTAATTTTTGGACACCCTTTACTACTGTTTCGCTGAGCTTTGTTGAGCTGAGGTTCTCGTGAGAGGAAACCGAGCAGTCCAAAAGCAGCTTAAACAAAACGGTGGAATGATTCTCTTTAAATTTATCAAGAGAAGTTCCTTCGAAAAAGTTGCGTTTGGCTTATGGTATTACTTTCAGTCGAGAACGGATAAAAGCAGAACGTCCGAACTTCAATATTTTGTGCACTTATCCGGTCTGTGCACTCATCTTTAAGTGCACCTCTTGGCAATTATCTGTAATTGCACATTTTTTGCACTTTGGCTTTATTTGAAATCACTCGAAATCGGAATTGGAAGATCTCGATGTCTCTTTCGACGAAATAACCTCGAAATGTTCATGCAACCGTATTTGCTTAAACAGATTGTTAAAGCAAACGAGAGAACTATCGAGAACTTGGTTTAAGTGGGGGTTTTCGAACTCTTTCGAAATTGCCATTAACATTGTTTTTTGCAGCAAATAAAGTTTTATTTCATAATTAACTTGGAGAAACCCCAACTCCTTAAATTAAACAGAGGACAGCTTACGACACACTGGTAGGTATCCTATCTGGAATGTGTCGCCTGAGGAAGCATGCAAAGCAACTCAGACTGACAAATTTGGCCACATGCAGATACTACGGCGATCTGTAAGCAAAGGAAGATATAACACATTTACTGTATGAATGCGAGCGAGTATCGCGAAACTAAGAGACTGACAAGATTCTGCAGGGAAATTGGTTGTTTCTCGATGGAAAACGTTTTTATTTTATATTCCCTTTGATTTTTTATATATTATATAGCGACGGGCCCATTTTGGTGCCTAGTGTTGTATGAGTTTTCATAGCTCTATCTAACCTAACCTTACCTAGTTGGATACCCAGTTGGAATACTTTTTTTTACCAAAACCAATGAGCCTATTATTATATTTTTGTAACAATTTGGGGGAGGTTTGAGCCCCTGTAACTCTCCCCACGAATGGCCCTGAACACAACCTGTAACCGCTAGTTGTGGAACGTCAGGGGTGGTACAGCTTTTTACTCCGTAAAAGGATACCGTATTGTTAGTCCACTGAGATTCCAGGTTGGTGATACTTTTTTTTTTTTTTTTTTTTTCTTTTAAATTCATTTTTATTAATTATTAGCTTATATCAACTTACATACTAGACAAAAATGATTAAATCTAACTTAAAATTAACAGGATACTTATTCTAGAATATTGATCCTTATGCGGACGCCCTAAACTTAACTCTATCTTATAATTATTGCCTTTCGGCCTAAAAACTATTTTACGAACTAATCTTACATATTATGTTTTCATCGAGAAAATTTTTAAGAAAACTCGGCATCTTTATCAAATTTTATATTTTTATATAAAAAAACAAATTACAAACTACCTACTCTACTTACTTAAACTAATTAACATATTCTAACTATAATTAGGATTCTGAGCACTCGTTGCATTACGAAACAAGTGGTCAAAATCCCAATTACTTTCCGAGCGCCTGGCAGTCGTCAACGTGCACACGCGCCATCGTGAGCTGACTGATGCCTTACAGAATCAATCACCTCCCGGAAGCACCACCACAAGTTGGCGAGCCCGGCCCCTCCCAGAAACGCCCTAGCTAACGTAGTCTATCTTACAAACTAAGAGGATGTTACCTAGAGTAACGCACCGTCTTCGGAGGGCATGTTGAACCCTCCACCCTCAAAAAGCCACCAAAATTCGGCAAATTGCTTTTCTGTATCGAATTTATCCCTCTCCGCTATTGCGGTACTAAAACGGAGGAACTCATGAGCATTGGCGACGTCCTCGCCGCGGATGAGCCGCTTATCTCTCGCACTGCGGTAGCGGTGGTATAATACCGGGATACCGTCCCTCGTCTGTACCAGCTCTTTTGCATCAATATGGATAAATGCCTCTGGCGGGATAAAGCCAGACCGGAGTGTACTCTCTATGTACATTCATTGGGGTAGTAAGCCCCAAAGATCAGACTATTGTCGCTGGCCATCGCCCTTGCAACGTGCCTTCGAGTCACCTTAATGAGAAAATTGTCAATCCTATTCAACTGAGCCCCATCGTATAGGACCTTGTTGGGATAGTATTTTATATAGTTGGATTCAGGCGTTCGGAACAACCGGAGACAGGTCCTAAGACATTGTCTCTCCAAAACCCGAA
This sequence comes from Portevinia maculata, assembly GCA_949715645.1. NCBI lineage: Eukaryota > Metazoa > Arthropoda > Insecta > Diptera > Syrphidae > Portevinia > Portevinia maculata. The sequence continues at coordinate 34,714,765 of OX454526.1, read as the reverse complement.
TCTTTTCCATATAGCTAGGCGCTATATTAAACCATAATGGACAACCATAAGCGATGATCGGCCTTATAAGGGCCACGTAGCAAATGACCTTCACTCTGGAGTCAAGTTGACTGCTATGAAACAGTCTCCTTGTTAGAGCATAAGCCTTCTTGGCCCCAGCAAGACAAGCAACTATATGTCTATCGAAATATAGATACTGGTCAAGCCAGATACCTAGATATCTAACTGCGCTTCTCACCGCCAATGGCTGCCCATTTTGTCCAATAATGGCCAATTTTTTCCAGTTTTTTCTGGTATCCCTAGAGGCCCCAGCCAATGGAGTTCTGAACAAGATTGTTTCCGTCTTCTGAAAGTTGATTTTCAACTTCCAGTCGTCGCAATATCGCTTAATTTGATCGAAGTCACGCTGCAAAAGGATATTAATGACCTCGATTTTAGGACCTGATCTGTATGCCACCAAGTCGTCGGCATACGCTATAGCATGGCTGAGTGAACCCACCAGATCACTCGTGTAAATGTTAAACAGGATCGGAGAATTGACCGCCCCCTGCTGTAAACCGTTTTTAATTTCAAAGACTCTGCTCGAAGTCACGTTGCCACATTTGACAACGAACTTCTTTCCCATAAGCATATTATAAATTATATATAGCAAAGGTTTGTGCATCCCCCGCCTGGTCAACTTGTAGAAAAGTCCCTCTAACCATACGGTGTCGAAAGCCTTCTCAAAATCAACCAGACAAGCACCCGTGCATTGGTTTTTGCATTTATTCCACTGAATGTCGGAAACCAGTTTCGACGCGGCATGAATAGTGTCATGCCTCGCCCTGAAACCAAACTGGTTGTCCGGGATTATGTTATTGTCCTCGACCCACTTTAACAGGGCTCTATTTACAACCTTTTCAAAGACCTTGCTAATATTCGGAAGCAAGCTAATTGACCGGAGATTGGCAGGGTTCGTCCTATCTTTACATTTTTTCGGGATAGGGTGTACCACAGCTACCTTCCAATGCGCCGGATAATGTGCATTATTCAGCGCATTGTTAAACAGCGTGGTGAAAATATCTACAGCCTCCAGAGGCAGGTGTCTCAATACAACGTTTGGGACACCATCCATCCCCGCCGACTTTTTATTCTTTAGTGACTCGAAGATGCACAGAAGATCATCCTTCGACACGAACAAGTGCGATGCATCTCGGCCATTGGCGACAACTGCATTAGGGGTTGGGTCCGATTGCCCGCATATCATTTGCCCGCACCCGATTGCCCGCACCCATTTGCCCGCAAACCATTTGCCCGCAACCCATTTGCCCGCAGACCATTTGCCCGCAGAATGGAGGGGAAAAAGAAAAATCGGTTCTCCATGATTCTCATAATATCATGTATCTTCCCCTCGATCTGAAAATTTTTGAAAACCAATCAAAACTCTTAAAATATATATTTTTTCGCTCTGGTGTAGTAATTCACCACTTCCCCTCTTTTTTTTTTTTGAAACCAGACAAAATCTCTTACAAATTTTTTGCTAGTCCTAAAAAGAACAGTTTTTCACCTCTTCCCCTCCATGATTAAAAAACCTAAAATCTCTTAATGATTTTTTGTTCGTCCTTAAAAGAACGTTTTGCCTGGTCCTTTCAAGACCATTTAACCACATACCACTTTTCACACTCACAAACACTTCCGGAGAGCAACCGCACTGCTCGAGGCATCGACGAAGAATGCGAAAATTCATTACATTTTGGTTTTTATTGAACTTTTATATATACAATTTGGCTTAATTCTAGTTAACAATACGGTAATGAATAATTAATATTTAAATGTGTTGGCTCAACAACAGGGGCCCAACGGTATAAAATGATTTTGTTTTATAATTATATTTACATATTTTGTTCTTGTTTTCTCAGATTCATACTCGAGGTATGCATCGTTGTCTGGGTTGACCTCAGGGTGTTCAAATCCGGGTGTCGATGTTATTGTGGTGGTTGAGAGGGTTGGTCATCTTGGTATTATCCTCGATGGTGGGTTGTCTCGGTCGATTCGTAGAAGGGAATAGTTGCCCTGTCGGTGTCTCTTGGGAAAAGATCCTCGTTAAGCAAAGCTAGTACGTGAAGGTACCGATGCTCTGAGATGTGTTGAACGTCCGCTATTCTTCGGACTAGTGGGTTTGGATGGCTGGAGGTATTCCCAAGTAGTTTTTGGAAAAGTGTGACCATGTACTTTTCCAGTGGTGTGATGCTGGCTTCTTCGTAGAGTCTTGAACTTCTTACGTTTTTCTTCCGGATTGGATCGTAATGGAGTCCTGTGCAGATCCTTAAGAGTTTTCTCTCAAAAACGCCCAGCTTCTTCATATATGTTTTTGATATGGTGTACCAAATGGGAAAACCGTAAGTTACTACCGGCCTGATGAGCTGTTTGTACAGCAGCAGTTTGGTCTTTTTACTAAGTCCGTTCTGCTTCTTCATCAATGGGTAGATGCGGTGAAATGCGAAGGCAGCCTTCCTGAGGATAGAGTTCAGGTGTGGGTTAAACTTGAATCGTTCGTTGAAGTTGACTCCCAGATACTTGATGTTGTTGGCGGTTGAAAGTGATGATCCGTCAGGTAACTTCAGGATGATATTTCGACAGTTGGTGGCTGACCTAACTCTGGTTCTTCCGGTAACAGGTCTTCTAATGCAGATCAATTCGGATTTGGCCGTGTTGATTCGTATGCCCCATTTTTGGTAGTAGTGGAAAAGCTTCGTGATGTGGGCTTCCACTCTTCGCACCGCTATTTTTGGGGACATCGAGCTGCTGTATGTGGCGGAGTCGTCTGCGAAAAGGCAGCTGTTGGTTCTATCTTCGAGCTGGGGCTGGTCGGAAGTAAAGATGTTGAAGAGTAGTGGACCTAGCTTTGACCCCTGGGCGACACCGGCTCTGATGCATTTGGTTTGTGATTGGCTGTCTTCTATTTGCACGAAAAAGGACCTGGAGTGAAGAAAACTAAAGATTATGTTAATGAGAGGGATAGGAAATCTTAGCTGTTTTAATTTGTAAATAAGTCCTTGGATCCAAACAGAATCGAATGCCTTCTCCACATCTAGGAAGCACGCGACAGTAACTTGGTGGTTGTTAAGAGCCTTCGTGACATCATGGTGAAACTTCATTAGTGGGTGCAGTGTAGAGTGTTTTTCGCGGAATCCAAATTGTATGTCCGGTATAACGTGTAACTGGCTGCAGACATCTTTCACTCTCCGCAGTATGAGTTCCTCAAGTATTTTGCTTATACTGCAAAGGAGCGATATCGGTCTGTATCCTGTGATGTTGTTGCGGTCGGCTTTCTTTGGAATGGCTATTATTTTAGCGGTCTTCCATTTTTTGGGAAAGTATGAATTGTTGAGGCAATTATTCATCACTATAGCCAGCAGGATCATGATGGTTTGTGGCAGCTTCTTTAGGACGAAATTGGATATTTTGTCCGGTCCGGTTGATTTCTTGGAGTGACTGCTGTGAATAATGTCAGCGATTTCCTCTGGCGTTGATAAGGCATCATTTTCCATGGGGTCGTCGGCTGTATTCGCTTCACTAAATGTAGTATTTACGGCTCTCATTCCTTCGACGCTTCTGACTGCGGCATCGACTTCTGAAATGAATGCGGGGTCGTTCGGAGGCGACGGGTTGAAGTTGCCTTCGAAGTATTGAGCTAACGCTTCTGCCTTTTCATCTGCGGTGGTGGCGGTTCCTGGATTGGTGTTTAGGATGTCTGGCATTTTTGGACCTTTCCCTATAATGCGGTTGATCTGCTTGAAGGTATCTGGGCCGGGCTTGATGTCCTGCAGCCTCTTTTGCATCTGAACATCATTGTAGTGTTGTACTGCATTCTTGAACATGATGTTGGTGCAGTTCAGTTCACTGGAAACGGCCTGATAGTCGCTGTTGATCGTATTCCATTCTCGGTAGCGGATTCTTTGGAGTCGTTTCCTAAGGCGCTGTCTGTGGTGGTACAAATTCTGGATGTGGACTGGAAGATGACTGAATCTATCTTTGGATGTCTTCGGCTTCTTCTGCATATCAAGAGCACCGTTAACTGCATTCTGGAAGTCTTCGATAGCAGCATCTATCTCATCATTTGAAAGATTTCTTGTCGCTGAGAATGCGAAAATTCAGAACAATTCCATTTCTTATATACACTTTGTCGACGACTTTTTCACACTTTTTCAAATTGATTCAAAATATGCAAAAAAGTCTTCGAAAAGTGTATATAAGAAATGGTAATTCTCCGATTTTTCTCATTCTTCGTCGATGCATCGAGCAGTGCGGTTGCTCATCTAGTGCCTGTGTCAGTGTGTAGTATATGTGCAGTGTGTAGTGTCAGTGAAATGTGAAGTGCTGGACAACGTTGGAAAATTGTCCAGCGAAATGAGGGGAATTCCGAGTCCGAGGTGAAAACGTTCTTTTTAGGACGAACAAAAAATCACTAAGAGATTTTGGTCATTTTCATGGAGGGGAAATGGTGAATAAAACCGTTCTTTTTAGTACGACAAAAAAATGTTTAAGAGCATTTGCTTGGTTTCAAAAAAAAAAAAAAAAAAAAAAGAGGTGAATGTGGTGAATATGGACTTAACATGGTTCTTTTCAGGAGGAACAATGGTTTCTGTCAGAGATTTTCCTATATTTGGATAGAGGGGAAGCGCTAAAATAACAGCTGAAAAAATCATAGATAATGCCATTTAACTCGCATCATTTTCGTTGTGGGTGGCCCGCTTCGCGGGATCTAAAGATTTAAACTATCTTTCCGCAGGGTTTAGCACGCTCACGCAACTTCGTTGCTCCGCTAAGGGTATATGCTTATTGTCTGGCAGGCGCCATAAACATTTACAAATAAGCGTCAAATTTCATAGATAATGCCATTTAACTCGCATCATTTTCGTTGTGGGTGGCCCGCTTCGCGCGATCTAAGGATTTAAACTATCTTTCCGCAGGGTTTAGCACGCTCACGCAACTTCGTTGCTCCGCTAAGGGTATATGCTTATTGTATGGCAGGCGCCATAAACATTTACAAATAAGCGTCAAATTTCATAGATAATGCCATTTAAGTGGCATCATTTTTGTTGTGGTGGCCCGCTTCGCGGGATCTAAGGTTTTCAACTATCTTTCCGCAGGGTTTAGCACGCTCACGCAACTCCGTTGCTCCGCTAAGGGTATATGCTTTATGCCTGGCAGGCGCCATAAGCACTATGATATTAGCGCTCAACTCCAAAGATAATGTCCATATATTCGCATCATTTTCATCTTTTACTGTGAGGAATAGTGTCAATCTTCCTTTGAATAGACAACTATTGCACTCATATACTTGCGCACACTTGCGATCAGATTATTTCCAAGATAATTGCGTCTTAACGTCGAAGAAATGTTAAGCAGGCGCCATAAACACTGAAATTAGCGCCAAATTCTAAAGATTATAACCATATATTCGCATAATGTTCGTTCTGTGTGGCCCGCTTCGCGGGATCTTAGGGTTTCACCTATCTTTCCGCAGGGTTTAGCACGCTCACGCAACTTCGTTGCTCCGCTAAGGGTATATGCTGGTTGTCTGGCAGGCGCCATAAACACAAGCAAATAAGCGCCGAATTGAAAAGATAAGGCGAATTTATGCGCATAATGTCGGGTCTATGTAGCGCGCTCGCGGAATCTTAGGATTTAAACTGGTTTTTCCACTAAATAAGCGAATAATTCCAAATATGAACTCCTTTTACTCGCATGATTTGCGGTCTGCTTTAATCAAATGTATACAAATTCTGTCCATTTTATGAACTTTTTTCTCTTTTATTGGGAGGAATGCTATTATTTTTCAATGGTAAGAGCATCTATTCAACACATGTACTATCCGCACTTGGGCTATGGTTATTTCCTAAACAATTGCGTGTTAAAATAGAAGTAATGTACATTTAAAATCCATTGAATTAACACAGAAATCCATCTGTAAGATGCAAGAAATCATGAGAATCACGGAGAGGGAAGTTGTGTAAAATAAATCCTGCAAGAGTTTTGATTGGTTGTCAAAAATATTTTCAATTCGAAATGTCTTCGACAAAGTGTATATAAGAAGTGGTATTTTTCTGAATTATCGCATTCTTCGTCGATGCCTGGAGCAGTGCGGTTGCTCCCAATCCAGTGAAAGTGAAGTGATTTTGTGTATTGGTGGTTCTATGAACCAAAATCGTTCTTTTTAGGACGACTAAATATTCAATGAGAGATATTGACCAATTTCAATTTAGGAGGGGAAATGAGGGGTATAGGTGGATATGGTGAAAAAATCCGTTCTTTTTAGGACGACCAAAAAATGTTTAAGAGAATTTGCTTGGTTTCAAAAAAAAAGAGGGGAAGAGGTGAATGTGGTGAATATAGACTTGACATGGTTCTTTTCAGGAGGAAAAATGGTTTCTATCGGAGATTTTCCTATATTTCGATAGAGGGGAAGCGCTAAAATAAAAGGTGAAAAAAAAGCAACTGCCCGCAGATTTTGCGGGCAGTTTCCACTGCGGGCAATTGGCCTGCGGGCAAATGAACTGCGGGCAATATCATAAATTGGCCTGCGGGCAAATGGACTGCGGGCTAATATTTTCCGGGCAAATGGAGTCCTCCCCTGCATTAGCATGGTTTTCATCAGTGAACACGGTGAATCCGTTATTCTCAGATCGCCCCAGATTGGTGATACATTCTATATACTATGGGCATGTTGGTTTTAGTATATAAATTAAAAATAAAATGTTAAGCTTGGGTTTAAATTGGGTTTACGAACACATCGGAATATAAAGTTGGTTTTCTTTGCGTCTGCATTTGCACAATTCTATATATTTTGACCCAAATAAGATCTTAGATATCGGACATTTTCTCCGCGAGCATTAAGGGCCTCTTCCGAGTGGCCCGGATCAATTGCTTCACCATCAACTTCTTCTGAAACTAAACCCGTAATATTTTCGTGCTGAATTTTACGACCAATATCATCTTCAGTCAGCTCACCATACCATTCGTCTTTTCTTCATTTCAATCTGCATTAAAGATATCTTTTTCCTTAATCTGGTTTCGAAAAATTTGCAGTCAGTTTGTTGCCGCTTAATTTTTAATAAAATGGAAAAATTTAAATTTTACATTTGCGCTTATCCGACATAACAAAACTCGTGTAAGCGGAATTACTTATGAGAAATTTGCACTTATACGTTTAGCTGTTCGTCCAAAAAAGAATAAAGAAAGAATGCGCCACGATTAATTTCCAGAAATTATTTATTACAATAGAATAAGCTAAATCACAGAAAATTCGCACACAGGCGTGTGACAATGTCGAATTTGCAAAAAAGTGTTTGACGATGAAGACCTTATAAACGGGAAAGAAGAAATGAAGAAAACTGCTACACGATTCGGCAACGGGATCTCCGAACTCTTTTTTCTGATTGGCTATAGTCAGGCGGCTTCTATCATCTGTCATACTCGGCGCGTTGTTGCCAGCACTGCGCTGTGCTGAATTCTTTAACCCTCCGTCACACCGGCACATACGTTTTGTACTTATACGATCAAATTAGTATAGAAATCGCGTGAAAGTATTAGGGACATTTAACCCTAGAAAGATAAACTGCGCCTCGGAGGCGCCCGCGAAATATATATATATATTGCTTTCTTCTTTTAACCGACGCTCGAACAAACTTGTTTTTTTAAGCCAACTCAGTCGTCGATTTATACTTGCGATTGACGGTCGTTCCGGTTCGGTAAGTACCACCGTTTTTCAGTTATGGTAATGCAGTTATGGTAATGCGCTATTATCAGCATATGAAAATTAAATACCGAAGATCTCTAATTTTGTGTTCCTTTTTGTTATTGATTTATAAAATCCTACTTCTCTTTAAAAAACATAAAAATTAATAATATATGTTTATGTTTTACTTTATTGCTAATAATGTAACAATAAAATGAAACAATAAAAAAAATATTTATTTAATTTTGTAAAAAAAACGTTTTTTAATTGGGCGCATGTTTATCTTCTCTGTACTAAAAAATAAGATTATCTTTCTAGGGTTAAAGTACAGGATGGGGCACCAATTGTGCTACAATAAGAAATTCAAATAACTTTTTTTTTAATCAATGTATTTAATTTTGTTTTTGTATAGAGAATTCAATTTGATTTTATATAACTAATTGTTTTTGAAGATGATGGGCCGTAAATGACCTCCATGCTCATCCACAAATATGCGACACCTGATCAGAAAATTATTCATTGCACAAATATGACCACGTACTGATCATAAAATATTATAACAAAACGGATTTACAACATCAAACGTACCTACACAACTGGCAGCCTGCAGCTGCATTCAAATACGTGACTTACCCGAGGGAAAATTTTTTAATTTTCAAAGTTTTTTTTTAAATAAATGTATGTACCTTTGTATATAAAAATATGTACTTTTTACTTACTAAAATTATTTCGGGATTTAGTTTTTGGGGATTCTGTTCGACTCTCGTTTCAAACTAGATATGAATAAAAATTAATTATGAAACAGGGGCACTCCATCTACAAGCATAACATAATTTAAACAAATAAAACACTGCTCACATTTTGTCCTTTTATCTTGAATAACGCTCAAAATACATCGCCTCTTCTTCACAGCTGTTGTAATACATGTTTCGTATTCACATTATATATTATGCTTGAGTGCAGCTGCTGAACGTACAGACAGATACCGTGATATATGTTCAGCTCTTCAGCTTTATAAAGTATCGAAGATGTGAAATTTAGTCGTACGACAGAAGGGGCACATAAGCGTGCACTTATCCTGACAAAAATCTCCAAAATCCGAGACACTTTCTAGTTCACCAAATGTCACCACCCTCTGCATAGCAATGCGAGTCCTCGATAAATGAAACTAACATCATTTGCAAATTTTGCCGTTATTTGTACTCTATAAACTATAATATAATAGGTACAATAGGTATTTAGGTATTGTGCTTTCCCTTGCCGGAATTATTAAATTCTGCTTAAATTTGTTGCAGAACGAGTCGCATTTGTATACCATAATAATGCATGTAGTATATTATTTCAACTGGTAGGTAAAGTTTTCTCAATTTTTATGTAAATATACATATAAAGGAAGGTGCTGGATTTTTTTTTGCGCGATAAGGTGATTCTGAGGAGTTGTGAATTCTACATGTTTCAATTTAATTAGTAACCCCTGGCGCAGTATTTATTATAATACGATTGGAGTTGTCATCCTCTGTTGCAGGTTCTATGTATGTTTAAAGCCCTTTGCTATCCTTATTGTATGGCTTTCAACATACATTTCCATTAAAGAATATCACTCGCGTTTGTGCATTGATTTTGGATACATGTAAATTTAAATTTGTGAATCTCGAAAACTTTTATTTGCCTATCTGGCACACCATTCACAATGCTTCTGATAAGGTTTGTACTTTGTCGCATGCGTTGCAGACCAACTTTTATTTCAATTCGTTTATTGAATAAATCTCCAGCCACTGAGATTAATTAAATGCTCTTTCATTCGACAAGCATTAATTTTTTTCAAAGCGCATCAACCGAATAAAATTGATAGCGTTTCCACGAAACGAATTCAAAAGACGACAAGAATACCAACCGATCCATGGTGAGATTTAGATTATTGTGAAACTTTTACACATTAAGGAAAGACTAAATTATACACACTCCTACTTTATCCATTATTACCTAATTCCAACTTCCCACGCGTTGTGGTTATTTACATGACATCATGTAAATTAAGAGTTTTTTTTTTGAGTTATTTTCCTGTGAAGGTAATACAGCTATTTAAGCAATAGAAGGGAATACATTCAACCGAAAGGTACCGGAAATGTTGTTACTGAAATATGGCCGCTGTATTGCTGTTAACAATTCACAAATGCAAAATGCCGTAACTACGATAGGAACTCATAATTTTCGAGAACAATAACTTTCTTGCTTCGAAGCAACAATCTTAAACGTTTTCTCCAAAGGTCCCAAGCGTAGCAAGGTTTGTTTTTTGAAGGAGACAAATTCATTTTGGGAAACTTTGATATAATATTTATGGAGATAAGTACGGCATCCTGGCGAACTGTGGGTGGACGCTTTGCCTCTGCCGCAATGCGGATATGAATATGTATGTGTATCCTCACGCACATTGTAATGCGTAGGGGACTATTATGTTTTATGTTTTACAAGGTAGTTGTGATCATGCAAAATGGGCATTGAAGGTTGATTGTTTGAGGTGTAGTCACGTTCAATTGTGTGGTCGTGTTGAAATGGTACCAAATTCTTCTGTTAAGTGCGACATTGCCTGTTGGGATCCAAAAAGCATTGAAATAACATATCCAGGTTCGAAATCATCACTTATTTCCAGACTGGGGATTTTTCTTAGCTCCTTCTCCTATGGAGGCGAACATTTAAGGCTGATTTGGCGTCCCAACATCCTTTCAGTTAAGTGTTGCTTCTACTTTTAAATCGCTGTAATTGTATTTAGTTAGCTTGTTGTATATGACAAAGATTTATTTCGGTAACTGTTCACAAAGATAGTGGACATTATCAGGACGAACAATAAGGGATCTATATGCTAAAAATGCAAGTTATGTATGCCATTCATGGTAGGTTTACGATAGATTTTACATTATATGATTTAATCTTCTTCTATTTCTTTTCCTTTTTGCCGAAGTTACGATAAGAATTAGTTCTAATGCCCAAGTAAGGCTAGTGACGTATTAAAGATATTAAAAATCTCCCGTAATCGTGCATGTAAATTCGTGGGTCGGGATGACTGCAGATCACCGTTATCGTAAAAGACGATCGCAATCATTCATCGTAATCGTAGAAAAAATTCAGGACTTTATTAAAAAAAAATATTTAGCACTAACCGCCGACACACGGCCTTAAACCCAGCTTTCCCAAACATTTGCTTGTGCGAATGGGAAAGGACCTTCAATTATAGGCCGACTCAAATTTGAGAAGCAGGACAATTGATACAATCGATATTTGTCAGACTTTGGCAAGAAGTGGAGCAGTACACAAAATTGTTTCTTGGTGTTATTGGCCTTGTCGTGATTTGAGAGACTGAGAACATTCAGTAGTCCGATGGACTAACTACCGTACCACTGCCTCCATATAAGTGTATATATTGACCGTAAGTTTTTAGTGTTCCGTTTCACCAACCTGACTTAAGTCTTAATTTTAGAAGAAACATTTCTTGGTAAGTAGCTATCCTAATTTGTTTTCAAAGGTGATGTTTGAAAGGCACTTTTAAGTACATAGCATTGTTGAGCGAACCTGTAATGCACCCAAAACCGCTCGATAATCAGAAACAATCCATGAATGATATTTAATTTTACTTTTACTTAACGGGCTCCCGATACGTGAAGAGTCTCTGCCTGAGACACTGCTGCCTTCTATCCTCTGTATCTCTGAATGATAGATGTATGATATTTCTTTCATAAATTTAAATCTTAGAAGAATATTAGACGCACTGTGTCTGAAATTAAATTGATGGTGTATCAGTTTTAAATTTCGGGAAAACTTGGGTTTCATGCAACTTTATTTTTGTGCAAACGTCTTTGTTCCACGATTGTTTGTATAATGTAAAGGGCTAACCTTCTAAATAGTTTTAACATTCATTTCATTTATTAAATTCAAGTAGACACTTACATGTATATACAATAGAATATTTAGATTTAGATTATATTTAGAAGTGCAAGAGCTAGTGACAATTCAGCTTTAATATTGATTATATTGATATTATCAGAACAATAAATAGTATGTGAATAATATTATACATATTTGGGAAAACTCGAGTATCTGAAAACCCATTTTTTTTTCTTTCTCGCGACGCGTTTGAAATGTTTCAACTTGTTGGAGATCGGACGTTTTGTAAAAGGAAGATCAAACTAAATTTGGGAGCATTCACATTTCACATTCGTAGAATAAAGAGATATGACTACGAAATCCTAGGCCACACAAATGCTTGAGTGTTTCGAAATCTAAAAATCTAGAGGCCTATATATCTATATTTCTGGAATAATTTTTTGCTGTCAGCGCTGGCGTGTCAAACACGTATAATATTAGCATTTTATCGTTGTAATGTTCATTGTTCAATTAAACCCGGATTTTTTTTTTAAGTAAACCCAAAAGCTATGAGTTACAATTTGTCGCAATACGATGTTTGGAAACACTGAAAGTGGGTCGGAATATTTTATCATTCACTCGCTTGCAGTGCTATTCGAAAAATGTGGCCCAATTTTTGCGAACTGACTTTATTTTAAAGTTGAAGTTTTTTCTTCTTAGGCATTTTCAAATGATTCATGAAATTATGTTTTTTTAGAGGTATACAAATTCCATATGAAATAAAACACTTGAAGCTTATGTTAATGTCTATGATATTAGCTTTATTTAATAGATAATTTTATGCCATAAGTGTTTAAATATGATGTCGGGCATATGCGCGCCAAGGCTGGCTCGAATGAAGGACGTCGATGACATTCAACGGAGGAACGAAGAAGTCAGATATTATGTTTCAATAGCGCTCTCCATTCACGGTAACATTCTGGCCGGCATCGTCCTTAAAGAAATATGGGCCGATGAGTCCACCAGTTCATAAACGACACCAAACAGTGAGTTTTAATGGATGTAAGGGCGTCTTGACGAAGGCTTCTGTGATTTCTCCACTCCAAATTCAATAATTTTGTTTGCCTGCATTTCCATTTTACCAAAAATGGGCCTCATCGGAGAATAATGTTGAAAATTAGGACCGAACCATAGTTTTTAAAATAAGTTTGCAGAATTTGCACGCTTTTTTTCTGGGGTTTATCTATTTATCGTAAAATGGCAAAACGTAGATACTAACCACAAATTATTTTTCAACTGTCAAATTGACAATCTGTAGAAACAGTGTTGCCAGTTCAAAAACCAAACCTCTATAAAAAACAACCTTTATTTTTCGAGTTTTTTTACTTGCAGTCAAGGGAGCTTAATTTTGTTAGACGAAAAAGGGATATCTACTTGGGCGTGCCACCAAAAAGTTTCAGCGGCCTGCACGCTCAAAATCATTTTCTTAAACCCGTAGATTGACTACTGCAGTGCCTTTTGCTTCTAAGAAGATTATTCTGCCTTTTTCATCTGAAAAGCACTCCCAAGCCATATACCTTCTGTTTTGTGTTGTATCAGTAAGAGGCTACTGTGGTCCTCTTCGCGCAAGAATTCTCTCTTCTCCATCATGCAGCTTAAACTTCGATTCGCCGGAAAAGATGACATTTTTCAATTAAGATGCTTCTGAGCCGAAAGTAGGTAGTCATTTTTGTCTGACTCCTATTGGAAAATCCGTTTTGAGTGCGCTAAGGTCGGATTTAACAAACGTTTTTCTCAATGAGCCGAAATTCTATTTCCATATTGCTCGAAACAGATCATTTTTTACATCCAACGAAGTCTTGAACCAATTCGAGCTCTTTGGAGCACCAAAAACGATATTGCACTCAGGTAGTTGTTGTTGGGCTCCCTGAAACTTTTATTTTTGTATAAAGACCCGGTGTCACGATTTTTGTTTAAATTCAACGTTCGTTGAGCTTTCAGAAATTTGAAGGATTGTCAGATTTAAACACGACAAAGACAAATTATGAGATTTGCACTCTGAACTGATTTGCTCATATTCAAAAAATACCTCGGCTTAGTCTTAAACTTCTATTTTTGAACGACATTTTGCAATTAAACATCAAAGCTCTCATAAATTTTCAGTTATACCATACCTACATGCCAAAATACATGCAGGAAGCATGATTAACCTCTAACGAATGCAAACAACCAAACTGTCTCATTAAAAACACTAACTTTTCTCTTCTGCAGCAAATTAACCATTGAAATTAAATGTCATTTTAATTAAAATTCATTGCAGTGATTGATATCAAGTCGTGTTGTAACGATAGTCTGGGTTTTTTCATTCCTTTCAACGGAAGAATTAAAATGTATCCAAATGAAAATTAAAGCAACAAATTATCACATGCCTCCGACGCACAAGGATAATTATTTTCCCATAATGGCAACCACACCATCATCAAATTTTTACGAATATTTATTTACAGCCTTCTTCACCACTACGTACTCACTCATGATACCGTGTGCCATTGTCATGGAAGGTGTAGAGTACATACCTGTCTGAAACAATCTGCAAACTTTGTACAAAACACTCTCTTTTACTATTCAGAAGAATGCTTTACATTTTTCTACGGTCTTTAGCCTAGCCTAACTTATGAACTTTTCTCGTACACACAACAAGTGAATAATAAAGACGTAATGCCTCCCTGCTTTGCTTGTTGGTTATTTATGCAAGGGGTGTCTTTCTTCATGGGAGAAAGAATATTTCGATTCTTGACGGGTAGCTCCTAGTCTGGCTATGGATACAACGGAAAGTATACAGAATCGTCCTTTTATTGTACGAAATTGTAGGTGTTTCTATTCTCACATGCAAAGTTGGCCCTTGTGGAAGTCAACTATATATAGTTTAAATTAGGAGCATTGTGGGATTTTTTTTATTTGGGTCACAGAGGCTCTTTGATATGTTTACTTCCATCTTTATTATTTTTATTTTGGAAAATACAATTTCACAACATAAACTGCATGTATCGTTTGTGATGAGGTTTTGAATATTCTCATGCTTTTTGTTTTGTTTTCTGGTTTTTTTGTTCATTAAAAGATATCAGGGTGCATTATTCTGTTTTTTGTGCACACGATGGCACTAACATTTGCATTGACTAAGCAACACTTCATTCATGATACGGGCTTGATGTATGGAAAGCTGTAAACTGTAATATTACGCATAACCACTTCTCTCCTCTCGTCCAGATCATGGACGAGGTATTGACCTAAAGTAGCCTTCCTTAAGTTGGCGAATGCGGGACATGTGCATAGGGATGACTTCCTACATGGTTTTAGATTTTGAAGATGAGTTCTTTTCTAGTTAATATATTTCTCTGAAATCTTGGGACATCTTTTAAAAAAACTGTTTTAAGAAAGAAAAATATAAATTGGATATTAATTGTTCCTGTTCCGTTACGCGGTCGCCCACACGGAGTACTTTGTACTCACATATTCAATTTTTCAGAAGATTTTTTTTCGGTTTGTGTTCATTATTAAATTAATTAACAAGAGTACACATGCATAAAAAATAGTAAACGCATATAGGTTATGTAATATAATAACATGATGTTTTATAAAAAAAACCAGCGGGTATCCGGCATGCGCTACTGCTCCTTACAAAAAGGAATACATGTTTTAGTGACAAATAGCGCCGGACTGATGATGGCCAAACAATCTCGGGCCAATACCCAAGATTGAATGAATTTTTGCTCAATCGGTTCGTTGGTTTAGGGGATTGCACGCTTTCGTAACTTCATTGCTCCGCTAAGGAAAGATGCTAGTTGTTTGGCAGGCGCCTATGTACTCGTAAGTTTACTTTTTGAATCAAACAGTGTTTGGCCGACTTGCGGGTTAAAAGGATTTCACCTTTTTCCCGCATGTTTTAGCCCGTGTTGATGGTACTTTGTCACAAATGTTCGCACACGTTGTATGTCAATGATCAGAAACTTTACCGCAAGTGCCAACAACAGCTGTACACATTTTTATTTCAATAGGCTTAAGGATGCGCAAATGCATAGGAGACAACCCCAAAAACATTAGCGCGCCACCGATTGCACGTTGATGGTATTGCAAACAATAGGTGCTCATCTCATGTTTTGAAATTGAACAACGTATGATGCCAAGCATGTTACATCCGAAATATTATAAATTGCCGGATTTTGTGGAATTATAGTAGCAAATTATTAACGGTTTTTAGTTGCAGTGTTGTCAATTTGCATAGAGGCAAGTTCTGTGACACTTAGCCAATGGAAATGGAGTGAAGAAATTGTTTTATCTTCTTTTTCCTTAATGGCGAGCTATGAACAGTATTAGTTAACTGCATCCCTTTCCCTACTGGTCCGCTTGTATGGATCACCGGGTGAACCTCAATAAATATTGAGAGGCCTCCCGATTTCGGATAACTATATTACTGTACTATATTACTGTTCCATTAAATGCTGGTAGTGTTGCATTTGTGTGAACCACGAGCTTTTTGGCCTGCTATTTCTTTTACGATTTCGGCACTTTCACGGTAGCGCGCCACGCTACTGCAGCAATTTCAAGATGTTGGTGGTTAAATCGCCTAAAAGTAATATCTCCCTTAGTCGCATTTTAAGACGAGCGCTGTTTTTGATGTCGCTACAGTGATATTCTTACCCCGTCTCTGCAAGGGAAAGAGATTATATTATTTATGTATAATAATAATTTTGATCTTAACACGTTCAATTCTCAATTCTTCGATGCTCAGATAAAAATAAACGAAACAAGCACATGCACTCTGTGTGGTAGGTGCAAGGTGAACATTTGTATAGCACCATAAGGTTAAATGTAAGACTATTATCCAGATCGAATCCCTGATACTTAACTGCATCGCAATTGGTATATATCAACACTTTTCGATCAATTCATAACTGGGGCCAATCAAACTCTGGTGTCGCTGCATTTATGCGCTCCAGAAGTTTTAAGGCATCCCTTTTCTTGCGATTTCGCCACGTGCATGCTCCTCCATCTACTTAAGTTTGATATTCAATTTAAGACACCGGTCATCTCCATTCGCGTCAACCCCCGTACTTCGTTGTTGCGGTTGCATTTTCAAAGCGATTATAGATCTATACGTCCAATTCCAACGCATACACACAGATAGTCTCATTTGAAAAGTTATGCTTGTGCACTTAAGTCCTTTCGTGGAACAACTATTTTTTTTGTTTTTCATTTTTAATACTTTTTGACACTTCAGTGAACAGATTGCTAAAGTTTCGATTTTGCCTGAAGTTATCTGTGTTTACTGAAGAAGTTTTGGTTTTCTTCACAGATTTTTTGCTGTTTCTTGTACTTTTCTATAAAATGGAATCCTATAAAGTGCTGGTCAGCCAAAGTATCAAGCTTTTCTGATTCTTGCAATTGTCTCACTTCTGAAAAAGATATCAAGAATTTCAACAAAACTTTCATGACATCCGACAGAAAGTTCTGAATATAATAAAAACCGATAAGAGAGAAATCTTTCCGTAAATTATAGATGTAGAGCACCACGCTACTGCGAAAGGATTATGTACAAATAATAAAATCATATCCCCTAACAAAGTGGCAAAGCTTATCTAATGTGATTGGATTTGTTTCGGCGTTTGCATTTTAGGAAATGAAGAAAAAGAACCTTGATACAGTTCAACTGAATTTGAATTTGTGTCGAATGAATTTGAATTTGTGTCTGCGTTTGGTTTTTCGTACAGCGCTTGCTGTGTGTAGAAATTTGCAACTTAATATATTATGAAAGTAAAATTTTGCACTTCATATTGAAATACTCAATTCAGCGCCTTATGTAATAAGCTGGAAAATGAACTGAAGGTGTGAATATTGCATTTGGAAGTTAAATGTTATTAAAACTATCTGTTGTTGTTATACCCTATTCTAAGGGTATATTAATTTTGACGCTTAGTTTGTAACATACCTTAATATTGCCCGAAGACCCCTAAAAGTTACTATATTTATGATCAGCATCGATAGTAATGTCGATCTAGCCATGTCCGTCCGTCTGTCCGTCCGTTCGTCCGTCGGCAAAAATTAGGCCTTTAAACTGGGCCTAGAGAGCTGAAATTTTAACCATATACTCTCTAGGGTCCCGAAATAATCAAGTTTACGAATTTTTGAAATCCGCCCACAGACACGCCCACAAACTCAAAAAAAAAAACAAAATTTTGAAAAAAATCGATTTTTGACCTAGAAAGCTGAAATTTTTTATATAATGATCTATGACTCCTAAAACTGCTCGGGATATAGAATTTTCAAAATCCGCCAAATGACACGCCGACACATATAAATAAAACAATTTTATTGAAAAACCAAAATTTGAGCTAGGGAGCTGAAATTTATAATATATACTCTCTAGTGGCCCTTTATGCTCATGTGTTAATTGTTTTAAATCCGCCTACTGACACGCCCACAATTAAATAAAACAATTTTATTGAAACGCCCAAGTTTGAGCTAGGGAGCCTTTCTTTCGATTAAATCCTTTAAATGTTATATATCAAAATATGTAGAGCGTTCTTAACAATTCAACAATACTTAGACTTTTGTCACGCCCACTTATGAGGGATAGGAATAAGAATATGGTATCCAACAGTTCGCCCAAGCGGACTGTAGCCCGTCCCTATGTTTTTTTCTTATGGTTAATGAAGTAAGTGATTGAAAATAATCGACTTTCAAAGTTTCGACAACGTATGTCAAAAAATAAGCATGTACTTCCAGTGTTAGGCCCATTGTGTCCATTGCGTTGACCCAACAAAAAACATAGGAAATCTTTTTGATTTTTAAACTTTTGAGTGTCTAAAAAAATTAAGTTTCGAAATTGTTTTGAGACATTCAAAATAATACGCTATGCTTTTTGCTTCTCTTCAAAGTTTTTGGTAAGTAAAAGAGTTAGTATTTTGGTGATTGAAGTTATGAAAATAAAATTTAAAATTTGTTTTAAAATGGTTATGGTATGGTAATTTCAAAAAATTAGTAAAATTGTATTTATTAAAAATAAAATGATAACCAGTGAAAAAAGTAAATGAATTGAACAAATATGATAAGTAGAATGAAAGTGTATTATATTTATTTTTTCATGTAGAAAGCCTTACGGTTGGAGACAATTTTGGATTGTTGGAAGATTTGACTCAAGACGATGATCAAATTGTTATAACCACTCCTGAAAATGCTTATATAACAGATGAAGAGAACGAATATACAAAACTACTGTCAATAAGGAAACTTATGTCCAATGGAAAAATTGTTATTCATGATGAAATGAGGATGAAGTTCTTCCAAGCACATCAGAAACTCCTTCCCAAGTGAGGCTCAGAAATTCCCAAATATGGCAATGTGGTGACAATGATCACCTTCCTATTCCTTCCTTGCTTCCTATGAATTCAACATTTTAAAATTCTGCCGGCAAGCAAAACCGTGGGTTGACACGACTGGAGATCACCAATTCAGCGGTGTGGTAAACAGACGAACATACGAAAATAGATTACAGTTGCATGCAAACATCGAAATCGTAAAAAATAGGCAGGCTAGAATCAAACAAATGCAATAACACCAGCATTTAATTGGGCTCAGTAAAGAACTGATGCAAAAAAGGGAAGGGTGCCGATGTTAGTTGAGGTCGAAATGGAAATCCCACAGGCAGACCAGTAGCGATGCCATAAACGATTTTTTAATATCTGATCTTAGTCTCACCATATAAAATAAAAGAATACAATAAAGAAAAAGAAAATGCTGCCGCTTATGCCAATGGTATAAAAACAAAATATATGTTAAATTCAAGTTCAACTGAATGTTAATTAAATTATAAAGATTGTCCTTCTAACTTCTTATTTTGCAACATAAAATAAATAAAAAAACATTAAAAAACATAGGGACGGGCTACAGTCCGCTTGGGAGAACTGTTGGATACCCTATTCTTATTCCTATCCCTCATAAGTGGGAGTGACAAAATCTAAGTATGGTTGAATTGTTAAGATCGCTCTACATATTTTGTTATACAACATTTAAAGGATTTTATCAAAAAAAAAAAAACGAAGCTTTTGAAAAAAACGCTACCTACCTCAAACTTTGGTTTTTCAATAAAATTATTTTATTTAATTGTGGGCGTGTCAGTAAGCGGATTTAAAAAAAATTTACACATGAGCATAAAGGGCTCCTAGAAAGTATATATTATAAATTTCAGCTCCCTAGATCAAACTTTGGATTTTCAAAAAAAGTTGTTTTGTATAAATTTTGGGCATGTCAGTAGTCGGATTTTGAAAATATTTACACATGAGCATAAAGGGCCACCTAGAGAGTATATATTATAAATTTCAACTCCCTAGCTCAAACATTGGATTTTCAAAAAAGTTTTTTTTTAATTGTGGGCGTGTCATTGGGCGGATTTTGAAAATTTTATCTCCCGAGCAGTTTAAGGAGTCATAGATCAGATATAAATTTCAACTTTCTAGCTCAAAATTCGATTTTTTCGAAAATTTTGTTTTTTTGAGTTTGTGGGCGTGTCTGTGGTCGGATTTCAAAAATTCGGGATCCTTAAGAACTTCGGGATTACACAAAACCAGAGACAACAGCAGTTGATCGGCTTCAGTAATTAAGTTATCCGAAAATGGGAGCCCTGCCGATGTGTATGAAGGTAAATCAAGCGAACCCCAAAGTTAATTAGGCAGACAGCAATAAAGTGGGATGGTTATGGCACCTTTAATTCTGTTAATGGCTCCACCATCAAAAAAAGAATATCCGAGGGTATAAAGGATATTTCAGACGTACCAATTTATTGCGACAGAAAATCGCAACTTTAAAAGCAATTTTTGTAAAATGATTCCTTCGCATTCTAAGTTCTTCCTACTCTTATTAAACTTCAAAGTACATAAGTGCTTTCATATAAATTCCATTCCATAACGTTCAGTATAAGAGTAATTCCATTATCGTTGACTCCGAGCCTCTATTTTAAAATCGAATCAAGCAGCATTGCTCTGCTCTTGCCGTTCTCATCCGAATATATGCATGTTACTTACACACTTTATATAACAAAGCTTCAAGTTCGGTTGCACTTCTTGGATAGAGCGTTGCTTAATATTGAGTGGGAGTGAAAAACTAACAATTTAATTATCCTTTGTATACCACTGGCAATTAAGAATGTTGTATACCAGAGTTCTGGTAATTGTCAATATCGTTTGTTTATGTTGCGGGGCGAAATTAGGTAGAACATTAATTCAATAAAACTGTAATCGATGACAATGGCATATAATGTTTGTGTTAACGGTCAACGAACCTTTTAGAAAACCAATAAAAAAAGGAGGAATTTTAAACTTAATGCTTTGGAATATAATTATCTATATAATATATGCTGTCGGAATAATGTAGTATCAAATGGAGGAATTAATTAATTTTTGTTTTTTCAGTCAATTCCAACTGAATTGTTTCATAGATTTCGCGAGAGATGGGACAGTGAAAGCACGAACTGTTATGTATTTTAACTACGCCCCCAAGTGGGTGGGCGCAGTAGCGCAAAGGTTAGTCTGTTGGACCGCTGATCTAAAGGTCTCAAGTTCAAATCCCGCAGGGTTCAAGTAGACCCTGTAAGTTGTTTTCGCTGACAAACATCCAAGAGTATCAATTAGCATGAGAACCTTCTCAGATTTTCCGTTCGGATTCAGCACACAATAGTGTTTGTAATTCACACAAGCAAATAGTTTTAAAAACGAGGTTTAAGTCCCTGTGTGGACCGTTAATGACTTATATTTATTTATTTTACATCCAAGTGAGTCAGTGTTTTCTTATATAAAAATACACTTGCCAAAATGGCCGACACTACGACCTGAAAGATTAATTGCATCTAAGGGGTTTACTACTCCAAAACACGTCCCGCTTGCATTATAAAGGTCAACACATAATTGATAGTAGAGTTTTTTTAGCTCTCTATGAAAGATACGTCTTCCTAACCAATATAGTTCCAGGCATTAACAGAAAATGCGTTCGGAGGATTCATCCCCCTCCAGACAAAATCTTTATGATGCCACTGAGCACAGGTTCATTTTATGAAGATTATACCTCAAGCTGCAATGGCCTGATAGGAAGCTCACTAGCTTGCTAATAATTGTCTTATCTTGAATAAGAATTTCATTATAGGAGTGAAGCCGGATAAGCTTTTAGATTGCCTAAGATGAAGTTCGTGTTAATCATTTGACTCCGCAAAAAGGTTATAGCCCAAAGAACGCAGATTCGGAGCCAGCCTTATCTAGGTCATCCGCTGATTGGTTGCTTGCATTACTCCGGTGGTCAGGCACCTATTCAAGCATTACCTTGTTGTGTCTGGCTAGGAACTACAATGCGCGGCACTTGACTGTCACAGAGTCCTTTGAATTGGACGACAGTGCTTGGAGTTCAGCTTGACTATTCGAGATTAAATATATTTTGGCGCCCTTAAAGCTCTTTTTAATGTTAATTCTGAAGTAGATCTTAATAGCATAGACTTCGGCCTGAACAACACTGGGACACATTCCAATAAGTACTGAGATTTTGTTGTTGGTTGCATAGATACCAGTTCCAAGCCCAGTTTCCATTTCTGATCCGTCGGTGAATTAGACCGGACTTCTAGGAACCACTGCAGGAACACTTATTAGGATTTGAGTGAAGTGTCCAATAAGGTCACCGGTTTAAACTTGTATTCAAGTGCAGCTTAGTAGCGGTCTTTCGTATGAAGATTTGTAAGGGGCAGAGCCCAGCTATAGGTTTTGGTTGTGAAAATGGCAGATGCAATCCGCACCCGTTATACCAAGACAGACAATTCGCTGCATGTTCTAGAGATAAGCTGCCTTTGTGAGCTCAAGAATTTTCGGCCATCAGACGATGGCCGCGATGTGATAATGGGTCTTACCATCATGATATACAAGCAGTGTATTGGCTCAGTGGTTAGTGCGGTGCACTACTCAACGAGAGGTTCGGGATTCAAATTTAACCCAGGAACATCTTCGATCCCTTCCATTCTTGCCAAAAATATAGCTCTGCAAACGCAAACATTTCGAGAAACAAATAAATACAAACAGTAATAAAAATACAGTTTAAGCTGAGTGCCATAATACTAAAAATTATAAGAACGCTTATATTTCTGCGGTTTAGGCTCAAATTGACGTTGTGAAAAGTGAAAAATTAAAATAATGTTAAAATATTATCAAAACAAGTGTAGGGAAATAACTTCACATTATGCAATAACTTCACCTAGAGTGGGCAATCATTTCACTTTTAAGTGGAAAATAACTTCTCTTCACATTTTAAGATAATTTATGATTAGTATTGATGGGTGCTTCATTCTTGCGCTGTTAATGTAAACAAAGTACCGTCATTTGTAATGTTCTTCAATATTGTTTTGGTATTTGACCAGGTTATTAGTTTAAGCAGGTCTGAAAACTCTTGGATCGCACAAATGCAGAAACACCTGCATTTGATTGGCTTCAGTAATAAGGTGATCCGAAACCAGGAAAAAAACTCAAAATTGAAAATCAAATTGCTGGAATTTTCCATTATGAACACACGATATAACCACCAAACCAAACCAAACCCTAGCCAAACTAATGAATGAAAAGCGCACACAGTTACTTCATCTAACAATCAATGGTCATTGCTTTTGAATATAAATCGAAAAATTCTGAAATAACTTAACTTAAAAAAGTTATATTATTGCGTACTCGAGGTGAAGTTTTTGCCCGTGTGAAGTTTTTACCTGTGAAGTTATTTCCCTATATCTACCATCAAAACAAATCAAATCGATTACAAGTATAACCATGTCCTGTTCTAATTTATAGACCTGTTGCTTTTGGCTTAGCTAAGTAGGTACTATTTAATACTTCCCAGGGGTAGTTGAACGCGTTCGTTCTATTGAAAGTTAATTCTCTCCGCAATCTCAGTGGCCACATAAAAAATGGGAGGAAATACATACACTTAGCTTCAACACAAACATTTTCTAAGCCACGTTGTCCATTTTTTCAAAACCTTGTGCCGTAATATATCATTTGACGATGTTAACTATTTGCTTATGATGTTGATAAAATAAATCGGAAAGAATAATTCAAAAAGTACCGATATTTTTTCCTTGGTTCTCTTGCAAAGCATTCAATATGGAAAACTGCAGTTTTATTTTGCGTCAACTGAATAGACACAAATATTGAAAATTCAAATAAAAGTTATTGGGATTAAATGAAACAAGTTTTTCTTAAAATAGTTTTTTATTGGTTAATTTAAGTAGTGGGTACTGCCGCCTTTATTCCTAATAGTTTCGTAAATTCGATCCGGCATGGAATAATAAATAGGCTTTATGTAGTCCAGCGAAATTTCCCTCCGGTCCTGGCTGCAATAAGGGATTCCCTGTCCTCAAACTGACGGCCAGACTCATAAACTTTTCGTACTAACCATCAATAAACGTTTGCTATAAGTTTCAGGTCAGGTGAGTACGGTGGCCATTGAAGCAATTCCCCATTCTGCTCCTCTATCCAGTTTGTTACAATGCACGCGGTGTGGATGGGGGCGTTGTCCTGCTGAAAAGTCCAGTTTATGGGTGCAGAAATGACTAAAAATGTAGGGAAATTTCTTTCCGAATTTCCTTTACAACTTAATGCAGTCATTTTTGAGGTTTGGAACTGAAGTTCAACAGTGCCATAGTAGCTAACTGCTCCCCATACCATAACACCACCTTCTCGACTATGATGCCGCACTAAAAATCGTTCTTCTTTTCTTACATCGTGGAAGTAATAATTAAATCCATCAGGGCCATCAAAATTAAACTTCTTCTCATCCGAAAAAACTACGTGATGCCATTTTTTCCAACTCATATGGAGTCTAGAGAATTCTAAGCGCATACACTTCCGTGTCTCGTTAAGTGGTGGTTTCTTTTGAAATTTCATCCGTTTTAGATGTTTGGCACTATTAGTAATCCTTCACACTGTTAAAACGCTTGCAGTAACACCGGTTTTCTGCTTTATTTTTGCCGCAGAGTCGCAGGAGTTGGGAGCACATCTTAAAATTGCTCTTCGATCAACTGCTGTTGTTGCCGTTTTTGACCTCCTGTCATGTTTTTTCCGTACGAATCTTTGCTTCTTAAAATATAAGAATAGACCACACTAAAACTTCGTCCAATTTTGTCAGCTATAGGACGCCCGGTTAGTCCTTGTTATTTTAGTAAATCGATTTTAGCTCTTTCAACACTATTTAGAGATTTTGATCTACCGATTTTTCTTTGAAATACAATCGATCAAATGAAATTCACTTAAAGCACTTCAACTGTTGATCTAATGACCCACAGAATACTCATAAGCAGTGAAAATAATGACCTTGTGTCTATTCAGTTGACGCAAAATAAAACTGTATTTTTCTATATTGAATGCTTTGCAAGAGAGGCAGAAAAAAATAGCGGTACTTTTTGAGTTATTCTTTCTGATTTATTTTCTCAACATCATAAGACATAAGCAAACAGTTAGCATCATCAAATGATATAGCATCATCAATTGATAGGTTTTGAAAAAGTGGACAACGAATGTTAACAAATTTGTGTGCTTATTCTGTTGAAGCGAAGGTATGTTAGTGACCACCGAATCACTTTCTAAATTGCAAAAACAACTTCACATAATACAATTTAATTGTAGTCGGTCAAAAATTTACAATCAAAAATTCACAATCGGGATTGAATCCGGATGGGATTTGTTTCCATTTCAACAATGTAGATTAGATTACTGAATGGGAAGACTTCTCCAGCAAAATTAACTGGTTAGGTTATGTTAGGTTTTAGTGGCGGCCGGCAGAAGCCGACACACCTAGACCAATAAAAGGGTCCATTGTGATACCACACGGATCTATGCTCTTGCTACTCGTTGAACCAGTTGGAGCTTTGATAAACCTTGAAAGACTTTTAATGTCGGTGTTTATGAGATCGTTGAAATCGTTGTAAAAGAAAGATCCCAAATGGAGTTTTCTTCTTGAAGAGAGAGCAGGGCAAGGGCATGTGCAGAGAAGGTGGAGTCTCCTCCTCCTCTTCGCCCAAGCAGCTTCTTCAGAAGTCATTTGTTTAGACGCCATATATGTTGCATACTGGACTATTAGACAGTGTCCGGTGATTACATCAATTGTAGCTCCAATGTGCAGTCTGTTCAGAGAGATCAAACACTTAGAGCGTTTCAGATCCAGCTATGGCCAAATCTGTTTTGTCGCTAAACAAGTGTTGCCACTTGTCTATCTAAGGTTAGTTCTCTCGATAGCCTCCCTAATAAGCATTAGTTTGCATGTAGCAATTGGAATGTCTAAGGGACCTTTATCAGGTAGAAGGGGCAATTTGGTTCCTTTTTCGGCGAGTTTATCAGCCCTACAGTTCCCCGGCACCCAGCACTGGTGAATGTTGAACTGCCCCGCCATTTATGCTGGTGATGATCGATAGTCTAAGAGTCCAGAGGTTTTTGCGCAGCTTGACTATCTGAGAGAATTCGGTAGTCCATATCGGATATCACGGTCCTCTTCAGCCAGGATAGGATTTCTTTAATCGCCATGATTTCCGCATGGAACACGCTGCAAAGATTCGGGAGACGAAAAGAGAGGCTGAGGTTCAACCTGCCAAAGAACACACCTCCACCAAACCCCTCGTCGATTTTGGATCCATCGGTGTATGTGGAACGATTTATCTTGGACAGGTGGGCCTTCCTCCCAGAATGTTCTTGTGGGGATGTTGACTTTGAAGTTTTTGTCAAAAGGGAGCTGAGGGGTGGTGTAGTCTATGTTGCTAAGGAGGATTTTAATTTCTTTTAGAATAGAGGTGAGGCCGATTTCATTCTCGGACCACTGGAACGTTGTTTTAAGGCGGACAGCCACAATAGTAGCCGCTTCTACTGAAGATTTCAAGGAATGTGAGGTGAAACAAAATTTTCATTGCAGCAGAGGGAGAAGTGCGCAGTGAAGCACTCATACAGTTGCTTAGCTTATCGCGATTTATCGCTTTGTCTGAGGCAGTCCACCAAACAACCAGCTCGTACATAAGTATCGGTCTTATTACCGAAATGTACAGCCAGTTGGTAATGCGGGATTGAAGGCCCCATTTATTACCGATGGCTTTTTTGCAAGAGAAAAGTGCTACCGTAGCTTAAGGAACTCTTTCGTGTATGTTAGGTTTCCAGCTAAACTTTTTATCCACAATGAGACCCAAGTTTTGAGCTCCATCAGAGAAGACTAAGCTTATGCCCCTGATTGAAGAGGGTCAATGTGTGAAATTTTATATTTCCTATTGAATAGACTAAGTTCGGTTTTGAGTGGGTTAACATCTAACCCTGCTGCGAGCGTTTTGGAGAAGCTCTTTCAGGGTGTTAAGGTGCTTCCCTGAGGCGACAATTGCAACGTCGTCCGGATAGGCAGTCACCCTGCAGTCTTCCATTTCCAGGCACATCAGCAGCTAGTTCACCACTAAGTTCCAGAGAAGGGGAAAAGGACTTCGCCTTGCGGGGTTCCTCTACTGACAGATCTTCTGGCAAATGTCACACCCAGTTTTGAGCTTATAATCCGGCTTGTGAGTAGTAGATGAATTAGCTCACCAAGTGAGTCATCTACTTTCAGAGCTGACAGTGCATTTGCGATCGCGGATGTATTGAGGTTGTTAAGAGCGCCTTCAATGTCCAGGACTGCAACCATAGTGTATTCTTTATGGTGAAGGGCATATTTGATTGAACTTAATAATGTATGTAAGGCTGTTTCAGGGGGTACAGAGAATTCACACTTCATTGAACTTTTAAGTATTACTCTGTTGTACTTGTTAAATTAACTGGTGGTTCGCCGAAAAAAAAATTGTTAACGAATTTCAATTTTTTAATGTCCCATCAAACTACAACAATTTACATAAAAACGCTCCCTAGTAACTGCGTTGCCGTCTGGCCTATTCATAAAGCTAAAGTACTTAATTAAAGACAGATGCACAATACTAGCCCAATCTATCTCGCCTAATGAAAACAAAAAATCGCTTATTAAAAATAGATCGATCGAGTTGTAGTCAAGTTTTGAACGAATAAACGCCTTGTAAATTTTAGTGAGATCAGACCGGGAGAAATATGAGAGACCGACAGTGTTCCGAATAACATAACCCCAAAAATCCGAAATACCGAAAATGCAAAGTCCCGAAAGTGAATGGGTGAAATCCCTTTAACCCGCAAAGCGGGCCACCCAAATTTGATTTGATTTCGGGATATCATTTTCGGATCATGTATTTTTGGGTTATGGTTTTCGGGATTCTGACCCCAAACCGTGAAATATTGTTTGCATCGCTAAGTATTTCGCAGCCGTCTTGGCGACATCGAATATGTGGTCATTACAACGGAGGTTGTCATGAGCACACATACCGAGAACGGACAGTCTTTCAGTTTCAGCGATATAACTGCCATTAAGGGATTAAGGGATAATGCCAGGTTGCTTAAGTTCCTTTGATGACAGAAGACATCATTGCAATCTCAATGCATTAAATGTTACCCTATTGGCTGTAGCATGAAGTAGGATACTGTGAAGATTTAACTTAAAATAAAAACGAAGTCGTTGAATATGCAACACGACGTTCTGTCTTTTTTAATAACTTAAGCCAATCCCAATACATTATCTAGTCCAAGGCGAGGGCAATAACATCAGCGGATATATCACTCAGAATTTATTGGATGACATATATCAACACTCCGACCAGTTACAAATGGGGTTAAATAAATTGCATTCGCAATTAAAATTTAACTGCAGCCAATTTATACCATAAATTGCATGTACGGGAATGCCATCAATAACATCAGACCAGCAGTTAGATGAAAACATATTTATATGTCATATTTCCCAGCACAAGCAAGTTAGTTCTATGGTTACTATGGCAAGATGTCATTGTCAGGATACGAGTATGTATGGAATTTAACTGCTACCCTTGGACATTAATCCTCAGATCCTTAAAATAGGGCAATATTTTGATCCATCTGTTAGAAGCGAAAATCGACACTTACTTGTGCGCAGCAGTGGAAACAATTCAACATCAACACCAAGTCAAAGCACACCGGCACAACTACCCCAGGTTGATTAAAACCACTTTCATACGAAGGAATTAGCGAAACACAAAAACTAGGTGTTGTTTTCATCGCAGCGCTCTAGCGCACTGCTTCCGGTATCAAGTGGTCTTGCAAGTGGTTTCCGCAATTTGTCGGATATCGTAATGCGATAAATAACAAGACTCTCCTTTTGTTAACTTAATGCGGAGCAAAAGTGCAAACACGCCCTTGCTGTGGAAGTCCTTGTTAAGGATGTGGTAGATGCTTGTGTCTGTCGGAATTGATTTGTTTGGATCATCGTTCGTAGCATCTAAGTTGTATCGCTTATTTTTGAAGTCAAGTTGCTGTAAACATTACTTGAGACTGATACTCAAAGTATGTGTTCTGAATAGCTCACTCCATAACTTGCTTCCAGGTTAATGCTGATTGAAAACTTCCTCCAACCAACATTTCTCATTTTAGGTGCTCCGCAGAATAAAATCATCTTGTACTTTTAACAAAACAGAGCCTCCGTGAATTTGGCTTCCTAAGACCTAAGACCCTAAACTGAATCATTAATCACAATGTTGTCTTTTTTCCTTTTGTATACCCTATTCTAAGGGTATATTAATTTTGACGCATAGTTTGTAACATACCTTAATATTGCCCGTAGACCCCTAAAAGTTACTTTATTTATGATCAGCATCGATAGTAATGTCGATCTAGCCATGTCCGTCCGTCCGTCCGTCGGCAAAAATTAGGCCTTTAAACTGGGCCTAGAGAGCTAAAATTTTAACCATGTACTCTCTAGGGTCCCGAAATAATCAAGTTTACGAATTTTTGAAATCCGCCCAGAGAAACGCCCACAAACTCAAAAAAAAAACAAAATTTTGGAAAAAATCGAATTTTGAGCTAGAAAGCTGAAATTTTTTATATATGATCTATGACTTTTAAAACTGCTCGGGATATAAAATTTTCAAAATCCGCCCACTGAAACTTTGAGCTTTATAATATATACTCTCTAGGGGTCCTTTAAGCTCATGTGTAAATATTTTCAAAATCCGCCCACAATTTTTTTTTTTTTTTTTTGGAAAATTCAAAGTTTAAGCTAGGGAGCTGAAATTTATAATATATACTCTCTAGGGCGCCCTTTATGCTCATGTGTTAATATTTTCAAAATCCGCCTACTGACACGCCCACAATTTTTTTTTTTTTTTTTTTTAAATTCAAAGTTTGAGCTAGGGAGCTGAAATTTATAATATATACTCTCTAGAAGCCCTTTATGCTAATTTTTTTAAAATCCGCCTACAATTAAATAAAACATTTTATTGAAAAACCAAAGTTTGAGCTAGAGAGCATTTTTTTACAAAAGCTTCCTTTTTTTTGACAAAATCCTTTAAATTATACCCTAATTATAATTATAATTATAATTATATGTAGAGCGTTCTTAACAATTCAACCATACTAAGACTTTTGTCACACCCACTTATGAGGGATAGGAATAAGAATAGGGTATCCAACAGTTCGCCCAAGCGGACTGTAGCCCGTCCCTATGTTTTTATTTCATGTTGTCCTCATTTGTATGTTAATTACACGTTGTATATCTGCCTTAGGAAACAATGTAAAAGAATGCCATGCAACGCCAAAGCAAACGAGGGAAGAATAAAATGAAAAACAGTAATGAGAATGTGGTTATTAATCAACACGAAAATTAAAGAGGAATGCCGCAAAAAATAAAATAAAACTCGTAGTAAAATTTCAAGAACTTGAAGCAATAAAGTTGTCTCAGTGCAATCTTTTGTTTAGCTGGAGCTGTTTCGTTCAATGAAAACTAATTTTACGTTGAGTCAGATTGTTAAATAACTGTTTTAAGATTAAAGATCACACGCACTCGTTGCCTTACGCAACAAGTGGCCAAAAACCCAATTGCTTTCTGAGCGCCTGGCAGTCGTCGACATGCAAACGCGCCGCCATGAGAAGGCTGAAGCCTTACAGCGTCAATCACCTCCCGGAAGCACCACCACAAGTTGGCGAGCCCAGCCTCTCTCAGAAATGCGCTAGCTAACTTATTCTAACTTATAAGCTAAGAGGATGTTACCTAGAGTAACACACCGTCCTGGGAGGGCGTGTTGACCGCTCCCCCCTCAATAAGCCACCAAAATTCGGAGAATTGTTTTTACGTATCGAAAGACGCGATGACGCATTCATTCATTGATGGTCGGTGCATGCTAAGTAAACAAAAGTATTGTTTATGTTAATGCATGCATCGTAGTGTCGTCATCGACGTAAAGTGTATTGATATCTTAGCAACCAAACGTTTACCTCATTTTAACATTTACAAGGGCATATTAATGCCTCATACAAGGCCAACCAAATCGATGACCTCGTGTTTGAATTGCGTGTTGAAAGAAAAACTGAAGGAAAAAGGAATGTCATTCAACAAATTAAGTCGTTAGTCTGTAGTCATTAATTTGTCTTGAAAATGTAAAATTGTTCACACCAAAAATAGCAACAGAAAAAGAGAGGTACTTTTTCCTTTGTCAAAGCCGCCAAGTCATCAATGAAAAGTAATAATACTGAGGATTAAGTATGGAGAGGCTCCCTGAATAAAATATTATAATTTTTCTGTAGTATATACCTCAAATCCTGTGTGCCAAATTTCATAATTCTGAACACATAATTGTGAGTATTTTGGGGGTTAAATACAGAGCGGTTCAATTGAATAGTTGCACATGAGTTATGTTTTAGAACTTAATTTTTTGTTGTATTATTTGCACCAATGGGGAAAAAAGCATTCAGCAGAAAGGTACATTAATACTGAAAACATAGGGACGGACAATTTTATTGAAAAACCAAAGTTTGAGCTATTGAGGGTTTTTTTTTACAAAAGCTTCGTTTTTTTTTGATAAAATCCTTTAAATGTTATATAACAAAATATGTAGAGCGTTCTTAACAATTCAACCATACTTAGACTTTTGTCACGCCCACTTATGAGGGATAGGAATAAGAATAGGGTATCCAACAGTTCGCCCAAGCGGACTGTAGCCCGTTCCTATGTTTTTTATTCATATACCTAACGGTTTTTTTTTTTGAATTTTTGAAAATTTCACTTTTCTCAAAAACGATTTTGATGAATTTTGCTGGGTTGAGTGTCCGAACATGACTTTCTCAGTTTTTTAAAGACTCGAATAACGTCACTGTAGGAAACGAACAATATCTCAAAAACGGGTGATGTTATTTCAAAGAAATTCGGTATATTGCCTGACAAAAACATTTATCATTGATTCAAAGTATTGGTATAAACTGGTACAAAACTCAAACGGGGTGTTTGCGTCTGATACTCGGGATTGAAAATAGAGTATCAATTTCATCCCGCGAATTTCGTAGTTCTAGAATTAAAGAATTTTGAAACTAGGCAACAAAATCGGGCGATAAGTCGTACACCGATGTTTCAGAAAAATACGTTTTATTTTTATTTTTTGCCTTAAAAGCAAGGTAACAACAACAGTACACGTTCGTCGGTTGGCTCTCAAAGATCGTCCGGCTTTCCGGTTATTGATCAATTTTTAATGAGGCTGCAGCTATATTCTTAGCCCATTCCCGTAGGTTAAAATAAAATTTAGTTTTATAAATAACTAGTGTAAATAAATAAATAAAATAAAAAAAACAAATAAAACAGAACTATCCGAGCACGCTCGATTCAGAACATGCTCTACTCTGATCTGATGAAATAGAAAAATGACTATTAAATACACAAGGGGCCTGTAACACAACACAAGGCTTGAAGTGAAGTTTTATTCAGTCCCTTAGCTATGTAAATGTTATAATAAACACTCAAGCTAAAGCTAGATACGAATACGCGTATTTACTTAGCATGCCTATCGGTACATTAGTACCTACTGATAGCATTCTTGTAAGCCCACGAGTAAACCTGTTTTGTAATTAACAAATACACTTAGTCACAGGTACAGCTAATTTTAAAAGTTGAGGTTCTGGCAATTGCAAAATGTT
This sequence comes from Portevinia maculata, assembly GCA_949715645.1. Lineage (NCBI taxonomy): Eukaryota > Metazoa > Arthropoda > Insecta > Diptera > Syrphidae > Portevinia > Portevinia maculata. The sequence continues at coordinate 34,682,101 of OX454526.1, read as the reverse complement.
GAAACATTCAAAGGACAAAGTTTTTCTAAGGTTAAAATGTAAAAGTGCTTAATGCAATAACACCGGGAATTATTCCAACAATAAAACTTTATAAATAAGAAACTTTTCTGTTGATATGTCACTTAATAGAGGGACTGTATCTGTGTTTGTTCCTTTAGAAGCGTCAAGTATTTACGTTGAAATAGCGTCCCTAGATGCTCCGAGATACGAGTTAGTTTTACAGTTGATATCCAGATTGTAGACATTAGGAGATATGTATGTATGGTGTCTTGGAGGAAATTCCAAAGTTTACTATGTGTACGAAAAACGAAGTTTTTGCCACGAAGTGTTGGCGGTTGTTTATCTACTGGATGGCGGGTAAATATTTTCTGGACTGAACAATTTTAAAGGTCTTATACATGGTGGGGAAAGTCCAAAATCGATTTCTTTAGGCAGTGAGCCTTACTAATAATCAGCTACACATGTCGAATTTCAGTAGGTGACTGATTTAAGACTTAGTACCGGGCTTTAACAGGATGCTACCAATAAACGATTTTTCCTTTTTAATAGCTAACCCTCACACTTTCTTTCGAATCTATTACAATATTCCCATTTCCATTGTTGTTATCTTACGGAGTCAAACTCACAACCGGGAGAGCGATGATTTATTTTTCAAACTTATTGCTCTTTAACTCCGCAGATCAGTATTGCCGTATTTATGTCTATTTCTTACAGCAAGTATGTTAATACTTAATACTACTTACTTGGTTAACGGGCTCCTGACCCATAAAGAGTCTCTGCCTGAGACAACGCAGCCATCTATCCTCTGCGATCCCGGCTCGCTGCTTCCAGTTATCCAGACCAAGCGGTCTGGCATCCGCGATTCTCATCTCCAAACGGAATACCTATTCCAGATATTTATATGAATGAAAGAGTGATTCCCAAGTGCGAAAAGTTAAAATATCTGAATATCTGGGATCTATGAGTAATAGCAAAGCAAGCTTTGATGCTGACAATAAACATCGCGTAAGCGTAGGGTGGATGAAGTGGCGGCAAAACTCAACCATCGTCTGTGACCAGAAATTGTCCCCTTAGCTGAAAGCAGGGCTCTACACCGCAATTGTGCGCCCGGCGCTCACATACGGCTCACAAAGTTGGACGGGGTGCAAAAGTATAAGGGCAAGTTGAGATGAAGATGTTTCAGAGCAGGAATACCACAAATAGATGGAATAAAAAGTTCCAAGTTCCGAGGAAGACTTCGTGTCAAAGAACATATCTCGCAGAAAATAGAGCGCGGCCGGAGAGATCCTTCGAATCCTGCAAAAAACGTTATATCAATCAACGTTCCCATAGGAACGCGAAAGAGAGGCAGGCCTAAAAACTCCTGGATCACACAAATGCAGCAACACCAGGGAGGCCAGCCGTTATTTTCTGAGGACGAACCGGCGAATCCCACAGGCGTACCAGAAGGGAAACAGTTAATGTGAGGGTTATGATCCATTTAATCCCGATCGTATCCTCACCTTCATTGAGAGAAAAGTAGAAGAAGAAAATCTCCATAAGAGCCGCTAAGGTATGTGGCTTGCTTTCATAGACGCATGATTTCAATCAACGCATAACAAAGAAGCCTAAGCTGGTTATTTTCAACGACCTTGAGGGTAAATCAATTTAAATCGCTTAAAATAGATGTTAAGCGGCTGGAAAGCGCTTGCTGCAAAATGTCTACTGTCGCTCGTACTGTGTGTTGAAATGAAATGTCCTGCAAACATAATTCGAGAATTAACAGATGCAAGCAATCATTGATCTTAGCTCTGTAGCGTGCACAAGTAGCACTGGCAGTGTTGTCGACGCTGTCCTCAATTAAATGGCCAATGAGCTTTCCTCCGTTAACGCGGGCCGCATTCGCAGTAACTTGGCTCGATATTAGAGTGTCCTTGAAGCAATCATTTTGCTTTCACGCATTCGATGGAAAATCTTTTTCATCCTCGTTGACATAGTTTTTCCACGTTACTTAATATTTTAGCGAACCGTTACATTGACGAGGATATGATCAGGATTAAAAGAATCATAGCAATGGCGACGAGTGAATACAAATTCTAGGCATTAATTTCAAAGAAACATTTTATTTTCTTATGTATTATATACTATATATTGCTCTGACTGTGGGATTTTGAAAAGCAGTTCTTAATCACGAACACTGAACCCTATACAACACAGTCTCTCATTGGATTTTTATATTGCGGGTTAATGGAACCCGCATTATATATAGGTATTATTATCATTTTATTTCATTTCCGTTCTGATAGGGTCATGCATTATTGCCCACCTTTTACATATGTTCTATGCATTGAGTTTCGTAATTCGTAACTTGTTTGTGTGAGCGCAGAAGTTAAGTGGTCGGAGTAAACTACTTGCCCCACCAGGAACTGGTGCATTTGAAAATCATCCGAAAACATTATTATAATCCGTCTTAAAATGTTTTTGTAATCCGCGCTAAATTTCCACTCGCACCAAAAATATAGATTCGGAAAGCTTTGCCCTAGAAGCTGTGTGGGCTGTTTGTGCCCACTATGCATGTATATTATGCATATCCCATTATATTCTTGAAATGCCTTCTGTTTTGATTTTGTATATAGGAAACGTAGAGGAAATTTATATTTTAAGTAAATAAATGTACGTTCGCACCCACATACATCTCAAAACATTCAAAAAACATATGGTGGATCTTAACATTTTTAAATATGTTGTTAATCACGCTTTTAATTTTTGGACAAATTACAAAAACTTACCCAGTAATGCGAAATTAACAAAACAGACCAACACCAAGGATCCTAATGATCGGCTGTGGCAAACCGTGAAACAGCGCTGCAACTCCAGCCACCCTTCATATGGTAGCAATTAAAAGTAGTTGCTGATCATTCAAAGAAAATTGACGGAAGCTTGGCAGCCTTATTCAAAGTGTATTATTACGAAACGACCACTTGAATGTTCAATTTTATTTATTTATCATCCAATTGTAGTCTTTTTTGATTTCAGACATTTCTTTGTGCGACATTCTCTTGTTGTCCATCATTACCATGGTAAAACAAGTTGTAAAGAGCTGTTGTACATTCTGCTGTTATGGAGAGAAGTAAAGGTGTTTTTCGTGCTTTGGCAATGCCGGTGAAATCTCCCATGTAAATCCAAAGGATCTGAGACCTTCTAAAAACGTTAGACTGACTGAAAGATATCTATCTACGTACAAACATAATACAAGACTCCTTTCTATGGCTCAACATATTGCAAATTGCAATTAAAATTTGTTGAAAGAACTTTACGTACATTAGTATGTTCAATCGAATATTCAATTCACCATTAAGAATACACTATGGTTGCTTTCCTGGACATTGAATGCGCTTTTTACAACGTCGACACATCTGCGATCGCAAATGCACTGTCAACTCTGAATGTAAATGACTCACTTGGTGAGTTAATATTGATCTACTGCTCACAAACCGGATTATTATCTAAAAACTGGGTGTGTTATCTGCCGGAAGATAAGTCAGCGGAGGTACCCCCGAAAGGCGGAGTCCTCCCTCCTTTCCCTGGAACTTAGTGGTGAACGAGCTGCTTATGTGCCTGACTGGAAGGGAAAGGCTGCAGAGTGACTGCAGAGTGGTTGCCTATGTGGACGACGTTTGAATTGGCGTCTCGGGAAAGTACCTAAACATTCTGAAAGAAAATCTCCCAAACGCTATGGGCAGATCGTTGTCGGTTAAGTGTCAACTCATAAAAAAAACTGAACTTCTTCTCTCCACCAGGAAATACAAAAATCCACACATTGACCCTACCTCAATCAAGAATGCAGGCATAGTATTTTCTGATAAAGCTAAATACTTGGGTCTCATTTTGGATAAAAAGCTAATCTGGAAACCTAACATACAAGAAAGGATTCGGAAAGCTACGGTGGCACTCTTTTCTTGCAAAAAATCCATTGGTAATAAATAGGGTCTTCAACCCCGCATTACCACTGGCTATACATCTCGGTAATATGACCGATATTTACGTACGGTGTAGCTGTCTGGTAGACTGTGTTAGACAAAGCTATAAATAGCGACAAGCTTAGCACAGTCCAATGATCAGCGTTTCTTTGCATGAGTGGAGCACTACGTTACTACATCCTCCGCTGCAATGGACATTTTGTTTCTCCTGACACCCGTTGACATCTTTGGTAAGCAAACCGCTATTGTGGCTGTCCGCCGTGTTCAAATCTGGATCTGAAACTTGTTTGATCTTGCTGAACATACTGCACGTTGGTGCTATAATTGGTATCATCACCGGCCACTATATTATATGCATGCATGCAACAAGGCTTTTCGTCAACACGAATGACTTCTGCAGAAGCTGCTTGAACGAGGAGGAGGAGGAGACTATTCTCCACAATCTTTGCACCTGCCCTGCTCTCACAAAAAAAGGCAAAAACCTTCATCTGGGTGCTTGCTCCTATAATGATCTTAACGATGTTATAAACATTCACATTAAAAGTCTTTCAAGGTTTATTAAAAATTCAGATAGATCCACGTGGTATCACAATGGAACTTTTATTGGTCTAAGCTTGTCAGCCTCGGCCGAATGCCATTTCAACCTTACTTAACCTGCCATGGTGCAACCGGGCAAGAGAATAGTAGCTACTAAGTGTTGATTTGTTTTTAGTTTGCGGATGAAATGAAAAATGGGTTATTAATATGGAGTACAAACTATTTATGGTGTTTTTTTTATAGCTTTAATAAATGTTACCTTATTTACACCGGACAGCAACGATATGAGGCCTTCTGAGATGGTTTCCTTAAATGTGCCTCTGGTCAGGATAGCGATATCATCGGCTGTTATACATTTTATCTGTGGGTGTCGTCGGTGTAGAGGTTAGTGTGTTGGCTTGTGACTCGTAACCATGGGGAACCGTTACATACGCCACCCATTAATGGAGAGCAATGAAAGTTTCTCCAACCTCTACACAAAAAATAGGATTTCTACTGTATTGTATTGCCTTCTCCCGTGATTGAAATGTATCCAGATATCTTGGCTTGAGAGCAATCACAACTTGTATACCCGCAACAAGTACAAATACAAAAATTACAAGTAAATTTTAACTTTTTCCTTTAAAATAATATAAATTTTTACCGCCAAATAAGCAAAACTATTTCAAGGCAGATTAAATAATTGAGTACATAATACATCTTACGGTGGCCGTAATACGTTATGTCGTCAATGGTTTGATCATCCATGCCCGATGCTAACTGGTATTTCATAACATGAAACCAGTTAGCTTTGGGCGAATCTCACTTGCGACCAGTAGGGATGCAGTTAAGTAGGAGACTTATTGTTTCAGTCCAGATCATAACCTCCTCTTCAAAGAGAAAAGGAAGAAACCAATTACCTCTATAAACCTCAACATAGCAGTTGCGTTGCGTGAAAGTCTCCGCCTTAAAAGTCCTCCTAAAAAAAGTGATTATGTGCCTAAACTATGATCTTAGAAACTACTGCACTCTGCAGCTATATAAATGCAACTCTGCAACTCATAATTTTAAACCCGCTCTTTATATTCTATTATAGGGGTATATTAATTTTGACGCATAGTTTGTAACATACCTTAATATTGCCCGTAGACCCCTAAAAGTTACTATATTTATGATCAGCATCGATAGTAATGTCGATCTAGCCATGTCCGTCCGTCCGTCCGTCCGTCCGTCCGTCCGTCGGCAAAAATTAGGCCTTTAAACTGGACCTAGAGAGCTGAAATTTTAACCATATACTCTCTAGGGTCCCGAAATAATCAAGTTTACGAATTTTTGAAATCCGCCCACAGACACGCCCACAAACTCAAAAAAACAAAATTTTGGAAAAAATCGAATTTTGAGCTAGGAAGTTGAAATTTTTTATATATGATCTATGACTCCTAAAACTGCTCGGGATATAAAATTTTCAAAATCCGCCCACTGCCACGCCCACAAAAAAATAAAACAATTTTATTGAAAAACCAAAATTTGAGCTAGGGAGCTGAAATTTTTAAAGTATACTCTATAGGGTTCCTTTAAGCTCATGTATAAATATTTTCAAAATCCGCCCACTGACACGCCCACAAATAAATAAAACAATTTTTTTTAAAATCCAAAGTTTGTGCTAGGGAGCTGAAATGTATAATATATACTCTCTATTGGCCCTTTATGCTCATGTGTAAATATTTTCAAAATCCGTCCACTGGCACGCCCACAATTATTTTTTTTTTTTTTTTTTGAAAATTCAAAGTGAGCTAGGGAGCTGAAATTTATAATATATACTCTCTAGGGGCGCTTTATGCTCATGTGTTAATTTTTTTTAAATCCGCCTACTGACACGCCCACAATTAAATAAAACAATTTTATTGAAACACCCAAGTTTGAGCTAGGGAGCGTTTTTTTTGATAAAATCCTTTAAATGTTATATAACAAAATATGTAGAGCGTTCTTAACAATTCAACCATACTTAGACTTTTGTCACGCCCACTTATGAGGGATAGGAATAAGAATAGGGTATCCAACAGTTCGCCCAAGCGGACTGTAGCCCGTCCCTATGTTTTTCTTTAAGAAATGTTAAATTGAATTAATTTGTCGACGGACAAAAGACACTTTAACAGTAATTTTTGCACAAACTCATAAATGCCAGGGCGAGACTTTTACGTATAACAATCGTAAATACTTTATAGCGCTACACTGTCGAAGGCCATCTGTGCAAGGTAACCGCACAGGGATGTAATTACAACAATTGAAATCATTCTCGTAAAAGTGTCCGCAAAGTGCCTTTCTTCTTTAATTTATGTATTCTGCGAATACACCCTGCAATTACGCAAAGTGTAAGGGGCTCGTCACGACTGTCTAATTAAAGTTGAAATCTGCACGATAAACTGCACGCTTATAGTAAATCTTTTTCGAAAATCCTTTCAAAGTTTGTGTGCCAAAGTTAATATCTAGACTAAAGGAAAGGGTGTGTTTGTGAGACAGGAAAAGAGGTCCATGAAAATATGGTATTTACATTTTGGATATACAATTCTTGTAGGTTTTTAGTTTTTAGAACACTCAAAGCAGTCTTTTTTTTCTTTATGCGAGTGAACTTTACTTAACTTATTTCAAATTAAAACAAAAATAAAAATTCCAAGAATAACATGATTCACTAGAGCATCACATCTCCTTAACAGCACATCATCATCATCGTTGTTACAAGGATCATTTTTCCATCATAAATTTGTTCATCAATTTCGGTCTTAATTTCCAAAACGACTTCAAAGATTTGGAAAAAATAAAATAAAATTCCAGCAGCAAATTGCTTCGCCCACATGTCTTGGCTAACTGCAAAGCAATCAAATTCAAACTATTAGCCATACACATAATAGGTATTGGTCCTTTCATGATTGCAAACCGTTCTTAGAATTCGTTTGCCATAGCAGAACCAATAAGGGAAAAAATCAATATAAAACCTTTCTTTATTATTTCTGCTGTGAGTCTGTTAACATAATTGTGGGACTTTGAAGTAACATCAGTAAAGTAAAGTTAAGCTGAATGTATAAATCGCAAAACTAGTTAAGTAAAAATATATAGGTTCGAATCCCAGTGGAAGAAAATGGAATTTCGGGATAAATGAAGGAAAAAGACAGACCAGCACCACATAAGGAGTCTGATGATCGGTTGTGGCTGACCGTGAAACAGCGCTGTAACTCCAGCCGTCCACTTTACGTGGTAAGGAATGTAAGGCTATTCATTCAAAACAAATAAAGGAATTGACGGAAAAACAAAAATTAAAACCAGGAAAAATTGTGTGGTATCACATAAAAAAACCATTAATCATAAAATTCTCGACAAAAAAAAACAATGTCAAAAAGTCTTTCACACTCTCTATCACCCATTTCAGTCCAACTATGCTTGTCGAAATGGAATATAATTAGAGTAAACACAGAAAGAAACAACCTGAATGAATAACATAGTATACTTACAGGAGCAAAAGTTTGTCCAAGAAATTGCAAATAAAAACTGGATAAACTCGTGGCTTCAATGGCACAGTGCAAGAGTGCTTGCCTGAGAAGACGCTGGTCTAGGTTCGAATCCCAGTGGAAGAAAATGGAATTTCGGGATAAATGAAGGAAAAAGACAGACCAGCACCACATAAGGAGTCTGATGATCGGTTGTGGCTGACCGTGAAACAGCGCTGTAACTCCAGCCGTCCACTTTACGTGGTAAGGAATGTAAGGCTATTCATTCAAAACAAATAAAGGAATTGACGGAAAAACAAAAATTAAAACCAGGAAAAATTGTGTGGTATCACATAAAAAAACCATTAATCAAAAAATATAAAAGTAAAGTTCTTTCCTTGAATTCAAATCTTATAGGCAATTCAAACAAACGCTCGGCTATATAATAAATCTAAATATTGAATATATTGTGGGATATCAAATGTTAACAGTTTAATAAATACCTAATTTTTTATATTTAGAGCTTGAATTTTTGTTGATTTTTTTTAACGTTTAGGGAGAATCATTTAGATAATATGCCTCCATTTACTATGCATGCTCATTAATAACTTATTAGAGATTCAGCAGGGTTTATTATCAAAGAACCACATTGTTATAGATTCATTTGGCAATGCAAGATTATAACGGATTCAACGTAACCAATTGTTTTCTAAATTAGATTTACTGTCCTTATAAATTTTTTGTCGAAAACTTTTATTTTGTTGTTTGTTGAAGTTGAAAATTACAAAAACGATATTTTCTTTTTTTTTGTATTAAAAAGGAAATCCAAATCACAGAGCACTCAGACTCGGTAACGGTCCATTGTACTACCAGGCAGAAATTCTCCTTTTTAGTGTAGAGGCTGCGTGAATGGGTGGCGTATGTTGTTCGCCATGGGGATTGAACCTGCACCGCACGGGTCATAAGCCAACACACTAACCTCTACACCGTCACCACAAAAGCGATATACTTTTTTATTAGAAATCATTTTTTGGGGAATTAACGTGGTTTTACTAATGAATTGCAGAATTTATTAGAAATCATTTTTTGGGGTATTAACGTGGTTTTACTAAATGAATTGCCTAGAAGGACACAATGCAATCATTTTTCATTTCAAGGGCATGCAGGTCCTGTTGATTAAGAAAACTTTTGCCATGGGTTCGAGCGTAATATATCGTAGTACCAAAATGCTTTAATGTTATATTCGGAAACAAGTGTGGAAAAAAAAATTTACAAGAAAAATATGGCCCGATTTTTGAACTTAATAGCTTATTTGACGGATAAATGTTTTTTAAGAAGGTAGTTAAAATACTAAGATAGTGGTTCCGGTCAAACTTTTTTTTTTTTTTATTTTGAACAGTTTTGAGGAACTTTAACAAGTTTATGAACTCCACATTGATTTTACAAAAGTTTTTGATAGAGTACCTATAATATAGGTATATATATATACACGTTACTTTTGGCAAAGCTAAATTCACTGGGTTTTTTATTTCTCAATGCTAAAATGGTTCGTTAATTACCAAATAAACAGAAGGCAAATGTTAAAGGTCGGTAATTTGAATTCTCGGGTAATAGAAGTAACTTCGGGTGTTCCACAAGATAGTCATCTTGGCCCGTTGTTATTTATTTGGTGTATCAATGATGTCCATGAAATATTTCAATTCTGTAAAGTTTTGAAATTCGCGGATGATTGAAGTTGTTTTGTCGGACAAATAATATTTCCATGCATTCGTTTTCAATCAGGTACTGGGGAATTATCGGAATGGTGTTATCATAATGCTTTAGAAGTTAATATTTCTAAATGCAAGGTTTTTCGGCACTGCTGTTCCACTTTTTCAAAATTATGCAGTAAATGATCTTAGACTTCAGCGATTCGAAGAAGTGAAGGATCTTGTTGTCATGTTTGAAAATTAATTAAATTTTAATTTGCATTATGATATATTGCCATAAGTCTAACTCTATGTTGGGCTTTTATATGCGTAATAGCAAAGTCTTCCGAAATACACATACCCTCAAAGTTGTCTAAAGCGCGTTGGTCAGACCATATTTAGAATATTCATTGATCATTTGCCAATTATGGTGAATTTACCCTATTACAAGATGCATAAGCGCATGCATTGAGCTGCAATGATATTGACTTTTACTTATCCCGAGTTACATTTTAAAAAGGTGTTTTTTCATTGATTCTCACAATTGTTATGTGAAGTAGCCTATGAGATTGTAGATCGCGTCTTTGTTTTCGTACTTTTTCTCTTCAGCTTGTAAAGTTAAAAATATAATTGTTGAACGTTTTTTTTAAAATAATAAAGCCCTGTTTTTCATCCAATGGAGATAATTTTTCTTCTCGTCAAAGAACATTTCACGCAGAAAATGGAGCAAGACCGGCTCAGTTGGTTCTTCATGTTCAAAGAAGATCCTACGAACCTTGTTAAAAAGGCAATATCAATCAGCGTTTACATACAATCGCGAAAGAGAGGGAGGCTTAAAAAACTCCTGGATCACACAAATGCAGCAACACCAACATTTGATTATCCTCAGTGACGTAGTGATTGGAATCTGGAGGCCTGTCTGTATTATTTGAGGTCAAGCTGGTGAACCCCATAGGAGGAACAGTAGGGATCCTTATGATTAATGGTTTTTTATGTGATACCACACAATTTTTCCTAGTTTTAATTTTTGTTTTTCCGTCAATTCCTTTATTTGTTTTGAATGAATAGCCTTACATTCCTTACCACGTAAAGTGGACGGCTGGAGTTACAGCGCTGTTTCACGGTCAGCCACAACCGATCATCAGACTCCTTATGTGGTGCTGGTCTGTCTTTTTCCTTCATTTATCCCGAAATTCCATTTTTTTTTTTTTTTTTTTTTTTTTTTTTCCCCTGGGATTCGAACCTAGACCAGCGTCTTCTCAGGCAAGCACTCTTGCACTGTGCCATTGAAGCCACGAGTTTATCCAGTTTTTATTTGCAATTTCTTGGACAAACTTTTGCTCCTGTAAGTATACTATGTTATTCATTCAGGTTGTTTCTTTCTGTGTTTTCTCTAATTCTATTCCATTTCGACAAGCATAGTTGGACTGAAATGGGTGATAGAGAGTGTGAAAGACTTTTGACATTGTTTTTTGTCGAGAACTTTATGATTAATGGTTTTTTATGTGATACCACACAATTTTTCCTGGTTTTAATTTTTGTTTTTCCGTCAATTCCTTTATTTGTTTTGAATGAATAGCCTTACATTCCTTACCACGTAAAGTGGACGGCTGGAGTTACAGCGCTGTTTCACGGTCAGCCACAACCGATCATCAGACTCCTTATGTGGTGCTGGTCTGTCTTTTTCCTTCATTTATCCCGAAATTCCATTTTTCTTCCACTGGGATTCGAACCTAGACCAGCGTCTTCTCAGGCAAGCACTCTTGCACTGTGCCATTGAAGCCACAAGTTTATCCAATTTTTATTTGCAATTTCTTGGACAAACTTTTGCTCCTGTAAGTATACTATGTTATTCATTCAGGTTGGAAGAAAAATGGAATTTCGGGATAAATGAAGGAAAAAGACAGACCAGCACCACATAAGGAGTCTGATGATCGGTTGTGGCTGACCGTGAAACAGCGCTGTAACTCCAGCCGTCCACTTTACGTGGTAAGGAATGTAAGGCTATTCATTCAAAACAAATAAAGGAATTGACGGAAAAACAAAAATTAAAACCAGGAAAAATTGTGTGGTATCACATAAAAAACCATTAATCATAAAGTTCTCGACAAAAAACAATGTCAAAAGTCTTTCACACTCTCTATCACCCATTTCAGTCCAACTATGCTTGTCGAAATGGAATAGAATTAGAGAAAACACAGAAAGAAACAACCTGAATGAATAACATAGTATACTTACAGGAGCAAAAGTTTGTCCAAGAAATTGCAAATAAAAACTGGATAAACTCGTGGCTTCAATGGCACAGTGCAAGAGTGCTTGCCTGAGAAGACGCTGGTCTAGGTTCGAATCCCAGTGGAAGAAAAATGGAATTGCGGGATAAATGAAGGAAAAAGACAGACCAGCACCACATAAGGAGTCTGATGATCGGTTGTGGCTGACCGTGAAACAGCGCTGTAACTCCAGCCGTCCACTTTACGTGGTAAGGAATGTAAGGCTATTCATTCAAAACAAATAAAATAGTAGGGATCCCTTTAGGCCGGATCAAGAGAAAAGAAAAAGAGAAGGAAAAGAGAGCTGTTTTTTCCACCACACATTCATAAGTCATTTTTCATTGAACCATAAACAAATCAACATTCAGTCTTATCAGATACATGTTGGATGATATTGTTCTGTTTGAACGACTGCTAACGATGGGCAGTGAAAAAATACAATACAAAAACGTTGCCGTAGACCTAAGGTGCTATTGAAATATTCAATTCGGTTATTTAAAATGCTTGTAGGAGGAAAGGTATGCATATTTATGTATGCAACAACCTGTATATGCTGCACCATGCAGGTGGCAAAAAATAAAAGAAAAGTATTCACATGCTAGACACAACAAACTCCAATAACTACCCTGTGTATGTTCATCGAGTGCAACAGCTCGCACTGCAGCATTTCAGGTGAGCCTGAGCCTTCCTCCTCTTCATCACCATATAGACACACAAAAAAGCAATATTAATTGCCTACACGGTCATCTTACTAGATGAAATCAACTCCAAACTAGCTCAAGCAGACCTTGTACAGTAACTCGTCAGGAATGAACTATGTACCAGGAATCACCTTTAAAGACAACTATCTGAAAAAATTCAAATTTTGCCACAACTTTAAAGTAGCATTCCGAACACCAGGGAGCAAAAAAGCTTGCGTTTTTTAAAGACTCACTTGTTTGGTCAGTTGATGGCCCATACATATTAGGCCTTAACGGCCCATACAGGGCCTGAACCTAGCTTCTGCAACCACTTTCATGCGAAGTGGAGGGAACAACAGTTTTACGCCGCATCCGAACTGCAAATTTGAGAAACTTTCTTATGACAATTTGATATTCTTGGATGTTTGTCAGACGTTCACAAGAGGTGCCTAAAACCCAGCTTCTTTAATTATTTTTGTGCGCAAAGTTATATTTTTGACACAAGTAGAAGGGACCTACAATCTGGCGCCGACTCCAAAAGGCAATTTGGAAAGCTTCTCACGAGAGCTACTCTTCGAACCTTGTCAGACTTTCGTTAGAGGTTGTGGCCAAAACCAATCTGTTGTGGGGGTTAAAATTAAAAGCACTTCATAAGGGAATGCAAAGAAACTGAAGTATACCCAAAACGAAAGCTTTCTAACAAGACCTTCAATTTAAAGCTTCACAAATCCTACCATTGTCCAGAGGGTAGATGTATAAAGTGACCGCGTTCTTGACTATGCAATGTATTCACTAAAGAAGAGAAAGCGTAGCATAGCATACACTCACCCCATTAAGCTCTTCCTACGTTGCTAAGCGAATTAGGATCAGTTTGGAGTTCGATTGTATCAGTCACCTCACCCTGATCCCAACATATGGTTTTGGAGTCGGGCTGAACTTGATTGCACTTACCACTGCTTTAAATATTGCAGCTACAGTAGTCGTACACTGATCTCCGCCAGGGATTTAAGCGACCGGTAGGGGTTCGACTAAGACCAGTCACCCCAACCTGTATTCCTGCCAAAGGAAAGAGGGCTAATTAAAGTTACATTGCAACAGTCACTTCATTACTCCACTTCGACTGATACAATCAACCCCGGTTTGGTATCTTCCTACTGAGGAGACAAATTGGGGCAAGAGCTGGGATTCAATTGTAACAGTCACCTCACTCTGCTTCTCTCCCACGGTTATGAGGTCAGCGTGTGTATTATATCTGCTCTGCATTCGCCGACTTTATTATGAGTAATATTCTCTCAGCCACTGCCTCACAGTAGGTTATTTCAGGGTTCCCACAAGGCCGAGCGAGTGCCGGTGGACATTAGATATAACTGCTAGCTCGCTCAAAGATTTATCTGGATTTATAAATAAATCCTATGTATTTCATGAGCGATCTTTAAGAATTTTTCTTTTCTTTTTACCTAGTTAACTAGTTCAAAAGGTTGAACTCTACGTATTTTTCTAAATAAATTCTTGTTATTGGACTACTTCTAAATTAGCATGGTGGCGAAGCCTAACGTCATGTCTTCTTCCGAACCTCGTCCTCTACCATTTATATTTTTAGATCCCTATGTAGATCAGCATTACTTATTTACCACGGCGCATTAACAATATTGAGTAATATTTTATTTTGAAACTTTAATAATAAGGACATAAGGTATACTTAGTCCCACCGCATCTAATCTAATATAAGTTAGAAGGGTACGATTTACTTAGTGTAAAGTACTTCGGAACAACAGAATTTTCCATGTCATTCCAAAGATTTTGTAACTCCAGGCTCGAGAGATGGAATCAGCAAATAAACAGTTGAATCACCTTCAATTGGATCGACAAACTAACCGCAGTAGGTCAATGAATAAATGGTTTTATTTAATAGTTAAGTGTCCTAATTGTATATAAAACTGCAGATCAGTTGAAGTTTTAAATATCGGCGTAACGGGTAAGCAATGAGGGGTCATGGCTCTAATAGATTTAATGCGAAAGAAGCTTGCTATCACAGTTGAAGTTCAATTTTCGAAAGTGGCAAGTAATTTTCTGCAAAATTAAATGCTAAAAAACAAGAAAAAATTACCTTGAGTTGTATTATTCTTTTGATAATTGAAGAGCGTCCACTGACCATACTAACTACGCTCCAAACTCAATAATCCTATCTGAGTGACATAATCTTAAAAAAACAACTTTACATAACCTTCATGTGAATTCGGGAGGGAAATATCATAGCAGTTTTATTTATGCCCAATACTGGATAGTGCTGTTAACTTATATTTTATTTGTATAAATAAATCACCTTCAGTTGCAAATGTTTACAATTTTTCATGAATTACTCGTACTCCGCTTCGAAAGAAAACGTATTATTCACCTAAAAGCCTGTTGGTTGATGAAATATCATGTATTTCGTTCACACACACGCTCCCTATAATTCATGAAATCAAAAAATGCTTGCATCTGTAAGTTGGAAAAGCCTGCTGGCCGTAACCACCTCACCGTTATACATAGCAACTATATACGGGAAGCGCCACAACATGAAGTATTGTTTTTGAGTGGATGATGATGCTTTAGGATGTTACATCCTTGTTGTTTTATAGTATTCTTGTTTTCATTTTACTACGGGGAGGGCAGTGTGGTACGTTAGCAAAAATCGATTTCAGTTTGAGACACATTTCAAATTCATATGAATACTATTGGAAGCAATACCCCTATATTTGGCGATTATGGCACATAAATAGGAACGAATCTGTATCTGATATTCGGATGACACCTAGAGTCGGCACCGGAAACGTATGTTCGTGTTTATAAAACTTTGGTATAAAAGTCATGTATTTTTTTAGAAAATCTATAAAATAAAAATGAAATGCTGTCCGTTGGTAGCCGTGTCACTTGAAAACGGCTGGACCGATTTGGCTCTTTTTAAAAAAAAAAAATGTCCGCAATTTTTTTTTTTATTTTTCTTAGCTCCTGACCCGCCTAGGCGAAGAAAAACAATAGTCCGAATTAGGTTTTTACGGAAAGAAAATTTGAAAAAAGAGGCTCGGAAAATTAGAGAAAACTCGATATATTGTTTTCTCTGGAAATGTTGTATGATAATGATTAGAATTAATTAAAAATGCTGTCCGTTGGTAGCCCCATCACTTGAGAACGGCTGGAATGATTTGGCTTTTTTTTTTAAGTCCGAATCAGGTTCTTACTAAAAAGGAAAAATTGGAATAATTGCCAGAAAAAAGTGTTTTGTAGTAAAATTTTCTATGGAGAATGACTAGAATTATATAGGAATGATGACGTTGCGAAATGAAAAAATCAACAACTCTGATATTTGTTTGATCATTACTCATCATGTTTTCTCTGCGGTTGCAATTATTTGAAAAGTGAAGTTTTTTTCTTTCTGCAGTTTGATTCAAAAAAGTAAGTTGACAAAGGCGACTGCCAGATAACTAGCATCTAACCCTTAGAGAGAGAGAGACAGAAATTCTCAATTCCTATAAAGGCGTAGAATCGAAAGGGTTTTGACTCAACTAAGGAAATTATTTATTTTTAAACATAGCCATGTATACGTTTGAAAATGTAAAGTTGGTTGACGAATTGATTATCAAAAGCAATAGAAAACATAGGGACGGGCTACAGTCCGCTTGGGCGAACTGTTGGATACCCTATTCTTATTCCTATCCCTCATAAGTGGGCGTGACAAAAATTTAAAGGATTTTATCGAAAAAACTAAGCTTTTGTAAATAAAAACGCTCCCTAGCTCAAACTTTGGTTTTTCAATAAAATTGTTTTATTTAATTGTGGGCGTGTCAGTAGGCGGATTTAAAAAAAATTTAAGTATGAGCATAAAGGGCACCTAGAGAGTATATACTATAAATTTCAGCTCCCTAGCTCAAACTTTGGACTTTCAAAAATAAAAATAAAAAAAATTGTGGGCGTGTCAGTAGGCGGATTTTGAAAATATTTACACATGAGCATAAAGGGCCCCTAGAGAGTATATATTAAAAATTTCAGCTCCCTAGCTCAAATTTTGGTTTTTCAAAAAAAATATTTTATTTAGTTGTGGGCGTGTCAGTGGGCGGATTTTGAAAATTTTATGTCCCAAGTAGTTTTATGGGCCAAAGATCATATATAAAAAATTTCAGCTTTCTAGCTCAAAATTAAATTTTTCCCAAAATTTGTTTTATTTAATTGTGGGCGTGTCAGTGGGCGGATTTTGAAAATTTTATGTCCCAATCAGTTTTATGGGCCATAGATCATATATAAAAAATTTCAGCTCTCTAGCTCAAAATTCGTTTTTTTCCAAAATTTTGTTTTTTTGAGTTTGTGGGCGTGTCTGTGGGCGGATTTCAAAAATTCTTAAACTTGATTATTTCGGGACCCTAGAGAGTATATGGTTAAAATTTCAGCTCTCTAGGTCCAGTTTAAAGGCCTAATTTTTGCCGACGGACGGACGGACATGGCTAGATCGACATTACTATCGATGCTGATCATAAATATAGTAACTTTTAGGGGTCTACGGGCAATATTAAGGTATGTTACAAACTATGCGTCAAAATTAATATACCCCTAGAATAGGGTATAAAAATGTGGTTTTCGGGAAATCCAGTAAAATTAATTCAATTAATATTATTTTCTTTTCAAGTTTAACCTTATTTACATATGACTTGGAAAGTGCATACAGTTACAACTACGACATTCATTAAATATGCATTTATCTTAAAACCCGCGCCAGGAATGAGATTAATTTCAAGTGTAACCCCCCCCGTCAAAGAGAAAGGAACTGTGTATATTTATTTTGCCCACACACACCCGTGTGACCGTACCTCATACATTTTGCAACAATCCATTTTATTAAATAATAAAAGAAATATGAATTATTTGCATATATGCAAATGGATTTGTAAAACACGCAGCACTTGACGTAAACGAGGAACCGAAGGGCAATACCATACCAGCGCAGTAGGTAGGTATATATTATGCTCGTAACAATAACAACGATGGTGACAAACGACAACGACCGCGTAATGTATGAGGGGAACTGATACTGAACAATCAGGACACAATGTACATGTATACACAAAGGACGACAGAGTGGTTGTTATATTCAATTTGGTGAAATTTTCTTTGAACGGATTGGCTGCGCTGTTCTCGGCGATGAAGGTACCTTGCCTCATGTTCTTCAGCAAGTGCAATACCGGATTCTGTTTCTCAATTAAATTTTCCGTTTGTGTACACGTTATTTATTTATCTAGCTTGTCATCTCGCTTAAGGTTTATAACTCTATTATTTTCCAGTGAAATATAAAAACAAAATAATAGGGATTAATAACATGACCGATTGTAGCTTTGCATGGGAAAAAAACAAGCAAAAATCCGTCATTTTCTAAACTGAAGAACCTTGGGAGAGGAGCAGAGTGGGGGTGATTGTTACAATCGAACCCCAACTCCAGTCCCATTTTGTCTGCTCAGCGGGAAGGCAGCAAAACCGGGGATGACTGTATCAATTAAACCCCCAGGTTTGATGTCTCGCCCTCGGAGTGGAGTAACGACTGAAGTAACCGTTATAATCTAACACCTCATTCCACTCTCTTTTTCCTGGCAGGAGTACATGTTGGGATGACTTAACTCAATCGAATAGCAACCCGTCGCTCAAATCCCTGGTGGGTATCAGTATGGTTACAGTGGCTGTAATATGCTGAGAGTGACTAGTGTAGTCGAGCTCAGGCCAAGCCCGGAAACCATGGGTTAGGATCAGGGTAAGGTGACTGATACAATCGAAACTCAGGCTAATCCAAATTCACTGCAAAGCCGAGGGAAAGCTTTGCTTCTTGATCTTCCGCTTGAGGTGACTGTTTCAATCGAACCTCAAACTGCTTTCTAGTCTCTTGCAGGTAATTCCGAGTCGCATCTTTATATATTTTTATGGTTTATTATTATTATAATTATTATTATTTTTTAAGTAAAACTTCTTTACGCACGCTTGACTTGGGGAGTAAGCTGGTGAACGCGTCACGAAAGTGTAGACAAACGTATATTTCTGGCAAAACGGAAGTTGAGAGGAAAATATAAGTTAGTGAAGATATAAATAGAGAGAGTTACGTTTCGTATCATACATTCTTTTGTTACAACCCATAAAATTTAGTCGGCGGATAGGTTTGTGAAATGGGTAAGCACCATTGAATCTCCTCAATAGACGGCAATGCTAAGCTCTTATCATCTATCCAAACTGATCCAAAGGAGAAAGCTATATCTTAAACAGTTGCCGACAGATGGAATTTACTGGAAGTGAGTAAAGTCATTGTGTCCATGAATCGCAGTTCATTAGTTCGTCTTTTTTCGTACAGATGGCCCTCGAATTAAACAAACATAATGGTAGTTGATAACATTGGGTTTACCACGAAATCTAGAAAGCAATACTCCAGAAAACAAACATTTTGAAAGTAAAAATCTCGAAAACAAAAATCTAGAATTGAAAAAATCTCGAAAGCATAATCTCGAAATACAAAAATCTAGGAAAAAAAATCTCGAATGCAAAAATCTCGAATGAATATATTAATTTTTGAGACAATGGTTACAATTCGCGCGAATTGTCTCAAAAATTAATATATTCATTCGAGATTATTTACTAATCTTTAACATCCACGATTGACTGACGGGAGTATTTTAAAAAAGAAAAACTAATTTTAAAAGTACTAGACGAAAAAGAAGAGAGGAGTTATGTGGGGTACCTTAGGAGTCTTGCGTACAGCTCGAGCTTATAACATAATAATTCATCCTTTTTTGTTGTACCTACATATGCATTTATAGCTATGTTTGAATGTACAACTTTTTTGTTTGTTTTTGATATTTTTTATAATGATTTTAATATTTACCAAAAAATATTGATTTTTTGTTGCTATTTTCCCAAAAAATAAATTGCTGAATAAACTAAATATTTAATGTGTTTTCTTTAAGTTTAAACTCTTTAAATAGGTAAGAAAAAAACATCGAATTAACTTTTTTTCGAGATATCGTCTTTCGTGATTTTTGTCCATTCGAGATTCTTGTGCATTCGAGATTTTTGCAATCTAGATTAAAAAAAAATTTTTTTTCGAGATGTTTTGCATTCGAGATTTTTGTCATTCGAGATTACGTCATAATCCCGTTTACATTTTGCCCAATAACACAGTTAATAATATTATAAAGTTTTTATATAAAAAATTTATGATTTACGGTCGAGTAGGCTCTGAAGAATTAGAAGAAACCTATCATTACGTTGCCACTAATTTCAGCAGGTGATTTCAATATTAATTTCGAGTCCGAAGATGGACAACTCTTGCTAAACTGTCTACAAGATAAATTAGGACTACAAATGAATAATAACCGAAATGCACAAGACATGCAACAACAATCGATGCAGTTTTCTTTCTAATTTTCATTCGAAAACATATGTATCATGTTTCTCATACCATAAGCCTATTGTCTCCGTCTTGCAATCAACCACAGTAATTTCTGATGTATCCGATAATGAAAATAATGAAAATAATGAATAAAAATAAAAAATCTATTCAAAAATATTAATTTATAAATGAATTCCCATAATAAATTTAAATATTTGTAGAAAATTAATATATGTATATGTACATATAGATGGATCAAAAGAAGTTTTACTTCAGTCGTGTGGTCTTAAGCACACTCATTTTTTTATGTACAGTGCGGGATTATCGCAAATGTGCAAATTAACCACAGATGGTGTTTCAGTGTTTTATTTTTGCACACGTTATTCGTGACATGTGTCAAGTCAAATATATGCTCAGTTAGCATTGCCATTTCATAATGGAAAGACTAACAGCCGAACAACGCTTATGTACTTGTACAATTTTCCTTTGTTTTTTGACAATTGCAAACTGTCAGTTTAATTTGTATTCAGCAGTTTTTGCAATTTTATTGAGGTATAAACGCTTCAAGAACGTTAGCAAATGTCAGAAATAAGCTTCCAAAAATATGAATCTTAAGACCTTGTTCGTGCAGGAATTGAAGCCGAATGACCATCTTTTTTGTCAAAATTTCGGCGAATGGTCACAAAATCAACCGGCACTGGATCCGCGCTTTAATCGAAAAATTGTGTTGAGCGATGAGGCCCATGTTTGAAATGAATAGGTGAACCCCACGAGGACCAGTAGGGAAGCAGTTAAGTTGGAGAATGATAATCCCTTTAATCCTGATCATAGCCTCACCGTTCTTAAAGGAGAAGAAGAAGAAGATTCGGAGCAGAGCTAATCTACATAAGATATCGCATCGCACCTTTTTTTCAAGAATGAGGCTAATCAGCGTGTTAATGTAAACGGTATGCGCTATAGAGCCATGATTAATGACTTTGTCGTTTCCAGATTAAATGGCATGCATGTGGAAGACATGTGGTTCCAGCAGGTTGGCGCAAACAGAAAACGAAACAATCAATCAAATCAAGACATTCGATGAACGCATAATTTCGAGTAATGGAGATATAAATTGGCCTCCAAGATCTTGTGATTTGACGGCTCTTGATTGTTATCTTCAGGGATATGTTAAGTCCGATAAAAACGTATTGCACAATGCATTTGTTCTCGACTGAAGCAAACTGTGGTGAGTACATTTAGCATCGCATAAGCAGGTTGGATGAACTCGCAAGAGAACTCAGCCATCTTCTGTGACCAAAAAATGTCCCCTTAGCTGTAAGGAAGGCTATACACAGCAGTTGTGCACTCGGCGCTCACTTAGGTTCACAGTATTGGACAGCGTACAAACAGTGTGAAGGCAAATTAACGGCAACTGAGATGAAAATGCTTTTCATGACAGCAGGAGTAACAAAGATTGATCGAATAAGAAGTTCCAAGATCCGAGGAAGCCTACATATTTTAAAGAAAATGAAGCTCGACTGGCTAAGTTGGTACTGTCATGATCAAAGGAGAGATGATACGAACCCCGATTTCGGTATATTCGATACTCATTGTATTTATATCATATTATTAACCTGCAGTTCCACTTTCCAATTCTAATTACCTTATGTTAGCTTTCACAGCCTTATTTATTAGAATTCCCAAAAACTCCGATCAATGGTTGTGTGCAGAGTTCTTCTTCTTCTTAAGTGGCGCTGCAGTCCGGGGTGGACCTGGGCCTCAACCAACACGCCTCTCCAGTTAGCCCGATCTGTGGCTAACCACCTCCAGTTGCGCACTCCAATTTGGTTGAGGTCCCCTTTCACTTATGAGCGCCACCTAAGGCGACGTCTTCCTCTACTGCGTTGTCCCTACGGGTTGGAATCGAAGGCTCTTCGAGCCGGAGCGTTGGAGTCCATTCGCTCTACATGTCCTACCCATCTTAGTCGACTGATTCGTACTTTTCTGACCAGGGGCCTATTTCACCAAACTACAAATTACAACCACAAATTTTTACTTGTGAATCACAATTACAAATTTGTAATCTGCTTTTCTGTTTCACCAAATACAAATATATGAACCCACAAATTTGTGATTAGACAACAAAAAAATTGTAAGAATAAACATGTTGATTACAAATGTAAAAATTCCTGTTGCACCGGGTTTTTGTGCAATGTGTAATCCACAAGTGTTTTCTCACAAATTTGTGGAATATCGTCGTGCAATCCCGGAATTAAAATGAATGAGCAAAATAAATTTTTTTTTGTCTTCTTGATTAGAGAAAAGAAGGAGGTTTTATTTGGGTGAAGTAAACGCGTGGAAATATATTTTAATTTCATTATCCTCTTAATTCAAATTGGAAAGGATTGGAAATATTTTCGAGATATTGCGTGGCAAAATTAAAAACGGGCTACTCTGGTAAGTACATAATATGTGGATACATATAATTTTTTTTTGTATATTTTAGCTTAAACTTGATAATTTAAAGAAGACTGGTTTTGAAGGTGGCACTAGTCGCATTTTAACCGATCTCGATAATATCATTTTTGATATTATCGGTAAAGAATCGCCAACAGTTCAAGGCATAGTTGATGAGTCCTCTTCAGTACCTACTGAAGAGGTACTGAAACCCCAGTGCGCAAACGTGGGGGATATTGAATTCGAAATAAGGTAAATGCAAATGCTTGTTTCTCCCATTTTTTTTTTTTTTAAATATATGTACCTACGTATTTTTTAATTCAATCAGACCTCAAGTATCATCAGAAAAGCCCAAGCGCAACAGCAAAATGCTAACTGACCAAGCGGATATTCTTCGATTGAAGAAAAGGAGGCTTCAATTCGAAATTTATAATTGCAGTTGAATGCCTTGAAAAAGGAACGCGACTTGGGGACTGCAGAGCTAAAAGAGAAGATAAAAGTGTTGGAAGAAAACACTTTAAAATTAAGTGACTACTAAAAATAAAAATAAAATAAATAAACATATTTTATTTAAAGTTCAAAAGTCTCGTTATTTAATATGATATTTGCTAACGAAGTGATTTAAAAAATATTCTAATTTTCAGCATTTTTAGTATCTGCGTCGTTTGAATCCTCAGTGGTGGTGAACATTTCGATAATATTATCTATCTGCCGCTTGTCGGGAAATGTTGGTTAAGATGATGCAACATTTTATAATAGTAACTGCTTTCATGGATTGCAATCGTAAGTGCGTCAGACACGGAAATTTCTCTATTTCTATTATTCTCCGAGTTGATTTATGTGCACGAATACAACGATCAACTTCAGGAGTTGGGTTTCTCAAAATGGGGGTAATTAACCAATCCTTTAAAGGATATCCTGTATCCCCAAGCAAAACAGAATGAGAAAAAGGTCGAATTCCACTTTCAAATTTTGAAAAAAAGTTACTTCTTCGTAACACCCTTGATTCGTGCACACTTCCCGGCCAATTCACATATGCGTTGTAAAAGGTATAGTCCGGTCCACATACCAACATAAAATTTATGCAGTGCTGTCCATGTCTGTCCACATATGCAGATTCAAATTATTTGTGGCCCAATAATTGCAATTATTTCCTCTGACTTGCATCGAGTCAGGCGAAATTTTTCATTAAAATTAAATAACTCCGAAATTACATTTTTTTCTTAAAATTAAAACATGATCGTCACTTTCGCTGCTATCGCTATTACTATACCTTCGTTGCAAAGACATTTTTTCGATTACTTTCAATATGAAACAAAACTTGTAGGAGGAATTACACGTCAACTTTCAGTTGTAAAATATTCTCACATAATACACAAATTTTGAAAACAATTTTCTTTGGTGAAACGCAAACTCACAAATAAGTCAACTTTTCACAAATCTGTAACTTGTAAATTACAACTATAAATAACTTTTGGTGAAACGAAAAGGGAAATATTCCCACAAATTTCCCTTTGTAGAATACAACTACACATTTGTAATACCCACAGTTTGGTGAAACGACATAAATCAACAAAATCACAAATTTAGTTAAAAAATGCTTGTAAATACAAATTTGTAAGTTGGTGAAATAGGCCACAGGTCGATGTCGCTGTACAGCTTGTAGAGTTGGCTGTTAAATCTGCTCCTCCAAAGCCCGTCAACGCAAACGGGACAGAAAATCACTCGAAGAATTTTGCATTCGAAACGACAAAGAAGATCTTCATCAGCCTTTGTTGACGTCCACGCTTCTGGAATAGCATAAGGAACAATTTCTCCAGGATCTGCCGTAGTGTGAATATTTGATCGGTCGTGGCCTTACCGGGCCTAAAACCGAAATTTTAGGGACCAATCAGTTTTTCATTGTAAATACATTTATTTCCTTTACATATAAGTTAAGGGCTCTCCATATGAAATCTATTACATTAATCTTTTAAACTGATAAGCACAACTCAGCTGCATCTGAAAAAAACATAAACAATTATTGTGCTAGGTAATATTTGGATTTTCCTTTAGTAAGTTATGCTACGGAAGTAAAAGGGGCTCAGAGATTCTGTGACAAATAAATAAACTAACTTTATTTGGTCAGCAATCCCCTACGACAGCTGTAGTGACAAGCTAAACACAAAAATAAACCCTCTTACCTATGCCACAATACATTAATTATTATTTTTTACAAATATTTCCTGAGAATAGGTACTTATTGATTCAGAACAGTTGAATCAAAACTATAACATTCAATATAAAAGAGGGCGGTTAAAACTGGGGTGGAATCGGCTAAGGTGATAGTTGATAGTTGACAATCAAAATCATACCTTTACGTCCACGTAAGGTGATTATCAAATTGACAATCACCTTTTTGCCATCAATTTCATGTGACAGCTACTCGTATTTAGGTGTTCCTTTCATACATTTTTGTTATTTTCATAGGTATGCACCTCGGCTTTAACTCCAAATAAATTAAATGCTTTAGTGAAAAAGAATATATATTAAATAAATTCAAATAAAAAAGTGAAATTGGAAAATTTTTGAAGTGCAATGTTTACTTCATTAAAACTTTTCTACACAAATGAAAAAATAATTACACAAATGTCCAACTAATAAGAAGAAAAATGAGAAATAAAGTAAATTTCTAGGAACTTTCAAACCCGATGTAAGAATTCATAGAATTATAAATATTCATTGTTGATTGCTATCATTTATTATTGTGTATTTCAGTTTTTGAAAAACTTTCGCTTATCGAAAGAAGCATTTGTGTTTGTTTTGCGACTGCTTGATTTACCAATTGGAATAAGGTCTTAAATCTTCTTGGGGGTGGTGGCTATCAAAGACAAGTTGGGGCTGACTGGGCTGCACCAATGGGTCAAAGTACGGTGACTGAAATTTCTGCTGCAGTCATTAAAAAAATGCAGTTAATACTTTGTCCATTTATGATAAAGTTTTTGCCTAAGTACTCAACAAAATCATATTTGAAATATAAATCATGAAAAATAAACACACATCAGCTGCTCGGAATGACAGCGTCGGCAAGGAAGTGACGTTTAAAACTCTAAGTGCTGCCAATAATCAATCATTTTTTAGTGATCGCTTTACGCAGAGCAAAGAGGAGTTGATAATCAAAAACGACAATCAAAAAGCGACAATCAACTATCACCTTAGCCGATTCCACCAGTGCATTTCAAAACAAAAAGACCTGTATACGGTCACTACTCAACCTCCAAACGCGTTTAGCTTTTGCAGCATCTGTAAAACGTTCTATAAGTTTTGAAAATGAAGTTATTGCGTTCAGAGTATTTTTAAGGAGTGTAAACTTCTACATACTCTTTAAAATATATTTTTTAATAGGGTTGTTAGTATATAATTTAAGGAACAACGTTATTTAGGAATGTTTCTCAATCGATGTTCGCTAGAGATGACTATTAAATTACCTGTTTCTCTGTTCAGCACCACAAAATTCAATTTTCGAAGAGGGAAAATTTCAAGGAGATATAACGCAAGGAAGTGCTTTAATCGCGCTAGAATTACCCTCCGCCATTTACTTTCTCATAGTACCACCCTTGAGCGCTTGATATATAGATTTTTTTTTATTCATCATGTGCTAAAACGGCAATGGAAGGAAACAATTCTGAAATCTCCTCTACGGATCCTTACCTGTAAGTGTATATAATACTCATTAAAACAATGTATTCCAGAAGCTGCAAAATATTGCTTAAGGCATTATGCAGGCCGTCGAAGAACCGGACTGTGTTAGATACCAGAACTCGACGATTTAGAAGGAAATTTACAAACTAAGAAAGGTAGGCGAATAAGAAATACTAAGAGAGGCACATCGAACAGCCCCTATGTAGTCAAGGGTATTGATAAATTTGAAATCTCAAAGGGTTCCGAGCCCGGAGGTCAAACCTGAATGGTCAAAGGGTATCTTAAAGGTCTGGGACAACTCTTCATCAATCAAGTAGAGAACAACGTGGGGCATTGGTAGCTATAGCGTCTGGATATCCTTCTAAAAGAATAACAGAAAAGGCTGAGACCCACAGATACAGAAAATTCTGCTTCGACGTCCAATGTGCAGGAAATACTGTAAACCACATTGACCACAAATCAAAAAAAACATTTAATATGTTTTTACGACCTCTCCTGCCAAGTCAGGACAATTATATTAACTCTTCTTGAAAACCTGATTATTGAAAAGTGGTGAAAAAAATATATAAACACTGTCAGATTTAAATTTAACCTACTTTTGCGTAAATGTTGTTTTAAAGTGCAATTCGGAGCGGCGGCTGAATTGTGTTGATACACTAAGTTGCTGTTGCCTTGTTATTGAAGTAATCAAACTACCTGTAGCTTAACATTTTTTCCATCGAATAATGTAAGAATTAGCAATATTAGAACTAAAAATTAATAATTTAATAAAAAAGTTTTAAACATTGACCACCACATAGAATATTGGCGTTTCCTTAGTTGACCTACTATTCAATGTTGGGAGCCGCCTGAAATGTTTGGTCTCTAGCTAACAAAATGTCACACAATTTTCTTTAATTGACGTAGGTATGGTATACACTGCATATTTTGTTAATAGATTACAATGCTACAAAACTAGCTTCGCCGATGAAACAAAAGCTTGTTCGATAGCCGGACAATTTTAGGGCAACCAGTGCTTAACTTCGACCACTTACTTATTTACCCACAAATTATTTAAAACAACATTAAACTAAAACAAATTATATAGAATCACAAAGCTTCCCAGACCCCTTAGGACATCTGTTTCCAAACATTAATACGCTATACGAATATTCTGTGGCAACCTGCCAAAGTTGAAAAGTGGTCAAAGTTAGGTGATTTTGCAGTAGCAGATATATTGTGCGAATATGAGGATGTATCACAAAATCAAAGGAAATTGCTAGGAAAATACTTCTTTGAGCAATTAAAGGAATTACGATATAGTGACAATAAGGGGCTGCTTAATTTCTGCAGGCACTTCGGTTGTTTTTCTACGATAACG
The DNA here is from genome assembly GCA_949715645.1 of Portevinia maculata. Taxonomy (NCBI): domain Eukaryota; kingdom Metazoa; phylum Arthropoda; class Insecta; order Diptera; family Syrphidae; genus Portevinia; species Portevinia maculata. The sequence continues at coordinate 34,654,633 of OX454526.1, read as the reverse complement.
GTTAAGATTTTTACTTTAACTTTACAAAGTGAAATAGTGCCCTACAAAATAATGTCACACCTTCCGGCATCACATTGGCAAAAAATCCACATCAGTTTTTATTTTTACCGTTTTGGTTAAACAAGAACAAAAAACTTTTCTTAGGTCTTCGAATCACAATCTATAAGAAGTTCGTCCTGCAGGGCTATCCCTCCAACTGGCATAATGAGATAATGCATCTTTGTCAGTTTAACATAATTTGCATTTGCATGTGATAAACGGTTGCCGGAAAATAAGCTCAAGACTTTCACAAAGTAAAATAAAGTCAATCGGTAAAAGTTGGACTTACTTTCGCAAATCGAAATAAGGCCAAATGTATATAATTTGTATTTGATTCACGGGCCGCCAAAAGTCCTTATGTGAAACCCAATAAAATATTATTACAATTGGGTTGGCGGGGCTTTATTTCGTTACAGGCGCGGAAAAAGATCTATTTGACAAAGGGTTTTGCCTGAAATGTATGAGCAACTGGTGCCTTTTTTTGATGGCACACTAACGCGACCTAGCAGGATGTGTAGAGTACTTCAATACAAACAAAGGTTACTACGGCAGCTCAGCTCTAAAGTACATCCGTCTTGAGTTATGCGCCCTAATCATAACACGTATTTATGTAATTAGAAAAACTATGTATGTAATATTAGATTAGGGCGCATAACTCGAGGCGGATGCATTTTAGAGCTGAGCTGCGATGGTAACTATTGGGTATATTGAAGTACTATTCACGTCCTGCTAGATCGTGTTGGTGTGCCATCAAAAAAAAGCACCATTTTTGGGCATGGCCCTTTCCCTCCATATGACCGTTCTTCCCTTTTAAATGCCACATGTGCCGCTATTTCGTTGGGCGCTATTTCAAATTATCAATTAAAGTCTGTAATAAATTGTATTGTTATAAAACCCGTAAATATCAGGCAATAATTGAGTGACTACGACAACCTCAATTACCTTGATAATGTTCAACGTCATTTGGTAGTGGATTTTTAGCCGTCTCAGGAGTTAATTTACATAACCGAAGTAAATTAAACGTCAAAAACCAAACTTTTTATTTCGTTCGAAATGTTGGCGTTCGAATTTCGAAGGAGTAGACAGAGCCTATGATTGTGAATTTAATTGTCTCCTTATCAATTTGTTCCGCGTTATTTGTAAATTCAAAAAAGATAATAAATTATTGCAAAACCGTCAACAGTACCTCGATGGAAAAGTTCGTTAGACAAAAACCACAGCATTATTTTAATCCTGCAAGAACAACTTATTAGCTTGACCAAATACGTCTATTAAAAGAAGACATTCTGATTATACCCTATTCGAAGAGTACATTCATTTTGACTCATAGTTTGTAACATACCTTAACCCTAGTTTACGTCACGCAAAATAATGCAATAGCCAAACTTGGGGTTCGCGCGAACCCCATTGTACATTATTTACAAATTGATGCATTGTGTCTAATTTGTTATTGATTAAGTTGACAGTTGCGGTGTCTTATTATGAGAACACGTGTTTGGTTTTGCCAAAATATAATAAAAATTGTTGAAAATAGTGAGAACAAAAACTTAAAGTTACCAAAAAGTGAGTTGTAAAATTATAATTTCAAGTTTTATTATAAATATTTGTATAACTTTATATTGTTTTTGTATTTCAGTGTCTAATATAGATAAATTATTGAGGAAATTAAATAGAGGTGATGAAGTAGAAAGAGCATTTGCATTGAGAGCAATATTAGACATGGAATCTGATGAAGAGGGCGAGGCTGATCCATTTAATGTTGGCGGCGATGACACACAGAATGATCCAGATTACGTGCAAAATGACGCATTTGACGAATGTCAGCATTATTTTAGATTATATGCTTTGTAATTTTTATAATATTATAATTTTATTTCTTAGCGGATTATGAAGATATTGATGAAGCTGCGGCAGAGGCATTAAGACCGATAAAAAATGTGCCTGAACCAGATGAAGTTGGAACTGGTGAATCGATTGAGCATGACCAAGAACCCTCGACGTCGGCTTCAGCGTCGAATGAAGAGTTTTTTCTAGCCACCAGTGGTCGAAAATGGATGAAAGAGCCGGAGGCAGCAGTTTTTTCCCGTATCCAAGGTAGTAATGTTTTCAGACCTGGTGGAACTATTGGCCCTGTGGCAAATTTGAAAAATGCGTCTCTTTTCGGTATTTTCAATCGCATTTTCAACAACCAAATAAAATATGAGATTATCAAATGGACAAACGAAAAGGCCAATGATGTATATACCAAATTGAATGCGAATCGACAATTGCAACGCATTTGGAAGCCTTTGACAATGAACGAACTCCAGGCATATTTTGGAGCTTTGTTGTACATTGGAGCATTGAAAGATGGTCACCGTCGTGTACGTACGCTATGGGATCCCGTCAAATGACATCCAATTCTCCGAGCCGTGATGAATTGTACACGTTTTGAGGAGCTCAATGTCTTCCTTCGTTTCGACGATTCAATTGGTCGCCGAGCCCAATCATCAGCCAGAACAAAAATTCTCCAGCCTGTTGAAATACTTTTGAACGAATTGAATCAGACTTTGTCAACAAATTACATTCCGTCTGAAAATCTTACCATCGATGAGCAATTGAAAGGCTTCCGTGGTCGCTGTAAGTTTCGGCAATATATGCCAAGCAAGCCTGCAAAATATGGACTGAAGTTCTGGTGGCTCAATGAGAGTACGACGGGATATCCACTGCAATTTTCAATATACACTGGCAGTTCTGATGAAAATTTCGGGCTTGGCCGTGGATACGACGTGGTGATGTCTTTGATGCCAAGATATTTCCACACTGGACGTAACCCAACAGTAGATAATTTGTTTACTTCCGTGAATTTAGCGTTGAAATTGCTGGATAAAAAAATAACAATTCTTGGCACAATCCGAAAGAATAAAAGAGATGTACCAAAAACATTTATTGTCAAAGAGCTTTTAGATAAAAATAACGAGCCCATCAAAATAAATAATAAAAAACAGTACCGTCCACTTCATTCATCGATTTTTGGATTTTCGCAAAGAATGGCATTGGTGTCTTATGTTCCAAAACCAAATAAACAAGTTGTTTTACTATCAACACAGCACAATCTTGAAAAGGCTATTTCAGGCTGTCAAGCCGGACATGATATTGGATTACAACCGGACAAAAGGTGGAGTCGATGTATTCGACCAAATGCTGTCAATTTATTCCTGTTCACGCCAAACTAATCGCTGGCCCTTGGTAGTATTTTACAATTTATTAGATGTTGCATCCTTAGCCACAATCATTATTTTTCGCCGTTTCAATCCGCCAACAAGGAACAAAAAATTATTTAGAAACGACAAACTAATTAAGCTAGCAGAGGAGCTTATGGAACTAGAATTAGATGGCCGTTCACACTCTTCGGTACAAAATACAATCTCTAAATCTAGCTTGGATGCCCTTCGCATTATGGGCAGAAATTTGACAGTTTTTCGAGTAGTTGACGAGAGACTTCCTCGTAAACAGGTATTTTATAATGTAAAGCCAATATTTTTTTCTGAAAGATATTTTATTTTCAGACCAGGTGCCACATTTGTCCAAGAGCAGAGGACAGGAAGAGCAAAACCCCATGTGATGTTTGTGGAAAAAACTGTTGTCTTCACAACCGAAACATAGTCTGCGTCAAATGCCTCCCAGAACTACCAAAGATTCCAGAGTGATTGCGGCTTCTACTATTACACTTAATCTTCATTTTGCAAATCACCATCTATTGTTATTCATATTCAAATAAAATATACGTGTTTGGAATACTTTGTTTCCAATTTTAAGAAGGGTTAAGCGGATTCGTCCGAACCCCCAAGTTTGGTTTGTGACTTTTTTTCAGAAAAAAAATCCAGAAAATTATCTAAAATCGCCTTGATGGAAAATAGACAAAAAAAGTAGAAAGAAAAATGAATTTCGTTCACTGAGTTTTCATCCCAGGTCGAAAAAAATTATTTAGAAAAAAGTTATAAGCATTCAAACATGCGCTGGGGTTCGCGTGAACCCTAATCCGTAAACTAGGGTTAATATTGACCGCAGACCCGTCGAAAAATAAAGACATGTCCATACGCCCGTTCATCCGTTGGCAAAATTTAGGCCCTAAAACTAGAGCTAGAAAGTTGAAATTTTAAACATATATTCTCTCGGGGCCCGAAATAATCAATTTAAGAATTCGTCATGTGAGTTCTTATTTGTCCTATAGACCTCTAACGTTAATTTTCAGGAGAGCGTTTTTAAATTTAAAAGTGGTGGTTTGCTTATTTTTTTGCGCATAATCACAGAGATTTTTTCATATTTTGAAAGCATTTTGCATTTTATAGTTTTTGAACATTAATTTAGTTGAGTTTAAAAAAAAGTAGTGAAATGGGAATAGGACACCTGTCATCAGTGGAATTTGTATTGGAAATAGGACACAGTAAAATACAAAATATAGGATATCAAATATTTTTATTGAAATCAAAATTCAATTCTTTCTTAATTTGAGTTTAAAAAAATTAACGAAAATATTATAATGTTTATAAAGTTTCTCAACAAAGTAAAAGTAAATAAAAGGAACTTTTTTCTTTAACCCTAATAAATTAATTTAAAAAAACATAAAAAAAACAATTCTTATTCATATTGTTTATCACTAATAGTGTGTGTAAGGTAACTTAGTAACTTAGGTAAGTTTTAAAACAGCGACACCAGGAAGATGGGTCTAGCTATATGCTGCGATGCAAATGCTCAGAACACTGTTTGGGGCAGCAGCAAATGCAACATGCGATCATCTGATCTTACTATCAACAATGTTGGCTCGCAGCCAACTTTTGTGACGTCAGGAAGACAGGAGGTGATCGACCTAACTTAATCAAATAGATACTTTAAGGGGGATACCAACTGGAGGCTCTCTTCGGAGGTGTCCCTCTCAGACCATAGATATATCGACTTCCAAAACGAATGCGAAGCCATAACTTTGCAGGAGAGGAGAAATCCGAGAAAAACCAACTGGATACGCTTCAGGGAGGAAATGGGAAAAACTCTCAAAACTCCAACCAAACTCAGGACGAGACAAAAGGTAGAGGATGCTGTTCAAGACCTGAATAGTGCCGTTACTAACTGTTTTGAACTGACGTGCCCAGTAAGCAAAATCCCTGGCAGAACGCCGGTTCCCTGGTGGAGCTCGGAACTGCAAAGAATCTGAAGAGAGGCTAGCAAGCTTCTAAATAGGTAACTCAAGAGTGACTTGGAGGCAGACTGGAATCTCTACAGATCCAAGCAGATGGAATACAAGAGGCTAATTCGGGTATCGAAAAGTGCTTCTTATAGGAATTTCTGCGAAAAGATTGAAACACTCGATGAAACTAGTAGGGTGGTTAAAGTTCTGAAAAAGGACAAACCAGCCAACCTGGAATCACTTAGAAAACTTTATGGCGCCTTCACCGAGACGAAAGCGGAAACTCCCAGTCTTCTGGTGGAGTCTCACTTTCCGGGTAACCAGATTACAATTGGTTCACAACCAGGCCCTACTACCGAGACTGTAAGTGAGCCACGACAAATAACTCGGCGTAACTGGATGAGACCATTAAATACGCTTTTGCGTCTTCTGACGGCTTCAAGTCACCTGGTACGGACGGAATATACCCAGGCATGCTGCAACAATGTACAAACCAGTTGCTACCGACTATGAAGAGAATTTTTACCGCTGTCCTAGCACTGACATACATTCAAACACCCTGCCGTACAGTTAGATTGGCATTTATACCAAAAATTGGCAGAAGTGACTATGACTACTCGCTCGCCAAGAGCTTCAGACCAATCAGTCTGACTTCCTTCTTTCTGAAAAGTGTTGTGCTTTGGCAATACGTTGACCCCTCAGCGGAAATCGTCAGTTGCTATAAGCCGACAACCCCAGTTGTGTCACCTTGCAGAAATTTAATACTGCTAGTAATGATTTCCGAATGTCGCAATCTGGGTCATCGAATTTGCAACTATCGATTAATGCTGAGTGTTCAAGCGTGCCGACGTTTTCGGTAGGTTCATGATCGGTAGGATGACACAGCCGCGGGGAGTCGTGAACCAAAGATCGAACGTGACGGGTCTTTTTATTGTTTCATATAATATAACATTGGCGCAGCCGGTAAAAAACTCAAAAAAAAAGTTGTAAAGACTGTTGTCTATGTCTCTCAGTCCATCCCTGGGCAAAAAATAGGCTTCAAACTTGAGCTAGAATGCTGAAATTTCGATCAGAGAGTATATGTCTATTTATTTGTAATCGGAAAGTCGAAGTTTGAGCTAGGAAGATGAAATTTGAAATATATACTCTCAAGGGGCCCGAAATGTATGGGTAAAGATTTGTGAAATTCGCCCACTACACGTTCAGTATATTTTTGGTAAAAATAAAACTTGTCACGCAAGTAAAATTTGGCGTGTGTCTGTGTAGTTCAGAATTTGAGAAATGTCAAAGTTTTGACATTCTATAACAAAAGTTATCAGAAAACGTAGAAAACGGTTTTTGGAAGCACTGATCTATACCCGCTTAAGGACTTAGCGGCGCCAGTTACCCCGTTATAGTTAGCGTATATAGATTATGTTGTTGTTTTATTTAAAATGCAAATGTGAATAAGCGGAAAGCCTCTGTTTTTGTGCCTAAAGCCTGAACTACATCAAAACAAAAGTGAAGAAAAGTACAAAAAAGTGAAAACATCGAAACTCATCGAAAACACACGCATATTTATACGACATCTATTATTAAAATCTGAACTAAAAAAGCTCAGAAGCTTTTCGTTGGATATTATAAAATTTCCATTTGGAATCGTATTCTCCATCGTTTATTAATTGTCGCTTGCTTGTCAGAAGCGCTTTTGCTTGCGAAACTGACAGGAATTATGTGATGGAACATGTTCAAGCTTTGAACCACAGTAAAATTTTAAAATGAGAAGAAATATACAGAGCGCACTATGCGATGAAGTAGTATATCCGATTTTTTCCACTTTTTTGTACTTTTTCCCACTTTTGTTTGGATGTAGTTCAGGCTTAAGAATCATGCACAAGAAAATACAATAAAATATATTCAACTCAAAGGTAAATCTAACCAAAACCGTGATGCGACATGCTGATTAGTGTTGGAAAAATACAACGCTGGAACGCAATTATTTTTCTTCAATAATGAAAATATTTGTCGATGTTTATATTGCTGGTATACTTGTTACAGCGAGTTTAGTATATTTTAATATGCAAAAATATCAACAAGGTATGCCAATTGCAGTTCAACTTCATTAGCCGAGAATTCCTCCAATCATGCCAACATACTGCCATATGATAACCATCGAACTTGTGATACAGTAAGGTGTCATGATCCGCATTCATTTCCTCGAATAATTTAATTTCTTTTACAATGCGTGTGTTAAGTGCATTTTTCACAGCTTTGACCAATTTAGTTGCAAGATTCATGGTTGAATTTAAAATGCTGGTAGTTTTAGATACAAGTGCTTGTCGGTGTATACGGCATTAAGTTCTGACGATTTCTGGTTTTTTGTTTGCTTCATAAGGGCTGATGCACCAGTTCGACAGTCAATCATAGAAAGTGTTCCATCATAACAGAAGCCAGACTGATTACTTTATTGGCGTCCTTTGCTCTGGAAGTTGTCTCTAAGCCTCGTAAGAATAACAACTCTCCTTGATTGTATCGTAACTTTCATCAAAACAGCTGATGAAAGTGACGATAGAAAAATGGGATGAAATAATGGTCGGCCCGTTCAATACGCCTGCGGCCCCTCATGACGCTTACCCCCAGGGGTTCACCAGTGGGAAACCGCTTGTCTTGAGAACTACAAATCAATATTTTGTCCAAATCAAAAACGCCACCGAAGACGAGTAGGTATCATATTTCACAATTCCGCTCCACAAACCTGATTTTAATTTCCTTATCAAAGAAACGAACTCATCACGACTTTGCAATCTTTTTATCCTTATCATAATCTTCGTGAATCGCCGCTGTTAATGACTACTAAAATAAAGACCGGAAGCTTGTCCCAAGCAGTTAATCAAGTTAAGGTCTCGGATGAAGAATATAACCATGATATACCGGTTGTTATGCGAAAACAAAAATGTAATATCAGCGTCAACATTCTTTAGAAGAAAGAATTTCAGGAAAATTTGATTGGGAATCCGTTCGGTACAATAACCATGCCATGGCTTTGGTAGTGTTTGTTTTTGTTCGTTGAATTATTTATGTATGTAAATTGAGTGTCCAACATGATTTGTTGTCTGTAGAATAGTAGACACAGTTAATTTGCGAAGCCCTAGATACTGCAGCTTCAGGACGCAGATACGGATCCAGACGAACACGAAACAGCAAGAAAGTGTCATTACAACCACACACATTTTAGCGCGAGGGTCTTTCTAAAACTTTTATTGACTAACTGCGCTGAATGTTGACTCATGGAGTATCATTGAAACAATATAAAAGTCAACCATAGTCTATTTTGTAATCTGGCCCTTTTTTGAAATACTTATAAATCTGACAAAATGTTTATGGATTTAGTCATTCGTTAAAGTAGATGCTTGCAAAAACATGACATAGAATCTTTCAAAATACAGTTTCTGTGGGTTTAATTTCTTAAATTATCCGAATCTACCAAGACACATGAGTCACATGTCTCTAATGTGACGGTCTTATACAAAGAGGCATAGATTTGTATGTCTAAAACGGCCTAAATGGGTATGCAAAAACAAGAAAGATATCAAAAACTGTTGGCCCCCGCACAGGCCTTTCTGTTCATATCATCTCCTTTCGTCAGAAGATTGTCTGACATCTGTTGGGTCAGATATGTCCAATGGGTAAAAACCAGAAATGAAAAAAACAGTACATCATCATCTCCGAATTTAGATAAGGTACCTAATCATAATCAACACCAAAGAATAATTGAGACCCAACCTCCCATTTGAGCGAATTTTTACAGAAGTACGGACTGCTGTGTGAGAAATAAAGCATTCAGTTTATATGTGCCATCTATAGGAAATGCGTTAATTAGTCTCCAGCAAAAGGAAAAATATTAAAAATGTTTGACCATGAGGTTAACCCCTACCTTTTCTTGGAATCTGTCAAAGAGGGATAGGCTGCGCAAAGGGCTCTTTCATTTATTCTGCGAATGTCCGATACTAGTAAGAGCCAGACTGCGGGCACTGAAACAACCATTCTTCGACGACCTTAGCGATATATCGGGCAAAGGGATACAATATCTTATTCGTTTTCTCATCTCAACAGGTTGGATATAGCTATAAAACAAATCCTCTAAAATCATTTCAATATAGGTCACACGCGTCATGGTACCAAAAAGGCACAACATAGTGATTCTTGGGTGCAGGCTGAACCGCCACCTCTACCTACCTACCTCATTCTTATGTTTGGTTTAAAGTGCAACGTGGTGCATATTGGAAAATTGCAGCAATTTGATATTTCATTTTGAGTTTTGCAAAGGTTTAAGGAAACGAACCCTACACGTCAGAGAACATATTTCGAAGAAAATTGTGTGTGACCGGCACAGTTGGCCCTGCCATGTTCAAAGGGGTGATCCTACAAACAGTGTCAAAAAATTAATATCAATTAGGGATCCCATACATTCACAAAAGAGAAGCAGGTCTAAAAAATCCAGGATTACGCCAATGCAGCAACGATAGCATTTGATTGGCCTCAGTGATAAAGTGACCCGAAACCAGGAATCCTGTCGATGTGTTGTGTATTGAGGTCAACCAAGCGAACGTCACAGACGAATGAGTAGAGCTGCAGTGAAGTGGGAGGGTTCGGATCCATTTAGTCCAGATCATAACCTCGTCGCTAAGGAGAACGAAGAAAAAAGGTTTAAGAAAAGGAATAAATCTGCTTTATATAAATAGTAAATATATTTCCCACTTGATATGAAGTTATTGCCCATGTGCAAAACCAATACGTTAAAGTTTAGAAAACGTCAATGTTATCCGAATATGGCAGTCGGAAACGTCACCAAGATACTTAAGGCATAAACACACCAAAAGCAACCCCTGTGACCAACACAATTTTGAGTTTGCGCGTTTCATCTAATTGAGAAGAAGAATCCGTTTACCAGATTAACATAAAATTATTGAATTTAAAAATCTAAGCTATAGTGTAGAAGGTTTAAAAAATAAACAAATATTTGTAGATTTTTTAAATTATTTTAAAGAATTTAATATTTTTCTATTATTTGAAACTCATTGAAAAAGAAGCTAGAATTAGGAACATTTTCATTAACTATAAATTAAAATGTATACCTGGGGTAAAAACAAACTGGTTTGGAAGTGGAAGTGGTGGCGAACTTTTAGTATTTCGTAAGCAGTTAGAAGGAGCAAAGGTTTACTTTAAAAGCATAGAAGGATCATACGGCTCCAGGAAATAACCCCCCAAATGAAAAATGAAATAACTTCCCGCTATAAAATCCTTTATCTAGACAATATTCTTCTTCAAGATTCGCCCGTACTTAGTTTTTTGGCACAAACACTTTTTGGGGGATAGGAATAGCAACAGTGTATCCCAGAGCTCGCACAAGCGGACTGTAGCCTTTCCCTTAATTTTGGAAGCTGTTTGTAGGCGTAAAAAAGTCATTCAATTATTTCAAATACCTTAACCCTTTTTGACCAGTACCAGAGCTCCTGTATCCTTGGTCCTGATTTTCTCAAATACATTCTATTTTGATTCAAATATCATAATTTGATAAAAAAAAAATTTACAAATCTTGTAATTTGTGTGTTATGGATTGGTGCGAAAACGCACCATTGGCTGAAAACGATATAAATATATATGCAAAAAAAAAATGTTTTCGAAATTTAAGCAATTTTTTTAATTTTAAATTTAAAAGTTTTCGGAAGGAACAGTTTTTAGTAGGTACATATAAAGAAAAAAATAAGAAACTTTACACACTTTTGTGGTACTCTGCAGAACATTTCAAATGCAGTGGTAATTCAACACCGTTTATTGAGCATGTGTTACATTTGAAATAGGTATGACTCTTGCATTGTCGGCATCGTCTTCTGATGTTGCAACCAATTTTTTCGATGTTGTGAGGTTGTGCAGTACGGGCTACAGTAATCAATAAATGTGATGATGCTGGACCAGTATGACATGTTCGCTCCAAAGTCTCCAACGGTTGCGTCAACAGAGAAAGTGCAATTTCACGGCGGACATCCAATAAATTGCTATGCAAATCATTCACTTTTCTATGTAAAAGCCATGAATTGGATATTGCTAAGTCAATGCGGTTGCTGAAAAGCGGCCACCACCATTTCTTGCCAATACGATATTGAGACATGAGTCGATCCAACAAATCCACACCTCCCATGTATTTGTTATAAATATACCCTATTCTAAGGGTATATTAATTTTGACGCATAGTTTGTAACATACCTTAATATTGCCCGTAGACCCCTAAAAGTTACTATATTTATGATCAGCATCGATAGTAATGTCGATCTAGCCATGTCCGTCCGTCCGTCCGTCCGTCGGCAAAAATTAGGCCTTTAAACTGGGCCTAGAGAGCTGAAATTTTAACCATATACTCTCTAGGGTCCCGAAATAATCAAGTTTACGAATTTTTCAAATCCGCCCACAGACACGCCCACAAACTCAAAAAAACAAAATTTTGGAAAAAATCGAATTTTGAGCTAGAAAGCTGAAATTTTTTATATATGATCTATGACTCCTAAAACTGCTCGAGATATAAAATTTTCAAAATCCGCCCACTGACACGCCCACAAAAAAATAAAACAATTTTATTGAAAAACCAAACTTTGAGCAAGGGGGCTGAAATTTATAATATATACTCTCTAGGGGCCCTTTATGCTTATGTGTAAATATTTTCAAAATCCGCCCACTGACACGCCCACAAATAAATAAATCAATTTTTTTTAAAATCCAAAGTTTGAGCTAGGGAGCTGAAATTTATAATATATACTCTCTAGGGGCCCTTTAATCTCATGTGTAAATATTTTTAAAATCCGCCTACTAACACGCCCACAATTTAAAAAAAAACTTTTTGTTGAAAATCCAAAGTTTGAGATAGGGAGCTGAAATTTATAATATACTCTCTAGGGGTCCTCTATGCTCATGTGTTAATTTTTTTTAAATCCGCTTACTGACATAATATAACAATAATTTTATTGAAAAACCAAAGGTTGAGCTAGGGAACGTTTTTTTTCCAAAAGCTTCGTTTTTGTTTGATAAAATCTTTTAAATGTTATATAACAGAATATGTACAGCGTTCTTAACAATTCAAACATACTTAGACTTTTGTCACGCCCACTTATGAGGGATAGGAATAAGAATAGGGTATCCAACAGTTCGCCCAAGCGGACTGTAGCCCGCCCCTATGTTTTTTGATTAGTTATGGACATGAGATGGTAACATGCTTCCTTTCTTTTCTCAAAAATCGTTTTGCTTGATGGAGAGGGGCGACATTTTCAAAATTTGAAAGTAGTGAGACAACAGCATTATCGTTCAATTTGACTCCTAGGACTTCATTTTTTTTGTCGAATTTATAAACAAAAGTACCACGGCTGCGTTTTTTAAAATCTTTATTTGATTCAATTGGACATTTTTCCATCCTATTTTCACGCACTGTTCCTGTTGCATGTATGCCTTTTTTCCGCAATTCTGTTAGTAATTTATAAGATGTAAAGAAATTATCGAAATAAAGGGTTTTTCAACAGGGACGCTACAAAAGTGGAGCGCCAGTGACAGCAAACGACGCCGAATTTCTTGCCGCTCTTTTGACATTTCTCTTCAGTAAGGTTTGCCATTTCATGATGCAAAGATATACGAGCCAACAACGAGTCGAAATTCTTAAAATTTACTACCGAAATTCGGAGTCAGTGGCCTCAACGTGTTATCTCACGTGGAAACCGTGCTATCTCACGAAATGGTCCAGTCGCTTGGCCGCCTAGGTGGTGCGATTTGACGCTGTTAGACTATTTCCTGTGGCGTCAAGTCTATGGTCTATGCCAACAAGCCAGCGACGATTGATGAACTTCGTACGAATATCGAACGTGAAATTGCAGCCGTATCGGCCGATTTATGCTTGAAAACCGTCGAAAATTGGGTTCAGCGTCTGGACTTCTGCAAGCGTGCCCGTGGTGGCCATGCAAAAGAAATCGAGTTCCATACATAATGGCATCGAACGTACTTTCACAGTAATAAAGAATTTCATTGATATCCAAAACCGTTTTTGTTTTATTTAAAAAAACTTTTGTAGCGCTCTTATTGAAAAATCCTTTAGATAATGTGCTGTTTGTGTTTTTCTAACACCTTGAGCAACTCAAAAACCACATTCTGTCCGAGACGCATTTCCTTGTTATGAGTTTTAGCATGCCTACCACCGTATGGGAAAAACTTGTACACGAAGCCATCACTTGAACATAAGCTCCATACTTTGTATCTAAATCTTATTGGCTTAGCACGTATAAACATTTTACAACCGAGTCGTCCAAAGTATGGCCACATTGATTCATCGATGGCGAAAGCATGTGAAAAAACCCAAAATTTCATACAGTTAGCAGATATTTTGTCTATATACTCTCTCACTTTAAAAAACTTGTCGTTATAGGCTCAATTTTATTGCTGTCTGCTAAATGCAGAAACTGTTTAATTTTTCGATACGTGGTCCGGGGCATTGCATCCCGTATAATCGGAAAATTAAAGTCAGGTGCCTTAGTCCAATACAACTTTTCTTGGGGTACCCCATGATGGCCAGAAAATATTAGTATACAATTAAATCTTTTGAGCAGTGGTAAATTCAGACGAAATGTTGAGTTCTTTTGACGGGCATATAGATTTGTTTGGTCCACAATCAATTCCAGCACACTTGAATCAAAAAATTCAAAAAAAGAAGTCAGACGGGCTTTTACCTGCAAGTACTCGTTATTCTTCCAAATGAGCTTTTTTTCGGACTCTGCATTTTCCGGATAACTGCTATACTTTATTTCATAGTCTCCCCATGAAGGCGGAAATCCTTTATGACATTTTGGTGCGATGTGGGATAATGGGACATCGTCGTCGTCAGAAAAGTCACTATCGCCGCCTTCGCCGCCCAGCATAAGCTCAATGGTTCCAGCAATTTCCTAAGGTAATTCATCACAATCGTTTTCATGCACTATTGCGTAATCTTCGTGATCTCCATTGTCGCTTAGCCCTCCTGTTTCATCTGGTGGTAAGATTACAACATCTGGAACTTCGCCATCATCTAACCCTTCTAATACGGCCCGGATTTCCTTCATGGTTTTGTAAATTTTGTTTGCCCATGCCAAAGTATTTTATATTGTTATTAGCCAATGGTGCGAAAACGCACCATCAAACATTTCTTCCAAAATTTGCAAATTACTGCAAATCTCAGTTTACTAACATTTAGATAAATGTTTTCTTTTATAAATAAGCTTTCTAAAACGATGCTACAATTCTTTTTATTATTCTTTAAAAAAACAAATACTGCTTTACTTTACTGCAACTGCTTTTGAAACTCCAAACGTTTAAAAGGAAAACTAGTAAAATGTCATATATTTTTTTGAATTTCACGGAATCGCCTACTAGAATCTTTGCGGAAAATGTTCAAAAGACATGTCAACAAAATAACGTTTACTACAATAATTACTTTGTAGCAGTAAAGGGGGGGGGGGGGGGGGGAAATTAGAGTGCGAAAACTCACCAATGGCTAAAAACGGGTTAAGCTGAGTTATAACGAATCTATAACCCTTTGGCACATATCTTATATTAGTATCTATCATCCCATATTAAGCTTGATTGAAATGTTGCTTGCATTAATGTAATGTCCTTTTTTCTTATGATACTCATGCCATAAACCAAACCATTTATTTTAAATAAAATTTGCACCCATCAAAATGTACGAAGATAAATCAATCAATAGGAGGTAAACTCAAATTCATTTTTAAATATATTTTTGACGCAAATCAGCTATGTTAAAGCTTTATGGGTTCGGGTCTACTCCTGCATGCTAATGTTAAGCACTTATTGAGGTACCTACAGTGATAACAACACAACCGGCGGAAAGTAGTTCGCATGGCAATTTTAGTTACAAGTACTCTATGTTTTTCAGATATAAAGGATAGGTCGATAAGGTAATTCCTTTTCGATTCTTAACTCTTCATTTCAATACAGAGAACACTTTATAGTCGTTGTTCTATCTACCTACGTTCATTCTAATATCATTTTGTTGAACAAAAAGTTGATATAAACAAGAACTCAAGCCAAAACGAGCAGCTAGAATCGCACCATCATAGACCACTTCCTCTGGGGCACTGATGTTTACATTCTACCAAGGATTTTTTTTCGAAATATTGGAAATGGAATGGAAATCTGGAATTGGTATACCTATGTTTGTACCCACTCAAAGGGATGTCTGTTAAGAGAATAAACATATTTCTCTTTTGTTGCTTGCACATTTGTTGGAGACTTGGAGTTGAAATTGCTTCTGGAAATGAATTAAACTCACTCAATACTCAATAGTGTAATATAGTACTCACTGTCCCTAATCCTATCCTATCCCACTTATACCGCTCGGAGTGCATTGTTTGTATGGCAGTTTATTATCAAACACTCGTAGATGGAAATTTGTATAAATTATTGATTGCTATCTAGATGGGTGTTTAGAGATGCCGTTGCCTATGGAAAACATAAACGAGAGTTAATTTCAAGCTTACGACTCAGCAAAATAATATTCATATTTGAAGCCTAAAAAGGCTTAGAAAATCTGACAATGAACATCAATAATTAAAAATCCTCGGTAAAGGGTGCACCTTTGCAAGCATTCCTGAATGTTTACATCCCGGGTATGTTTCAATTTATTAAAAGATATCAATAGTTGCCATGAGATACTTAGAGTGCAGAGCTGTAATTTACCTCAGTCCGTATCACTTGTTGAACGACAGGTACACTGGCGATCACAAGGATGAGGCCATACATTTTGCAATCAATTTTCAGTCTTTATACATGTTGGAAATTGTATGCCCGGAAATTTTTACTGCCTGGAACAGGTACATATTTTCCCAATAGTAAGTCATAAAATTAAAGGATAAATAAGAAACGACCGCTGGAATTTCCCAAGATCAAACAATGAACTACTTGAAAAGCGTATAAAATGATGCGCCGCTAGGATGAGGCCACATGATTAAAATGTTTATATTTTACGGTTTTAAAACATTTTTACGGTTTTAAAACATTTATATTATGCCGGCCATTTTTCGATATGACCTCTATAAGACGTTTTGGAATAGAATCATACAATTTTTTTTATTATTAATAGAAATTCGGGCCCAGGCATCACGAATAGCTTCGATTAAAGTGTCCTTGTCTTCAAAATGAAGGCCGCCTTCAAACACTTTACGAGATAACCATGCCCAAACATTTTGGATTATGTTTAAGTCCGGTGAATAGGGCGGCCATGGCAAAATTTACACGTCTTCTGATTAAATCCAACTTCTAACAACCCTGGAAATATGGATAGGGCATTGTCTTCTTGGAATAACGCAGACAGGGATCCGAAAATGTTTTCCACTTTTGGAAATGGCGGTGAGGTAATGGAAATGGTGAGGTACGGCTGTGATGTCTTGCTGAAATAAGCTCCCCTTAGATCATGGAAATAAAAGTTGTAACCATCGGGGCCGTCAAGGTTAAACTTTGTTTTTCATCCGAAAATACAACGCGTTTCCATTCACTGCTCCAAGCGACATGTTCTCTTGCAAAATTTATTCAATGCTCCCTATGTACTTCGTTTTGATCCAAGAACACTGGATTGTACACAACCAGGTTCGAGGACTCAGGACTCCCGGATACTACCCACTGTATGTGACTGATAAAGGTAAACCCAGATCGTGCATACTAGTGAAAAGTAACATGAATGCTTATTTACTCCCTAATTTCAGCGATCGAGATATAACTGTGGCAAGACTGGAGACTGCGGCAGATCATTCTGGTTGGCATCAGCTTATCTCGCCCACGATCACTTGGGGCCTCTCCCTGGTGATAACCTAGAGAGGCTGATCGAAGAAGCAAGGAAGCAGAAAGCTGAACTCATAATCGGTTGCGATGCTAACGCTCATCACACCGTATGGGGCAGCTCAGATATTAACAACAGAGGTGAGTCAGTTTTTGAGTATCTTTTAAGTACTAACCTCATTGTCTGTAACCTAGGTAATGAACCCACCTTCATTCGTTCTCCGATCACCGATATCTTTTATTCAACCTTAACGTTGATCCTCCATGTCAACCTTCCTTCCGTAATCGTCGGAAAACCAACTGGCCTTTATACAGAGAAACTCTACATAAACGTATTAACGCTGAACTCGTAAGTCCCCCTGTAACTCCAACGAGCTCGAAAATAAAATCGATGAGCTTAACCTGGCCTTTAAAGAAGCAATGTCTGCATCGTGTCCCCTCGGGGGAAAAAGAAGCCTCACTGGTGGACCCCTGAGCTGGGACCACTTAGAAAGGAGTGCAGGAGACTCTTCAATCTTGCTAAAAACTCAAAAGCTATAAACGTTTGGGACTCCTACAAGGAATCCCTCAAATTATACAAAAAAGAATTAAGGAAAGCCAAAAGAACGTCATGGAGACTCTTCTGTGGCAAAATAGAAGAATCCTCTGAGGCATCAAGGCTAAGAAAAATCCTTGCTTCAAATCCAACAGCTGCTTTATGAAGACAGACGGCTCTTGGACGACATCTAGCGAGGAATCGCTCAATCTGCTACTTGATACTCACTTCCCAGGTAGCTCCAAAATTACCGGGAATAATAGCCTTAAGAGGTCACATGCACAGGTAACTTACCCTCACGGTCTGATAACGAGGGACAAGCTGTCTTGGGCGCTACAAAGTTTCAAACCTTTCAAGTCCGCAGGACCAGACGGCATAATACCTGCCGAACTTCAAATGCCAGCGGATATAATCCTGCTTGTGCTGGAGATGATCATGAAAAGCTGTCTTAATCTGGTTCATATCCCCCGGGCTTGGAGAGAAGTAAAAGTGGTTTTTATACCCAAGGCTGGCAAATATTTCCATGTCAGTCCAAAGGAACTTAGACCTATTAGTCTATCTTCATTCCTCCTAAAAACGCTGGAGCGACTGATTGATATCCATCTTCGCACGCAAATATGCATTGCATTACTACATATGCATGCTGTGCATTACTACCCCCTCCGCTGATCAGGACATTCTGCTACACCTGATTCCCCTCGACATCTTTAGCATGCAAACAGCTACTTCGCAGTGGACCAATAAGAATATTGGCCACTCCATTATTCTAGACTCCTTTAAGTCTCTACCCAGAAACATAGACTTCACCATACCCCGTTTGCAATTCGGAAAAAAACTTCCAAATCACCATTCCTTCCAGATCATTCTGGGATGATGGTGCATTTGCGGAGGATAAATCGATCCACTTCTATACCGATGGATCAAAAACTAGCTCCTACTGGTTCAACGAGCAGTGAGGGTAATCCCCAGATCTGTGTGGTACTACAATGGACCTATCATTGGTCTAAGTGTGTTGGCTTTAACTGACAGCCACGTCTAGCTAACCTAACCTAACCTAACCTATGTACTTGCCTGAAAACAGGTTTCTTTTTAAATTTTCTTCTCTGTTTATTACCACTTTTTTTTTGTTATCCTTCGGACCGTTGCTATGCTGGCTGATACTCCGGTGTTGGCCCTTATTTTAGTCACTGTTAGAGAAGATTTGAGGCAAGGCGTAGAATAACCCGCTTTTCTCGCAATGTTGTTGTTTCTCCTTTATTATTTTACCCATAGTGTTGTGGATCCGCAAGATAACTGTTTACAACAGTCTTACTTCTATTTAGCCTGCTTGCAATTTTTCGGCCTGAGAGTCCAAACTCCTTGAAAGCATCTATTTGTCCTCTTTCTGTTGCTGTCAAAGTCTTTCCGAAACCCATTTCTTTTAACTTAATAAAAACAGTTCTTTTCAACGCTTTTTTAAATATTCTTAACAAAACTGTAAAACAAATCGCTGATGTAAATATTGGAAATAGCCTCATCCTAGGTAGTAAAAATGTCTAGGTATACAATTTCCAACAGGTATAAAGACTGAAAATCGATTGCAAAATGTATGGCCTCATCCTTGTGATCGCCATCGCCAGTGTATTTTTTATAATTTCCCAGCAATGGGTAAGTTATTTTAATGTGCTAAGAACACAGCGCAAGCATTTCGTTGTTTAACAGCAAGCAGCACCTAGCAATGGCGTATTTCATTGCATGCTTTGAGGTGCTACTTACAACTTATTATTAGAAAGAATAGAGAGATAGGTTAGAAATGATTTGGTGCAGTTGTAGGGTTTTTCTCTACGGGTGATGTCTAGGTTGAATAGACAGATTAAGGTTTCATGTAATCAATATAACGACCATCCATTCAGTAAGCGATTACACTACTACTGCACCGTTACCACCCATTATATGCGTATTTACCTAGGTATAATGAACTGAAAAAAATTAAACTGAATTCTGTCCAGCTTTTTTATTATTTAAACAAAAGGGGAAAAATATGGATTTTAGAATTTCTTAAGAAAGTTTTATCCATACTAATCTGTTCTGGTGGCAATCGTCAAGCTTCAAAATATCAGATATTTATACCCTATTCTAAGGGTACATTAATCTTGACGCATAGCTTGTAACATACCTTAATATTGCCCGTAGACCCCTAGAAGTTACTATATTTATGATCAGCATCGATAGTAATGTCGATCTAAAATCGTCGGCAAAAATTAGGCCTTTAAACTCGACCTAGAGAGCTAAAATTTTAACCATATACTCTCTAGAGTCCTGAAATAATCAAGTTTACGAATTTTTGAAATCCGCCCACAGACACGCCCACAAACCCAAAAAAACAAAATTTTGGAAAAATCGAATTTTGAGCTAGAAAGCTGAATTTTTTTATATGATCTATGACTCCTAAAACTCCTCGGGATATAAAATTTTCAAGATCCGCCCACTGACACGCCCACAATTAAATAAAACAATTTTATTGAAAAACCAAAATTTGAGCTAAGGAGCTGAAATTTATAATATATACTCTCTAGGGGCTTTTTATGCTCATGTGTTAATTTTTTTTAAATCCGCCTACTGACACGCCCACAATTAAATAAAACATTTTATTAAAAAACCAAAGTTTGAGCTTTGAGTTTTTTTACAAAAGCTTCATTTTTTTTTGATAAAATCCTTTAAATGTTATATAACAAAATATTTAGAGCGTTCTTAGCAATTCAACGATACTAAGACTTTTGTCACACCCACTTATGAGGGATAGGAATAAAAATAGGGTATCCAACAGTTCGCCCAAGCGGACTGTAGCCCGTCCCTATGTTTTTATTCACTTTTTTAATCAAAAAGCAACTAGCATTTTTGCTTAAAATCAAAAAAATATAAAAAAAGAAAATAACAATATTAATAATGAATGAGGAGAAGAATCAAATAAAATCAATTTTTTCAGTTTTTGGGTACTCATATGACCCGCTAAAAAAATTCATGTATATTTTCTCTTCCGAACCTATTTATCCTTTTGATCCTAATTTTTTATTGATTATTATAATTATATCACGCTGGGAAGTTGATCGTTCAATAGTCGCATTCACCCCACTTGTTTTTTAAATG
Source organism: Portevinia maculata (assembly GCA_949715645.1). Taxonomy (NCBI): domain Eukaryota; kingdom Metazoa; phylum Arthropoda; class Insecta; order Diptera; family Syrphidae; genus Portevinia; species Portevinia maculata. Next base: position 34,633,931 of record OX454526.1, on the reverse strand, counting down.
GTACGATATTTTACAAATCTGGAAAAACCCATTTGTTAAAAGTAAGAAGTATATCTAGCGATCATGTTGTTATAGGAAATTCATGGTTAGTTCGAACACTTTTAATGTTATGAATTGTTTTGAACAAGGTCATAAAGTGCACCTCTTTTTTTGTAAAGCATTTGCATGTTTGCAAAATCACGAGTTTATTTTCTTCATACACGTACGTCAGAAAATAAGCACTTCCATTAATAAATGATTACAAGAAATTTCTTTCCTTCTTGTTATATGTTTTGCTAAAGAAGGTATTTAGGTAAGTATTTATTATATAAAAGATAATATAGTTTCGCTATCGATCTACAGAACAGATTTTTTAAATCCGCCCATTGCTACGCCTACTTAAAAAAAATATGAAATAAACCAATGGAAATGAAAGTCCTGTTCTTCACAAAATATGTAGGCAAAACCTGTCATACAAATATTTTTGCCAGCCAACTTTTAAGTTTTTTTTTGTTTCGAAAAATCCGTTAAAACGTAAAAAGAACCGTTACGTACATATATAACATTTTTCTTAAAAATTTCGCCAAGATTTTTTATACGCCGTCTTTTTCGCGGATGGTAATGCTAATAGGGAAATATAACATTTCGACAAAGCGGACTGCAGCCTTTCATTACTTAAGTTATTTGAAAAGGTAAAAACGTGTCGATAGCGGTGCCACTGGCACGAGAGGAAAAAACCCAAAACATCTGACACGAGTAACAGGCAGCAAGCTGAACCGCTTAACCAGACGCAGGAAGGAGAGGCGAACGAAGAACAGGCGCAAACAATATACCATTTGGAGCTAATCACCGGCCGAGCGAAACTTGCGAACCGATGGAAGAGGTACCTGCGACTGGCCGGCGAGCGTGCCTATGTCTTGCACTCCGCCCACCACTGCGCATATAACTAGGAAAATCAACCAATTCATTTTATCATTGTCCAATTGTCCATTTTTCTTTTATCGATATAGAGAGGGTGTGACATTTTTACTTTTTCATAACCACAGTAAAGTTTGTAAGACACCCGTCAAAACATTTAAAAAAAAAATTGCAATTGTATGGAAAATTTGACGTATATGCTAAAATTTTGGGTTTAATCAAAACAATACGTGAACCATATGATTTTGATGTATAAACGTCAAAATCATTCTGAACAGCTCAGCAATGGCAAGCGATAGAAAGAAAACTGATTACAAAAAGAAAGCACAAAACTGCATACTCAGTCAAAAAGTGCAATTTGGCGTATACGTACGGTGACCATCCGCCCGTCCTTTATTTAAGAGGACAGTCCTTGCTCTTTACCTCTGATTTGATTTATTATTGAAAATGTCCTTTGAATCATCAAGAAAATGAGCATACATTGAGTTATAATTAAAATAATTGATTGTAGTTTGTGCAAACCGGGAAAGAGTATTTTCAATAATGAATAATGTTTGGACCAGTAAAAAGGACATATGAGTGTAAAAAATGCTAGAAATGAACAATATGTTCTAATATAATTTTTAGTGTCAGCTCTTACACCCCGATTCTCCTTAACCTCAATACAACATACATTTGTCATTTAATAGAATTATTGAAAAAATGAGAGAAAACGGAAGTAATTAATATACATGCATTTTTTTGGTTTTATTACCTTGTCACTGTCACAAATCATAACCCAAAATGCACTTTTCCGTAGTGAATTTTGTTTGTGTTTTCTTGTGAGGAGAACGGAATCGCTGTGATTGTGTGTATGCTCGATAAATTAATGTTCGCGCTTTTTGGAACTCTCGAACATGACAATATGAGAGCCGAATTACCGCATCAGTGAGAATGCAAAGTGTCATTGAATTAAGTGAATTTGTATTGCAAAACTCGCATAAATCAGTGACGGATCGCTAACTGATGCGGTAATTCGGCCCCTGTTATAGTGTAGTAAAACAGTTATACCCGAAAACAAGAACAACACTCTACAGTTCCTGGCCAATTTATTAGACGCACTGTAAAGTTCTATGTACTTTGTTTGTACTTGCTTACTTTCGCGTATCAATTGGTTAACACTGTAGTGCAACATGTTAAAACTAAATACAAAATGGAATCATATACAAGATCTCCTAAATAAAAACATATTATATGTACGTTTAAATATAACAATATTGCATATAAACTCGTCCAACACATAAAAATATTAAAAAACTACATGCATCTAATAACTTGGTCAGGGACTGTATATGTCAGCCGCTTTATATTTACAAAACCAAACTACCAAACTACAATTTATTTTCAGTGAAAAATTATAACATGTATGACTTTCAAGGGAAAGCCAGCTGAAATACAACAACGCTTAGGATATTACAGCTCTCAACTTAGGAGTGGTACAGACCACTCATAACCACTGATAACCACTAATAAGGGTTTGTGAATAAGGTTAACGAAGGTTTTAGTTTAATAATGGTCGGTGAATACCGGCCTTAGTGTTGTTTTCATTTGATTTTGTTTAATACAAAAAAATTGTAAACAAAAAATTACATCAAATTATAGAACTAAGGTTTTGATTAGCAAAAAAAAGTAAAATATCTTTTATTTCATTGAACACAGAATTGACACTCATCTTAAGTCGACTAAGGAACTGAAATCGAAACTCTAATTAAAAAAATAGTTAGAGTATCTTATCTCATCATATAATTTATTGAAGCTTCATGATTCTCCTTACACACTTAAGACAAATAATCTTATATTGTATTTTGTTTTTAACCTTCCAATGGCAACTGCGGTGCGCCATCACTTCACTCAAATTTTGTTTCGCTCACTTTTTCTCTCTACCATTCCATATTTTTGTCACTTAACATGTTTTGTGTATTGTGTCAGTTGACAGTTGCTGAGGAGGAGTTCCAGCAGTAGGCTATTGTTAAGGATAGTGGGATGGACTGGGCTGACGCAACACCCCGTGTTGCCTTTCTCGTTTGTAAAAAATATCTAGGAGTTAAATTTTTTTGTTCGATTATTTAGGTATAAAAATGGGGGATTTATTTCTCCTAGAAACCGCAACCGAAAAGAAATGCAGTTGTAATAAACATAATGTATGTTCAGAACACAGAAAAGAAATATTATAAGACATGCTTTGAAAAATGTGTGTTGCTATACAGTTATTAAAAAGAAAAATGACTTTACGGTTGTTTTTCATTCTTAAAAGTCCAAGAAGTGTTTAATGAAATATTTTGTGTTGTACTTAAGAGTCTCGCGATCGAAATAACGTCAGGAGATTTTACAAGAAATCGAAACTGGCTGCTGCTTTTAAGACCGGAATGCAAGCTCTTCGAAACAGCGACGGAAACCCAGTCACCGAAGCGCAGACAATACTAGATGTATTTAAGCAGCATTACCAACAACTGCCAAATGGGCGTCATGTAGGGAAGTGATATGTCAAGAAGAGAACCCACGTCCGTCAATGAAGAACAAATTTCAACGCCCAGTATAGAAGAGGTTGGCTTAGCTATCCTATGAGAAAGCTAAAGAACAATAAGCCCGTCGGCACTGATGGTCTACCAACGTAACTATTCAAATACGGAGGTGATATTTTAGTAGGTCCCATCACAAACCAAACGTGGTGAAAGAAAGCATGCTTGATAACTACACTATCAGCTCCATATGCCCCATGTTCAAAAAAAAAAAACGAGCCTATGTCTTGCAAAAACTATTGAGACATATTCCTGCTTAATGTCGGAAATGAGGGGTTATCCAACGTGCTGTGTGAACGTCTGAAGCCGTTCTGCAGTAAACTAATCGGATCGTACCAGTGTGGCTGGCCTTCGGCCCAGAACATCGACAATAGACCAAATCTTCATACTAAGGCAAATCCTGAAAGAGAGCAATCAATTTTAAGTCGAGACCCATCACCTTTTCATCGACTATAAAGACGTATATGATAGCATTCATCATCAGGAGCTCTACGTGGCGATGGCCGAATTCGGGATCCCGGCAAAACTGATCCAGTTGTGTCACATGACACTCTAAAACATGCGGTTTATTGTGCAGTTTGGAAGCAGATATATTATGAACTTGTTCCGGATTTCGGCAAGTAGATGCGCTATAATGTGTCTTCTTCAATCTTGTGCCAGAGAAAATAGTGCGAAGGGTAGGTGTCAACACGGAAGGCACTATTTTCTGTAGCTCCGTGCAGCTACTGGGGTATGCGGACGATATCGACATCATCGGCAGTTCCCAGCATGCCGTGTTAGAGGCTTTAAATGTGGACAAGACCAAGTACAGGTTATCAGCAAACAAACAAACACCCGGTCACCGCCTAAGACAAAACGTCACTGTTGATAGCAATAACTTCGAGGAGGTTATGGAATTCATCTACCTAGGAGTCATCATCAACGCCACGAATGACACGTTAGTGGAGATCCATCGTAGAATCACCTTAGAAAGCTGCTGCTACTTCGGTTTAGTGAAACAAATGGGCTAAAAACTCCTCACTCGAAGGACAAAATGCATGCTCTATCAAAACCTTAATCCTGCGAGTCTTGCTTTATGGTGCTGAGTTCTGGACGATTGTTTTGAAAGAAAAATAGTGGAGGAGAAGATACAACCGCGAACTCTATAAGTTGTAGCAAGATATAGTCCTAAAAGCAAAATCACGTCGACTGCATTGGCTCGGCCACATTGAGCGAATGGACAATAATGCTCCAGCCAAGAGGATCTTCGACTCACAGCCCCCAGGTTCGAGAAGGCAAGGAAGATCAAACCTCTGTTTTAAAGACTAAGCCATCGCGGATATCCGAGCTCTTGGTCTGAAGAACTGGAGAGGCGTGCCCGGGATCACAGAGGATGGAAGTCTGCAATGTCTCAAGTAGAGACTAATCACAGATCCTTACTGGGGTAATGTATCACCCCTCTTGTCTTCAGAAGGTTTAATTAAATTGAAGCTCTAAATAACAAACAAATCACAGACTAATGCCTCTCCCTTAAATTAGTCGTAAACACAATCAAGTACTCGACAGGCTGTAATCGCAACCATAAAACGAGTAATAATATCCTGCATATTGTCACACAACAATATTAAGCTTAAGCAATAATACTGTATTTTGCTGAACTGTCATTAATCTTAACACGAAGGTAGGTAAGGTATTGTTATACAATTAGGGAAACCAGTGCACTGAATACTGACTATGTTACGTAATTTAGTTGCTGCTGACGGATTACTCCTCTCTGGATACGAATTGCCAACACGTTAGATAAGATCATGGAGGCATCGACACATTAAGCAGAATCAACTATAAACGTGACCATCAGGCATCAACCCTGGTGTCTGGTTATACGTTGGCGCAGATTGACGAAATATCATTCACCACACTGGAAGTATGCTTTGATTATAAATCGCATTCTGAAAACGACTAATTAACCAAACTACTTTTGTGTGTATAATTTTGAAAACACGTTTTCCTTAAGTTTAAGTTTGTGGAAGAAACGGTTCACATAGACAGAGCTTAGTTGGGTTGCGGTTGAATGAAACCACAAAATTAGATACAACACGAATGAGGTGGTTTCCTGGAAATGTAATTGTGTCTGTACAAAAATGTGTGTGCATTGGAAGACTATGTGTACTGGGTTGTTTTGTTCGTCACGGCAGAGTACTTTGTGACCCAGTTTGGGATTGTTTGTATATAAATAATAAGAGGAAAGTGGAAATCGGCAATTTGTATCTCTTGTCAACAGTTGAGTGATTTTAGAGTATTGTGTGAATATAACTACAGTACTACCTCGGTAATGTGAACTAATTAAAACATGGGCAGTTCACATTTCTGGATAATAAAAAATTTGACCTGCAACTTGGTTATTGAAAAGTAAAAGAAAGGAAACAAAGCCATAGTTATTAAACGATGTTAATATTATTTAAATAATAGTTTAATAGCCTAAAAACGTAAAAACAAAATAAATAAATACTTCACAACAAGCAAAATAAAGAAAACAAAACAGGAATAACATAAGGTTGCAGTAAAATTAATATGTTTTGAAAAACTCGTCATTTTAGTTTGACTTATACTTTTGTGTGTAGATTTATCAAATGCAACTGTTTTAATATTCGCAATTGATGTTACTATATCTGCACTCAATCCATTTTCTTGGACCCAGTCTAACAAAACATTCGAGCACTGAATGGCTCGACAGTGGAAAACTTTTGTATTGTGTATTATTTCTTCCACTGATGAGGTTTCCTCGCCTTCGAGGGCTAACTCAGCATTCTCACCATTATGTCCACCATCACCGTCAACGACCCATGTTCTTATGTCCTCATCAAAGGAGCTTAGGAGTTCTCTAATTTGTTGAAGTTCTGCTTCAAAATGTGCTGCCCCATCTATATCGCGAAGACGACTTAGTGGGATTAAATCCTCAGCTTCCCAACTCGAATAACGTGGCAGATTTTTTTTTTAAAACAGTTTGCTATGGCGGACTCAGATATTTTCACCCAAAAGTTTTGCAAAATTGTAACAGCGTTTCTCAAGCTTATTTTTTTTACAACTGCACTAAAATTGTTTTTTTCTTCTTGCGTTGCAACAATAAAACCAAATAGGGGGTGGTTTTTTTGTGAAAAAGAAAAGTTCACATTATCGAGCATCAAGAATTGGTTTTGAGTTCACATTTTAGAGTATGTAATATAAACTTTTTCTAGTTCACATTTTTGGATAATTCACATTTTCGAGGTTCACATTATCGAGGTAGTACTGTACTTATATTGTGTTGGGATTTTTTTTTTTTTTAAATCTTTAAATGTTTAGAAACACTTTAAAGCCACTCGCGAGCTTATATAAAACGCCGCTTGTCAATTAAACACGAAGTAAGTCAAACATTTTTTTTTATATAATGCTCACCGTCACTTTCAGCTCCGTGAACCAAGTGCTCTGTCATCCACAATGGCTTGGCACCTAAACAGGAGTTCCGGTCTTCCTTGCCATCTGTGACGTTAAGGCTAGGAATGGGAGACCATCTTAGTCGGATAATTAATCCGTTTCAAGAAATAAAACTACCACTTCAGCAAAACGTAGGAAGGAGGCAACGTCTATTTTAGCGATTTCTACTGACGTATGCGGATTTCAATTTAAAATTAAGTCCAGATCTGAAACTTTTTTCTCAATCCTCCTCCAGGAAGCTGGACTAGGGCTTTTCCAATGTTTTTTTCGTTGTACCAAATACATCGAGACGTTACATCAATGGATAACGATGCATCGAATTAAAACATCGATGTTGATCGATGCATCGAAAAAGCATCTTATTAAGAACATCGACAATTAATTATATCAGCTAAAAAAAGGATAGAATATTATATAATAAATAAAACATTAGCCAAAGTTCTCAATTTAATTCAGTTTTATTAAAATTTCATTAAAATAAATTAACCATCCAAGTTTTAGAATACCAGTTATTTTGAAATTAAATATCCCAATACTTCCATTCTAAACTTTTCATAAATAATACCTTATTGACCGCCTTTCATTGGATCCTGTTCCGTTGCTGGTTTAATACTTGTCAAGCTTTTCGAGAAAATTTGTTCTAATGGAACCACAGTTAAATCTCTGGTTCTCGCTCGGAACCATCCCTATACAGTTTCCATAGTCGTTATCGTCTTGAATGTTGTTGTTGCAATTTCTTCCGCCACAGATACAGCTGTTGTTTAAGTTGATGATTTTTATTGCTCCTTATACAAATAGTTTTGAGGATGAGTCGTAACTAGAGTCGACCGATGGTGAATTTTTTGGTCGAATCCGAACTTCACATTTTTTATAAACTTCGACAGAAGCCGAAACCGAATCTAACAGATAGGGTATCAGTCCAACGGTTGAGAGCTAAGCCCATTAGCGGCTGGAGTGCACGGGAGATACGGAATGCTCAACAGGAGGAACCGGATATCAAATTTGACCTGGGTAGACCAAGTTGCCTATCAAGTATAAGTAAATTAAAATATTTAGTATAGGTAAACGATTTTCAAAACATTCTTTAATTCTAATATATAATGTAAATACATAATGAATAGCACTTAACAAATTTTACAAACAGAAAAACACAAATCAAAACGCCTCACATTGGAAACCCTGCATATTTTAAACAACAAAAACAACATGAACAGGAAACAGGACATACAGAACATCTCCGCTGTCTACTGCTCCCTCATACCAAAACAATAACGGACACACAGTTAAGGACAAAACTTCAACAAATCGAAGTGCCATATAGCTGACGTTTTTATTTTATTTTATTTTTTCTAAACTTAATTTGTAAGTTTTATCTCTATCCAATAGTCGTTGGGTTCACTTAATGTTTACTTTCATTTATTTATTTGTTGTATATGTAATAAAGATTCCCCTGAAGAAGGTGGCAAGCCCCGCCGAAACGTTGGGAAAGTAAATGAATTAATCTTTCATTTTACAAAAAACTAAATGACCAAACAGCCGTAGAACACAATAAAGCATTATAATATAAGCTACAATATCAAATTTCCTGGAAATTGCTTTATCGGCTTTCGCGCCATGGCCATTTTTTCAAAATTGCCGTTGTTCGAGCTTTCTTCGAAAACCTGATACCTATGCTATATTCTTACAATTACTCATTACAGCATTTTTAAATAAAATTGATTTCTTTCTAAATATTTTAGAAACTTTTACAAAAACAAACTATAAAAATGTATTCCAAAAATCTTAGTAGGTATGTTAATATCTTTGTTTTAAATATTAATATCAGCTAATATATCAATTTCGTTGAATTCTCTTCCATCTTATTATGCTTGCCTCAGTTAGTTTATACTTTAAAAAAGGTAAGAATAGTATGAACCAATTTTGAGAAAATCAGTGCTGTAAAAACCAATTGTTTGGTGAAAACCCGCTGTAAGGAATTTGAAGAAAATACGTCAACCCTTTATGGCAAATTACTCTTACTTAGATTAAAAAAAATATTAAACATAAATTACCTAAAACAAAGCTTCTCTAACCATTTGCTTGTGCGGATTGGAAGGAACCTACAATCTTAAACCGAATCCGATGGTGAAATTTTGAGGAGCTTCTTGTCAGACGTTCGCAAGAGGTGGGTCAGTGGGAAAATCTTTTAAATGTTTCTTGACCCGGCGGGACTTGAACCTGAAACCTTTAAAATAATAGTTTAACACACTAACCTCTGCTCAAGTGCGCCCACTCAGTTAAGTAGGTATGTTAAAGTTAACGAGAAAGTTAAACTGAGCTATTGGGTAGAAAAGACTCACAGTGCTTCAAAACCTAGCTTCTCTGTCCACATTTTCTGCTTTTTGACCTGATATGTGCTTGACAAATTGAAGAAATAAAATACCGCACGTCCTATTGGAAGTTAATTTTTAGAGTGACTTACTTTTGTCTAACACAGTGACGTTTATTCTAAGGTGCTCAGGTGTTCTCTGTCAAAATATCCTCCTTGAGCTGCAGTTAAGTTAAAATACAAATTTATATTTAATTTGTGTCCTTTCTGTTGCGTCGATCCATTATATTCAAATCAACCAATACCGCATCACACACGCTGGCAACTCCAAAACTATGTAAGCCATCGAAAACAATTTGATATCTAAATAAGTAACTACCTATCCAAATGCACTGTGTGACGTCGAGTGTTCTCCAGCAACTAGAGCCCCAATTTAAAGGAAATATCCATACAAAACGAAATAAGACATCGCACTCGAGCTTTGCAATAGTATGGGACTTTAAACCTGAAAGGTTTTTAACTACAAAAACTGTTTTTGTCAGTTTCTTCTTATACCCTTTTCTAAGGGTATATTAATTTTGACTCATAGTTTGTAACATACCTTAATATTGTCCGTAGACCCCTAAAAGTTCTATATTCGTGATCAGCATTCATAGTAATGTCGATCTAGCCATGTCCGTCCGTCTACCAAAATTAGGCCTTAAAACTTGAGATAGAAAGCTGAAACCACATACTCTCTAGGGGTCCGAAATAACCAAGTTTAAGATTTTTTTTGAAATCCCCCCACTGACATGCGCACAATCTCTAAAAACAAATTTATCAAAAAATCGAATTTTGTTCTTTGGAACTGAAATTTTAAATAGATATTTATGAAATCCGCCCACTGATACGCTCACAGTTTAAGAAAACCCGTTTTATTGAAAATTCAAAGTTTGAACTAGGAAGCTGAAATTTGAAATAATGCTCATCATCCCACCGACACCCCCACTTTATAAAAAAAAAACGTTTTACTGAAGAAATAATTGTAAAGAAAAGTCCTATTCTTCGCAACGTATGCAGATAAAGTCGTTTTGAACAATTCCTTTACAAACAAGTTTTCTGCCATGCCCACTTTTAAGGGTTTGTTTTACAAAAACCTTGTTTTTCGATAACATCCTTTTAATCTTATAATTTTTTTTATAATTTACTTACCCTTAAGGGGGTTTTCTGTAAGTCTTGCAGTACCCTTATTGGGGTAGGAACACAGCGCAAGCATTTCTTGTTTAACAGCTAACAACACTTAGTAACGGAATATTCCATTGCATGGTTTTAGGTGCTACTTACTATTATAAAGAATAGAGAGATAGGATAGATTTGTTTTGTTGCAGTTGTAGGGTTTTTCTCCACGGGTGCTGTCTCAGTTGATTAGGAAGATTAAGGTTTCATGGAATTTCTTTAAATATATTCTAATAACTACCTCACCGTTGCAACCCGCAAAATATGTAGAGCGCTCTTAACAATTCACCATACTTTAACTTTTGCCAAGCCCATTTGATGAGGGATAGGAGTAGGAATAGGGTATACAAGAGTTTGCCCAAGCGGACTGTAGCCCTTCCCCATGTTTTTGTTTTGTCTTGAATCAAATCGATTTTTAGGCACGAGTATCTATGCAGATCGATATTTCTTATGTACACATTTACAATATTCCGTAGTACTTTATTTCGTGATGTTTTTTATTTGTTGTATAGTTGTTTTGCATGTGCGTGCTCACAGTTGGAGCCCGTAGGCCTATACTGGCTTTAACTTGCGTATAAAGCAATAGTTTATTGTAGTAAGACAAACAAGAGTATTTTTAATACTTCTGTTTTTTTTCTTTTCTACGGTTTCCAGCGTTGTTAAGCGTCTAGTGTCATGCCTAGATAATTGGCTTTATTCGCGTATTCTGCTTCTGGACATTTTTATTCGTAACACTCATATGGACCGACTTTAGGTCATTTAATTTGATTTTCCATTCAATGGTCCATTTCGATATATTTTCGTTTTTTCGTTCGTCGCTACTTCTACAGTTTCTCCAACAGCAAGTATAGAAATATCATCCGCAAATGTTGCCATAATTTTTTTCATTTACTGGCAGCTCGCTGGTAAATAAAAGTTACAATATAGGTTCAAGCACACTGCCTTGTAAAGGGTGATTTTTTTAAGGTTAGGATTTTCATGCATTAGTATTTGACAGATCACGCGGGATTTCAGACATGGTGTCAAAGAGAAAGATGCTCAGTATGCTTTGACATTTCATCATGAATAGACTTACTAACGAGCAACGCTTGCAAATCATAGAATTTTATTACCAAAATCAGTGTTCGGTTCGAAATGTGTTTCGCGCTTTACGTCCGATTTATGGTCTACATAATCGACCAAGTGAGCAAACAATTAATGCGATTGTGACCAAGTTTCGCACTCAGTTTACTTTATTGGATATTAAACCAACCACACGAATGCGAACAGTGCGTACAGAAGAGAATATTGCGTCTGTTTCTGAGAGTGTTGCTGAAGACCGTGAAATGTCGATTTGTCGCCGTTCGCAGCAATTGGGTTTGTGTTATTCGACCACATGGAAGATTTTACGCAAAGATCTTGGTGTAAAACCGTATAAAATACAGCTCGTGCAAGAACTGAAGCCGAACGATCTGCCACAACGTCGAATTTTCAGTGAATGGGCCCTAGAAAAGTTGGCAGAAAATCCGCTTTTTTATCGACAAATTTTGTTCAGCGATGAGGCTCATTTCTGGTTGAATGGCTACGTAAATAAGCACAATTGCCGCATTTGGAGTGAAGAGCAACCAGAAGCCGTTCAAGAACTGCCCATGCATCCCAAAAAATGCACTGTTTGGTGTGGTTTGTACGCTGGTGGAATCATTGGACCGTATTTTTTCAAAGATGCTGTTGGACGCAACGTTACGGTGAATGGCGATCGCTATCGTTCAATGCTAACAAACTTTTTGTTGCAAAAAATGGAAGAACTGAACTTGGTTGACATGTGGTTTCAACAAGATGGCGCTACATGCCACACAGCTCGCGATTCTATGGCCATTTTGAGGGAAAACTTCGGAGAACAATTCATCTCAAGGAATGGACCGGTAAGTTGGCCACCAAGATCATGCGATTTGACGCCTTTAGACTATTTTTTGTGGGGCTACGTCAAGTCTAAAGTCTACACAAATAAGCCAGCAACTATTCCAGCTTTGGAAGACAACATTTCCGAAGAAATTCGGGCTATTCCGGCCGAAATGCTCGAAAAAGTTACCCAAAATTGGACTTTCCGAATGGACCACCTAAGACGCAGCCGCGGTCAACATTTAAATGAAATTATCTTCAAAAAGTAAATGTCATGGACCAATATAACGTTTCAAATAAAGAATCGATGAGATTTTGCAAATTTTATGCGTTTTTTTTTAAAAAAAAGTTCTCAAGCTCTTAAAAAATCACCCTTTATATACCACCTTTTATTTCTTTCAATGTGGAGTATTCGTCTCCTTCTTTAATTCTGAAATATCATTGTAATATTTAAGACTACAGTATTTTTAAAAATCGCTTAGCTAGATGGTTTTTCAATCAATGGATCAGTCATATATGATATACCTCATCGAAAGATTATGCAGTATCAAGGAATTAATAGAGCATTTATTCTTCTCTTTAACCCTCGAATGAGCGGTAACTTTTTGTGGCATATTTTTCTTGCATGGTCCCCCGGGACCATATAGTTTTTAGGCTGTAATTGTATTGGCAATTTCTCTTATGACCTGCTCTGAGTATTTATACAAGGTGGCGCAAAAGTCATCATCCTATCGGAAGAAGCTATAATTTTTGCAAATGGCGGAAAATGTAAATTCTACTTTGACATTTGTGAAGTTAACTATACAGAAAAAACTTAAGACACCAATTAACATAATCCAAAAGCAGAACCAAAGTTTTTCATTCATAAAAAAAATTACAGCGAAAGAACATCGGGTGACAACTTTTGCGTCACCTGACAACTTTTGCGCCACCTTGTATGTGCAATCTGTGATTGTGTATTGATGTTTATTGTGTGTGAGGATGTTTAAAATATATTTTAAAAATATTATTAAGTAAAAAAAAGATTTAATTACATATTTTTTTATTAGGAATTCAAAAAAATAACACAATAACAATAATAACGTTTATAAAAAATAATATAAGGAATAGCGCTTATTCAAATTATTGCTGTGCTGTTGTCTCAAGATCTCGATCATCTGCCTCGGCAGCGTCCTTACAGCATATGTTGCATCTATGCAAGGTCTCCGCATGTACCTTGCACACCGGCAGCTGACAAACAAAACACACTTGCCCGGTTTTACGTTGCCTCGAATCCTCGATTTTGCAAAGACTGCAATTGGGACGATTGCTGCGCGGCGGAAGTTTAGGTGCTGCTATACGTAAGGCTAGTGGCGGTTCTGGTCTGGCCTAAAAAAGAAAAACAACGTAAGAATTAATTTTTTCTTGTCTGTAGTAAGGATGTTCTCATATTTTTACTAACCACAACATGGAAGCGTTGCATAGCGAAACGCACACTTTCATGGCGTATAGTTCGAGGCTGACTATCTCGCTCTTTCATATTTGGTAAAACTAATTGTATGGCCAATTCTTTGAGGAATCCTCGTCGTCTATCAGATTTTTTTTGAGGTTTCAACTCATCGTGGATGATGTAAGCTGCCAATCCAGCGATGTCGACCATATTAAAAAAAAGCCAAGGGCCATCGATTTGTGGACCGTTTGCAGGTATATTTACCGAGCATTTGGTCCATTGTATCGACTCCAGACTTATGGCTGTTGTAGTCTAAAATCGCGAGTGGCTTACATAGATTTTGCATTACATTCGTCAACCGCATTAGTGTAGCGTAGTGTTGATATCAAAATAACAGCGCGTTTTGGTTTCGGAACATATGAACAAAGAGATACATCGCCGTTGTAGTATCCAAACAATGTTGACAATTGTGGCCTGCGCTTGGGTGCCAAAATTGTGATTTGTGCTTCGAATCGTACCAACATAAGCTAGGCGTTTGGCCATCAAAAATGTACCCAAATCCAGGGACGAAAAAAAATTGTCGGCGTAAATTGTGCGCCCAGAATTATAGTATTTTTGCCGTTATGCCTATTTCACACATACCCGGTCGTTTGTATGGGCAACCGGGGACAGTTTTGGTTTGCAGGTGTGAACGTGCCCATTAGAATGTGTGCTCAACGAGTAACGGGTAGCCGGTGCCGGTTAGCCGGCTGCCGGGTATATGTGAAATCGGCCTTACGTGTGTATGGTCCCCCGGGACCATGTACACGCGGACCGTGTATAAGCGCCGCAGCCGGCTTCAAACTTTTTTTTTGTTCAACGAATATGATTAGATTAAGACGAGTGTTACTAAAATATGACTATCACATCTTAGTTATAGAAGTGAAGAAGTCTTGAGCAATTTTTGCCACTCGTTCCCAAAAAAATTTATTCGCAAAGTCCGAAATGGTCCCAGGGGACCATGTCGCTAATCCGAGGGTTAAATGCTTTTTATATTCTATCTGTTATTCGATGCACCTGGTCAATCATGAAGTGTTTTTTTTCTTAAACGAAATGGATGGTATGGAATTTGCGGACTTTTAACTATCATCTTTTCAAATAGCTTGTAGGTACAATGTACAACTTAGGTAGTATCGATATTGCTCGATAAGAAGTGATTTCACTAAGGGGTTTGCCAGGGATAGAATAAGTAACAAACCTAATTTTTAATTATCTTAAATGGCGTCTTAGTATTAACAACGAAACGATATTTATGTAGTATGAATAATTTGAACCGAAGAAACAAAATAAATAGCTAATATGAATATGTACATACAAAAAAAAATAATAATATTTTATTATTTAAGAAAAAACTCGTGCACTGTTTTCTACAATTTTCCACACAATATGTCTAAGTCTATTATCCTTGATATAGCAATCTTTCTGGAAGCTGAGTAAAATACTGTAAACAAAGTAAGCTTTTATTGTGAGAAATTTAAAAATTATGTTGGGTATTTAAAAGAAGATACTTACATGTTCGTCATGGAAAAAATGAATTTTAAGTAGTTACTTTACCCTAGAAAGCTAACGTTGATGACTCCCCCTAATGAGCTGATAATTCGTCAAATCGACGAACTGTACCAAATGTTTTTTTAAGCGTCCTTTAATACATAAATGGTTACTGTTCTTTCTGATATATAAATAAACATGGTTGTATTTATTTATTATTAAACATTATTTTAAAAACACAACCAAATCGCTCTTGCGATTTTAGATGACATTAAAATTGTTTATGAAAACGAATCTTCTTAAAAAGTTGCATTCCAAAATCATACTACAGTTTTCTTGCTTAAGCATGTCTGTAACATCTTAAGCGTAATTAACAGCTTTTGGAAAAAAATGACTTCGTTAATATTCGAAGCTGCCTTCGAACTTCGCCAAAAGGAAGCGATGTACTTTCAGCGTGTTTTGCAAAAACGTTCGTCAAAAATATCCCAAATATCTTTTCGTTTAAGCGAAATATAGGCTCATTATTTATTTTTTTCATCTACAAGCTACGTTTTTCCCGAACATTTTTGTGTGTGCTTGCTGTGGTTATGCAAATCACTTCGTTTCCAAATCCGAGCTTAACTTTCATTACGAAAATCGATTGCGGCACTGACAGTATAGTATTTTATATATATATTAAATATATCGCTTCCACAACTTTTCATTGCACTTTAATTCATAAATGTGTTTTATTTCTCGAATGTACACAAGAATGGTTCCTTTCCTAAAACCCTCTCGAAATTCAAATTCACTAACTGTGGATGTTATTTCACTCAAAGTGAAATAACTCCGACTGTAAAAATGTTGCTCTTTACAATGTTCAACAGCGAAATAAATCCACCTCTTGGAAGTTGGTCTTATTTCCTTGGCCTTATTTCACGGCACAATAACGCATACAAATATGTGGAACATTGTTTCTCACGACAGTTTATTATAAATGGTCTTTCATTAGCGACTTAAAAACTTCAAACGTTCAGTGTGAATGCACCCACCGATTACCGAACTGTCAATGTCAAAATATTCAGTAAAGACATTTTCATAGTGAAGTACACGAATGAACAACGTTTACAAATAATTAAAATTTACTTCCGACCACAAGTCGGTGTTCGCAACTTTAAGAGCGTTAATGCCAATTTTTGGCCGTAATTCTCATCCCAGTAGACAAGCGATTCATAGCCTAGTGAACAAATTTGAGTCAGAATATTCGCTGCTTGATGTGGCCGTGCAAGTGAGACTATGTTTTGCCCGAAGTGTGGAGAATATTGATGCCGTAGAGGCGTCCTTCGCAAACCAGCCAAATCAGTCAATTTCACGGCGTTCTCAAGAATCGGGCCTCTCCCAGACCACATAATGGCGAAATTTGGGTAAGGATCTTGGCCTACAATTAATTAATTATTAATAATTTATCATTACTCTCCTATAATATTTCTGGCCTAAAAAATAAGCTTTTGCAACCAGACTTTTTTAAATATGTCTTAAAGTTTGATATAATAATAATTATCGAGACTTTTTTAGAAGAAAAAATGGAAGATGATTTCCGTAAATATTTTAAAGATTTTAACTTAAAATTTGTTCCAGCAATTAGGTCAAATGTACATGGAAGAGCGAGCGGGGGTATTCTTTGTGGAGTGAAATTTAAATACAACTACTTCGTTGATGTTAAACGTATGAGAGATAGGCTTGTTGTTGAAATTTTAAACAGTCAATTTAAATTAAATATTGTACCTGTCTACCTCAATTCCAATAACTGGCAAAACGATTTCGACAATTTACGTGGCTTTCTTAACGATTCTTCCTTGGAAATGGTGATTTTAATGCTCGAATTGGTAATTTTCAAAACTCTCCTGCTTATAGTTTATTTACTTCATTCAGCACAAATAGAAATTCGAAAGATCAAACCTTTAATAGGGAAGGTAGGCTTCTGACGGAATTACTTATGGATTTCGGGTTGTATGTGCTGAATGGGGTAGCAAATAGTGATGTGAGCGGCGAACTGACGTTTATTAGCGGCCAAGGTCAATCGGTCATAGACCCTTGTGCGATATCGGAAGATTGGTTGAACGTGGTTGATGATCTTAAGGTGCCCATAGCCAGTTTCTCAGCGCACTTACCACTAGATGTAAAATTCCATCTCGTTGAGAATACCCGCCAGAGAATCCCAGTGAGTCTCCCCAAACTTAAGTGGGTCGAAAGTAGAGTTTACCGGTACAAAAATCTTTTGAATCAAGATTGTAATGTTCTCCCACTGCAACCTGAGAGCGACATTGATATGATTGGTGACAGTATTACAAGGGTAATCCACGCTTCGGCTCCTCCTGTGAACAACACCCCTTTGTTCACTCCTAAAAGCAAATGGTTCGATAGAGAATGTAGCAACTTACAAAAACTCTCTTTTAAGTTCTTAAAACTTTTTAGAGCTACAAACTCTTTTGCCTTCAAATCGTTGTACCTGCGCGCCAATAAGGAATTTAAACAGTTATGCTTTCAGAAAAAAAGCTAGTTACCTCAAAAGTCTTGCAACTAGGTTACAACAGTCCAAAAACTCAAAAGAATTCTGGAATAATGTTCAGGAATTGGGAGGGTGCATTCGAACTGTGAAGATTTCTGCCGAAGCTGATACGTTAGCTGCTCATTTTAAAACACTGCTATCAGCGGAGGAGGGTCTTCACAGTTTTAGCTTTGCATTACCAAACACAATGGTATCTGAACTTGACTGCCCGATTTCCTTAGGAGAACTTAAAGCTTCCTTGCAGGCTATGAAAAACAACAAAGGTCCGGAGTGCGATGGTATTCCAATTGATTTTTTTAAAAACGGAACAGACCAACTCGAGACTTATATTGTGGATTTTTTCAATTTAATATACAACAGCGCTTGTGTACCAACGTGCTTTACCAAAGCGCTTATTTTTCCTATTTTCAAAAAAGGTGATGTGAGTCGACCAGAAAACTACAGAGGCATATCTATTCTCAATTCTCTAAGAAATATTTTTGCTTCGATCTTATACACAAGACTTTCCAGGTGGATAGATGATAATAATCGCCTCAGCATGTATCAAGCTGGTTTTCTTGCTGGTTTTTCCACCTTTGATCATATTTTCGCGCTGACTAGCATCGCTAGAAAATATATTGAAAATAATAAGAAACTTTTTGTGTGCTTTGTAGATTTTAAAGCAGCGTTTGATACAGTTAACAGGCAAGCTTTAATTTATAAACTGGCATCCCTTGCAGTGTCAAGAAAGTTCTTAATGTTGTATGCCAAATTTCTTTCGTCATCTTGCGCAGCTGTGTGGGATGGGTCGAACCTGTCCGAATGGTTTGAGACATCTGCAGGCGTCCCTCAGGGCTGCATATAAAGCCCAATTTTATTCGCGTTGTACATTGATGCAATATCTGATATTCTTCCGGGTGGCGTTAATTTTGCGGGCAATCAGATAAAAGTACTTCTGTACGCTGATTACCTAGTGTTACTGGCGGAAAATCCTTCTTCTTTGCAACTGCAAATTAATAGATTGCAAACCTTCTGTAAAACTTGGGATCTCCATATCAATGTCGCAAAAAGCAAGGTCATGGTATTTGAGAACCGGCAGAGAAGACGTCCAGGGGTAGGAACTTGGCGCCTTAACAACGAACAAATTGAGGTAGTTCGTCAGTTCAAGTACCTGGGTGTATTGTTGTCGTATAATCTAAACTTTAACAAGCATGCCAGAGAAAAAAGTATTGAAGCCAAACTGGCACTCAACATGATGTGGCCAAAGTTTCGCCAATCAAAACATTGACCTTTCTTCGAAGTATCAAGTGTTTAACGCGACAGTTAATAATTGTATGTGCTATGGTGTGCAGGCCTTTGGTGTGAGCCCCCTCGAAGAATTTGAGGCAGTCCAAAGATTCTTTTTCAAGTGTCTATTCCTACTACCAAATGCGACTCCGGCCTACGCTATTCATGTAGAGTCAGTTTTGCCTCCCATCTAAGTGCGAAACTTGAAAGCTCATTCTGATTATTTAACCAGAGTGGTAATGAGAAGCGGGAATAATCTTTCCAAGACTATCTTAATAAGATTGCTACAAACCAATGCTTCTCCATTTAAGGATTGCAACCAGCTAGCGATATCTCTCGAACTGAATGTCTCCTTTACTTCAACTAATGTTAACGACTGGCAGAGGCTTTTTGCAATGATCATTGCTAAAGTGGATGACAAATTATACGATCAGCACCTAATTAGAGCATCTTCCTCAGCTTCAAGGTTAATCTATAGGAACCTAAACCATCATTTGCTATCTCACGAAAGTTATTTCAATATAAATTTTTCATCGAAAGTTATAAGCACCATTTTTAGAGCGAGAGCTGAATTAATAAATTTGAATTCCATGCCACACAGAACATATCTTGAGGAAACGTGCAATCTATGCAACATGAGAGTGCCTGAAAATATTCACCACTTCATTGCGGAATGCCGTATTTTACAAGAGATTCGTCGACTATACTTCCGAGTAAGCAATCTGTCCGTAAATGGTCTGTACGATATACTAATCGGAGCTAGGGGGTGGCTTGTTTTGTACAAATACTGCAATCATGCTCTGTTATATCGTAATAGCTTTTAAAAGTCCAAGCTACAAGCCACTTTTGCCGTTCTTCTTAAGTTATTGCTTTAATAATCCAAAATTTTTCTTTTATGTTTCAAATCATTTAAAATTGCTAATTATTTTTTTTTTTGGTGTTCTAAATCACTTCAAAATTATAAATCTTTATGTTGCAAATCATCAAAATTGTTTTAGACCCCCTCGCTGATCCATTCCATTCCTTTAATCTAGTTACTTAGATACTGATGTATAAATTGCATTTATTTTATTTTTTTTTGTTTTATTTTATATAAATATATTTTTTTTTTCTTTTCTGTCGACTAATTGTTAAAGACATAACGAATTAATCTTTTATGCTTAAACCCTAAATCTTGTGTTGTAAATAAGTATTTCTTTCTTTTTCAATTCTCCTTTTCAATTTAACTTCTATGTAATAACTTCTTTAATATCTATGAAATGTCATTTCCGGCAGACGGCTATTTCTGCCATGCTCGTGTTCTCAAGCACAAACTATTGTACATATATTTCATGAAATAAAGAATCTAATCTAATCTATCTAATCTAATCTATCTTGGCCTACACCCTTACAAGATCAAGCTGACTCAAGAACTAAAGCAACTTGATCATACGAGGCGACGTACGTTCTCGAATTGGGCTCTGGACATGAGGGAAGGAAATGAAGAATTTCATAGCAAAATCATCTTCAGCGATAAAGCGCATTTTTGGTTAAACGGCTGAGAATCCTCACGTGCTTCATGAAACAGTCACTGTTTGGTGCGGTTTTCATGCCGGTGGCGTCATTGGGCCGTTTTTTTCCGTCAATGAAAATTAACATCACGTTACGGTAAATGGTATTCGCTACAAGGACATGTTGCAATGTTATTTCTTTGAGCAATTGCATGAATTGGACATAAGTGATATGTGGTTCCAACAAGACGGTGCCACAAGCCACATGTCGGGTGCAATAATCGAGTTATTGAAGTCTCAGTTCGGTGAACGTTTTATCTCGAGACACAGACCCGTCTATTGGCCGCCGAGATTTTGTAATTTAACGCCTCTAGACTTTTTTTTATGGGGCTGCATTAAATCATTGGTCTATGCCAATCGGTAGTATCGGTCGAAATGTGCGGCGGATTCATCGAAAATTGGGTTGAACGTATCGACCGCTGCATATGTTCCCGTGGTGGAGATATGAACGAAGTCAAACTCCATTCATAAATGTTTTGATATACGAGTAGTAATTCAAGCCAATACATTTTTGTTGAAATATCTCAAGTAGTTTGCATTTTATTTAAAAAAAAACAGTTGTCAAGTCCTTAATGAAAGACCCCTTATTATTAAAGGGGCCATAACCTTTCCACTTTACCGCGTACCCACTGGTGGGGCTGGTGGGGTTCACCGATATATCATCAAGAAACATCGGCATGCCTCTCGGTTTCGGTTATCTTCTTTACTATGGTCAATCAAATACTAGCGTGATTGGCGTGAGACGAGGTTTGTCTGTTTTTACAATTTCGACACGTGCATGCTCCTGTTATTTATAATTATAACCGGTGATCTCCAGTCGTGCCAACTCACATATCCAGGTTAGAATCGAACGTGGGCCACTTCTCAACACAGTGTTCAAAAAAAATATATTATAAAAATAAATAACGGCCTATACAGGGCCTAAAACCTAGCTTCTCCAAGCCCTTGCTTGTGCGAAGTGGAAAGAGCCCTACAATTTTAAGCCGAATCCGATCGGCAAATTTGAGAAGCTTGTCAGGACAATTGATACTCTTGGATGTTTGTGAAAAAAAACTCTAGATTTAAATTAACCCCAGCGGGATTTGAACTGCGGACCTTTCGATTAGTAGTCTGACCCACTAGCCAGTGAGCCACTGCAGCCGATCAACACAGTCTTTAAGCAAATAGAAATGACGTCTTCCGATATTAAAGGTTTTCCTCTCTTGCTCTGATGGCCTGAATATAAAGATATTTTTCTAGAATCTTATGCCAAATGACCCCAATTGTTAAGCAATCCCTACATGACCTAATGACCTTTTTGTTACGGATCATTTTCCCTTCTTCCATTATGCAATAGCAAATAATGTGACACAACATGCTATGCCATTCAAAGTACTATAATTCTCAGCAGGAACACCCAAATGATTCCGTTATCCAAGCAAATACATTTTCGACAAAGGAAATTCTTCCTCTGGTTTAGTGATTTTATGTATACACATTGGCACTATGAAATCATTCGAGTATTCCCTCATTGATTCAAAGTGATTGCCCAGAAAAAGGCAATAACAACTTTTTGTAGGTGTCAACCTCATTTGGATTTCAAATTATAAGATGGCATTTGTCGATATATTTTATTGACACATTCAGCAAATTGTGTCTGATGGAAATAAACGACACCAGAAAATTGATATCTAAGTCTCTAATTTGCCGGTCGTTTTTCGATTTTCTAAATAGGGTCTGGACATAATCTCTTCGCAATTCCTTAAGTGAAAATCAACAACTTACTATGGATTGTGTTCGTTATTTTAATAACTTTTTTGAATTTCCAGGGTGCCCGAAAGTGACATATCCTTACCTACTTTATTATTTATTACTAAATTTGTACCGAAATCATTCACCTGAAGCAACTACTCTCTTCCTAATGCCGGCTTATGCTGTTCTATTCGTTCTAATCTTAACATGAACGGAAATTTGCATGTACCTATATATATCTTCCGGTGTAGATAGTGCGGTTCAGTTGAATAGTCGCACATGAGTTATGTTTTAGAACTTAATTTTTTTTTGTATTATTTGAGTCATATAAACTTTTAAGGTCATTCAAAGAAATGTTGGCCCAAGAAGCTTTAATTGTCTTGATACTATAAATTTCACGCATTAGCCATTTCCAAACATTCTCAATAATATTAAGATCAGGCGAATACGTCAGCCAGGGCATTCTGCGCATTATCTTGCTCGAATATCCATGGAATGGGTCCAATAAGATCCTTTATTGCAAGAAAAGCTGATTCCAGAAGAAGTTTGTAAGAAACACCAGTCCTGAGATTATAATAGCCATCAGCACCATCCAAGTTAACCTATTTTCATCCGAAAAGACAACTTTGCTCCAATTTGTTGAGACCGCTAGTTTTTTTTGTAGTTTTGTAAGCCTTAAGTGTTTAGCACTCAAAATAACACAGTGAATTTGCTACAAGAAACTGAAGCAAATTCCCTTATTTTGGCCGCTAAATCGCCTAGCTAAAAGCTAGTCTTTGAATTTTTTGCTTGTCTTGGCGTTAACACTTTTGCGATCCTTCCTTTGTAATTTTTTGCCCCCGAAAGGTTAACTTTAATTTTAGCCCTTTCTTTAAAATTCAACCCTTTTTTCGGCCAATTTTAATAAAATTCGTTGAAAAGTACTTGTCACACTTCCAAATTAAATATTTACTGACCTTCGCCCGAACACTTATTGCTAACTTAACAATTTAACCGGTGCGACTATTCAAATCAACCGAAAAAAAGCATACATTGCTAAAGGAAAAAGAGAGTAAAAATACCGTTATGTGTCTTTTATTAAATTGAAATTTTGTTTGCTTTTTCAGTGGTCCGTTAGCGAACTTTATTTGAAGATAAATGAAAACTGTCAAATCTCCAAAATCTAGAGAGATGAGATAAAAAGATGAAAAAATTTCAAAGTTTGGCTTGAAAAGAAGCAAACCGCTGTTTTTTTTTTTGCTGGCAAACTCATAGGATTTCATCATTTGACAGTTTTCATTTTTGTACCAGCCGAAATTCTGTGTGAAGAAAAATGAACGAAAGTGTATTGATGTGTAAACATCTTTGCTTTCGTTGATGTGCAAATATCTTTTTTCTCGGTAGGGGCTAGTTGGAAATATCAAGCGTCACCGTCATCGTCAGATTTTCAGCGTCACCGTCAGATTTGCATACCACATGAGTTAATCGGTGCTCGCCAGATCACCGCAATTAAACGACGTTGGGCGCGGTTAGTACGTAGATGGGTGACCGTTTGAGAACAAGCGCGCGTCGTTGTTTTTTTATACCCTATTCTAAGGGTATATTAATTTTGACGCATAGTTTGTAACATACGAGTACCTTAATATTGCCCGTAGACCCCTAAAAGTTACTATATTTATGATCACCATCGATAGTAATGTCGATTTAGCCATGTGCGTCCGTCCGTCCGTCCCTCCGTCGGCAAAAATTAGGCCTTTAAACTGGGCCTAGAGAGCTGAAATTTTAACCATATACCCCCCTATTAATAAACAACGGATAGCGGCGAGTTAGCACTAGCACACGTGTTAACTCTTAATTTTGATTAATAAACGTGTGTTAGCTTTCACTGACATGTAATAACGAGTGGATAACTTAACACACCGAATTCGGCGTATAAGGAGCGGATAACATCACACATTCTCAGATTGTAGTTCATGCATTCACAAATTAAGAGGATGCGCATGTATGTGTAGAAACATTGAGAGGATGAGAGAGAACACTGTCACCCATTTGGGCATATTACTCTTTCATAATGCGTTGACTCCATAGTAGTCCCATCGCATTGGAATGGAATACACAGAAATGAGTGTCAACTGATGAAATATGACAGATACACTCGATTTTTGAATATAATTTGGTTAAGTGCTGCCGTATTGTAGGTAATAAAGAGCAAACAGCTAACACAGGGGACAAATATTTTTATTAATCAGAAAAGTTATCCTATGGACAAGTTCGCTATCCGTGTGCCAGCTAACTCGTGTGTTAAGGAGGGGATAGCGTTTTTCTATTAATATGGGTGATACTCTCTAGGGTCCCGAAATAATCAAGTTTACGAATTTTTGAAATCCGCCTACAGACACGCCCACAAACTCAAAAAAACAAAATTTTGGAAAAAAATCGAATTTTGAGCTAGAAAGCTGAAATTTTTTTATATGATCTATGACTCCTAAAACTGCTCGGGATATAATATTTTCAAAATTTTATTAGAAAACCAAAATTTGAGCTAGGGAGCTGAAATATAATATATACTCTCTATGGACCCTTTAAGCTCATGTGTAAATATTTTCAAAATCTGCGTACTGACACGCCCACAATTTAATTTTTTTTTTTTTTTGAAAATTCAAAGTTTGAGCTAGGGAGCGGAAATTTATAATATATACTCTCTAGGGGCCCTTTATGCTCATGTGTTAATTTTTTTTAAATCCGCCTACTAACACGCCCACAATTAAATAAAACAATTTTATTGAAACACCCAAGTTTAAGCTAGGGAGCGTTTTTTCGATAAAATCCTTTAAATGTTATATAACAAAATATGTAGAGCGTTCTTAACAATTCAACCATACTTAGACTTTTGTCACCCCCACTTATGAGGGATAGGAATAAGAATATGGTATCCAACAGTTCGCCCAAGCGGACTGTACCCCGTCCCTATGTTTTTTATTTTATTTATTTCGTTATACATTTTCCAGTTTTAATTATGTTCAATTTTAGAGATTATTATGTATGTCCTTACGAAACACAGGGAAGTTGTGTGGAAGTAGATTTGTTTTGAATAATTGAGGTTGCATAGCTTGAAGTTTGTTGTACATCAGTTGAAGGAAAGAGGAAAAATATCGATTTATATGGCCGATTTAAGAATGTCACTTTTAGTTGTAAAAAGGTGTTTTACCAAGTGGGCCTTGGAGAACCAAATAAGGTCCTTAAGCCCGAAAAAAAATATTTTTTTTCAAAATCTCCTTAAAACCGCGTAGTATATTGTGTTCAATGTTATTTGACTAACAGATCCTTGGAACAACAAAAAGGTCCTTAAAAGTAGAAAAAATGATATTTTTCCAAAATGCCATTAAAATCCACACGGTATATCTGTGTTCAATGTTATTTGACTAAGAGGTCCTTGCAACAACAAAAAAGTCCTTAATAGTCGAAAACAGAATATTTTTCTAAAATGTTATTTGAATCCGCACGGTATATCTCTGCTCAAGGTTATTTGACTAAGAGGTCCTTGCAACAACAAAAAAGGTTCTTAATAGTCGAAAACAGGATATTTTTCCAAAATGTCATTAGAATCCGCACGGTATATTTCTGCGTTCAATGTTATTTGACTAAGAAGTCTTTGGAACAACAAAAAGGTCCTTAAAAGTCGAAAAAAGGATATTTTACCAAAATGTTTGTTGTTCCTAGCACCCCTCATTCAAATAATATTGAACTCATATATATACCGTGCCGTTTCTAAAGACATTTTGGGAAAATGTCCTTTTTCGGTTTTAATTATTGTGGCTCCAAGGACCTCTTTGTAAAATAACCTGATGTAAAATAAAAGGGACATTCAATCAATTTTTATTTGAACGGCAATATGCATAATAAATCCCAATAAAATATCACCATTATAGCAAAATAAAAAATTTTAATTTAGTTATTAGTTATTACCTAGGCAGCTAAAAAGCTACAGCTAAAAACTAACCAACTTTTAGTTGTCATCCGCAACTAACGTTGGCAACCTAACGAGCTTAGTTACACAACCTGCAACTAATAGCTAATAGCAAAAATTAGTTGTCATTATGATAGCTAACTACCAAATCGATTGCATTTTTAGCGTAGCTAATTTAACTACGTTAGTTACTTAGTTATGGCGTTAGCTAGATAACAAATTAGGTAGCTAACGCGCAACTGTGCCTACATGTTTACACATCAACTATACCGTGAGTGCAGCGTGGCTCACACCTTTTTTTTCTTTCGTTCATCTTTTTACCATTTTCTCAGTACGCGAACGCGTTTGTGAAGTTTCTCACGAAAGTTTATATAAATTTACGTTTCGACATTAGTACGCGAACGGACCTAGTATTAATATACCTTTCTGCTGAATGTGTTTTTTCGCATTGGTGCAAATAATACAACAAAAAATTAAGTTCTAAAACATAACTAAGGTGCGACTAAGGGAGTTTTTTCAGTAGGTTACAGTTTTTCTCCTATTTCTTTCTATTTTCCAGATAACAGTTTTTCTATCAAGATGATATGTTTTTCTTATATCTGCAGTAAATCAAAAATTCGAAAATGCATTAAAATCTAGTAAAAAACCAAAGAGATATTCAGAGATTAATATTTAAATATCTACACGGGTAGATATTGTCCATGTGAAGGTTAAGTATTATTTACTTGATAGAATGAAGAGGACTTAGTTGCCTGAATCTTACTTAGTTTACTTAACGGGTTCACGAACAGTGAAGACTATTTGCCTAAGACACTGCAGCTTTCCGTTCTCCGGGATTATGGGCACTTTGCTTCCGGTTATCCAGACCAAGCGCTGTGGTGAAGCACAGTGGCTTAGTCTTTGAAAGGGAGGTTCGGTCTTCCCAGCCTTCTCGAAGGTAAGGGCTGGGAGTCGAGATCATTTTGACTGGAGAATTATTGTTCACTCGCTCGATACACCCAATTCGGAATTCTGTTTCATCTGGATTAAATCCTGTACCCGTGGTGGATTGAGCCACTACTGTTTCGTTTATAGAAGCCCAAATCTGGATAGGTACTCAACTTATTTTGAGTTCGATGCACTGTCAGAATCCATCATAGGAACTGTTAACCTTCCTCCTCGTCCTCGTACTGAAATCTTCATTCAATTTCAAAGGTATATGACAGAGTTTGGCATCAAGCTCTCTTGTCAAAAATGTGTGCCTTTTGAACGGACAATGCTTTTCTTCAATGGAGAGGAAATAACCTTTCGGACCGTTCAATTCAGGTTGTTTTGGATACATTCAAGCCTGGAAATCACCAAAACAAAAATGCTGGTGTTCCCATTTGTTATCTGTTTCGTTTCCGAATCTCTTTCTCATTTTCATAAATGATCTCCTGTCTGTTACTTCTAATCCAACCCAACCCTTCCCCCAAGACAGAACCCCAAGCTTCTCATATTTGTTTCTTGGGTCCCACCCCTCATCTTCTGGTATATCGTAAAGGAAAGCTTATTGAATGCCGATCCTTACAGAATGGAAATGGCATTGCGTTTCGGAAGTGAGTTATCTTCCGAAACGCAATGCCATTTCCATTCTCGTTATTTGCGTTAATTCCAGCCTTCGTTTTAATAACCACCTATTTGAAGTCGCCAAGAACGCTGCAAAATGTCTAGGCTTCCCCAAGCGATAGAAGAAATAATTCACCTTTTCTAATCTGGCGTTTATATATTTGAGTGCAACGCACATATCTGGACTGGTGCACCAATCACCTATTTGGAGTTGCTAGACCAAATTCAAAAACCGAGCGATAAAACTTATAGGCGATTGAGATATCGCGAAATCGCTTGAGTCTATTAGTCATTGTCGCAATGCCTCCTGCCTATCGCTATTTAATCGACATTTCCACCACAAATGTTCATATGAAATAGCCAGCTGCATTCCACCCTTAGAACATTTCAATCACTTCACCTCTAAGCCTATTTTCGAACGCACATTTAAATACACAGAGTCCTTTATTATCCATTCAACATGATTTTGGAATGCTCTTCCTCGCTCTGTTTTTCCTGCCCATTATAATTTACAGACATTTAAAACCAACGCGCGTCGGCTCTTCACTTTCATACTTATCCCCATTTCCTTGGCCCGAACTACATATATAGCTATAAATATAATCAACATTTAATTACTCTCCAGCTAGGCGCCACAAGGGAAAACGGTCAGGTGAACCTGACCTTTGAGTCAGGAGTTTTGAACTTATTTGTTTTGCCAAGCCGAAAAAAGCTGAGGTTTCCTAGAATTATTCTCTGTCGGATCTTCAGCAAGTTTCCGAAATTCACGATATTAATTTATCGACTTGAACCTTGTGGAATGTAAAACACATATTATTTGAAATAAGAACTGCTATAGAATTTGATATTAATTGATGAGTTTTGTTTTTAAATTATACATTCTATGTTTCCTGATGGAATATAAGTTTAAACAATGAACTAGTAAGACATGAATATAATAGTACAAAATTATATATACATATATATATCTAAATTTGCTCCTCTTAAATTCCCAAAAAAAAAATCTATTACCTTCTTTAAATATTTGCTGTCGCACTCATCTCACTTTTCTTTTCCATTTGAATTTCGGTATTCAATCCCGAAATAGAATGATTTCTGTGCAAAAAATTAAGTCATTTATATCCACTCACTGAGTTATAAATTATGCCCAAGATGTTCAGTCTTCTTCTCCTCGTAAATATTTAAGGAATGCTTTAATCTCGATAAAGATATCCAGACTCATGCGTTCCACTTTGGGCATTTATTTGAATTTATTTGAATTTATTTTGACGTTAAGGAATATGTTGTTTGAGTTTAAATCGATATCCATTGAAAATTTGATATCCTGCTGGTCTAGGGAATAGCGAACAAAGAGACTGTGAATAAGTCATTGAAAAACTAAACCACATAAGCGTGTATGAGACGCACATCGTATAAATGGTTCGTAAATATTAGTTCAATCTTTCAAAATTATTATTCCCACACCTTTTCACTGTAAAAAAATGCTGATTTATTCTGAATACGCTTACTTTAAAGCGGATATAGTTTCTTTGGCTCTTTCAAAATATCAATATATGCTTCCCGCTATCATTATTTTATAATGTATGCTGAACGAAAAGTAAGTTTCCTGGGGCTAAGGGGATATAACAAAATAGATTTAAGTCATGTATCATACCTTAATAGGAATATCCTACAAGTCGAACCAGGTCTCCTTACGGAGCATGGCAGGTGCAGGGAGTATCTAAGAAAAATATCAAGGGCGGTGTAGTGCTTATCCAAGTTTTCCAGCAATTTCGCACTATATCCTTAACCGGAGCCAACCTATTCCATTTCCAGCCGTCAAAAAAAAAAATACTGATTTTACGTGCCGGGCAGAAGTCTTATTCGAAAGAGCGCATCGGTGACTCAGCTTGTTAGCGACGATAGGTTACTATGTAGGTAGTAGGTAGGTTAAAAAGAAAAGATATTGATTGAGACGTTGTCGAATCGACGAACATTAGGGTTCAAACTGAAAGAAAAACCGTTTCTATTCGGCAGGTGTGAGTTATCAAAAAAAAATCATCAAGGAAAACCTGCATAATGCTAAACGTGGTGTACAATTTATATTTAAATACTTAAAGATCTACCTAATCCTATATATCTAACATCGTAATCTACTACCTCAATTTTAGTCTAACAAAGCAAACAATTTTTTTTTAACATTCCTTTGCATACAGACATGCTTAATGCTTATAGCCACAGAAAAGTTTTTTTTTATAACACAAAGTGTACCTAAACAGCCATATAGTCAATCAGCGTGGAAATCAAAGTGAGTAACCATATACACAAAAATACCTACATGCCAAACTTTTCACTGGCTTGTTTTTTTATTTGTTTTCGCTTAACTATATTTACATAATCTTATTGCTTACATATCACCTTTCTTTTGAATATTTAACTTACGTAACATATATTTTTTTTTTATAATTTTCTTATGCTAAAGGGGTTTTTCCGTAAATGTTATAGTACCCTTATTATGCTATGAACACAGCGCAAGCATTTGTGAACAGCAACCAGCCTCCAGCAATGTTATATTTCATTGCATGCTTTTCGGTGCTACTTACCTCAGAAAGACTTGAGATATAGGAAAGAAGCCTTGGTACAATTCTATAGTTTTTCTCCACGGGCGTTGTCTAAGTTGATTAGGGAGATCAAGTTTTACGTATATTCGAAATAAAGTAATGGATTTGGCCGGGATTTGAATGCACGACTTTCCAATAGCTAAGCGAACGCACTTCTACTGCACCGTTTTCACCTACCTCAATATACATACATTATATATATATATATAATATATATATATCTTATCTTACCTTTATACACTATCGCTATTAAGTACCTCAAATATGTCTTTTAAGTCCTGAATATCCACAGATAAATATGTGCTAGTTTAGCTTAAAGTTGTTGAGATGTATTAGTTCATAGTGATCTACATGCGATCGTGAATAAGGGATTATTCTCAAAATCTCGTGGAGAGAATAATCACGGAGCAATTGCACTTGCCACTTGCAATGGGAGGGTCCCTCCAGGAGTCAAACCACCCAAGACGCCGTCGCTGATGAAGTTCATATAACCCCTTTCCTTTATTTCTTACCAAACTTTTTTATTCCTGCAATAGCACCAATGCTCAATGATCTTTAATAACCTCTAAAGCGCGAGGTCATAAGTCGCTTTACCCTTGCGCAAGGGAAAAGCAGCAATTTCCCACCCCTCCGACGAGCTGATGCTGGCAAGGACACTCATCATCATGTCCTGTATCCTATCTGATCCATGCTCACGCATAGATCGTGGATTGCCCTTTCCAGCCACAAAATACTTTTGAAATGACCAAGGCTACAGCTCGTGCCATGCTGTTCAATTGTATCCATCCACAGATGAGTTACATAGCTGAGTACCGTTACCCGTTCAGCTTCGCCTTCGAAAGCCATATTGCCGATCATTTATTACCTTAGTTCATTGCACTTGATCATGTAGTATTTCTGGAT
Source organism: Portevinia maculata (assembly GCA_949715645.1). NCBI lineage: Eukaryota > Metazoa > Arthropoda > Insecta > Diptera > Syrphidae > Portevinia > Portevinia maculata. The sequence goes on along the minus strand of OX454526.1, from coordinate 34,602,535 downwards.
GAAACTCCTCGCCAAAATGTGTATATGCATATCTGCAGACACCCAGGGTATATTACGTAGAAAGTTTTTCTATGCGATCCATTATAACGCACCTACCTCAAACCTCATCACCGCAAAATTCTCTTATCTATTACAACCAAATTAAAATGAATTTTCTCTCTGGAGAGTACATAAATATCCGTGGAAAATTCAATTTTCGTGCTTCACCTTTCAGCGTTTGTTAGACATTGCCTCTATTCATTGTTTACTTGAACTAGGTTTCTTGTCCCGCAAATTTTCTCTGGTTTTTACTTTCTTTTTCAACTGAATAAGATGTGCATTTTTACACAGCAGTTGTATAGTTTATCACTTTATGAGGGAATCCATTTCTATTTTTAGGATATGGTGAATGGAACTTCTCGTTTTGCAGCTATATCTGCTACATCGGTTAAATTGGTCGGTTAAACAATCCGGTTTCTGCTAATAGGTAAACTTAAACATTTTTATAAACAAATGTGTGGTCCACCATAGTTTTCAGTTTAAACATTAATGCATTTAATTTAATTTTATTACAAACAACGCAATTCAAAAAACAATTACTTTTTCATAATTAATACCGTTAATGACATGGACGTTATGATTTCTATAAAAAGGTATTGACAGAATTCTTTGGCATTTTAATATGAATATCCCTAATGGGGAAAGTGTTTAGGAAAAATGGATGAGCAGGTAATGGACATGTAAGGAATGTTTAATAAAGAGGAACGCTCTTACTACGAAACGTAATTATCATATCCTGATTCTGGGTTATTCCTTTTCTGGAATCTATAGTTTATATGTGTACCTACATCTATGGAGAACAATGGAGTTCCATGAAGCTATTAATAAATTGCATGTTTTACACTAATAGAAGTGTCTGAATGAAAGGGAATCAAAGGACAGTGAATACCTCGCATGCTTTTGAGGTTGCTTATAGAACTGAACTAGAACTGTTCATCAAATCTTTTTTTAAACGTGTCAAAATTTCAGTTAATTAATTTATTTTCAAAAGGTCTCTTAAGGTTTAAATAAAAATCCACCTCAAGAGAAACTACAAACTAAATAAAAACGCTGACATATAAAGCATTTTCTTGTGACTGTTTAGAATGATAATTGGATTTTCGGATATGCAGATCCTTTCATCCGCATGTGTTTTTGTATCAACAGCAAACGAGCGATGTATTCCAATTCTGCCCCTGGGTTAAATTTGTATTCAAGATAAACAATGTGCCAGAAGCATTTTACCATCGAATTGCACTCATACAAAAATATTTGTATAAATATAATGTCTGGTGAAAAAAAAAACAAAATATTGCTAATTAGTAAACTTAAAAATACCTGATGGTGTTAAAATTAATAAACGTTTATCAATAATTGATTGATCGAATAAGAATTTCCAATATCCGAGGAAGCCTTCACAACAAAATACCCATCTAGATAAAAATAGAACGCGACCGTCTCAGTTGGTAGTGTCATGTTCAAATGAATAATCCTAGGAACCCTTTCAAAAAAGCAATATCAGTCAACGTTTCCATACAAACACGCAAGTGGCTGGCCTTAAAACTTCTGCATCACACAAATGCAGCAACACCAGCATTTGATTAGCCTCAGTGATGAGGTGATTTTGCCGTTATTTTCTGAGGTCGAACCGGCGAACACCGAAGGTGAGATGAAAGAATGCAGTAATGTGGGAGGGTTATGATCCATTTAATCCGGATCATAGCCTCACCGCCATTAAGGAAGAAGAAGACACCCTTATTAATAATATTAAGTAGATTGGAATTTGCATAAACATGTTGAATTTCTACCCTCCTATTAGAACAAGCAGTACAAACTCACAATACTAAATTCTCAGGAGTAGGTATGTTCAGCACTTTAGTGTAGACTTCAACTTCAAATCAGGATTTTGTTGGAGTGCCGTAATTTACAAATAAACAGCTCTAGGTCTGCCTTTTCAATTTTCGAATAAGGTCTGCTGTTAGGAATAATGGGACCTCGTCAAATTTGTATGAGACAGAAACTGAGGATGGAAATTCAAGAAATGACCGAAGAACAAAATCTCGAATACACAAAATCTCGAGGAAAAAGAATCAAAAATCTCAAAAAGCGAAATTGCATTTAAAAAAAAAAACATCTCCATCTCCTGCGTGATTCTCACAAAACCGAATATAGTAAATTAATTCTGAAAGGCTGCTTTTTCTCATCTTGGTTGTGAATTGTTATTTTCACAGTGGGTTAAGTAAATTAAAAAAAAAAATACGGTATTGTACTCAGAATCGGAAATGCATCTAAGGATCGGTTTGTTCCTATGAAATTGTTATTAGAATACATAATTCCTTGCCTCGCAATGTAAAAGTGAATGCTTACTGAGTACCTACATTTGACGCGGGAGGCTGGCCGGTGTATCAGTCAAAGAGATATCCAGTATTAAAGTCCCTTTTAACCGGCATCAGAGCGAAAATGATGCGAATAAATTGACACCGTATTCGAAATTGGGTGCTTACTTCATAGTGCTAATGGCGCCTGGCAGAGAACAAGCACCTACACTTAGCGGAGCAACGTAGATCCGTGAGCGGGCTTAATCCTGCAGCCACCCAGACCGAAAATGATACGAATAAATTAACATTAATTTTGGAAATGATCCCATATCCCTGTGGAAAGAGAGTTGAAATTGTTAGATCCCGCGAAACTGGCCACTCAGAGCAAAAATGCTGCTAATCGTACTATCATATTTTGAATTTGGCACTTGCAAGACAACAAACATTTACCCTTCGAAAAAAACCCAAGATAAGTGTAAACACACAAAACTATGCATTCATTTCTCCATTCCACGTACAAACAAAACTATTGCAAAAACCTGAACGCATTCCACATTTTTTATTTCGCATAGACTAAAACCCATTGACAACACCAACTTATTTAAACTAATTACCATACCCACGAAATAGGTTCATATATCAGCTAATAAATTGCATTTAGCATTACAAATTTTGCTGTTAGTCAAACTCAGTCAAACCTACTGCACAAATGTACTCAAAAAAATGTTTTTTTGTTGAATGTATAAAACCATGAGAATCACGCAGAACGCAAAACTCGTTCATTCATACCTAAAGGTGCAAACATCGGATGTGCAATGTGCTTTTTGGAATTGTGATAAAATCGTTATTTTAAGGACGAATCAATTTTTCTTTCTAATTTGTCGGTTTAATTAAAAAAAAATCGTTTTGGACGAATAAATATTTCTTTTAAGAGGTCTGGTCGCTTCAATTTTAAGAAAATAAAAAAAATTAATATTTATTATTTTATTGTTCTTTATTAAACTGATTTTCAAGAATTTGTGTTTCGAGATTTTGTGGCCAACCCAGTGGCATTCCTCAGCAATGCATCTTATTCGCAGCTTATTATCAACAAACTAAAGCGCTTTCATAGTGGGCACAGTGGTAAGTTTGTTGGACTTATCCCGAAATTTGTTAAATATAGTACAAACCCGGGTTATCTCCGGTCAATAAGTCTACCTACCCTAGAATGTTAGTAAGGTCTTCGAGAAAGTCGTCCAAATGTCCGTGTTGAAGTGGGTTGAAGACAACGACGTTATTCCAGATTAAGGTGCTTTATAATTAGGTAACTGATTACACCCATAAGATTTGGGTGCAATCAATATTTTATTCATGTTTGTTTCCACTTTCAATGAAATCGTTTGTTGTTTTGTTTAAATACGAAATACTCTTAAAAAATAATTGTGAACTTGGGACCTACCGTAGTGAGTCATGAGTCCACAGTCGATGTGTCCTGAGTACACAGGTGTTTCCTCTAGACTATGGACTTTATGGGTGAGATATACGTCTATTATCGAATTTAAGCCTGTGCACAAAACAGTTGTGAACTTATAATTATAACCCACCCAAGTGGGATAAAAGTCTACAAGAAAATTCTGTGGACTACTGCCCGTTTGTCGGGTATATTATTATTTTGATGTGGGGCAATAGTGTGGATTTTTTTTTATAATGTACTCGCACTACACGGATTTCTTAATACTATTATAATGTTAAGAGCTACACAGCGCGGGCGTTAGGAAAATTAGGGTTAGGAGATAGGGAGAGATGCCGATGCACGTTGGTTCTGAATGTCTGTAGATTATAATGTGTAGGAAAATGTTGTGAACTTTTGTCCCAGTTGGTGGGTTACAAATTAACGATTAGTTTGTGGATTTATGACCTAATCAGGTTGCTCAAAGGACCATTATGAACTTTTTGATCCTTAGCTTTAATTTTTGAACTTATGATCCTGCGCCCATGTAGAAAATCTGCACAGAATCTTATTGAAATAAAAATACCAAAGTAAAGTAATTTTAGTTTTACATAAAAAGGTATTTATATTTGTTTTGTTAAGTAAGCCAGATACGAATTTACAAAAAGTTTCAGTTCTGTTAGGTATTTATTCTATTATTCAAATTCACCTTCATAATACCAATCACACTCCTTAATTTTATCGGAAATTCTAAGCGAATTTTAAGGACGTACCAGCTTCTCAGACCGGTGAAATGTTGATTCGAAAGCTCCAAGCTTCAAGCTCCAAAATTATCTGATTACGTCACGGCACCTGGCCACTGGGCCAGAAGTAACCAATCCGGCTGGGTCTGATGAATGCCATTTGAGAAACACAGTTTTCGACCAATTTTGTACAAAATAACACGAATTATTTTGTCTTCCATTGCGCCGATTGTTGTTGGGTTGTCAGCGTTGACCAGCGGATTTGCGTATCCCCAAAGAAAATAATCAAGAGGCACAAGACCTTAAAGGTTTATTGAGCAAATTTATGCAGTCATTGAATGTTTCCTTCAATAAGGTGATTGTTGGAACGCTGGAACTACATCTCTTCCACATACATGCCATTCAATCGGGTAACAAAAAAGTCATTAATCATGGCCCTAAAGGAAAACCATTGATCAACGATCGTAACACGCTGATTAACCTCATTATTGAAAAAAATATGGTTCGATGACTCCACAGACTACACCAAACTTATCATTTTTCTGGATTTAGCGTTTCGATAACCTCTTTTGGTTAACGTTCACTCCAAATGCGATGATTTTGCTCATTGGCATACCCATTGAGCTGCGCACTATTTTTCGATAAAAACCGGGTATAATGCCAGTTGATTTTGGGCCCATTCACCAAAATTTCGACGCAAACGGCGGCTATTCGGGCTTAACCAAGCTCTTTGCGTACACTTTTCCATGAAGTGAAAGCTGTTGTAAACGTGCTTTTGTGTACGACGTCAATATTATTATACCCTATTCTAAGGGTATATTAATTTTGACACATAGTTTGTAACATACCTTAATATTGGTCGTAGACCCCTAAAAGTTACAACATATATTTATGATCAGCATCGATAGTAATGTCGATCTAGCCATGTCCGTCCGTCCGTCCGTCCGTCGGCAAAAATTAGGCCTTTAAGCTGGGCCTAGAGAGCTGATATTTTAACCATATACTCTCTAGGGTCCCGAAATAATAAAGTTTACGAATTTTTGAAATCCGCCCACAGACACGCCGACAAACTAAAAAAAAAACAAATTTTGGAAAAAAATCGAATTTTGAGCTAGAAAGCTGAAAATTTTTACATAAATGATCTATGACTCCTAAAACTGCTCGGAATATAAAATTTTCAAAATCCGCCCACTGACACGCAAACCAAAATTTTAGCTAGGGAGCTGAAATTTATAATATATACTCTCTAGGGGGCCCTTTATGCTCATGTGTAAATATTTTCAAAATCCGCCCACTGACACGCCCACAATTAAATAAAACAATTTTATTGAAACACCCAAGTTTGAGCTAAGGACCGTTTTTTTTCGATAAAATCCTTTTAATGTTATATAACAAAATATGTAGAGCGTTCTTAACAATTCAACCATAGGTACTTAGACTTTTGTCACGCCCACTTATGAGGGATAGGAATAAGAATAGGGTATCCAACAGTTCGCCCAAGCGGACTGTAGCCGCTTTCTTCTTATGAGTCTCGGTGTCACTGCATCTTGCAAAGAAAATGGGCGCATTCAATTTGCAAGGCAACAACTTAGCCCTACTATTTTATCTTTTATCATTGATCAAATAACTCACGTGACCATCGTTTGGCAATTTGAACGCGCCAAATGTTATGCGAAAACGGTCAACAATAGGTGAACAGGGGTCTCAGCGTGTATGTCATTACTTTAGATGCTTTATAAATGACAATGTGCATTTACGGTGGTTTTCGTAACAAATTTAGTGTATATAATTTGGGATAAAGCGGCAATCGTTGTGTTATATTATGTGGCAGCTTGGAAATCAAAATTGGTAACATGCTTTGAAAATACAGTCGTGTCTGGATATAGTGAACTATTTTTTGCAAGGCCTGTTCATGTTCATAGTATCCAGTTTGTTCACTATAAAGAGGTTGAAATTTTTTTTAATCGTTTTATTTACTCAAAGGAAAACACATAAATAATATATATTATATATTCAATGTATGATTATTGAAAAAAAACAGGAATAGATGTTGGCCTCTTGCGTTAAGAAATTAACTTTCTGACCGCTTTTTCGCGTAGATTTTGTAATGCTAGTACTCGTATTCCAGCATAATCAGCCGTGTTGGCTTCAGTCCATGCGATAGCTATATCGAAGCTTTCAATAACTTCAGTAGTTTTTACAGTATTTGCGATTTGTGTTTCGTCTTGGTCGTCATCATCAGATTATACAATACTTTCGGCATCTTTTTCAAAATGAATAAGTTCGTTCTCTTCCATTGCATTCCATTTCCCAATATCTGAAACGTATGTTTCCTAAAATGGATAAAGCAACAACAAAATGAAAAGGTTGATGAGAACAAGGTTCAATACATTTGCTCACCTCCGGAATAGCAATTTGCAGTAAACTCTGTATGTCATGGACTTCAGCATTTTTTTCCTGCAATATTTTTTTTCGAATTAATCTCAAAGGAACATCATTGTTTTCATCATCGCTTTGAATTGTCTCAGTTGTGTTAAAGCATTCTAATAAAGGCTTCCAACATTATGCTATGACATTTGCCTGCAGCTGATTCCAAGAAAGCATTAAAAATGAAAGAGCATCTTTTAGAGTCAAAGTTTTTAAAAACTGTGTTATGTCATCCTTTCACACAGCTAACAACAACAGGTGTTTTTTGTAGTTCAGCTTAGTTATGCGAATCACTTTTTGATCCATGGGTTGAATCAAGGGCGTGACATTTGGTGGCACGTTTTATCAAACAAAGGGGATCCTCGTAAAAGTACAATTTACGGGGAATACCCGCTATATTTGTAATTCTCTTGTGATTTTTTATTGTTTTTAGCTTGAATTTGCTGCGAAAATTTTGTTCACTATTTAGAGGTTTTCGATTGTTCACTATTTAGAGTACTGCAAGTAAAATTTTAGCTGTTCACTATATCGAGGTGTTCACTATTTGGGGTGTTCTCTATATCCAGACACGACTGTAGTATGTAAGTATTGGGTGTATGTATTGGATAATTATATACAAAATTTGAAAAGAAATTGTGAACCTCAAACATTTCTTGTGCAAATAACCAAACCAACAACCTTCCGAAGACAGCAAATTGCCTTGCACGCATTGTAGGAAGGTAGGCAATAGAATAAACTTATCAGTTTTACCCTTGAAGCATATCAATTAGCAATTATACCCAATTCTCTTTAGTAAACAAAGAACAGGCTGGCGGTAGCTTTAACCTTGAGACATTAATAAGCTGTGCTATGCTATATGCTAGGATGTTATCTTAGGACGTACCAAGGAAAATCGTAAATAAACAATTTACCGCAATAAAAGCAATAAGGGATGTAAGTGGCGGTGTCGGAATAGCAAGTAGGGTGGTTTCCTTTGCTCATAACTTGCAGTTGATTTAATTTACAAAATGTTGTGCAATTTGAAATATCACATACCTACTTACATTGGTGGTATTTGCAACACAATTATTGATCGCATTTTAATATTACGAATTCAATGGCGAATAATATCGACCTAACGAGATGATTGTCAAAAGCAAAAAAAAACTGTCCATGCACTTTGGTTACTCGATAAATAAATATAATTAACCCATTTTCAGGATGACAAATTCATTCACGAACATTCAATTGTTGAAAATATTACCGATGGGCTTACTTGATGGTTTTTGTTTGTTTGCACACGCAATTACGTACATTGATCGGGTTAAACATTGAAGATTAACCATTCAATACAAAGAGATTACTGAATGAAAATACGAGTAAATAAGAGCGAGCTTGTGGTGAAGAGTTCGTGTCAAACTGATATGGTGCTTCAACTCAAACGTGTAGTATATTGTTAACTATCAAATGAGCCACAATCAATTCTGTATTATTCAGCTTTTTGAATTACTATTTCCCACTCTTCAACTTACGTGTGAATCATTGCAAATTAAAATTCTTTTTCAGCAAAAATATAATAGCTATGTTGTGAAAAAAATATCAGCGATACTGAAGTATGTAAATTGTAAATACATAATTATAATTTGTTAATCATTTATCTGGATGAATACCCCGTTATAATTGTTATTTACGGTAGAGTACCAGATCACTGTCGTAAGGGTGTTTCAATGAAGGACATGTCGGCGCCAAGGGAGTTATGGTACTACGTTACATTTCGAGTAGCGTTTGTCTTAGTCACTGACATTTGGAAACTATCATAATAGAATATTACTGTCATTTACAAAAAGGTGCAATATAAAACAGTTTAGACTGACTATAAGTAAGTTACATGATGATTTTGCTGTCATACCCGACTGTCGGATGACCGGATACTTCTAGTGAAGTGCCAGTGACCACCTGCATCTGCCGAAAAGCAACCCTTCTCGTAGCATGTTGACAATCTTGTTTGGTCGAAATCCAACTGAGTTTATGTTATTGGCGGTGGAGTGAAATAACGCCAAACGAAATAAGGGCACTGTAAATATTTGGCCTTATTTCGCTTTGTGAAAGTGAAATGAAGCCAAATTTTAACGGTTGGCCTTATTTCACATTGCGAAAGTACCCATTTATTAGGTAAACTTTTTGACATTTTTTTTTCAAACAAAAAATTAATTTTACTTAAAGTTCTGTTGATCGCGCATAAAAAAGTTGCTTTACATAATTTAATTTTTCAATGATAAAAATTTCATAAAAATAAAAATATTATGTAAAAATTTGAGAAAAATGCATTTTAAGTAAAAACAAGAAAAAGCGACAAATTGTCATAATTTTCAGTTTAAGGAGCCATAACTCTTTCGTAGCTGCACAGATGTACATAAATTGTTTAAGACTTGTATGCGCTACTAAATTCTCATTCCAAAATGTACAAAATATATACAAATATTGTTCCTATAATAGTTTAGAAGTTTTAGCGTTTAAAGGAGTTACACCTCCAAATTAGAGGTCACTCGCTTTGATGAGCTATAACTTGAAATGTGGTGACAATAGACTTTACCGATAACAGTATTCGTTAAACCACTCACCGTTTTTCTTCTCAAAACCGTAAAGCATTTTTAAATTATTCTATCTGCTTAGCTCGTTGTAAACTTTTTCGGAGTTTAAATAGGTAAAAAAAACGGTTCTTGACATACTTACTTACTTAACGGGCTCTGTGATCCCGGCAAGTGGCTTCCAGTTGTCCAAACCTAGCGCTCTCTGCATCCGAGATGGTTTGGTCTTTAAGACGGAGGTTCGGTCTTCGCTGCCTTCTCGAACGTGGGGGCAGGGAGTCGAAGATCCTCTGGGCTAGAGCATAATGGTCCATTTTTGGACTACATCCACATCTTGGTACGGCTCATACGGTTCGCTGTTGTATATCCTCATCCATTTGCCCTCCTCGCAGCATTAAGATTCAATAGACATGCAATTCGTTCTTTGAGTGAGGAGGTTTGAATCCAAAATGACCAAACCGATGTAGAAGCAGTTTCCTTAGGTGATTCTCCGTCGGATCTGCACTAAAGTGTCATTTGTGCAGTTGATGTTTACTCCAAGGTATGTGAACTCCTACCTCGTAGTTATTGCTATCAACAGTACCTTTTGTAATTGGCGGTGGATAAATGTTTGTTTGTTTTTTGGTAGCATGTATTTGGTCTTGTCTTCATTAACTTCAAGAACATCCAATTTCGCCTGTTTTTCAATCGCCGTAAAACCCTCTAATACGGCACACTGTGAATGGCAGATCATGTCGATATCATCCGCATACCCAAGTAGTTGGACGGATCTATTATAATAAGTGACTTCCGTGTTGATACCTGCCCTTCGCACAATTTTCTTCAGAACAAGAAGTCACATGATAGCCATTACCTTGCCGAAATCCAGTGAAGGTTTGAATTAATTCGGAAGAGCTGCTTCCAAACTGCACATTACTCTGCGAGTTTTCATGTGACACTTTACATAACTGGATCCGATATTCGGCCATGTAGAACTAGATAGTGACGTGCCGATGAGTGTGTTGCACAATGGCTTGAGGCGTTCATACAGTACGTTGGACATTTATTATGCCTCGATAGTTCTTGCATGACATAGGATCACCTTTCTTGTAGCTGGGGCACATGGAACTGATAGTCCAGTCATCGGGTATGCTTTCCTTTACCCATACTTGATTGGTTATTTGATGCATGTGCCCAACCGAAACATCACCTCCGCATTTGAAAAGCTCCGCTGGTTATCCATCAGAGCCGGCGGCCTTATTGTTCTTAAGCTTTCTAATAGCTAAGCCAACCCTTCTATACTGGGTGGTGAAATCGGTTCTTCATTGACAGGACGTGAGTTCTCTTCTTGCCCTATCACTTTCCCTACATGATGCCCATTAAGCAGCTGTTGGAAATTCTGCCTAAATAACCGATTGTTTCAGAATCAAGTTGGTTTTTACGAACTTGTCAGTAAATACTGAAAAAAAAACAGAAACAGTTATTACTAGTTTTTATTCATACCGAAAACTATCTACTACCCAAATTCATACAAGGCTGGTTAGTACAATCTCTTGCAGTAACTACTTATCATTAAGCATTTAATTCTCTATTTACTATGGTTTATGCATATCTCCCTATGTAACGCTATGTGAGCTCCTTTTAACGTCATCTTCATGACAAATTACCGGAGCCCATCGAACTTTGTTGATTTGCCTTAGCCTACATTCGGAAATAATTAGTTTTTTTCTGTTATCTTAAAATCTGAAATTCTCCGCTAGGGGTCGGTGCTATTATCTGGCGGTCGCCTATGTCAGCTTACTTTTTTGATTCAAACAGTCCTCGATTCACGGGTCAAAGTGATTTCACTTGTAACATTGCTCTTTCCTATCGTCGTACCTGTGTAGCAAAGCAAATGTTCTCTGGGATGTCAGATTGGTAGTTTAAATGAGTTGCTTAATAAAAGAGTAGTGGTCTGTATATTTTCCTTCGTTATTTATGCAAAAATGTTTTGTTTGTTTCCAAACACACTTCCACTCCTTACATTGATATTTTTAATATTACGACCCATCAGCATATTTCAATGGGTTGAGGGTAAACGATCGGACAGTCAACGTGTTCAAAGCTCACTTGTCCAAATGCTTGGCTAGCAAATGATCGTCGCTGATAGTACCCCCAATCCGTTAACATGTTATTATGTTTCATTTTTGTCGTCACATACGCGGTCTCCACGTGTGATAAATTTATAGCACGCACTTATGAATGCTGCCATCAAGTGGAGACCGTTCTCGCAACTATCTCCGGTTGTTCCGAACGCCTGAATCCAACTATATAAAATACTATCCCAACAAGGTCCTATACGATGGGGCTCAGTTGAATAGGATTGACAATTTTCTCATTAAGGTGACTCGAAGGCACGTTGCAAGGGCAATGGCCAGCGACAATAGTCTGATCTTTGGGGCTTACTACCCCAATGAAATGTACATAGAGAGTACACTCCGGTCTGGCTTTATCCCGCCAGAGGCATTTATCCATATTGATGCAAAAGGGCTGGTACAGACGAGGGATGGTATCCCGGTATTATACCACCGCTACCGCAGTGCAAGAGATAAGCGGCTCATCCGCGGCGAGGACGTCGCCAATGCTCATGAGTTCCTCCGTTTTAGTACCGCAATAGCGGAGAGGGATAAATTCGATACAGAAAAGCAATTTGCCGAATTTTGGTGGCTTTTTGAGGGTGGAGGGTTCAACATGCCCTCCCAAGACGGTGCGTTACTCTAGGTAACATCCTCTTAGTTTGTAAGATAGACTAAGTTAGCTAGGGCGTTTCTGGAAGGGGCCGGGCTCGCCAACTTGTGGTGGTGCTTCCGGGAGGTGATTGATTCTGTAAGGCATCAGTCAGCTCACGACGGCGCGTGTGCACGTTGACGACTGCCAGGCGCTCGGAAAGTAATTGGGATTTTGACCACTTGTTTCGTAATGCAACGAGTGCTCAGAATCCTAATTATATTTAGAATATGTTAATTAGTTTAAGTAAGTAGAGTAGGTAGTTTGTAATTTGTTTTTGTATATAAAAATATAAAATTTGATAAAGATGCCGAGTTTTCTTAAAAATTTTCTCGATGAAAACATAATATGTAAGATTAGTTCGTAAAATAGTTTTTAGGCCGAAATGTAATAATTATAAGATAGAGTTAAGTTTAGGGCGTCCGCATAAGGATCAATATTCTAGAATAAGTATCCTGTTAATTTTAAGTTAGATTTAATCATTTTTGTCTAGTATGTAAGTTGATATAAGCTAATAATTAATAAAAATGAATTTAAAAGTAAAGTAAAAAAGTTCTCGCAACTATAGCCGTGCTTTTTTGCACGTGGATATAGGGATAATTTGAAATTTGTATGTAAAATACAACAACATCCTATATACGCTAACTTTAGCGGGGATAGCTATAGCCGTTAAGTCCTTTAGCGGGGATAAACAGTGCTTCCAAAATCCATTTTCTTCGTTTCTGATGAATTGTTGCTATGAATTTTTCAGGAAATGTCAAAGTTTGACATCCCACCGACCACTGACACATTCCGCCGAATATTTTATTCGTGATTTTATTATTATTATTTTTCAAACTTTATTATATGGGTAATTGAATTTAGCAAATCTGTTAACCTTCGCATGGACAGTATCTACCCGAATTTTCTTTTTTGAATATTTCCGCCAGTGTTTAACTTATTTCGAAGCTGGTCCGACTCAGTGACTAACTTTTTGATTAGATTTCCAATCTGGTTTTCTAAACCAAAAGATTAAAAAAAAAATTCCTGCATTTTGGCACTTTTTTTTTAGCATTTTGACTTTTTTTTGCACATGTGAACAGTATCTACCCGTGTAGATAATTTCTGCTTTCATAGATTTTGTATGAAATTTTTACGAAAAGCAACAACGAGTTATTATAGTTAGACTAAAGACCTAGACTGAATATTTATTAGAAAAAAAAATTCCTGCATTTGGTGACTTTTTTTTTAGCATTTTGACGTTTTTTTGCACATGTGAACAGTATCTACCCGTGTAGATAATTTCTGATTTCATACATTTTGTATGAAATTTTTACGAAAAGCAACAACAACTTGTTACAGTTAGACTAAAGATCTAGCCGGAATATTTATTGTTAGTGGATCAAAATCAACACAAATATAGGAGAAAAAAACAAAAATAATAAAAAAAAATTGATCCGTACAAAATGTATGGGATTTTTTTTATCTACACGGGTAGATACAGTCCATTCGGGTACATAAAAATTTGTGTCCATGCGAAGGTTAATGTGAAATGGTTTTTTATATTTTTATAATATGTTAACATCAATTTCACGGCTTATATTTCGATAATTTGCGAGAGAAAGAATGCTGTGCTCGCATACTCTTTATCGCCTGCTAAAAACAAAACAGAGGAGATGTTCCTTTCTGTTAGTGGAGTGATGCTCTCCATGCAAATTGTTGCATCTCTCTCTCTCAAACGAACCAAGTCTGCGATGAAATACCCAGCAAACACAATTTGACAGCTGATCTGCTTTTGCTTTTTTCTTGTGCTTTTGCTGTCTGCTGGAGATTTATAGAAAGTGGTGATGGCGTGTCATGCACTGAGTGTGCCATCGGGGTAATGTGATATTTGTCCATGCTCGTTGACTGCGAACATAGTATTTGTGTGTGTCGTTATCACCCTGTAGAAGGCAAGACAATGCTGGAAGTCAATGCGTATTTGAAATATTAGTATTAGCCGTCGAAATAGATTGAATGTTTCCTTCTCGTTAATTGCTTGAAGGTAATTAATTGAGTGGTGGCTGGTGCAAACCCTTTACACGCCGTTTTCTCTGCATGGTATAGCATGTAGCTCCTGTTAATGGTACCATGTTAGAAACTTTCGCGCAAGTACCAATAACGACTGTACAAAGTTTCAACTTAATCGGTGAACGATGTGCTTCATAGAGCAAAAACAAAAACATGCATTGGTGGGTAATTGCTGCACCGATTTTGACCCCAAACTTAACAGAAACGCTCTTGGGCCAATACCGAAGATTGCCTGATTTGAGTCGGAGTCCATAGCATGGACACAAACATAGGTACAAAGGTACATTGATTTTCATGATAGATTATATCTGCATTTTTATCATCTGCTTATTATTTTAAGTAGATACTTTCAGATCATTTTAAAAAGGTTAACAAACAAATTTACCTAGTAGGTACTCAATTGGCTATTACTATTACATGGGAAGTCAGTTAACATAGGAGGTTTTCTTAAAACATTCCCTCAAATGCTTTTTCAAAATTCAAAGCAATGCTTTACAGCTACATGTGTCCATAAATGAGTTACATACTCGTAGGTGAATAGGCTTCCCTTCGACCATCTACTTCGGAAAACATATTTTCCATTATTAATAGACTTTGACTTTCTAAATATTTGATTGACCCTTTTGACAACATTCGCACTGAAGCTCCATAAATTAAACTTAATTGAAAACAATTCAAACAATCGAAAACTTTACCTAAAGTTCAGTTTATTTCAGAATTACCAATAATCAATAAAGGTTCATAGATTTTCCCTAGCATCGCTCAAAATGTCAAAAACTCACCTTTAAAATCTCCTGACAATAATCCTTTCAAACTGAATAATTCGACAAAGAAAGTTAAAATGTTCCTATTAAGTTCATGACAGACACTTTCGATTTTGTTGGAAGCGAAAGTGAATAAATGTCTGGTTAAAAAATGAATTTATTATCAATATTTTATTCATCGCACAATATGGGGCACATAATCGAATTTTTATCCTGCATACATGATTTGAAAAGTTGTCAATTTTTTTTATTTCGTTCGTCATTTTGATATATTGTGTACTCAGTATAAGAGCGACCCTATTTCTTGGGAAATTAAAAATGATTCTAAAGTTGAATTTTACCTTTGTGCGCATAATGCACAAAAAAATAGTTTATTTTCCATTGAAAGTCCTCTTTTTAATGATAGGGAGAAAAATTGTTTTTGCACCTTGGGACTGGTAGATCATTATGTCATTACTTAACTAATAAATGGTATTTTCTTTTAAGAGCAAAACAAACATTTTATGACATTAATGATTTGCATTGATTTCTAGATGGAATCGTTGTTGGCTTGTCCACATACGACCATCGTAGACCAACGACTTCAAATACATAAGGGAACTCTAAATGTTAGTTTTGTTAGTACTCTTTAAAGACAAAGTCTTACATGTACTTAAAGATTTGTAAATAATTTAAATTGAAATTGAATTGGAATTGAAAAATACCCGCATAAAAAAAATCCAGGCGCGTCAAATTCAGGTCAAAGGTTACACTTCTTTTAATAACTCGATAGTTTCTTCGGCTGTAAATCTTACGGCTTATCTGTAGGCGCAGGCTGGGGGTCATCTTGGCATAACTACATTCTTATATGTTTTAAATTTTTTTCTAGTTGCACGCTTCACGGGTTAGAAGGGTTTCAAACTCTGGACATCTTTTCGATTGATACACTAGCTGGCCTGCGGCCCTACATGCAGATGCTCAGGGCACCACTACAAGGCCTTGTATTCAATTCCTGGACAACTACATGTCAAAGCGTTTCACCTCACACCCTGTGACATCTTTGATAACAAAGCGGCTGCTAGTACGGCTGTCCGCTTTAAAATAACTTTCCTGTGGTCCGAGAATAAAATCGGCCACTCCTCTATTCTAAAAAAAATTCGGAATCCTCCCAAGGAACATAGACTACACCACCCCTCAGCTCAGTTTTGACAAAAACTTAAAAGTCAACATCCCCCG
Source organism: Portevinia maculata (assembly GCA_949715645.1). NCBI lineage: Eukaryota > Metazoa > Arthropoda > Insecta > Diptera > Syrphidae > Portevinia > Portevinia maculata. Next base: position 34,586,260 of record OX454526.1, on the reverse strand, counting down.
CAGATCATTCTGGGAGAATGTCCCCCTTTCGAAGATGAATCGAACCACTTTTACACCGATGTATCCAAAACCGACGATGGGGTTAGTGGAGCTGTGTTCTCTGACAGGTTGAACATTAGCCTTTCTTTTCGTCTTCCTAATCACTGCAGTGTGTTCCAGGCGGAAATTATGGCGTTTAAAAGTTTTATCGTGGCTGAAAAGGAACTTGATATCTGCTATGGACATCCGAATCTTCTTCAGACAGTCAAGCTGCGAAAAAAACTCTGGATTCTGTCTCTACAAACTGGATCGTAGTCCCAAACTGCCGATCATACCCCGCGGAGACGACGGCAGAGCAGTTTAACATTCACCTGGGCTGGGTGCCGGGCACAGAGATATTCCAGGGAACTGTAGGGATGATAAACTCGCCGAAAAAGGAACCATACTGCCCCTTCTACCTGATAAAGGTCCCTTAGACATTCCAATTGCTACATGCAAACTCATGTTTATGAGGGAGGCCATCGAGAGAACTAACCTTAGATGGACAATAGCTGGATCTGAAACGATATAATTGGTGCTACAATTGATGTAATCACCGGACACTGTCTCATAGGCAAGTATGCAACAAGGCTTGGCGTCTATACAAATGAAGCTGCTTGGGCGAAGAGGAGCAGGAGACTATTCTCGACCTTCTCTGATCTTTCTTTTATAATGATCTCAATGATCTCATAAATTTTAACATTAAAAGCCTTCCGATCTTTATTAAAAGCTCCAACTGGTTCAATGAGTAGGAAGAAGATAGATCCGTGTGGTATCACAATGTGTTGACTTTTGCCGACTACCACTATAACCTAACCTATAATACATGTCAAAGCAGAAACAAGTATTTGCTGTTTCTTAATCTATATATATTCGGCAAGTTTTGACTTTTCCGGAAATAATTTTAAAAAAATCGGTTAAAAGGCCTTTTTATACCCTATTCTAGGGGTATATTAATTTTGACGCATAGTTTGTAACATACCTTAATATTGCCCGTAGACCCATAAAAGTTACTATATTTATAATCAGCATCGATTGTAATGTCGATCTAGCCATGTCCGTCCGTCCGTCCGTCCGTCCGTCGGCAAAAATTAGGCCTTTAAACTGGATCTAGAGAGCGGAAATTTTAACCATATACTCTCTAGGGTCCCGAAATAATCAAGTTTATGAATTTTTGAAATCCGCCCACAGACACGCCCACAAACTCAAAAAAACAAAATTTCGGAAAAAATCGAATTTTGAGATAGAAAGCTGAAATTTTTTATATACGATCTATGACTCCTAAAACTGCTCGGGATAAACAATTTTCAAAATCCGCCCACTGACACGCCCACAAATAAATAAAACAATTTTTTTGAAAATCCAAAGTTTGAGCTAGGGAGCTGAAATTTATAATATATACTCTCTATGGACCCTTTATGCTCATGTGTAAATATTTTCAAAATCCGCCCACTGGCACGCCCACAATTAACAATTTTATTGAAACACCCAAGTTTGAGCTAGGGAGCGTTTTTTTTGAAAAAATCCTTTAAATGTTATATAACAAAATATGTAGAGCGTTCTTAACAATTCAACCATACTTAGACTTTTGTCACGCCCACTTATGAGGGATAGAAATAAGAATAGGGTATCCAACAGTTCGCCGAAGCGGACTGTAGCCCGTCCCTATTTTTATATACACTATCAGCTCTGTGTCGTGGAGTGCTTAAAGCAAGCAACTATCACGAGCAGAAATTGCCGGCACAAAAAGTGCTCTCACGGGCTCATCATTTAGTGCAGGTGTTAGTAAGGACAAAACAATTAAAAATACAATAATTATGTACCTACAAAATACTTACACAGTCATAAAATAATGCAATCAATTTAAGACATTAAAGCATTATTACGCAAAATATTTTTTAGCTTAATTTTACTAACATGCAAGTCAATCACATGATCGTTTAGATTATAGATTGTACTCATGCGACTAATAGGCTAATGCGTCCCATAATTCGTTCTATGATGGGGGCTAAACAATAATTCAACACTGCGCAAATTATGGGCACCACCACGAAAATTAAAGCCAATAGACGACAGCAAGTCAGGTGCATCTATTTGACCGGATATAAGCTGCTGTAAAAAAATGATATCGCTATTAAGCCTTCGTTGAGAAAGGGGTAACATTTGGCCTACAACAAGCAGAAAATTGAACAGATTTGGTGGAGCTCTCATATAGTTTAAGAGCTTTGAGCTTTTGAAAATCCCAATATTTAATTGTTAAATTGGTTGATTGATGTAATAATTGTTTTTTTAAGCTTAAAACGGTGGAATTTAGTAGAGTATCACAAGTGGATACCATTAGCAGTAATGTATTGCAAACCCCCTGTTTGGAATCACTGTTGGATTTGGATTAGGTGCGAGGTTGGACATTACGCAAATTTGGAGAGCGATATATTTTTTTTTAATATTTGGGGTCCTTAAAAATGTTCAATTAATTTTTTTTGAATTGGTGATTATAAAGTAAAATTTATCTATTTGTTTCCATTTGTTGACATCATCGGCCTAAAATCAATGATCTCTGATGGTTGCCAATTTTCCACGACGAATGTGCAATGTATGTCTATTGGGATCCTACGAAAGGCAGAACCAGTTTTATAAGTGGTACGCCGGCTTCGCTGACAGGTAAACAACTTAGTGAAGTCATCTGTCTTATTGTGGTATTTCGAAGCCCTAAACACCATGAATCTCCGTCGAATAGAAGCACATAGAATTCTATTCCCGCACAATTTTCTCTGTCATGTTTCTATTCAAACTAATCTTTATACCCTATTCTAAGGGTATATTAATTTTGACGCATAGTTTGTAACATACCTTAATATTGCCCGTAGACCCCTAAAAGTTACTATATTTATGATCAGCATCGATAGTAATGTCGATCTAGCCATGTCCGTCCGTCTGTAGCCAAAAATTAGGCCTTTAAACTGGACCTAGAGAGCTGAAATTTTAACCATATACTATCTAGGGTCCCGAAATAATCAAGTTTACGAATTTTTGAAATCCGCCTACAGACACGCCCACAAAATCAAAAAAAAACAAATTTTGGAAAAAATCGAATTTTGAGCTAGAAAGCTGAAATTTTTTTATATATGATCTATGACTCCTAAAACTGCTCGGGATAAAAAAATTTCAAAATCCGCCAACTGACACGCCCACAAATAAATAAAATAATTTTTGTATACCCTATTCTAAGGGTATATTAATTTTTGAAAATCCAAAGTTTCAGCTAGGGAGCTGAAATTTATAGTATATACTCTCTATGGGCCCTTTATGCTCATGTGTAAATATTTTCAAAATCCGCCCACTGACACGCCCACAATTATTTTTTTTTTTTTTTGAAAGTTCAAAGTTTGAGCTAGGGAGCTGAAATTTATAATATATACTCTCTAGGGGCCCTTTATTCTCATGTGTTAATTTTTTTTTAAATCCGCCTACTGACACGGCCACAATTAAATAAAACAATTTTATTGAAACACCCAAGTTTGAGCTAGGGAGCGTTTTTTTTTGATAAAATCCTTTAAATGTTATATAACAAAATATGTAGAGCGTTCTTAACAATTCAACCATACTTAGACTTTTGTCACGCCCACTTATGAGGGATAGGAATAAGAATAGGGTATCCAACAGTTCGCCCAAGCGGACTGTAGCCCGTCCCTATGTTTTTAACTAATTTTAAAATATTGAAGCTTCAAATGCATTAGTTTGTGGGGGACTTTTCTTCATAACTATCTTTCCAGGACATCCAATGTCGCATATTCATATGACTGCTTCAAAAAAAATCGTTTCGGTTCATAACACCCATCATCTGAGCATAAAATCAAACCATTTAACCAAGTTAAAGTTCTAGTCAACATGCAGAAATAAAAACCACCATAAACCATTTTGAAATGCTCCATTGGAGGCAGCCAGGGGAAGAGTTCAGTGACCACGTTTTATGTAGCGAACACCAAAATGTATACCACATGTTTAAAACAGAAAAGGGACAAGGACATACTTTTAGTGGACAGTTGTTGTTAGCGACACAACACTAAAATATGATAGCCACCTTCCCTTCCAGTTCGCTGAACGTGGACAAAAACAAATTTCGTTGGGGTCACCAAGAGAACAGGTCTGGCCATGGTTACAATTTATCTGGTCGTATACTAGTTATTATGGGTGGGGAAGGATCGGGCCAGTGCCATTGAAATCGATAGTTGCCATATGTAAATTTTGTCAACTTGTGTGTCATGTAACCATCCACACAGCTTGAGCGACAAAATTAATTTCAACAAAATAGTTTGTGATATTTCGGTTGGGTTGGGATAGAAAACATTTGTGCAGTAGTCAACTGTACGTGAGTGTTGGATTATGTTTGTCTGTATGTATCCGAATATGAACAGTTTAAATTCATGAAGAGGATTGGTATCAAACAGGAACTTCTATATTTGTACCTATTAAAGTAAGTACCTTTGGAAACTAAAAGATTTATAATGATCTCCAACTTTGTGGGCACAAAAACAACATATTTGTGGGGTATTTTTCGAATAGAAGCATACGCATACGAATTGAGTACATATTAACACGTAAAACAGCTTAACGATCATAAACGCGTTTGCTACGTCTGTCACATTATTGATGGTTGGCATGAATATGTAATAATTTGTATAGACCTTGCTTCGGGAGAACACATATTAGGTGGAGCCGATGTAATATGTTTCTAAGGCAGTTTGATGATATTTAATTAACGTTTAAATTTGTTTCCATTAAGTCGAAAGAGCGATGCTCACAGGTGACAAAGAATGGATTCAGTAAAGGGCGATTGTTTGATTCGTGTACTCTTGATCATAACCTCGTCGAGAAAGAAGATGTCGCAACGGTAATATCGATTTTGTGGTCTTTACCAGAGTTTATGCATATTTCAGCTGGTTCAACATAATTTTCGTAATATTTTGCAAAACTTCTGGCTATAAATTCTAAAATTCTTATTCGTATAGGCCTGTGACTATAAAATTTTAAAAGAAAAAAGTCTCAAACTGTCAAATCAGGCGAAATTGCGGGCCCGTGTAAATCGGCGAAATGTCGATCAAGCCGAAGGGAAACTCTAAAGCTAGTAGTAGACGGCCATCCAGATGTCCCCACGTTCGAATTTTTCCCAAAGTGGTCATCCAGTATTATTATCACCTGTCAACCGCCGGTCATTCGGACGATCATCCATATGAACGATGAATGACAGCCCAGACGACGTAACTTTTTGCCTTATCCGGATCGGTTGCAGCGTTATTTGCATATTTTATTATACATATTATTTATAAAAAAGTTTGACAAATGCAGATTTTATGTTTTAAAAAAAATATCGTCTATATGCATTCCACTGTTCTCAAGACACTCTTGCAATCGGGTTCGTAAATTTGGGAACAAGCGAGAGAGAAAAGCGTTGGTGATGGCAGCAACTTGACGGCGTATATTTTTTTGGAGGGACTTAATCGTTCGGGGGTTATTGCTGTAAAGTGTAAACCCTCGACTTAAGTTATTGCCATAAAAAAAACATAACGAATGGCTACAGTTCGTTTGGCCGAACTGCTGAATCTGGAGATACCATTTCCTATCTCCCAAAAAGTGGCTTTAGCAAAAGTCCTAGTAAAAAGGATATTGTCAAAATATTGTGTTATTTACAAATGTTTTTTAGGACTTTAATCAAAAAACATTGTTTTTTTGTACTCTGAAAACAGGAACGGTAGATTGTATGAGTATGAGTGGGTAGCACAAAATGAGCTCATTTCCCCTAATGAATACGTTGAATAATGTTGCATAAATAAAGCTTTTCAAATTGCACCATTGCATTTCCGACTAAATGCGCTGTTTGCCAAAAATCAAAATCCGAGAATTCACCAGAAATCTGCCTCTTACTTTTGGGAGATTTCATGAGAATCTTTGTAAGTACTAACATGCAACCGTGGAATTGCTCAAACTCAAACACAACTTTTGATACAATCATCACTTTTCATCCAGGTCCGTATCGATAGCTTGGTTTTAATTGGAGTTTTCGAAATAGTCATTAACATCGGCTTATACGGTATATGGACTTTTAATTGTTGCCGCTATTACCTTTCTATCTTTCGTATTACCTTCCATTTTGATTACTTTTATTGCAATTACTAATCAAATTATTGCTAGTGGAAGCTATTTCTCAGGTCTGTCTATTTTGCGTATTAATATCGAGAGTTTTATTAAACACCTCATTGTATATCAGAGACATGGTTAAATAAAAATATAACAGATCAAATAGCCATAAACGGGTACAGAGTCGACATGGATAAATATTTATATATTTGTTTGTTGTGGTGCGTTGCGTAGCCCGTGTTGTAAATGCTTAGTTGGTGTTATATACAAACCTCCACAAATAACTGATAACCATATCGTATTAGCTGTTCTTGAACAAATTAGATTAAATTATAATCATGTACCTATACATTACTGGGGACTGCAATATTGACCTTATAGAAAAAAAGAAGCTGATTTAAAAAAAAACATCTAAAATCGTTTCATCCTTTTCCTGTGAATAAATCTTGCCCAGCACACTTTGCGGAGCCCATCCGTTTCTCCTTGATATAATTGTTGTAAGTTGGATGTATCTTGTTTTTCTTACCATGACCTAATTATTATCTTTTTTGACATCTTTCCAACGAGAACATATGTAAGGCAAACTACTCGTATAAGCCACAAGGACTACCGTTCTGTCAACGTTAGCTCTCTAAGGTATTGCTTCGAAAAACGTTCAGATGCAGCCTGAAGAGTTCAAATTAACGCAGACGATGTTCAACTGCATCTTCCGCTAGGGTTAGTTGATGACGCAACAACACGCATAAACGAAGATCTGGAATTAGTCGTCCGCCTGTCTGATAATAATAAGCTAAGACTAAACTCCGGCAAAACCTAGGCTATCGTTATTAGTCGAACTAACATAGGCATTTTCTAGTTCCCTCTTATTAAGTTAGGTAGAGCAAATTTAGACTATGCTCACAAAGTTAACAACTTAGGTCTGTTTTTCAACAGTTATTTAACTTGGGACGATTACATTGCTGCTACGGTAAGAAAGGCTTATGGTCGTCTTCGTTTATTATATCAAACTGCGTACTGTCTCCCAACACCAGTCAAAACCACCTTTTTAAATTCCCACACAATGTGCACCGTAATGATCATATCTCAAGATGCGTTAAAAAGTTTCTGTGCATGGAGGTTCCAAAGTAGTTAAATTTCAATGTCTTATTATTTTTATATAAATTAATAAAAAAAAAAACAGAATGCCGGAGAACATTTTCTATCGACTTCAATTTGAACTTCTGAAAGGAGTGGAGCTCTTATTCTGCATTTTTTTTAAATAAGTACTACTGAAAAACAGTTTCTTGTAATATGTCTCAAGGCAATGGAACTTACTTCCAACTAGCCTCAAAAGATTGTAAGGCATAAGCGACTTCAGACGAGGACTTAAGTAGCAAATGAGTGTATAAATTTCAATGGTTTTCGATTCTACTAAGTTAAAAATTATTCTCCAGCAGCTTCTTGTGATGGAATCAAACAGCTCGTCCAACTCATTAAAGGTGGAATGTCTGTCCAAATTTGGGCTTCTGTAAATAAAACAGTAATGGATTAATTGCCTATGGACTTGAAATTTGAGGCAAATGAAATTAAATTCCGGATTGAAACATTGACCATATTGAGTCTGAAATTGGTAGGCTACGTCACTATGTATATAGACGGCGAGACCGCGATAGGGAAAAAATAATGGCACTAAGTTGTACCCAGGTAAAGTTAACTCTGTTAAATCAGAACCAACGCTAACCTGGGTTTCAATTAGTGCCAAAACAGCTGGTTTGTTGTGGAAAGCATTTGCTTATAATGAAAAAAAAATACCTCAAGCCAAGAATGTCCACCACAAAACATCCACTAACTAACTAACACCACCACAAAATTCCAACACATTATAAAATACAAACAGAAATGAACACACAAACTCCGACGCTTACCAAGCAAAAGCAGTGAATTGAAGATCTGCGTTAGATTTCCAAAACAATTTACCTCAGGTTTTATACCCGTACGGTAATTTTGGTGGTCCACCAACAAAATCAATCGCTTACGACCCGCTGTCTGTCTGATGCTGCAGCGATGGAGTGGGATGGTGCTTTTTAATCTCCGGATCTTGTCTCTTATATTTAAAACTACTTCTATCTCGGAGTTAATGAAGTTATGGAGTCACGTGCGTGCTTTCTTACCACGTCTTTTATCATGTCTTTTTGTAGGTCACGATGCAAATCGCTATTTTTAATATGCCAATCATTCATTATTCCACGAATGACTTTGTTTTGGAAAGTCTGAATAGTTTGGATATTTGATTTCTTTGTACAGAATTTGTTCTGCCTGGAAAGGTCTGAGTTTCTTCCATCATCCATTTCAACTTTTCATCCAGAGTCATTCCAATATATGTTGATAATTAGGCGTAGGGTATACGGCTCCATTAGTAATGAAAATAGGAATTATGTTTATCTTTTTATCCGTAAAATTAATATTAGCTCATTTTTTTCTCATTGAGTTTGGAACGCCATAGCTGCGTCCAATTTCTCACTTTGTTGACTGCATTTTGCAGTTTTCTGCCCCTCTTCGACGCATTTGTCGGTCACCAATATTGAGTATCATCTTCAAAGTATATAACAAATACAAAGTTGGTCCTAGGAAACTTCCTTGTGGAACACCAGCTTCAATTTTCTTCAGTTCCGAATATTCTTGATCGTACGGTTCTCTAAAGAGTCGGTCTGAAATAAATGATATTAGTATTTCGTATAACCGTAGTGGTAAGTATTAATGCAGCTTGTACTCAAGGCTCTTATGACAAACCTTATCAAAGGCTTGAGCAACATCTATAAATAAAGCCGACCAGACTTGTTTTCCTTCTAGTGCCTTTTCCACTAAAGCCGTAATTCGATGCACTTGCTCTATCGTAAAATGTTTATTTCTAAATTCGAACTCTTTCTAATATGATTTTGCAAAGCGTTTTCATGAGAATTTTTTTTAAGATTTTTGCCATGATTGGTATAGCAATGAAGAAAATTACTGTTCCACATCATAAAAGCAGAAGTTTATTTGAGAAAACATAACTTTAACAGAACATTTATAAAAAGGATTTAAGTGAAGAAAAAAATCATCCTACTCTAAGTAATTGACTACGCCTTATTCTTATGAAATAAAAGTCTATTGAAAGTAAATCCGGTGATTACGTTGACAGACAAAAAAAAAACAAAACCTACCCACCGCCTTGAACTAAAAGAAATACTTACCTACCGTGCAAACCATCTATAAATACGACTGGATCAAAAACAGTCAGCATATTATGCTCATTTATCAAAACGACATGAAATTTTACCTTAAATATCGTCTAAGGAATAAATAAAGTATCTCTTGGAGATACTGTTGAGTTTATGGGTCTTCAAAGGATTCACGTTTTTTCATAAATCGGATAGTATATCATTAAATTTTGATATCTGTAAGCATTCAAATTGAAGGTTTTTTTTATTAATGAAACGCCCATTGGGTGTGACTTTATTTTTCACAAAATAAAAGTCCTTTGAAAATATGAATTGTTGATGGATTGCATTTTTCTTCATCATCTTCTTAAGTTTTGCTTCATTTAATTGAAAATTTAAATCTTTCAAAATTGTTAGCCAAATTATTGTTATGCGTGTTGCAATTTAACTAGGTACGCATTTGCTGTCCTACATCGTTCAACTTCAGGGCAATAATATGGGTTGGGGACACAATCCCGAAAACCAAAATCCAGAAAATCCCGAAAAGTCAAAATCCCGAAAAAAGAATCCCGAAAAATTATATAAAATTAAAAATTTGCGCAAATTTTTCATTTTATATAATTTTTCGGGATTTCGTTTCCGGCATTCTTTTTTTTAATTTTGAAAGTAAAATAGACAAGTGTTTGTCCATTCCATTTACTGTAATAATGTTTTGCAATTGTTTGCGTTGTAATGGTTTGCAATTCGCAATGTGCATTCAGTTGAGCTGATTCCAAATAGTGTGATAGCTGACCGACTAAATTTTTGTTAGACAGTGAACATCGTAATACAAAGTGAGTATCTTGCATGCCTTTATAATTAAAAACTTTATATTATCAGTGACATTTTGTGTTTGAAGTCTTAAGTAGAAATGAACGTGTCCATCGTGAAAACCAACAAACAGCGTGAGAAACTGCTTATTGACAGCTACAAAAAATACAAGGATACATTTTACTGGGAGTGTGAGCAGCGAAAGCGTTCTGAAATAAATTATCTCAGATTAATTGCGTACAATATGAACTTGTATTAAATATTGTTTTGTCATGGATCGTTTTTGATATGTTTTTGTAAGACTTGAACTGTTTTTGTTATGTTTTATTTATTTGAAGTCTTTTATTTTGTTTATTTTGTTAAATAAATTTGCCAAATTTTTTTGTTGCTACAATAAAATGTTTAGTTTCATTTTCGGGATTTTGGTCTTTCGGAATTTTGGATTTTCGGGACTGTGGCTTTTCGGGATTGTGGCTTTTCGGGATTTTAGTTTTTCGGGATTGTGGCTTTTCGGGATTTTGGGCTTTCGGGATTACGTTTTTCGGGATTCTGTCCGACTCCCCAATAATATTCTACAGTAGGTACGGATTTCGTGAAAGCTACTTAGTTTTGCCCATTCAGAGCCGGGTTAATTTAACTTTTACCATTTCGGGACCTGTCGCCATTCGTGTTTTTGAATCACCTGGAGTTATCGGAAACACAGTAAAGTAGGGAATTATTTCGTTTTTTTTACTAATTATATACAAATATAGATTTGAGTACCATTAATTTCAGTTAAAAAATATGAAAAGTTTAGGGGATCAATTTTAGACCGCCGACGTATATTTAGAGAAACTTCATAGTTAATGTAATTGTATCCGAAATGATAATCCTGATTTACAACATATTTTAAAATTGGAGGGTACGCAATATATTTTTAAATGTTTTGAGAGCGTAAACATGATATTGACCTTGTTATGGTTCTAGGCGCGTATTGATGTAAATACAAGCTAAAAGAAATTATACTGGATTCGGTCCAGCCGTGTTTTTTTTGTGATAACAAAAAGACTGATTTGCGTCCCAGCATTGGGGATGTCATTTTAATTGGTTCAAAAATGAAAATCGTATTTTCAACATTATTGCATATTTTCACGATCACAATAAGTTTTCCAAATGCTTTTAAAGACATCTAGATGTACACTCCATTCCATGTGATTACAAACAGTTTCGTGATTTGATTTTACGAAATTTTTTAAATCTTTTGATAATATGGGAAAAACCAAATGCGATATGAAAGAACGCTAAATTATGTTCATGTTGTAGAAAAGAAGTTGGGATTAGGTAGATAAATTCAATTTTTATAATGCTTTTCCAAACTTAGTCCTTTTTTCGTTCCACCTGTTAAGAACAGTAACTAAATCTACCTGTAATCATATTTTAAATCAAATATTAAGATATTAAGAGTACCAGGGATCTTAGTTCAAAAAATAATTTCATAGAAACAACAACTGTGGGTAAAATAAATTCATTAACCAAGAAAGAAATAGGCCAAATTCGAGCTTACTCCTTGTAAGGAGCAAGGCAGGTTAGGTTTTGGTGGCTGTCGGCAGAAGCCGACACTCTTAGACCAATTTAGGTCCATTATGTATTACTTCCTCAACTCTGTAGATGGGACTGGTCAACGACACGCGGTTGTTCTCAAAGGGGCCCCCATCTACGACCTAACCGCGCTCAACGTCGTTTAATTACGGTGATCTGACGAGAAGCGATAAACTCGACGTGGTATGGTCGTTGGATAGTAGCAAGGCAAATCTATCCGTTTTATAGCCGGTAACATTGTAAGATGTTATTCACAGCAATCTTAGGGACTCTGAGAACTAGGGAAAAAGCCGGAAAGGAGGAGTAATCAGAGCAACCATCAAATCAGGATCGACGGGCGATACTGAGAGCTGCTTCGAATTCAAGACTTTCCATAAGTAAAGTCAAGGCTGAAACTGGAGTTGAAGCTAGTACATCAATTGTCTATAGCGTGATACAGCAGTCCAACCATATTAGACACAAAAAGATAAAAAGAAAAGACCATTGAACGCAGCACGCAAAAGTCAGCGACTTGATTTTGCAATAAGTCAAATCAGGTGGAGTCGAGAGTGGCATACCGTCGTTTTTTTCAGATGAAAAAAAGTTAAATTTAAGTTAAACCTGTCTTTTTCTTTTGCTGAGTTCAGTAACGAATTGTTTAGGGTGTTGAAAAAGAGATGATGGCGGCTGAACACTCTATGGGTCAACGGCAGCGCTCACATACCCGAATTTTGTTACTGGTACCAAAATATCCGGGCCGCTTTCGTAGGGTGAAAACAAGGGCCTGACCGTCCAGGTTGGGGTTGTGCCGTCGGGGTATAGCTTCCCGATCACGTCAAATAATTTCATTATTGAGAGACACCCGAGAAGCCTTGGATCATATGGCCCCAGACCCGGAACGTCAACGCAGTACGATATAGAGTGTGCACCTGGAACATGCGGATGCTGTAAACCCCAGGTACAACTTGAGTCTCTCCCCGAGCGGTACAAGGCAGATATTACTGCGATCCCGGAGATACGATGGATAGGATCAGGTATGATGAAAAGAAAAAATGGCGACATTTATTACAGCTGCCATATAAGATTGCATATCATAGGGTGCGGATTTGTCGTTGGAAATCGGTTAAGGACAAACGTTGTAGAATTCAAGCCGTTATGTGATTCGCATCAAAGCCTACCGATGAAGCTGACGATTCCATCAAGGAGGAGTTAAATGACCTCCAGGACGACGCCTGTCCGGAGAACGATGTCAAAATTGTGCTCGGGCATTTTAATACCAAAGTCGGTAAGGTAAACATCTTCGGTGGATTAGTTGGTAAACACAGCCGCCGACACGATAACAGAATAAACAGCTACCGACTAACCGATTTCGCAAAAGCTGGTAATATGGTAATAAGTAGCACTAGGTTTCAAAAACGCAGGATACACACAGAAATCGATGCGGGGCACGCATCCAACGTCTTAAACGTACACACATTCCGAGGGGAAAACGTCGAATCTGACCATTTTCTTGTTGCAGCTTAATTTATAGCTTGACTATCCAAGGCGAAGAATCTGCGAACTGCCTAAAAGAAGAAATTTTACGTTGGACGCCCTAGCACACCTGGAGTAGCCAGAGTCTACAGAGAGAGAGAGAGTGGCTTCTGCGCACTCACCACAGACAAGTGAGCACAATATCTGGAACCGATATGGTGACATCATCAAGAAGGTAGCCGAGACAACCGTATAGATTACCAGCCACCCCAGAGAACAAGCCCGTGGTATGAAGATGCTTGCGGTTACCGGAAGAAAAAGACAGGAGATTAACATTTTAAAACGCTGCAGAGCAAAACAAGGGCAGCGAAAGTAGAGTATCGAGCCAAGAAAAGGGAGGAGAACCAGATCCTGCGTAAAAAAGAAGAACTATAAGGCCGCCTGCTCTGATGGCTTACCAGCGGATTTTTCCAAATACGGATGTGATGTTTTGGTTAGACGCATGCAGAAAATTATCAAACAAATATGGGTGGATGGAATCATGCCCGACGACTGGACTATCAGCTCCATATGCCGCATCTAGAAGAAAGGTGATCCTGTGGCAAGAACTATCCAAGCTAAATGTCGCACGTAAGATGGTATCCAACGTACTGTTTGAACATCTCAAGCCGTTTGCAACACATTAATAAGCACGGACCAGTATGGCTTCCGCCAGACAGATCGAAAATAGACCAACTTTAGACACTGAGGAAAATCCTGGGAAATACCAACGAATTTCAAGTCGAGACTCACCATCTTTTCATCGACTTTAAAACCGTATATGATAGCATTCATCATCAGATACATGGCGATGGCCGAATGTGGGATCCCGGCAAAATTTATCCAGATGGGTAACGTGACACTTGAAAATACGCAGTGTAATGTGCAGTTTAAAAGCAGCTCTTTCGAATTATTCCAAACTTGCACCGGATTTCGGCAAGGTGATGCGCTATCATGTGACTTTTTCAATCGGGCAGGGGCTAATATGGAAGGCACTATTTTCACGCGTTCCGTCTAAGAGGCGTTTACGGCTATTGAAGAACATGAGAAATTGGTTGGCCTTGAATTTAATGCGGACAACACCAAATACATGCTCCAGAAAACAAACAAATATCTGTCCACCGCTTTGGCCAAAACGTCACTGTTGTTTGCAATAATTTCAAGGTAGTTAAGGAGTTCATCTACCTGGGAGTAAATATCAACTCCACGAATGACACATTTGTGGTGATCCGATCTGCAATTACCTTACGAAACCGCTGCTACTTCGGTTTGGCTAATCAAATGGGTTCAAAACTACTCACTCGGATAAAATGTATGCTCTATCGAAATTTAATCCTGACAGTCCTGCTTTGTGGTGCAGAGAACGATAAGAAGGAATGGGGAGCTTCTAGGGTTCTTGGAAAGAAAAATAATCCGCCGAATATTTGGAGCATGGAGGAGAAGATACAGCCGCGAACTCTAGGAGCTGTTCCACGATGTGAAAGTAGTTCAAAAAGTTAAAACACGTCGACTACATTGGCTTGGCCACATTGACCGAATGGACAATAATGCTCCAGCCAAGAGGATCATCGACACGAGAATCAAACAATAGTCGGCTGTTTTCCGACAACTCTACAAAATTGTCTAATTATTTATAAACAAACTGTTTACAAATTGTCAACTGTCACTTATCAAAATTTTCAATTTTTATGAAACAGGGCCCAGGCATGCACCCATGCATTGGTTCCGGTATTAGTTGCACTGATATTACGTTGTTAATTGTCTTCAACCTACTTCAACAGGGCTTTGTTAACGATTTTCTCGAAGACCTTGGTAACTAATTGATCGGAAATAAGCAGGGTTTGTGCTATCCTTACCCATTTTCGGGATAGTTTATACCACAAATGGCTTCTAATGCGCCTCTAAGGGCAGGTGTCTCAATCCGAAATTTGGAATACCATCCACTCCCGCCGACTTTTTTTGCTTAAGTTACTCGAAGATGCACGTCAGGAGATAATTTTTCGACACCAACAACTGAGGTGTGTCTCATCCATCGGCGATGTCACCGTTGGCATGGTTCTTATCAATAAATAAGGTGAAATCGCTATTTTCAGATCAGATTCAGAAAAACCTTTTCTCAATTTCGTGGTTACCGCAAACAGAATTGTTCACCTGTATACATTCTCGAAAACCAACGACCATACCACGTCGAGTTAATCGGTTCCCTAATCAGATCACCGTAATTAAACGACGTTGGGCGCGGTTAGTACGTAGATGGGGGACCGTTTGAGAACAACCGCGTGTCGTTGGCCAGTCCCATCTACAGAGTTGAGGTAGATAATATACGTGGTATCACAATGGACCTAAATTGGTCTAAGTGTGTCGGCTTCTGCCGATAGCCACATAAACCTAACCTAACCTAACCTAACCTATCCTATACATTTTCGAAACAAGCGCTTAGCTAATGTATTTTTTTCTTCTTCTCGACCACGATAATACCGTCTTTTGATGAGACACTTTCCGGACTTATTCCAGCAGTCAGTAAACTATTTTGTTCTCCGTTACTCGTTAGATTCAATGTGTTCGAACATGGAATATCATTCTGATCTTTCTTTCTGAACAACTTATTTATCTATAACTTTTTTTTTTTAACTTTATAATTATACAAAATCCCAACCTAAAAATCATCTCTGTTATAGGCACTACTCTTTGTTGTCGAACCTATTCTGGCTATATTTTCTATTTCCTTGAACTGGGAGAATTTCCAAATTTTCCCAGAATACAGGTACCTGACGTAGAATTATCATAGGCCAAGAGGAATAATGTGCCGCACGTTATTAGCTATTATAATAACAAATGTTTCCAAATATAGAATATTTGTAACTCGATTTGTGGTTATAAACACGTGCACAGCAAGAGACTGCACGTTTTTTCTTCCTCAGAGTTTATAGACATAATATTTACATAGATAAATTATTAATATTTTTTTTCGGCACATTGTGAGCTTAATGGATACTTAATGCTTAAATATTCCACGGTACTCCTTTGTGTACGTGTTCATGTATTTATAAAATATCTACTTCAAATGTAGACACAGCTGGCACGCAAGCAGTGTTTATTAAAAGGCATGCATTATTATTTAGTTAGATACGAGTAGGTAAGGAGCAATGCGATAAGAGTTATGTGAAAGGTTACGAGCCTGTTTGAGATGCAGGTTATTATATTCATATTATAGCGACGAGGGATTTGGAAAACTGCAGGGGATTTATATCGGTTTGAAGCGTAGCTGACATTGGTAAGCCGGTTGGCGTGGACTTCAATAAGGAGAGTATATTAGGTATCTACCGTACTAAACGAGCGATCTTTTGAGGTTAAGGGTCTATTTCACAATGTAGGATTCTGAATAGTTACCCAGGTTAGGTTAGGTTAGGTTTGAAGGGAAGTGCACAGCCATTGCTGTGCTTGCACGGGGGCCCATTGGTCCATTGTGATCCCTTTTTGTTTATCGTGGTAAAAACTTCACTTACAATAAAAACACTTACCATGCTTCGTTTAAATTTTTCTTGCTGGTTGGCCTATTGGAACCAACCTGTTTTCTTGACAAACCTGATTATGTCCGTCAGTGGTACCTGCGCTACGTCCTCTAAGTCTTCGAAAAATCTGTTACCCAGATAACGAAGTCGAGATGTCTGGAGGTTTGGACACTCGCAGAGCAGGTGTTTGATGGTCTCGGTTTCTTCTGTATCCTGACAGCTCCTGCAGTAGTCTGGTGAGCTAATGCCCAGCCTGTTTGCCATTACTCCTATGGTGCAGTGGCCGGTCAGTACGCCGGTTAGGATACGTATTTCTTGTTTATTCATTCCCAGAATGTGCTTTGTTCTTTTCTCGTCGATTCTTGGCCATAGGCTGCGAGATATAACACAGTCGTTCCTTTGGGACCAGGTAGTGTTAATTTGTTCCCTCAGTTTTTGGTCAATGTTTCTTTTTGCTGCACTAATTGGGATGTCTATTGACGTAATGGCGTCCATTGCGTCAAGTTCTGACCCTGTTTTTGCTAGCTCGTCTGCCTTTTCATTCCCCACGATTTCGCTATGACCGGGGACCCAGCAGAGGGTGATCCTGTGTCGTTCGCCTATTTCATTAAGGGTTTTTAGGCAGTTCCTGACTGTTTTTGACTTTGTGGTTTCGCTGTCTAGTGCTTTGATCGCCGCCTGACTGTCTACGAAGATTGTAATCTTGGAAGGATCCAGATTCTTCGCGGAGATTGTTTCTGCTGCCTTGTCTATGGCGACTATTTCGGCTTGAAAGACGCTGCATTCGTTGGGGAGTCTGTACGAGTCCTTTATGTCTAGGGGCTCGCAGAAAACTCCTGCTCCTGTACCTACATCCATTTTTGACGCGTCCGTATAGATATGGATTTCTTGTGCGCTGGCGTGCGCGTTCCAGTTCTCTCTTTGGGGTATATATGTAGAGTAGTTTTTCTCGAAGTTTCGATTGGGGATTATGTAGTCCGTTTTCCTGGATAGATCGATACCCAAGTAATTGTGAATTATGGAGCCGTGCTCATAGGAGCTGTGTCTCCACATGTTAGCCTCCTTGAGGCGGAGGGCTCCTTTGGCTGCCATGCTGCGAATGTATTCACCAAGGGGGGGGGGGGGGAAGGTTTAAAATGACTTCCAGCCCGGCTTGAGGTGTTGATATCATTGCTCCTGTTGTGCCGATACATGCCAGTCTCTGTACCTTAGAGAGGTTATGGAGATAGGTAGTCCTTTCTGTTGCCTTCCACCAAACAATAGACCCGTATGTAAGTATGGGTCGTATGATCGCTGTATACATCCAATGGGTTATGTAAGGGCGCATACCCCAACGTTTACCAAAGGTCTTTTTGCATGCGTAGAAGGCACATAGTGCTTTTTTTGATCGTTCCTCTGTGTTAAGTTTCCAAGTAAGCTGAGAGTCTAGGATGATGCCCAGATACTTTGCTTCCGGGGAGAGTTTCAGACGAATTCCGTTTATCTTCGGCATATCGAAATTCTCGATTTTTCTTTTCCTAGTGAACAGAACACATTCGGTTTTGATTGGATTAACTCCAAGGCCGTTCGGTCTCGCCCACGAGGATAATTCTTTTAGGGCAGATTCCATGAGTTCACTGATAGTGGGAAGATACTTTCCACTTATTAGAATTACAATATCGTCTGCGTATGCTACTATTTTCGTCTTTTTGACCTTTAGATTTGTTGCGGTCAAATTGCCCGCAACAAGAGCCATTCTCTTTTCCCTTGACCCTCCTTGAAATTTCCCTCTTCTATCGGTCTGCGTTCCATGGTCTAAAGAAGTGGAGGGGCAACCATGGTTCCATCAGCCATTGGTCCACGTCTCTGGAGCCGTGGGGAGCAACCACCACAGGTGACGGGAAGGGCAGGAGGCCCAGGGCCAAAGCTAACACAGACGGACGGTCTGTGACACCCAATAGAGACGGGTGGTCTGTGGATTCGAAGGCAGACGGACGTACTGTGGATCCGAATACAGACGGACGGTCTGTGGATCCGAATACAGACGGGCGGTCTGTGGATCCGAATACAGACGGACTGTCTGGGGAAGCTGAGACAGACGGGCGGTCTGTGACCATGACGGCAGACGGACGGTCTGTAAAGGCGGGGTGCAAGTAAAAAGCACTCCGCAACCAGACGAATTGTCTGCAACGGCAGGGTGGAGCCAACACATACCAAAACATCCACCCTGCAAATTGAGATGAAATTCGCGGGCGCGGGCGGACGGTCCGAATAAGTCAAAGGCCCAAAAGTGAATAAAGATCTACCAAAGACACGGTAGTGAGCCACGAACGATGAGGGAAGGGATGACGCTCCCTTTTGACCAAACTCCGTCGTGGAAGCACCGAAGGAGGAGGTGGGGATATTCTGTGAGTGAAAGGTCGCCTGAAGGGCGTGAGAACATTAGCGGGGTCATGTCAGCGCACTGATGTGAGAGTACATAGTGCAGCAGGAGAGGACATGGACCGCCAAATGGTCTAAGTATGTGGGAGAATGGGGGAGTAAGAAACAGTTGACCACTCCAGCGCCACAGCTGAATGGTCTTGTTGAACTGTCGTTGGCTCTGCTTCCCCATGTATGTATGGATGTGTGAGTGAGGATGCCGGCCGACGAAATGGACAAAGCCAGCTGGAAGATCACTTCTTGGTTGACCAGGCAGAAAGGCAGTGGAAGTTTTGTTATCGTCCAGAAGGGACTTTGTGGAAAAAAAAAGAAAGAAAAAAAAGTCAAGAAAATTATTCGAGGAAGGAGATAGGCGGCAGGGAAATTTAAAATCGCTCAGGATAAGTGCCAGAGCAGGGAGATACTTGTCAAGGCGGGATCATACCCACCCATTTGAGGGACGAAGAGGAAAAGGAGTTGAAGGATCTCACTTAATAAAAAGCTAAGTACTTTGTGTAATTTTACAGTATAGTTAGTAGGAGTGTTAGGGTTGAAAGTGGAAAAATTAGTGATCTCGGTAGTATCGTGCCTCCGAAAATTCCCGGTATACCACGGGACACGCGACCCGTTAATTTTGAATATTTTCCCTCTTTCGGGAAAAGCCATCGTGAGTCATTCTGGGACTTTGATTCCCAATCGGCTGTGCAGTAAACCCCAATAAAATTTGCCGTACTCCAACGGAGTCTTATAACGTCGTGAAAAAAAAATCTTGCATTTCTTTTTTGTGGTTTTTTTCGCTCGTTTCTGGTTGTATTCCTCTGGTTTCACAATTCACCTTAAAATTGTGTGGCGCCCATTTTCTTTGTAAACTATTTTTCAGACCCGTGATTAATCGTAAATTAAGCAACACAGATAGATAGATAGATAGATAGATAGATTCTTTATTTTTTCATCATAAAGTTTATAAATTGGTATACTTAAGAATAAGGACATGGCAATACTGCCGTCTGCCTGAGATGACATTTCATAATATGATTTAAAAATAAAAGAAATAATAAAAAGCAAAAATTTTAAAATATAAAGAAAAGGAAAAAAGAAAAAAAAAAAGAAAAAATGTTTAACAAAAGATATGAAGAAATATTACTATATAAAACAATGCTATCAATTTTAACGTGATTTGAAACACAAAATATTATACAATTTGGATAATTTGATTAGCTGTTTATACAAAATTTTATCAATTTTAACGTGATTTGAAACACAAAATAATACGCAATTTGGTTAGAAATAGCTGTTTATACAATATTATCAATTTTAACGTGATTTGAAACACAAAAGAGATATTATCAAATTTAGTATGATCAGCAACAAAACAATAAATAGTTAGGTATAAAATTTGGTCAAAACTGCAATAAGTGGGTAATCGACTATGTTTAATATGTGAAACTGTTACGGTAAGAAAGAGCATGTTGGCAATATTTAAAGAGGCTGAGCCAGCCCATTGCTCCATTTAAAATTTCAAAAAGTTTGTCCAAAGATATAAAACTTTCCCGAAAATGCAACCGGCGAATTTCTTGTAGAATAGGACAAGCAGCAACGAAATGGTATATATCTTCATTCACTCTTCCGTTACATAGATCACATAGCTGGGGCAAGTCTGATCGATGAGGTATAAAGTTCAAATTTAAAATTTCAACTCTTGCTCTAAAAATAATACTTATAACCGAGGCTGAAAATTCATTACTAAAGTAAGAGACTTCCGAGGGCAGTTCATGGTTTAAATGACTATAAATAGCTCTTGAAGTAGATGAAGATGCTCTGGAAAGGTTATCCAGAAACATTTTGTGATCCACCTTAGCAATCACATCAGAAAACTGAGCCTGCCAATCGGTCACATTAGTTTCTGTTAAGTTTAAACTTGTTTCGTAAGATAAAGCTAGTTCGTTCCAGTTTTTAAACGGGGAAGCATTCACTCGAAGTAATTTTCTTAAGATGATTTTGTGAAGACAAGTTTCACTTCTTTTCATCACTCTAGTAATGAAGTTCGCATTTGCCTTCAAATTTTGTATATATATAGGGACTATTCCTGACTCTACATATATGGCGTAGTTGGGTGTTGAGTTAGGCAAACGAAATATCCTCTTAAAAAAGTTCCTTTGTACAGTTTCAAAAGCTTCGAAGTGTGTGTATCCGACGGGTTGGACGCCATATGCCATGCATGCATTTACTGTCGCGTTGAAAACTTTGTACTTGGACGTTAAATCAACATTTTGGTTCGAAAAAAACTTTGGCCACATTATATTAAGAGCCAATTTAGCTTCGTTGCTTTTTTCTTTGGAGTGCTTTAGATAGCTTAAATTGTAGGTCAAGAGGACACCCAAATATTTAAACTCTTGTAAAACCTCAATGTGTGTATTGTTTAGAGACCATTTTTCTTCCGCTCGCCTTCTTGATTGTCTCTTTTCAAATATAACAATCTTAGTTTTTTGGGTATTAATTTGCAAGCCCCAAGACTCGCAAAATGAACTTAGACGGTTTATTTGCAATTGAAGCGTGAAAGGATTATCAGCAAGCATGACTAGATCGTCCGCGTACAACAGGACTTTGATTATAATGTTAGCAAAATTAACTCCACTCGGAAGAAGCTCGCAGACATCATCTATGAACAGGGCAAATAATAATGGGCTGAGGATACAACCCTGAGGAACACCTGTAATTGTATCAAATCGATTTGAAAATGTGAAACCGTCCCATACCCTTGCATTTGTTGACGAAATAAGACTTGCATACACTTCGAGAAACTTTCTTGACAAACCAATGCAAGAAAGTTTGTATATTAAAGCTTGTCTATTGACTTTATCCAATGCAGCTTTAAAATCAACAAAGCAAGTGTATAGTTTCTTTTTTCTATCTATAAATTGTTGAGCAATGCTTGAAATGGCCAAGATATGATCCATGGTTGAAAAACCTGGGCGGAAACCGGCTTGAAAGATGCTCAAAAGACTGTTATCCTCAATCCATTTTGAGAGCCTTTCATATAGGATTGCAGTGAAAGTTTTTCTTATTGAATTTAAAATTGAAATACCTCTATAATTTTCCGCAGCGTTAGCATCACCTTTTTTAAAAATGGCAAAAATTACAGATTCGTTGAAACTGTTAGGGACACATCCATCATTGTACATTTTGTTATAGAAAGACACGAGGTAGTTTTTAAAATCAATAGTGCTGTTTTTATAAAACTCGACTGGTATGCCGTCTAGGCCAGGAGCCTTGCTGTTTTTCAATCTTTGGAGCGTTACTTCCAATTCGGGCAATGAGAATTCTAAATCCAGCTCGTTGACTCTAGTATCAGGTAGCGCGTAATCAAAGGTATGAAGGTCTCCATCAGCTGAGAGTAGAGTTTTAAAATGAGCTGCTAACGTCTCAGCTTCTAAAGAGAACTTCATACCCTGATTGCGCCCACCAAGATTGCGCACTGTCTCCCAAAATATCTTTGAGTTTGTGCAGTTTTCCAATTTCTTAGCCACGTTTTTTAAATAGGTGATTTTCTTAACTGAGCATATTTTTTTAAAATCATTATTAACGCGAAGATAGATGTTTTTGAAAAATTGAGAATTGGTCGTTCTAAACAGTTTTAAGTAAACGAACGAAAGTTTACGGAGATTTCTGCAATCCTTATCAAACCATACATTTTTAGCTACAAAAGTGTGTGTACTCTTCAACGCAAAAGGGGCTGCGGTCTTTATAACCCGTTCTATACTTTCACATACCACTTCAGACGAGACTGCGGATTGTTGGGGCAGAGATAGTAAGTGCCGAGAAAGGAGGCTTCTATAGAGGGTTGCATTGTTCTCCGACCACTTCAGCTTATTAAAACTAGAAGGTGTAGCTTGCTGGTTTAACTCCTTTAGCTGAATTTTAATTACAATTGGAAAATGAGCCGAGTAGTTGACTAGTGCAACTTCAAAGTCATCGATAATGTTCAGCCAGTCCCCTGAAATCGCAGCAAAGTCAATCACGGATTGTCCCTGCCCGCTAACAAAAGTGAATTCGCCACATGCATCACTAATAGAAGACCCATTCAAAACAAATAGACCGAAAACTTCAAAAAATTCTGTTAAACTCCCCCCGTTGCGGTTATAAATTTTATCCTTAGAACATCTACTCTCGGCCAGTGCAACTCGTGCTCGTATAATATTGGCGGAAGAATTTTGATATTCACCAATCCTAGCATTTAAATCACCGACGATTAACACATGGTCAAGAGAAGTGTTATTCATAAATTCCACTAGTTCATCGAAGTCGCTAAGCCAATGATTGCAATTTAAATAAATAGGAATAATATAATAGTTTAGGTTGTTGCTAACCATATGAAAAATAATTTTAGATTCAATAATTTTAAAATTAATAAGATTACCCCATAAAGATTTTTTAATCCCATATAGAATACCCCCACTGGCTCTTCCATGCAAATTAGATCTTATCGCGGGTGTAAACATTACTTTAAAGTCTTTGAAATATTTTAGAAATTCATTTTGATTCTTTTCTTCAATAAAAGTTTCTATAAGAATTATAACATCAAATTGGTGTAAATATTTAAAAAAATCGGAATGTAAAAGCTTACTTTTGAGACCAGTTATATTATACGAGCATATATTTAATTTTTGAAAAATAGTTGTGTTATGGCAGACGACAGAATTTACCTATTGTGTTTTATCCCTAACATGGTGTGAACTCTGATTTCCAAATGGCGCTCGCTGCGGTTGGAGGCCAAAAGCGGAAGAAGAGCTTGCAACCACGGCCAACCTCGCTCCCTCGCTGCAGTCAAAGTACTCGTAACCACTGTCACCAAATAGTTCACTAATGAGTGACATATCCGCTGCTGATTTGACCACTAAACCTCGTGAAATTTGATAAACAAAAAGTTGATTGTTGATTTGCAATTTGTTGTCTCCTTTAACGAAAATTCAGGCGTTTGGATTTATCTGCCGCAGATTGTTTTTTTATTTCTATTAGTGTTTTTCTTTTTCTTCTTGATAAAAGTGATTGCTCGCGAAATATACTTATTCCGGAGCCTTTGAGCGTGTGCGCGGAGGTAATAAGTTTATCGGTGATCGCCGCTGTTGGAAGTTCGATGATGACAGTTGCTCTTTCAGTGTTGTTGTTGCGTATTTGTCTGGAGCTCTTAAATTGGATTTCTTCGTCTTCATTTAACTTCAGAAGCCCCTTGCAAGTCTGTTTAGCTAATTGGATTGCATCGGTTTCTGTGTCTAAAGGAAGGTGTACCACAATAGACTTATCGTTTGATTTTCGTGAGAGAATTTCCAATTGGGTTTCAAGCAAATCGCATCTTTCTGTCATTAAAGTGAGTTTTCTGCTGAGTTGGGTGTTAAGTGTCTTCAAAGAAAGTATCTCGTTCGAGAGCACCAACAAGTCATTTTTTGTGACTAGATCTTTAAGCTTTTCTTCGAGACTCTCATTTAAGATAGTTTTTAGATCAGCAACTGATAAATCGCCTATTCCCATATTTGCTGCTTTTAGATGAGAAATCTTTTTGTTGGTAGTGTTTTGTTCAGGAGAAATTTCACATAAGTATCGCTTGCGGTTCATCGGCAAATCGTTGTACCGCAATTTGATTTCGATGCAACACGGAGAAAACTTTTTTTTTATTTTTTGTTTTCCAACACAGTAAGTATCTGCGTTTTCAGTTGGTGCGATTCACCAAACATTAGTTCCTTATTTCTTATTACCTGAACCCACCCCGTGCTGAGCTACCGGGAAATCAGCATATACTTTGCTGATTGTTGCACTCGCGCTCTTCATACATTTCATATTTTCATCTCGCCTTCGTTTCGTTGACAGTTCGGTAAATTCTGTTTTCGGCGGTGGCGGCCGCAATTGTTTTCCAATAATTTATCTCGTTTGTTTTCCGCCAAATAAAAGTAAATTTAGTAGTTGCCCGCGAGTAATAATAATTAATAATAATTTAAAGTGCAACAAATTGGCGCCCAACGTGGGGCCACACAATTTTAAGGTGAATTGTGAAACCAGAGGAATACAACCAGAAACGAGCGAAAAAAACCACAAAAAAGAAATGCAAGATTTTTTTTTCACGACGTTATAAGACTCCGTTGGAGTACGGCAAATTTTATTGGGGTTTACTGCACAGCCGATTGGGAATCAAAGTCCCAGAATGACTCACGATGGCTTTTCCCGAAAGAGGGAAAATATTCAAAATTAACGGGTCGCGTGTCCCGTGGTATACCGGGAATTTTCGGAGGCACGATACTACCGAGATCATTTATTTTTCCACTTTCAACCCTAACACTCCTACTAACTATACTGTAAAATTACAAAAAGTACTTAGCTTTTTATTAAGTGAGATCCTTCAACTCCTTTTCCTCTTCGTCCCTCAAATGGGTGGGTATGATCCCGACTTTACAAGTGTCTCCCTGCTCCGGCACTTATCCTGAGCGATTTTAAATTTCCCTGCCGCCTATCTCCTTCCTCGAATAATTTTCTTGACTTTTTTTTCTTTCTTTTTTTTTCACAAAGTCCCTTCTGGACGATAACAAAACTTCCACTGCCTTTCTGCCTGGTCAACCAAGAAGTGATCTTCCAGCTGGCTTTGTCCATTTCGTCGGCCGGCATCCTCACTCACACATCCATACATACATGGGGAAGCAGAGCCAACGACAGTTCAACAAGACCATTCAGCTGTGGCGCTGGAGTGGTCAACTGTTTCTTACTCCCCCATTCTCACACATACTTAGACCATTTGGCGGTCCATGTCCTCTTC
This sequence comes from Portevinia maculata, assembly GCA_949715645.1. Taxonomy (NCBI): domain Eukaryota; kingdom Metazoa; phylum Arthropoda; class Insecta; order Diptera; family Syrphidae; genus Portevinia; species Portevinia maculata. The sequence continues at coordinate 34,560,341 of OX454526.1, read as the reverse complement.
TGCTGCACTATGTACTCTCACATCAGTGCGCTGACATGAACCCGCTAATGTTCTCACGCCCTTCAGGCGACCTTTCACTCAGTGAATTCGCCCATTACTCTAACTCTCCAGTAATGAACGAACCCTCCGACCGACCCTGGATCTGCCTTTATTCAGCCCATACCCTTTTTGACAGATCGCGAAGTAAACAAAATGTATTCGAGCAAGGAGCTAGTTTTTCAACAACATGAATTGTTATTTACTTATTTTCCAAGAATATCCCCACCCAAAAAGCACAAAACTCTTGAATAAGTGCAGGATGCGGAGAATGGAAATCTTTTCCCAGATGTCCATCCCTAGGACCAGACCCAGAAGCCATTCGCGAGCGGAAAAACAAAGGAGTTGGTAATTAAATATTTATTTGACTTGAGAATTTTTCCCTATTCTGCCTCAGTGGAATCGTGCGCAGATTTTTGGGGAAAGGGATATGCCGATCGTGGGCCATTCTTTACATAAGTTTAATTTAGGGTGGGCTCGCGGCCATCGTTCTATTTATGTCTCGGGAAGTTGCCATCCAAGCATTGATTCTCCGTTTTATCGTGATATGTTTGGTTCTTTTAGTGTAATCGCCGGTACGGTGGCGATCGTTATTTTCTTTGCGTGATTTAAGTGTATCACGTTTTGTGTCGCCGGTGTTATTGTGTTGTTTGTGTTGGTTGTGAGGGTGTTTCACAGGGCCGCCCGCCCGCACGCCTCTGCTGCTCCTTCGGTGCTCCCACAACGGAGTTTGGTCAAAAGGGAGCGTCATCCCTTCCCTCATCGTTCGTGGCTCACTACCGTGTCTTTGGTAGATCTTTATTCGATTTTGGGCCTTTGACTTATTCGGACCGTCCGCCCGCGCCCGCGCCCGCGAATTTCATTTCAATTTGCAGGGTGGATGTTTTGGTATGTGTTGGCTCCACCCTGCCGTTGCAGACAATTCGTCTGGTTGCGGAGTGCTTTTTACTTGCACCCCGCCTTTACAGACCGTCCGTCTGCCGTCATGGTCACAGACCGCCCGTCTGTCTCAGCTTCCCCAGACAGTCCGTCTGTATTCGGATCCACAGACCGCCCGTCTGTATTCGGATCCACAGACCGTCCGTCTGTATTCGGATCCACAGACCGTCCGTCTGCCTTCGAATCCACAGACCGCCCGTCTCTATTGGGTGTCACAGACCGTCCGTCTGTGTTAGCTTTGGGCCTGGGCCTCCTGCCCTTCCCGTCACCTGTGGTGATTGCTCCCCACGGCTCCAGAGACGTGGACCAATGGCTGATGGAACCATGGTTGCCCCTCCACTTCTTTAGACCATGGAACGCAGACCGATAGAAGAGGGAAATTTCAAGGAGGGTCAAGGGAAAAGAGAATGGCTCTTGTTGCGGGCAATTTGACCGCAACAGAGTCGTGAGGATTTTGTTGACCACTAGAAGCCACAGGAGGGGAGATATGACGCCTCCCTGTGGGGTGCCCCTGGTCACTGTTTTCCTTATGGTACTCTCTCCGATGACTGAGTTAATTACTCTGCTGTTAAGCATTTCGTAAACCCAGTTCGTTATTTCTATTTTCGCTCCTAAGTCTACGAGCGCTGTTTTTATGGCCGCTGTTTTGACATTGTTGAAAGCTCCCTCAATGTCTAAAAATGCTGCCATGGTGAATTCTTTATGGTGTAATCCTTTTTCTATAATTGACACAACTTCGTGCAGGGCTGTTTCCACTGACTTGCCTTTGAGGTAGGCATGTTGAGTACTGCATAGGTTGTTTTCGTTTAAGAGGTCTCTTGTATATAAGTCGATTATTCTCTCTAGTGTCTTTAAGAGAAAAGAGGAGAGACTTATCGGCCTATAATCTTTTGCTGTGCAGTGTATATGTCTCCCTGCTTTGGGAATGAATATCACTTTAACTTCTTTCCAGCTTTGCGGTATGTAGCAGAGTCTTATACAGCTTTTGAAAATGGCTTTTACCCATGGCAGTATTACATTGAGAGCCTGTTGTATCATTGCTGGTATGACATTATCTGGTCCCGCCGATTTGTAGTGCTGGAAAGATTTGACTGCCCAAGCAATTTTGTGCTCTGTTATGATACTTTCAATTGCCATGTCCGGTTGTGTGTCTTGCGGAACGGGGGTGTAGTTGACATCACATCCAGTGTTCTCACTAGACTCCGGAAAGTGAGTATCCATTAGAATTTGTAGAGTTTCTTGGCTAGACTCTGTCCAAGAGTCATCAGCACGTTTAATATACCCTGGGACCATGGGGTCTTTGGATAGTACTTTACGTAGTCTGGCAGCCTCGTTCGTACTCGGATTCGCAGAACCTGCTCCAGGATTCGAGTTTTGCTCTCCTTATTTCTTTTGTGTATAGATTAAGTTCGGACCTATACTTAGTCCAGTCTTCATCTGTCTTACTCTGTCTTGCTTTGTTAAAAAGTTGTCTTACCAATGTTCGCCGCTTTTGAAGCTCGCTGGTCCACCAAGTTGCCTTTTTTGGGTTTGCGATTGCGAGAGATGGGACAGTGTTTAACAAAGGCTTTGTGCATAGTTTTGGTAATATACTCGACTGCGTTGTCGATTGAGTGAGTGTCGACAAAATTGTCCTCTTTTGGATGTTGTGTGTACTCACTAACCGTTTTCGCATAGTCTGCCCAATTCGTTTTCCTAGGGTTCCTAAAAATTCGTTGTGCCATATATTGTAGATTGACTGTAAAGAGTATTCTATTATGGTCTGAGAAAGAGTTCTCTCGACAAACTCTCCAGTCTTCAACCCTGATATGATCATTGTTGCTTTTGAGAGTTATGTCTAAAATGTCTGACCTGTTTCTGTTTTGGAAAGTGGGCTGGTTTCCCCTGTTACACAAAACTAGATTTGTGGAAATAATATATTCAAACAACGACTCACCTCTTTTATTAATTCCTGTACTGCCCCACAGCGTGTGGTGTGCATTCGCGTCGCACCCTGCCACCAATGATGTGTTCCGTGTATTAGCGTGCTCCACTAATTCACGGACTGTATCAGATGGTGGGTTTTCCTCGTCGTGTGCCATGTAAACTGAAGCGAGGATAAGGTTCCTTTCCGGAGCTTCAATTTTTACGGCCACTGTGTCTCCATTGCTGTACCTGTGAAGAAAAAATATGTTACCAACAGTTTTCTTGACTAGAATACAGCTTCGTACTTTACCTTCTTCTTTTGTGTGGAACAGATGGTAATATGGCGATTTCAGACCTTGGATTTTATTTTTAAAAATCCAGGGTTCTTGAATTAATGCCACGTCCACGCTTACCTCAGACATGAACAGCAGTAGGTCGTGTGTTGCTGCTTTACAGTGATGCAAATTAATTTGCACCACTAGCAGCTTTTGCAACCTTTGGCTCTTCATCTTCATCCAGCCGTGCCCTTACGGCACCTAGCCCGAACTTCAGTCTGTTGCCTGGGGTCTGTCTTATGGTGGCTGCAGAAGATTGGTTTATTGCAAAGCAGAGCTCCTTGCCATCACCACTTCTTCTGGAGTATACATTGACCCAATCCTTGATCAGGATATTCTTGTTCTGCGCAGCTAGGAGGACCACGATGTTCTTGTCCTCTTCTTTGTCGAAGGGGGGTGGTATCCAGACTTTGACTTTCTGTCTAAGTGGCAGTGCGGATCTGGGTATGACCTTCAGTTTGGCTCCCTCCCACAGTTCGCCAATGCTGGCGATGGTTTTGGAGAGAAACTCAAGAGTATGCCCGTCTCCAAGTCTCCAGTTACCCAACATTAATGACTGTCCAGTTATATCCTTTGGTTAGCAAATATTGAGTTTCTCATCCATACATCTCCTAAATTAATGTCTTAGGTAACTATTCATCAGTTATTTCAGTTTTCCAGTACATAGTTGAGATTTTAAAGAATGTAATTTTTTTAAAAAAAAATGCACTCTTTCTAATTGTTATTACAGGGTTGATTGTTCCGTTTATGTTTAAGGACCTTAAAGAATTTTTGAAAGGAGTTCTAATTAGCAATGTCACAAAAAAGAGAAAAAAGTGTAAATTTTTCTAGGGACGAGTCCGATCTGTTAGCAAACAAGCTACCAAAGTATTTATTTCTTCGTAAAAAAAACATTAATTTTAATTTCATATTATCAATGAAATTCTGCGAAATTTTAAAGCGCCCATTGACATTGTAAACCAAAAAACCCAGTGGATGTATCAAAGAAATTTATTTCTGATTAAAATTTTATTTATACTGACTGCGTGTAACAGTGCAGCATTTGCGGGAGGTAACAGCGCAGTGATAGTGCATTCACTTGTTGATCGGAAGGTGTCCCGTTCAAATCCCGACCACGTCCATCAAAAATTAAAGAAAGTCTAGCGTATGCTTGCTTCTATGTACACTTACATTATTATATAAGTTTCAACGGATTAAACTTGAATAAAAAACTTGAACGTAAATGATCCCTAAGTTATTTAGCCGCCACGAATGGAGAAAGAAACCATACCCAATGCACGAAACAAATCTGGCATATCGTTCTACTTCTTCCTTCCAGCACCTAGTAGTAGGCAATGAATTGAAACATGCCTACCTGTGTATCTACATTTTAAGAGTACTGTATCAATTACAGAAGAAGAAACACCTATAGCGAAAGCTAATTTAAAACATAGGGACGGGCTACAGTCCGCTTGGGCGAACTGTTGGCTACCCTATTCTTATTCCTATCCCTCATAAGTGGGCGTGACAAAAGTCTAAGTACGGTGGAATTGTTAAGAACGCTCTACATATTTTGTTATATAACATTTAAAGGATTTTATCAAAAAAAAAACGCTCCCTAGCTCAAACTTGGGTGTTTCAATAAAATTGCTTTATTTAATTGTGGGCGTGTCAGTAGGCGGATTTAAAAAAAATTAACACACGAGAATAAAGGGCCCCTAGAGAGAATATATTATAAATTTCAGCTCCCTAGCTCAAACTCTGGATTTTCAAAAATTAATATATCCTTAGAATAGGGTATAAAAAAATTGTTTTATTTATTTGTGGGCGTGTCAGTGGGCGGATTTTGAAAATTTTTTATCCCGAGCAGTTTTAGGAGTCATAGATCATATATAAAAAATTTCAGCTTTCTAACTCAAAATTCGATTTTTTCCAAAATTTTGTTTTTTTGAGTTTGTGGGCGTGTCTGTGGGCGGATTTCAAAAATTCGTAAACTTGATTATTTCGGGACCCTATAGAGTGTATGGTTAAAAGTTCACCTCTCTAGGTCCAGTTTAAAGGCCTAATTTTTGCCGACAGACGGACGGGCGGACGGACGGACGGACGGACGGACGGACGGACGGACATGGCTAGATCGACATTACTATCGATGCTGATCATAAATATAGTAACTTTTAGGGGTCTACGGGCAATATTAAGGTATGTTACAAACTATGCGTCAAAACTAATATACCCTTAGAATAGGGTATAAAAAAACAAACAAACATATATATCACAAAAACAAAAATGCAACATTTTTACAAAACGTTTTTAATGACATTTTTTTGTTCTCCATATTAAGCAATTGGTTTGGCATAAAGTGAAACACAGTTTTTTTTTAATAAGAAATCCAAATCCCAGAGCACTCAGACTGGGTAACGGTCCATTGTACTACCGCGCAGAAATCCTCATTTTGGTGTAGAAGTTGAAGAAACAATGTGTTATTCGTGTCCCTTCTTTAATGAGTGGCGTATGTTGTTGTTTCCCAACTCAGGTTATACTGAGTTTGATGCTCTTTCCGAATCAATTAAAGAAAAACCTGCTGGTAAAAACCGAAACTGGTAATGTTGTTTCGGCTATCCGGTTTTTGTTTTAGCTATTGTATTATCGTCGGGGGATGATTGATTGGAAAAATACCAATAACCTTTAATTGCAATTATATACGATAAATATAGAGTATATTTGAGAATGGCCTGTCATACGGAAATGGAATAAACAGTCTGAAATGTATTCATTTTGTATAATCTATGTGTAACGTACATGTACATAGTAGGCGCAGTGGCTCAGTGGTTGTTGGATTGCATACTGAACTGACCAGAGGTCCCCCGGTAACACCTAAAGCTTTTCCACCGCCTCACCTCATTCGAAAATCTGACAAATATCCAATAGTTAAAATTGTAGTGAAATTTTTTTCAAAACTTGCCGATTTTTTTTTTTTTTTTGTCGGGGTGTGTGAGACTTTCTGCACTGGAGCACTCAGACTCAATACTGGTCCATTGTACTACCAGGCAGACACACCACATTTTACTGTGGGAATTTACTCGTTTTCCTAAGAAAAACTAGAAGGCGCTTCAATGGTAAGGAGCTTAGGTTTACAGCACTCACCATATCCGCACCAAATACCTGCCACCTGATACGAGCAAAAGCAGGACAATCACAGAGGAACTGTTCCGCAGTGTCGGTGGTGTTAAGGTGTTTGGCAAAAGCGTAGTGTCCCGTAAGAACGCCAGTAGTCTGTCTGCAGTCTTTTCTGTTGAGAGACAACAAGAATGCCGCGGATTTCCTACAGACAAATGCAGTCGTCTGGCAGGGTTTTTTTTTCGCCGGGGCTGAGGGCGGCGGTTTGAAAACGCTGATTTTTCGCATTTTTGTGTCAAGGGTATAACCATTTTTAAATATACACAAATTGTGGAGAACTATGCACTAATTAGGAATTTTTGGGTCCCAGACGTTTTAAGTGTCGCATTCGCCCCGCCAGACGCCCCCCAATAGGGGCAAAAAATCACTTTTTGGTGTCAGAGGTATAACCAAAAAAAAAATTAAATCAAAAAATCAGGAAAAATCCCCTCATTACAAAAAAGTAGGTGCCAGACGTTTTAAGTGTCGCATTCGCCCCGCCAGACGCCCCCCAAAAGGGGCAAAAAATCATTTTTTGGTGTCGAGGTATAACCAAATAAAAATTACATCAAAAAATCAGGAAAAATCCCCTCATTACAAAAAAGTAGGTGCCAGACGTTTTAAGTGTCGCATTCGCCCCGCCAGACGCCCCCCAAAAAGGGGCAAAAAATCATTTTTTGGTGTCGAGGTATAACCAAAAAAAAATTACATCAAAAAATCAGGAAAAATCCCCTCATTACAAAAAAGTAGGTGCCAGACGTTTTAAGTGTCGCATTCGCCCCGCCAGACGCCCCCCAAAAAGGGGCAAAAAATCATTTTTTGGTGTCGAGGTATAACCAAAAAAAATTACATCAAAAAATCAGGAAAAATCCCCTCATTACAAAAAAGTAAGTGCCAGACGTTTAAATTGTCACCCGACCCAGCTAGACAATAGAAAATAAGCAAAAAATTCACTTTTTAATTATAATATATTGTTTTTTTTTTTTATATATAAGGTAAACAAATCAATCATTTCCAAAAATTTAAATTAAAAGTTTTTACCACTTTTAATCCTAAAATAAAATTATTCCTCATCGGATTCGTCAGATGACTCGTTTAGAACGTCTGCCTCATTGTCGGATGAATCTTGTTGGTTGCTTAAAATGTCTTCAATTGTGTCTGGCGCAGTAGTTCCGTCGAACCATTTTAGTTTCAGCCTATTATCTTCCATTGTCCAACCACAGTCCATTGGGGAAACCTCATCTGTTTTATTATTTGTTAAGGCATTCTTCCATACACGACAGATATAATTACAGCGATTTATTTGTTGTAAGAGAACGCTTCGGTTGGGAGGCAAAAGGCTTCCCTCAAAACCTACATATCGAAGGTAACAGTATTAAGATACCTACTAATTTGCTATGAAAATATTTTAAACTTACTTTTGATTTTTTGCCTCTTTTGGGGGGCGTCTGGCGGGGCGAATGCGACACTAAAAACGTCTGGCACCTACTTTTTTGTAATGAGGGGATTTTTCCTGATTTTTTGATGTAATTTTTTTTTGGTTATACCTCGACACCAAAAAATGATTTGTTGCCCCTTTTGGGCGGCGTCTGGCGGGGCGAATGCGGCACTTAAAACGTCTGGCACCTACTTTTTTGTAATGAGGGGATTTTTTCTGTTTTTTTTGATGTAATTTTTTTTTGGTTATACCTCGACACCAAAAAATGATTTTTTGCCCCTTTTGGGGGGCGTCTGGCGGGGCGAATGCGGCACTTAAAACATCTGGCACCTACTTTTTTGTAATGAGGGGATTTTTCCTGTTTTTTTTTATGTAATTTTTTTTTGGTTATACCTCTGACACCAAAAAGTGATTTTTTGCTCCTTTTGGGGGGCGTCTGGCGGGGCGAATGCGACACTTAAAACGTCTGGGACCCAAAAATTCTTAATTAGTGCATAGTTCTCCATAATTTGTGTATATTTAAAAATGGTTATACCCTTGGCACAAAAATCCGAAAAATCAACGTTTTCAAACCCCCGCCCTCAGCGCCGGCGAAAAACCTTTACAAACAAGTAAATGAATTTTGGTTATACCTCCACTCCCAAAATATGCTATCGGCTCTTGGTCTATTATGACCTGGGACCCAGACAAGTTTAAGTGAATTCAGCCTTCCGACCGAATTCAGAGATATCTTGCATTCACGTACTATTTTGGAGGTAGTTAAGGGTTTGAGTAAGGCCTTAAGCGCAGCCTGACTGTCGCTACACACGCAGATACTTCGCCCCCTCCACCTGTTCCTCGTAACATAGTCCATGGCCATTAGGATAGCATAAGTCTCTGTTTGGAAGACTGACGCATATTTGCCTAATGGGAAGAAAAGTCTAACGTTGTCGCTCTCCACGAAGACACCAGCACCAGATCCTTGATCGGTTTTGAAGCCATCCGTGAAGATTCGAATGCATTCCTTTCCAGGCTCAGACTCTGGCTAGAGCCAGTCCTGAACACGAGGAAAGTCGACTTCATAGTTGCGCTTCAGCCGAAGTTCTGGTGTCATTGCATCAGACGGCATATCCATAAGATAGGAGTCGAACGACAGCCGTTGCGCAAGTTCATCAAAACTCCAGTGCGAGTTATACCAAAAGCCACCTCTTTTTAAACGTGAGATAGCTTTTATTGTGCAACCTATAATGTAAACATCAAGGGGCGGGAGGTTCAATAGTGCATCTAGGCCGGAGCCAGGCGTGCTGGGAAAGGCCCCGTGCAGCCGAGACATACCTGCCTTTGGAGTTTGTCAAAAGCAGTAGTAACGTATTTACGTGAAAGCTTATTTCACCAAACAACCGATGCGTATGCTATAAATGGTCTTATCATAGCCGTATAAATCCATAGGACTCTTTTCGGTGATAAGCCCCATGTCTTTCCGAAAATGCCTTTGCACTGCTAGAAAACAGACAGCGCCTTGGCAGTCTTCAGCTCAACATGTTTCGACCAAAGAAGTTTGCTGTCCAGGATGACTCCCAGATACTTTGCTTCATTGGAGAGTTGGATTGTGACGCCTTTTGGCACTGGCTGAGTCAACCCGACCAGCTTCCTCCTTCTCGTAAAGAGAACAACCTCAGTTTTAAGAGGATTGACCGAGAGCCCATTCCTAGTGCACCATTCGTCGATCACGTCAAGGGCCGCCTGCGCCTTGGCGCATACAGTCGCTAGGCATGATCCAACAGAAAGCACGGCAACATCATCCGCGTACGCCTGAGCGTATACATTAGAACTGTTGAGTGCGTTCAACAGAGAGTCGACCAGCATACACCACAGCAGTGGAGACAGAACGCCGCCTTGCGGGCAGCCTCTGTTTACCCCCGCCATAACATAGCGGCCACAATCCGCATCCGCAACCAACGTTCTATTCATTAGCATTACTTTAATCCACAACACCAATGGTTCGTCTACATGCTATCAAAAGTCGCATTGTCAAAAGCACCCTCAATATCGATGAAAATGCCCATCGCGTATTCTTTTCTGTCAAGTGCGCCCTCAATTCTACCAAATAGATTTTGGAGCGCAGTCTCGCAGGATTTTCCGCGTTGATAGGCATGTTGCATCTGAGATAGTGCTTAATAAAAACTATACTTGTCACTTGCATTCAGCTTCAAGCCAATTTCGTCACAAACTTTATCCTTTTTCAACGTTTTTATATTCCTAAGCGCAGTGGCTCAGGGGTTAGTATATTGGCCTACTTATCTAAAACTTTCAGGTTCAAATCCCGCCGGGGTTAAGTAACATCTAAACATTTTGTTTCCGCTGCCTCACCTCTTGCGAACATTTGACAAACATCTTAGGGTTTCAATTGTCATCGGAAGCTTCTCAAATCTGCCGTTCGGATTCGGCTTTAAATTGTATCTCCCTTCCACTACGCAAAAGCAAATGGTTACATATTCATAATGATTAATATTATGTAATATATTTTATATTTCTAAGCATTTAAGTACCATTGAATTTTATAATGTTAAAATGAAACATGTTGTGACAGCCAAATTTAGTCGCAACCAGTCGGGACAGTCGTTGCGGAATATCGCACTCGGTGTTAATGAACAAACCTAAATACACGCGATGCGATATATCACAGTCGCAGTTCCTCGTACTGAATTGTCGTTGCGGGCGGTTTCAATATACTCGAATCAAATTGACTTTCAAACACAAAAACCAAAACAATTTATATTTAATCACAAAGCTTTACAGTCCCCTTATTATATTTTTTCCAATCATAGATACAACATAACAGTAGTCTGTAACACCCTGCCAAAGTTCAAAAGTAGCCAAAGTTAAGTGATTTAGCGGTAATACATCAATTTATATCCCGTATCCTCCTTTCCGAGAGGGTAGGTAATCACTTTCGTCTGATTTAACTTCTTCATTAAAAAAAACTTAGTTGGAATTGTAATTGAAAATTTGAATAATTTGCGGATGAAACTCCGAAATTGTTATTTGTTTCTAGAAAGTTATCTATCATCAAATACTCAACTTTTTGCAAAATTGCTTTCTGGCTTTCAGAAAGCAGAAAAGTTTGTCCACCCATAGCTGATATGAAATCCCTTATAGAGTTGTATTCCTCATCAACTGTACAGTCCGAACCTTTTAGGAAATTTACATGCCGTTGTATTTTCTTTCCCACCCGGCTATTGCAGCCTTTCAAGATAAATTTCTCAATGATAATGAGAACACTTTTTTGAAATACGCGACTAATAATTGTTCATTGCAGAAGCCCCATCTTTAAACAAGTCAAATGTTTGTTAAATGTTTTCAGTACTTAATATTGGTAGTATAAACAGTTTTTCAAACCACTTGGCTACCGTCGAATTGTTTCGCATTGATGTTATAAGAGCCTGCATTTGAAGTCCTTATCCGAATCGCACGTGTATAGTGGGACATTGCGAAGTGCATTTTTCAAAGTTCTATTTACAAATTGGAACAAATGAATAAACAGCTCTTCTGTTTTGTGCATAGCGAAAAAAAGGAATGCGAATATTTATTGATCACGAATATTTGAAAAACAAGATAAAGTGAAAAATGCGCACTAAAAAGCTCTGTTGAACATTAATTTTTAAAACTTGATGTAGCATGTTATCATTTGATAAAGTTAAAGTAGAACAGTGAATTAATTTATCGCTGAGGGTGAAGTTATTACCCATGTGAAGTTCTTGCCTCTGGACTTTTATACTCATCGCAACAGCACCTTCACCGTCAACGTTATCTAAATAACTTAAGTATACACAAGAGTATACCTCTTCTGTGAGCTGAACTGTGTGCATTTGCGTTATACTAATGGTGAAGAAAAGGTTGGCCGCCAAAAAAACTATCGAAGATGTGGAAAAGCAATATTATCAACATAAAAACATCACTAAGACTGTTTCTTTCTAATATCGCGACTGTACTGCTATATGAGGACTAAGGCCGGCCGTCAACTTGTTAGCTGTAAGCCTTTGTGGATAGGCATCTGGATACCATTTTTAAGATATGTTAGAGGAACCTAATATCCAAAGAAGTGCTATGGGTATGTGGCTATGGTTACCGGCAATGTACAGGATGCGGCAACATAACATCCTTACTTGGAAAGCGCGCCATTCAAGCAGTAGGCGTCGTAGGTATCATTCGACAGGCGTGGTTCTTAGGTTTCGTTTCTTTTTAGATGAGTTGCCATCATGCGTTTGAACATTGAGAAGCGTTTGGAAACGGATGTTCTGTGATCGCAGCCCAGCGTGCCTTCTGAAACCGGTTCAGTATACCCCGTTTGGGCCTGTCACCGATCGGATATAATTACCTGAGAACATTGAGGCAGTGAGAACTTCAAGCTTTTAATCGCCACCGCATTCCGCTCGCAAACATGGCTCTTCTCTAAGATTTGCCAGTCATTCAGTGAAACGAATTCTTCACCATGACCTTCATAACCATCCGAACAAATTGACGATTGCGCAGGAACTCTCCTAACGCGACTGTTTTGAGGGAACCCTTCCCGGAGCGCCTCGTCTCAATAAGGGCCAATTTGGAGTGCAAAAAAGCTCTTGGACTTTACTGCAATCATCTTTTCGCCAGAAAATGTTTTGAATCGAAGAGTGTTTGGTTGCCGCATCATTGGTTAAGGCATTTCACTCTTTTCTGTGCATGCGCTTGCCCGTTTTCGCAACTTCATTGCTCCGCTGAGGTTAGGTGCCTAAGTGGAAAAAGTAAGTTTACTTAGGCGGATGCTCATCTGTCACATTAAAAAAAAAAGTTATAAGGAATGTGATTATGCACGAATCTCCTTTCAATTTTAGCAAACTATATACCGTAAATTTTTGTATTCTTGATTTAATATAAAGAAACGCTAGTTCTAATACTACATAAAACCGCCAAGGTTTTTTTTTCAATTTACGCCAATATTCAGTATAAACAAATATGTGAGTGCAGGGATGTAACAATGAAAATTGAAATAAATATCATACCTTATGGCAGTTCTTTTCTTATTCCAAATAGAATGCTATTTGCATTCCACAACATTATAATTGGTAGCATAATATCATAGTTTCTCTTTTGCACGCATCTCATGCTATTTACAATATCTGCGCAACTGTATGTATATCTATAATACATATATCATCCTTGTTTATGTAGGTCTTGTTTACTCTAACAAATATTTCTTAATTCGAACTCCGAGGCCTCTCATCAGTGCGCAAAAAAACAATCCAAGAAGAAATGCAACCATACGGATAGAATTTCAAGATACATACATTATTGCGAAATTGTCTTCTTCGTCTTCCCTAATGGCAGTGAGGCTATGCTCAGGATCAAAGGGATAATAGACCTCCCACTTAACTGCATCACTTCTGGTCCGCCTTTGGGGTTCTCCGACATTTAAGCAAAATAAAAAAAAACTATTTACTCTCTTTATTTACTAAGGCTAAAAATAATATTTCAAATACAGTCGACTCTCGATAACTTTATTTTTTGAATCTCTCGCTAATTTTTAGTTTTTTTTCCCGGTCCCATGAAAAATACTCGATAAATTGAATAAAATCGATATGATTTGGTCTTATCGGTAATTTGAAATTTTTTGAATCGCATCTTGCTCGCTGGCACTTTATAATTTGAAGTCGGTCTTCCGTACTCTCTTTAATTTGAGGAAGTTAATTTTTGTTTTCATGTACAGAGCTGTTTTAATCAATAATGAGATACATAATGTATGAGTGGGAAAGTAACAGTCTTTCTTAAAAATGAACATTTGTAATGAAATAAAAATCACGAATTTTAATCAAACTCTTATTTTTTTAATTCTTTCCTCCCTTCCTGATGACTCCTATTATTTTGAACTATACTTTTGTGTTGAACGTTTTCTCTTGTTCCTTGAGATTCAAATTATCGGGAGTTGATTTTTTTATAAATTTGTCCTGCCGTTAATGCCTCATATTTGTTTTTCATAGTTTCCTTCTACTTTAATTGCGGTAAGGCTATGATAAGGAGTAAAGGGATTATATGTAGCCTTTCCATTTCCTATAGTAGTAAAATCAGGAAAAAAGAACCGTTACAATGTAGATTATGTGTATATATCGATACCTGCGTTGTCTTAATTGCATTAAAAAATCCAGTTGAATAATAAAGTATTTTTATTTCTCTTTGTCGTTGTCTCTTGGTAAAAACTTAGTATACCAATCTCTTAACTTCACTCCAAGTATGAAAATCGCCAGCACAGATCAAAACCATAAAATCTATTATTGAGGAAAGTGAAGTTTTTGAAAATGTTAAAAACTCTTATATGAATTTGAACTTTATAAACATTTTTTAAAAAAATCTGCTCCAATTTATTTCAGATAGTACTAGCTGCAATGGAAATTTTCTTTGAAAATTCTCTACCGGTTTTTGAATATAGCCGTGTTTCTTATGTGCCGTTATTCGATTGTTTTGGGAAAATCTGCGCAAAGCATATTCTTGCATTTACTCCACGTATTCAAACCCAAAAAATATCAATATCATTAGATCCGTTTTTCAGAAAAGTGTCAACATTTTAGTCACTGTTAAAACTATTTCTTTTTGAAAATCTGGAGATTTTTTTTTAATAATTGTATCAAGTAGTATAGGTATCAAACCTTTTTGTAACTACTTCACCCGTTGTTGAGATATTGCTGGTTTTCTAAAGTACCTACCGTTGTTCGAGTATTTTAGGAAAAACTGAGCAAGCCATATTCTGACACTCAACCCAAGTTTTAAAGACCTCAACATAAATCAAAATCGTTAAGGCCATTTAAAAAAAAATGAGATTTGAAAAAATTCAAAAAAAAAAATTATATGAATGAATAAAAAAAGTATTCAAACATATTTCAAAAACTTCGAAATACAAATTTGTTTCAAATATTAGTATAAGTCGGTGTGTTAATTTTCTAGGAAATAAATACCACATTTATTTTTTGTTTTACCGCAAATTCTTTCTTTGTCGAAAACACTGTAGTGCACTTTGCTCTATCAGTATGAAAATAATAGTTCAATCCAACATTGTAACTTAAACTACAAACAGCTTTATGGAATTTCGTCAGCTTTATAATGTATCTCACATTGTAACTTTATCAACAGACACTTCTCTGGAATTTAGTCTGCTTCTGCTTATTTGACATACATTTTGTAAATACTTAGACTAAGCATTTTTATTGTATAAATAGTTGGAGGAAAAATAAAAATGGGCAGATATCGTTCGACAGTAGCCATGATATTTTTATTTTCCTTAAGTGAGTCTGGTTAAAGCTGTCACCACGCGGTATTTCAGGTGTAATAGTGTACTGTAATCACCAAACCCAGTCATAGTATGAAGCAATGTGATCTGGACATCAACACACAATTGCGGTAGATGCATCGCAACAACCCGTTTTTGAGATATAAGCATTAAGTATAAAGTACCGTTATTCGACTATTTTTGCAAAAATTATTATGCCATTTTCTTACACACACCTCAATTACTTTATATTTCAAAAACGATCAAAATAATAAGAACCTTTTGTGAGACAATCGGATCGGTGTTGTAAAAAACCATTGCCGCGAGTTATAAACCTAGGGACCCCAAATACGAAGTGTAATATCATACCTCATACTCAGTTTGAGGTCGAAATTTCAGCACAATTGCAATATCTTTCTCTTTAGTTTCCTAAAGTATACGAGCAAGCTAAAAAGCATATAGGGTAAAGCTTCTTTGAAAGTTCTCAATTTCGAATGTAAGGCATTTGCATACCTATTGTGTTTTTTGATAATTTTGATATGAAATTGATATTAACAAATATCTATATTGTCATTTTTCAACTCCATACTTACAGCACAGAATGGAAAAAAAAACTTTGAAAAGTTGAAATTGTTAAAGTATTGCTGTGAGTTTTGGAATTTCATTTTTGATTTACGAACATTGAACCTTATAGAACACAGGATCTCTACTAATAAAACCCAGCTTCTAGCTCATTTAATTGAGACAGACAGAAAGTTGTTTATTTCTTATTTGTTTGTTATTTACATTAGTACGTGAAACACAAATAGGTGTCACCTGAAATCTATATCAAAAAGGTGACAATCAAAACAAGGTGATTATCACCTTACAAAGAGCAAACAATGTGATGAAAGTGAATATCAAATAAACTTAAATTTTGTTATTTCAGTAATAAATTTTTTTCATATTTCTTCTCCAGCGGACAAAACAGGTCGGCCGCGTTCATTGTACTATTCCGACTTACTGTGGATTAGTGCACAGAAAAGCAGATCGACTTACTCAAATGAATGAATTAATTTTCTAAAAGTCATTTCAATTCTAATCTCCCTCACAGTTAAATCTATTATATAATCACCCCTAAGGTAGGGACTAATAACATACCCTTCTAAGCTACAATGAGAGTAGATTCTTTTGCTAATATTTGCTTCGACACTCGTGTTTAATAAAGCCAGTGTTTGGCTTTATTAAACACGAGTGTTGGTCTACTGTGCTGTATCCATCAGAGGAAATCATGGAAAAAAGGATTGTTACTCTTGGGAAAAACACCATCTATCAGATCCATTGTCTCACTCGTATATACGAGTATGTAATATGTATATAATGGATTAGAGCCTCACTCTTTGTTGGCATTACCAAGGCGATATTAATTGTATGAGCTTTATCATAGAATCTAAATCATTGTATTTGTATATAAATACAATGAATGCATAATGCAGAAAAACTAATATAATTATTTCCATTAAGTTATGGATTCAAAAGTGTTTGATAATTACTTTTGTATTCGTGTTCCGACAACTATCAAAGTCAGTAAAAAGCGCTACGTGAAAATGTTTATTTGTGATTATCAAATTGGGTGTTGAAAATATTATGTACGTATTTGGCTTATGACCCTTAGGGATGTAGTTGCACATCATTGGCATCGACGAGTTATTGGAATAGATTCATTTGAAGTGGTACGAGTAAATCCGCTAATGGCCCGCAGAAATGACCAACGAAAAACTAAACTATAAACTTCTGTGAATGGAAAAATATGGATCTTTTAAATGATGAGATGCTATTTAAAGCGCATTGGGATTACTTTTTGATAAAAATAGAAAAACAATTTCTTTAAAATTACGCTGTTAGGCAAATCGAATACACAGAGCGCTACAAACAATTAATTGGTGCAGTTAGTAGATATTATTACCCAATTGAAAAACATTTTAGGTACCTATTTTTTTCAGAATCTAGCTAAGCCGAATTTTGTATGCTGTATGTAACGTATGTAGTGTGTTCCTCAAAGATAAATATTTTTGTAAATTAATTTTACACGGAGGTTGCTTTGACGATAATCAGCAACGGACTCAATACCAATGCAGCCAAGACGGAACTAGTCCTTTTTACTAGAAAACACAGACAACAATACCGCAGTTCAAACTTTCGAAACTGGGGAAGTAGAATTGTCCCTTTCGGACAGCGCGAAGTATCTAGTCGTAGATAGAATAAATACAGCCTATAACGCTATCTTTGTCTGCAAAAGAAAGTATGACTTGGGGCCTTAAACCCGCAAGGGTGCATTGACTATAAGCGCTTGTCGTAAGTCGCATAATCACCGCTTGTGTGGTGGGAAGCGACAGATAAGAAAATGGCACTCGAAAAATTAGCGATTTGGCAAAGAACAGCAAGCATTGCATCGCTGGTGCTCTAACTGCCGCACACCTACGGCCTACCTGGACACCTTTTTGCATCTTATACCGATTGATTTAGAGATCAATCAACTTGCAGGCAACAGTGCCCTACGGCTCTTTTATCTTGGTTACTGTTAAGGTTGCGGTATTGGACACTGCTCGATCTGGGCAGAGCTACTGCCAGTCAAACCAATAATAACTGCTAAAATATCCGTTTGGCATTTAGCATTCCGTATGATGTCATATCCGGAAAGAAAGTATAGGAGTTGCAAAGAGATGTAATTGCAAAACACAGAGACGGTTCTAAAAAGAAGAAACTGGCTCCGGCCGTTACGTTTGCCGATCCCGACCTGACAGTCTCTATAAGACTTCCGGATATAAGCAGGGTCTTCCATCGGAGGTTCTGGCAACGGGACTTATGCGGATGGGATAAATATCTGGTAGGGATACGGTCATCTGCAACGCTAGTCAGGCTGCAATTAAGGCACAGGAATAATTTAACATCAATTCCGAATTAGTAAGGAGCTATTGGACAATGCTTCGTTATTATGCAGGCAGAACCGAGTCCGAAGAGCTGGCAACAACAAGAGGGATTTATATAGCAGTGAGGCAGTTGTTATCGAACCGTCTCGGGGCGTAGTTAAAGCCAATATTGAAGAACAAATTACAAAAGCATATCAAGATTATCCACGTCATTATGGCCATATTTTGACAACAACCAATCTGGGTTAATCCGGCAGCTAAAATCACGAAGTAAATAGGATGTTTTAAAAGTCATTGGCCTATGCACACTTTAAGATACTCGTACATATTTAAATATTTACTACAAAGCACATAGAATTAATGAAACCATTTCAAGGTTTCCCCTCACATCGTTTACAAAAAATGTATTGTTGAATTTTATGCATATCTCACCAACCTGGTGAGAAACCTTCAAAGTAATTTAAGAGAATGTGTGCAGCTTCTCTCTTATTTTCCCCTTAAAGTTTTTAAGAGCTTTTTTAAGAACTTCAATAAGCTTATAATGCGACTAAACAAAGCCCATCCGTCGTCCCTACTGTTTCCCAGCTTTTTAACTTTCTCGTTTACTTTCGTATCCCAAAGAAAAAGATATTGCAATCATGCTGAAACTGGGAGCTCAAACTGAGTATGAGGTCTGATATTATTAGTAATGATAAGTCCAACAAGTCTTGAATTTCCGTCCGGCGGTCCGTCTATCCGGCTCTTGTCGATCAGACCCATCACAATGGGTGGCGGCTTTTAAATTTCGTATTTCGGATATATTGGCCTATAACTCGCTGTATTTTATTTTGTGTATTCTATCTGAGTCATATCCTTGGGACAACGAAATTACACGCTACATAAAAACTCAAAAAAACCGAGCCTACAAGAAATGGCGTTGTAGTTTGGCAATTGAATACTACGTTTTGTTTAGAAGGCTGAAGTCTGAGTTGAAAACATCTCTCTACCATGCATACCTTGCGTATTTAAACGATATACAGAATACTCTTGTTTCTAGTCCAGTTAAATTTTGGAAATTTATTAATTCTAAAAACAAAAGTGATGGTTTTCCATCCTCACTATCTTTTAATAGATGTTTTGCGGATTATCCCGATACTATCACCCCTATCGTGGAATCCGTCGGTTCTTAGATTCACTTCACTTACTCGATTCACGTGAATAGATAATTGCTATCGTGGGATCCATCGCATACTCTCCCTCACCGACCACTATTGGTGATTAGGAAATTCAATTGTGACAGCATTTCAAACACATTTGTTTTGTAAAAATTAAATTCAGTGAAAAGAAAATAAAAACTGTTGATGTCAAATGCATGGATAGATTCGATCCGTTCGTTTTCCACGATACAGTGAATTTCATTCACGTTACCGACATGTGGATGGTTCACGTCTGCGGATTGCACGATGCAAATTGTTTAATATTAGCGGATCGTTCCCCCCGACGGATTCCACGATAGGGGTGTTTGTAATAATTTTGCAAGCTTTTTTCAATCAGTTTATTCGAAAAATGACTTGATCATTGATGAGAATTTTTTTGATTATATCAATGATTCTCCTAATCCTCTTTGTAGTATGATATTTTCCGAAAATGATGTTTTGAAGAATTTAGCTGCTTCGGAGTCTAGCCTTAATCCTGGTCCTGATGGTCTTCCTTCTATTTTCCTTAGGAACTGTGCGTTTCCTTTACATAAAATCGTATGTCATATTTTTAATTTATCTTTAAAAACTGGCACATTTCCATCTGTTTTTAAAACTTCTTTTGATCGTGTTAAAAAACGTGTAATAAAATGTTACTTTTTAAACTTACAAAATTGGGATTTCCAATTTTCTTTTTAAAATGGATTTCTTCCTTCCTTACTGATAGGTTTCAAAATGTAAAGTTTCGTAATAATTTTTCGAAAAATATATCAGTAACCTCTGGTGTTCCCCAAGGAAGGTATATTGGACCTCTACTTTTTATTCTGTTTGTGAATGATATTGTGGAATTTATTCCTGAATGTTCTTTGTTAATGTTTGCGGTTGACTTTAAGATATATTTGCCAGGAAATGATTATCACTCTTTTCACCTTCTAAATTCATGTCTTCACAAACTTCATCCGTGGTGCTCTAAAAGCTACCTTTCAATAAATGTCTCTAAATGTTGAGTCATATGTTACATTTTCCCGCTGTAAATCATCTGTCATGTATGCATATACTTTTGATGGCGTAGTCATTCCCCATGTTTCTGTAATCAAAGATCTGGGAATGTTTTTAGACACTAAGCTATCGTTTAATTACCATGTTGAGTCTATCACAAACAAGGCAAATAGAACATGGGGAATGTTAAGGCGCTATGCTTGTGAGTTTTCTAACGTTTATGTTATTAAAACTTTGTATGTAGCTTTTGTTAGATCTGTATTAGAATATGCGTCTATTGCTTGGTATCCCTACTATAGAATTCATATTAATAGAATTGAATCAATTCAAAAAAAAATCCTATTGTTCGCTTAGAGTCATTAGAAGTTAGGAGAGTGGTGGCAAGAGTTGTCTTTGTTCATAGGACCCTAATAGGAGACATTGATCCAACAGACATTCTAAGCATTCTCAACATAAATGTCCCATCATTTTTTCTGCGATGTACTCGATTTTTTAGAGTAGACCACTCTCGTACAAACTACGGTCGTTCGTCTTCAGTTAACGGTTTAATGATATCGTATATTACTTCAATTTAATCGATTTTAACTTATCAATTTCCGCCATAAAAAGAAAATTACTTGATACTGTTCAGTCATAATTTGTTTGCTCTACGTATTCTTTGTATTTTCCTATTTCATCTATTTAATTTGTAATGTATAACCTTATGTCTATGAAAGATTTTGTTCTTTGGTGACAAGAAATAAATAAATAAATTTTAAATAACGATACCTACCATACAAATGGTTTTTTAACACCGAATTTCTCATGAAATGTCGATTTGGTTTCCATTAGAATAAAAAGCCTGACTGCTTGATACAAAATTAGTTGTGAGATAACCGATAGCGTGCTTAGTAATAGCCTTATCGCAAACGTAACATTTTAATTTTTATTATTATTTTATACTCTTCGTATTGTTGTTTATCTATGAGTACCTATAATTTTTGTAACTATTTACTCTGTGTGTATTTATTATAATTGGTCTTTTGTTGTATATATTTATATCTGTACTATCTCCTATTATTTATTTGTTACTAGCGGACCCGGCGAACCTCGTTTCGCCCCAATTTAATTTTAGATAAATTTCAGAGTCATACTAAAACACAGGTAGTTAAAATTTCAATGTGATTTATTTGAATTGAATCGAAATCAGTAGAGAGCGATATTTTAAACAATGTTTGTTATACCCTATTCTAAGGGTATATTAATTTTGACGCATAGTTTGTAACATACCTTAATATTGCCCGTAGACCCCTAAAAGTTACTATATTTATGATCAGCATCGATAGTAATGTCGACCACAGGCACGCCCACAAACTCAAAAAAACAAAATTTTGGAAAAAATCGAATTTTGAGCTAGAAAGCTGATATATGATCTATGACTCCTAAAACTGCTCGGGATAAAAAAATTTCAAAATCCGCCCACTGACACGCCCACAAATAAATAAAACAATTTTTTTGAAAATCCAAAGTTTGAGCTAGGGAGCTGAAATTTATAATATATACTCTCTATGGGCCCTTTATGCTCATGTGTAAATATTTTCAAAATTCGCCCACTGGCAGCGGACTGTAGCCCGTCCCTATGTTTTTGTTAGCAATTGTTGTTTCTGTGAGGTTTGGTCAAAATTGGTCGACCAAGTTTGCCTTTCAATTTTGTTTGTTACGAAAAAAAAGCATGTATATATTTTTGCTAGGTGCAGCAAGGCACGCCGGGTACCCGGTATAGACAATAATTATATAGTCCACTCAAACAAATATGCGCCAGTACAATTCTTGGGCTCTGAATGCCGAATAGAAACCTGAACAGGCCACATATGCAGATAACTAATTTTCAAAGTCTGATTAGTAGGGACAAGCTGCTTTGGGTGCTACAAAGCTTTAAGCCTTTCAAGTCTGCAGGACCAGACAGCATAATACCTGCCGAACTACAGATGTCTTCGGATATCACCCTACCAGCACTGGAGATGGTTTCGATGAGCTGCTTAAATCTGGCATGTATTCCTCAAGCTTGGGAGAAATGCATGTAGTTTTCATGCCTAAACCTGGCAAATACTCCCATGTAAGTCCAAAAGACCTCAGACCAATGAGTCTATCATCATTCCGCATTAAAACGCTGGAGCGGCTGATTGATGTCCATCTTCGTGCGAATATAAAGCCGCAACTTCTGTCTGCGGCCCAACATGCGTACTTAATCGGCTGGAAAGGCTTAATCGGTGGAAACCTTTAATTCACTCGTCGGCACTCTTTGGTACGCACCATCGAATACTCTCTTCATCATAAGGAGATATAGAAGGCGGAAGGCGGCGTCCATTCCCCCTTCTATGGAACTTAGAGTGAATGAACTACTGATATGCCTGGAAGGAGAGGGCTGCGTGGTGATTGCCTATGCGGATGACGTTGCTATTGCGGTCTCTGGATCACACCTCAGGACTTTAAAGGGACTCCTACAAAACGCTCTCAACAAGCTAACAAGATGGGCAAATCTCTGTGCTGGGTGTTAACCCTCACAAAACCGAACTTGTCCTCTTTTCTAGGAAATATAAAATCTCTCATATTGACCCACCCTCTATTAACGGCATAAGCTTAACCTTTTCCGATGAAGCTAAATTCTTGGGTCTAATCTTCGATAGGAAGTTAAGGTGGAAACTCAAAAGAGTCAAAAAAAGCCGCAGATGCTACCTGCCAGTGGGCTAACAATAAAATTGGAGTGGCCAATTCTGGACTCATTACCAAATTTCCAAATCACTATCCCCACCAGATCATTCTGGAAGGATGGTGTATTTACGGACGATAAATCGATCCACTTCTACACCGAGTGATCAAAAACTAGTGATGGGGTAGGTGAGGATTTTTCCAAAGAGACTAAATATTAGTCTCTCTTTCCGTCTTCCTAACGATTGCAGCGTATTCTAGGCGGAAACCATGGCGATTAAAGAAGTCTTGTCATGGCTAAAGAGAAATGTGATATCGACTAAGGACATCCAAATCTTCTAGGACACTCAAGTCGTGATTAAGTCGCTGGAGTCAGTCTCCTCAAACTTCATCGAAGCCCTAGGCTGCCGTTCATCTCTTGAGGAGATGGCAGAGCAGTTCAACATTCACCTCTGTTGGGTGCCGGGGCATAGAGACATTCCAGGGAATTGTAGGGCAGATTACCACACCGAAAAAGGAACCGCATTATATCTTTTACATGATAAAAGTTTTCTATGTATACCTATCGCTACATGTAAACTTATGTTAAACCTACCCGCAATCGGAAGTACAAACTGAAGGTGGACAGGTAGTAATACATGAACCGCATTATATCTTTTACATGATGAAAGTTTTCTATGTATACCTATCGCTACATGTAAACTTATGTTAAAGCTACCCTTCTATCGCGCATCATTAGAAGCTCCAAACGGTTTAGCGGGTAGAGGGAGAAACTCCCAATGGACCTCACAGTGGTCTAAGTGCGTTGGCTATTAGCTGACAGTCACCTTAACCTAACCTAAAATAGTTGGCTCAAAATTCGGAACCTCACTTCAAAAGCGGCAAAGTAGCTGGCTTTACAAAGTTTTACAAATCACTCTGTATAAATGAGGACTATAAATATTAATCAGAAATAATATAGCTGATTAATTAATTATGTTTTAATTGCAGGATACTTATGATGGTGAAATAAATCCGAAGAACAATTGTTTAACCTAATTGTGTAGTATGCGAATAATTGATTGCAATACATCCAAAAAGGAAACCATCCTCGGAAGCAGTTCGCTGAAAATAGAATGAAAACAAATCAAAAACACATTAACCAAACAACAGTAAATAATAACAAAAGCTTTGAGTCAATTATCCTTTAGAGAAAGAACGGACTCACCCAATGGAGTAATTAGAAAATACCAGAACAAAAATGTTTCATTATGTCATGGACATAAATAATGGAAATACGGGACTAATTACGATCATTTCCCGAGAACAGGTAAAAAATTAAGTGAACGTTCTCTTATTTTCCCTTTCAGTGTGTTGTCGACGGGAAAGCATACGGTAACATATTATACAGTAGAAGTATTCCACACCTCAATCGATGTCGAACACATTGTTCTATATATGCGGTGAGTCTCGTTTTATCATTAGCGCTGGTCGAAGAATTGAACTTCTGTAAAGAACTAGCACCGTATAACAATTGAGTTACTGTTGTAACAAGCATAGGATCATCGTTAATAATATCAATATCCCACAACCCTCTTCACCACCCCAACCTTAAACATATATGTATCATTCTAAAGTGGTTTCATGTTCGTTGGATCTGCATTGAAGATTCTGCTGTCATCCGTTTATCATCTGAAGCCGAGTTGGATGGAATAAATGTATTTATTTCAATGTTAATGTTTGTATCATTTCCATTCCAGATTACACATTTTTCTTTATATGAGACGCGCTTCAAGAATAAAACCGACAGGACCTATACTAGCAGCCCAAGTTGAAAGTGCATCCTTCTCATAAGTCTGCAGTTTGGACAGCGAAAACACAGACTCACACAAACAATTACTAAACGCTCCAGTAACGAGATTTTGAAACAAATTACAAGACTACATACAAGCCAGCATTACCTTTAGAACCCTTCTTAATCCAGTTGAACTTAAATCTTATAATGTTAAAGGGTAAATCAAATCTAAAAGCTATTTACTAAAGGGTTTTTCAATAAGGGCAAAATGGATAACAACAAGCTGTATGTGAGGTACTAACAAAATTCTGTTGTATTTGAAAGGCCCATGTATAGCATTATGTGTGGAATATGACATTGTTTAAATGCCCGCCCGGCTTCTTACGGTCGCACGGATCCGAGTGGTCCAATTTTAAATGAATCTTCCGCGTAGATCCGGCTGAGTTTGAGCGATGACCTGTGTTATGTTCACCTTAATGGCATCGGTTGATTGTTGTTTATTTGCATAGACCTGCAATCTCAGTCCGCTGTGTGGCACGAAGCGCCATCCAGCTGGAACCACATAACGTCTAGGTCCATGGTTCAATTTGGGCAATACAAAATTGGTTATCATCGTTCTGTAGCGATTGCCATTGACGGTGACCGCCTCACCAACGAAAAGTACGAACCGATGACGCAGCGGGGCCGAAATCCACTCCAAGCGGTAACTTTTTGAGAATGCATTGTCATCTGATGAACCTGGTGTTGATTGCTATCGTCCATATATGGCAATTTTGCTTGTTAATTTAGCCATTCATCCAAAAGTGCGCCTCGTCACTAAAGATAATTTTTCGGCCAAAATCAGGGTCCTCTTCTAAACGCTCCGAAGCGCAATCAGCGAACAAACGGCGTTGTTTATGGTCATGTATTTTGAGCTCCAAGTCCCGACGCAAAATTCGCCAATTTGAAGTCTGCGAAAGGTCGAGATCGTTTGCATGGCGAGGAATCTACTGTACATTTTCACGGACCGATCTTGCAATTCTTTGACGTATGAATGTTGGCTGGTTGGTAGCCAAACCGGTCGTCTCAAATTTGGCCATCAAACGTTGAAGAGTCGACTGTGAAAGGCCACCACGTCTACCATAAAATGGGCGCAACGCGTGACTCTTTTTGCACTAAAGAACACTCGTTTTGATAATAAAGTTTTATCATTTGACCTGCTGTTCAATTGAATAACTTGTCTTAGTGAATTGGTAACAGTAACTGAATAATAAACAACAGATTTGACAGATTTCACCAAAACAACATGGCCGCCAAAATCTACCCGCGCCAATAATTGGATAACTAAATCGTTTCCTCGTTTAAGGTTTACTTTTCTTTCGAATGAACCAGATAAATGTTGTTAGTTTGTAGGTAGACTATCGTTTTTCTAGATACAATGAATCCCTCCACGGGATATAACTTAAAAGGAAGTGAAAATGAAACCATTAATTTTTGTTCACCGGAATATGGAGCTGGACGAGAACTCTTTCGTGCGGTGTTTTGTCTATTCTCAGTGGATGATGCTGAAGGAAACTAATTCATATGCAAATGATATTGTCTGATTCGTTATTTTTGTTATTAGATATTTTTATGATGTTTGAACAAGGTGGCGCAAAAGTAATCCTCCTATCAGAAAATGCTATAAATTTTGATTTATACCCACCTCACAGTAAAAAATATCTCAAATGCAAATTACCGTCACATTACTTCAATCGTGTGAAGCTAATAATTCAATCAATGCACCGTTATATCAAAATGTTGGTACTAGCAATCTCTTAAAAAATTGTATTAAACATTTCTCAATTGCTTTCGGCCCGTGTATAATTGCAGAAATATCAAATTAGCTCCTCACATTTGACATGACAAATTGATTAAGACTCCTTTAATTTGAATGAATGTATTTTCTGTGCTGAAATAATAATTAGCTAATTGGAGAAGCTCAGAAACCTGCGCCTGCTTTCGCCAGGATATTTGCATAGTAACAATGTGCCTGTTTGGGCGACGTCAATGGTATTCATTCTCAAATATACCTTAATATGTTACAACATATCGAAAAAGAAATTAGCCCGACGAAGATCGTATCAGGCAGGATGGTCATTGATTTGTAGCTGTGCTTATTAAATGGCTTTGTATGTTGACTTTATAAATAGTCACCCATTTTCACAGTTCAATAAGAAGAGTTGATTAATCAGCACGGGATGTCCTAAACGTCAGCACAAAATGTCTGCAACGGGTTCATGCCACAAATGATTGGCATTACCACCAGTCCAAGCGCGAACATTTCCCTGAAAACGAAGTGAGAGTCAACACAAAGTAAGTTTACTTAAAGTCTTATTTATTATTTCCCTCTGACCCACTGTAAACGTCAACAGAAAGGAGGCAAGAAACCAACGAAAACAACGCGACACACGATTAATTTGAGTTGATGCGCAAACATTTACCTGAAAACAATATAAAACTATATCGCATACCAGCATTGCATAGTTGTATGTGCCGTGGACGACCAGTAGAAACCTCTTTCAGGCAACTTTAAATTGGTATAGGTACACTCCTCGCCACTTGAATAGGACACCCCTTACTTCTGTTTTTATACCCTATTCTAAGGGTATATTAATTTTGACGCATAGTTTGTAACATACCTTAATATTGCCCGTAGGCCCCTAAAAGTTACTATATTTATGATCAGCATCGATAGTAATGTCGATCTAGTCATGTCCGTCCGTCCGTCTGTCGGCAAAAATTAGGCCTTTAAACTGGACCTAGAGAGCTGAAATTTTAACCATATACTCTCTAGGGTTCCGAAATAATCAAGTTTACGAATTTTTGAAATCCGCCAACAAACTCAAAAAAACAAAATTTTGGAAAAAATCGAATTTTGAGCTAGAAAGCTGAAATTTTTAATATATGATCTATGACTCCTAAAACTGCTCGGGATAAAAAATTTTCAAAATCCGCCCACTGACACGAACAAAAATAAATAAAATATTTTTGTATACCCTATTCTAAGTTTATATTAATTTTTGAAAATCCAAAGTTAGAGCTAGGGAGCTGAAATTTATAATATATACTCTCTATGGGCCCTTTATGCTCATGTGTAAATATTTTCAAAATCCGCATACTGACACGCCCACAATTATTTTTTATATTTTTTTTTGAAAATTCAAAGTTTGAGCTAGCGAGCTGAAATATAGGGGCCCTTTATTCTCATGTGTTAATTTTTTTTAAATCCGCCTACTGACACGCCCACAATTAAATAAAACAATGTTATTGAAACATCCAAGTTTGAGCTAGGGAGCGTTTTTTTTTTGATAAAATCCTTTAAATATTATATAACAAAATATGTAGAGCGTTCTTAACAATTCAACCATACTTAGACTTTTGGCACGCCCACTTATGAGGGATAGGAATAAGAATAGGGTATCCAACAGTTCGCCCAAGCGGACTGTAGCCCGACCCTATGTTTTATCCTTTATTGCTCCCAAACCAAGCATGCTAGAGACTTATTTTTTTTGTAAATTAAAGTTAATTTAATTGCTGTAAGTTGATCAAAAGGAAGATTCAATGCTAAAGCTTAACAAAATATTATCAACCCAAAACCGACAAAATGCGGGGTCGGAAATTTGCGCCACTTGAATAGGACACTTTAATAAAAAAAAAAAACATATTAAAGATTTCTGATTCTTTTTATTACAAAAATTTTAAAATAATTATAGTATTTTACAATCAATTTTTTCTTTTTTAATAGTGTGTTGAGCCACCTTTCTGTTCCAAAACTTTACATATCCGGTTTGGAAAAAACTCCAAGGTAATTCGATGGCTTGTGTTAGTTCGGGTATACTCAAATATTGTTGTCCTGATCCGTATACTTGACGTGTCAACCATCCCCAAACATTTTCAATGATATATGAATCCGGAGAATAGGGCGGCCAGCTCAATAGCTTCACATTTTGGCTCTGTATATAGGTTTTTCACGGCAGAGGTCCAAAAAGGGTATGAAGGTATGGGAAGGTCTTTCTCAATATGCCATTGTAAAACAACGCATTCATTGTGGTTGACATAAACTGCAGTTGGCAGGTTCCATAATATGCAATGGCCCCCCACACCATCACACCTCCAACTCTGCTATTCAGTCGGTCCAAATAATGTGTTTCTTTGCGGAGGGAAATAGTAGCTACAGCCATCGGGCCCTTTCAAATTATTTTTTTTTTTTCATCGCAGAAGACTACTCTATGGCATTCCAAAGTATAGGTCACATGTGCACGACAAAAACTGAGGTTTTGCTTTTTTCGAACCCGGTTGATAGATGGCTTCTTCCTGATTTTCAGTCTTTTTAGATGTTTAGCCTTCAAAATAACACGACGCATAGTTGTAAGACTTGCTTTGACACCGCATTTTTCCCTGATTTTTGTCAAAGAGTCGTGAAAATTTGACGCTTTTCTTAAAATAAGTCGCCTTTCCGCATTAGTAAGCACGCTGTGCGTCCGGCCTTTCATATTTTTTCCATATTCATACCCATTACATAAAAATGTGGATATAAGGTGTCGCATCCTCTCGATTTGTATACCCTATTCTAAGGGTATATTAATTTTGACGCATAGTTTGTAACATACCTTAATATAGCCCGTAGACCCCTAAAAGTTACTATATTTATGATCAGCATCGATAGTATTGTCGATCTAGCCATGTCCGTCCGTCCGTCTGTCGACAAAAATTAGGCCTTTAAACTGGAAATTTTAAACATAAACTCTCTAGGGCCCCGAAAAATTCAAGTTTACGAATTTTTGAAATCCTCCCACAGTGGGCTACAAACTCAAAAAAAAACAATTTTTCAAAAAAAATCGAATTTTCAGCTAGAAAGCTGACATTTTGTGTATATATATGATCTATGACTCTTAAAACTGCTCGGGAGATAACATTTTCAAAATCCGCCCACTGACACGCCCACAATTTAAAAAAAAAAACTTTTTTTGAAAATCAAAAGTTTGAGCTAGGGAGCTGAAATTTATAATATATACTCTCTATTGGGCCCTTTATGCTGATGTGTAAATATTTTCAAAATCCGCTTACTGACACGCCCACAATTATAAAAAAACTTTTTTTGAAAATCCAAAGTTTGAGCTAGGGAGCTGAAATTTATAATATATACTCTCTAGGGGCCCTTTATGCTCATGTGTTAGTTTTTATACCCTATTCTAGGGGTATATTAATTTTGACGCATAGTTTGTAACATACCTTAATATTGCCCGTAGACCCCTAAAAGTTACTATATTTATGATCAGCATCGATAGTAATGTCGATCTAGCCATGTCCGTCCGTCCGTCCGTCCGTCGGCAAAAATTAGGCCTTTAAACTGGACCTAGAGAGCTGAAATTTTAACCATATACTCTCTAGGGTCCCGAAATAATCAAGTTTACGAATTTTTGAAATCCGCCGTGTCTGTGGGCGGATTTCAAAAATTCCCACAACCCAAAAAAACAAAATTTTGGAAAAAATCGAATTTTGAGCTAGGAAGCTGAAATTTTTTATATATGATCTATGACTCCTAAAACTGCTCGGGATATAAAATTTTCAAAATCCGCCCACTGCCACGCCCACAAAAAAATAAAACAATTTTATTGAAAAACCAAAATTTGAGCTAGGGATCTGAAATTTATAATATATACTCTCTAGGGGCCCTTTAAGCTCATGTATAAATATTTTCAAAATCCGCCCACTGACACGACACGCCCACAAATAAATAAACCAATTTTTTTGAAAATCCAAAGTTTGAGCTAGGGATCTGAAATTTATAATATATACTCTCTAGGGGCCCGTTAAGCTCATGTATAAATATTTTCAAAATCCGCCCACTGACACGCCCACAAATAAATAAAACAATTTTTTTGAAAATCCAAAGTTTGAGCTAGGGAGCTGAAATTTATAATATATACTCTCTAGGGGCCCTTTATGCTCATGTGTTAATTTTTTTTTAAATCCGTCTACTGACACGCCCACAATTAAATAAAACAATTTTATTGAAACACCCAAGTTTGAGCTAGGGAGCGTTTTTTTTGATAAAATCCTTTAAATGTTATATAACAAAATATGTAGAGCGTTCTTAACAATTTAACCATACTTAGACTTTTGTCACGCCCACTTATGAGGGATAGGAATAAGAATAGGGTATCCAACAGTTCGCCCAAGCGGACTGTAGCCCGTCCCTATGTTTTTAATCCGCCTACTGACACGCAAACAATTAAATAAAACAATTTTATTGAAAAACCAAAGTTTGAGCTAGGGAGCGTTTCTTTTACAAAAGCTTCGTTTTTTTTGATAAAATAATTTAAATGTTATATAACAAAATATGTAGAGCGTTCTTAACAATTCAACCATACGTATACTTTTGTCACGCCTACTTTTGATAGATAGGAATAAGAATAGGGTATTCAACAGTTCGCCAAGCGGACTGTAGCCCGTCCCTATGTTTTTAGCTATTTTGGAAATAGATAAACCAGCGTCCTTGTAAGCTTTGATTTGTCCTTTTTCCGCCTCGGTTAATGGTTTTTCTCGACAAATTTTAGGTTTATTTTAAATTGAATAGTCGAAATTGACAAAAAAAATCGATCAAGATCAAGTGACTCAAAAATGTTGTTTTAATTCCAACGAATGTTAACATAAAGTGGACAAAAAAATATAACGGCTCTTTTCCAGAACTTGCAATTTTGTTACAGAGAAAGGGATGGCAAAGATAATGGCCATAATATCACTATTTTATCATTCCGCTTTCGAGTTATGAGCAATTGCAAATAGAGTGTACAGGGTGTCCTATTAAAGTGGCGACGAGTGTACCTTCTGAATGAAGTATAAGTTAAATACAGGCTTAATGCTACTCTATCTTTTTCTGAAAAATCCAAACGGATTGGATTTGGGAATGAAAAGTCTCGCGCAAAGCAAAACCGCGATAACAGAAGTAAGATCTTTATGCTATCTATGGAGTTGTGTACCTGCAGTCGTGCACCCAAATCGAGTTCTAGTAGACGAATGCATTCGCGCGAAGGTGAACCCGCACACAAAGAAGTAGCGCAAAGTGAGGGACGAGTATACATTTTTTGGGAAAACAAACGTCCCGGCACTTGTTTAGTGCAGTGTCGGACTGGCCGTATAGTTTGGCACTGCGACGTTATTGTTTCAAATATCCTGTATGTAGGGGAATACGCTAATAACATGTTATTACAAATAAAAAATACAGTAACTTTAGCTTCAGATACTTTCCAAAAAAAAATTGTACCAGTGACTTTAAGCTAACTTAACGCGCGATTCGATTTAATGATACGTTTTCGATTCTCCATCAAATAAAATAATATTCTCAGAGAGAGGAAGAAGACGAGGAGCAGGAAGAAATCGGCTTAGATGCAAGATGATTTTAATCAAACAGCAGAGGACGCTATTTGTTTGCCTCAAGCGGGTTCGATTGCTTGCCGAAGTTGCTTACCATGTGCATGTAAGCTTTTGACGCAATGTAACGTGCACATCAGTACGTGATTCAACGTAGGACATTGCCTAATGTGTGATCCTCACAATCTCGTTTACGCAAGTAAATTTTGAACTACGATTTTCAGTCCTAAAGCGCATTAAAATGAAGCTTCGTTCTCTTCTGGAACAATAGCTGCTCGACTCATTTATCATCCTAAACACAAAATCGTATATTATCAAGGATGACGAGGATAATAGTTCCACGAATGTGTTATTGACAATCTATATGAAACTTCTTCTGTTTTAAAAAATAATTTTGATTGGGTAACTTACTACAAGAAATTAGTCATTTTCAATAAAATATGTTTTTGAAAATATGTATAAACTTCCTGAATCTCTTGCTTATTATTATTAACATATGGTGTTGTCTCTGTATGTTGTGGTTCCAATATTCTAAGTCGGTGGCGGGCCCTTAAAGTCGTAATTCCACACCGTCCGATGGTGATGGCATTTGCTGCCTGCCTAATAGTTTGAAATAATGATGCGTTTGTACGACTTATTGCGGTTGATTCCACTCCATTTAATATTTAGTCTCCTACATCGATTATACGAATTCCACGTCTTTGACTACTTAGGGTGGCTGCCAGGGTACGAAGCCCAGGCACACTTAGACCGCAATTTCGGTCCATTTACTTTAGTGAATGATAGGGTGACTTCTCATACAATACTCAATCCTTGGCCTAACTTGAGCTTTGAGTTTCCTAAGATTTCCTTAAAAATACCTTCACACACTGCATAGATCAAGATAATCTGAAGAATTTGCGATCCAAAGCAAAGTAAGTATTCTACCGCTCGTATATTTTAACAATGCAAAGCTATCGTTTTGAATAATTGAGTATTCAGTACTGCCCTGAAATATATGTCTCTTAAACAATTTTAGACTGAGGGAATATAAATTCGAACTGCATCTGCAATAATTGATTGTTTAATTACTTATCCAGTCAAGGAGATAAGAATGCCGCCCTATGCAAAAACTTCACAAGGAGATTTATTTTTGTAAAAACTGATATGCTCTGTAGAAGTCGCAGCAAGATGGCATACAGGCAACCTTTATACCTTCAAAGTTTCATGACAGAAGTTTAAAATATAAGAAAACCTCGTTCCCATAGTATATAATCGAAACAAAGGACTTTCTATTGCAGCAAAATATTGAAAGGTTGAATTTAATTAGTTTCTGTTGATTGATGAAGTTCAATGAAGAAGAAGCCGACTCCATTGAACTTCATCGATGTTTGTACGTTGTTTCAATAGTATCTCCACAGCGAACTGTTTAGTGGTTTGGTAAAATACTCGTACTTAGCTGTACAAAGAAGGAGTACGCGAATAGTTGGAAAATCTTCATTGATTTAGTTCTTTCAGAAACTGCAATTAGTAACTGTTCGAACGGTATTGTAACGTTTCTAATTAATACTTATTCGAGTCTATAATTAACAATATTCAAGACTGTTTATGAGTATCAGTTTATTTGATTTTTGTTGAAATTTTCTTTTTGGACTTTTTTCTTGTCGAAGGTCTTTAAAGTTGTTACCAAAAAACCTCTGTACAAAGTAATTGCTATTAATAGAAACAACATCACAAAGGTAGCTTACCTGAGGTGGACGAGCCTTCGTAGAGAGATTCCCAAAGCAGCAGGGGCAGCAAAGGAAACTGATCTGGTTGCGGTAGGTATCCTATCTTTACACAGTCTTCTGACGAAACATGCCAAGTGGCTCAGACTGACAGATACGGACACGTGCAGATAGTGAGGCAATCTACAAGCTGAGCAGGATATAACACATTTATTGTGTGAATTTGAGTCAGAATCGCAAAACCGGGAGAAATTCCAAGAAAATACTTCCTTCTGCAGCTAGAGGAAAAAAGTTACACAAACTAAGGGACTACTCGGGTCCTGCAGGAAATTAAGTGTTTTTCGAGGGAAAGTGTTTATAGTAGGAGAGCCGACCGCGTAATATCCTAAGGGATAAAACAATAGGATGAGTCGAGTAAAAAATGAAAGCTTGCTAGTAAACTTAGAGAAAACACCCAGTCGTGTCGGCAATTTTCGCCAAGGGTTGGAATAAAGGCGCTTCTTCCGGTACGCTTTTATTGTGATTTTCAAAAGCATAAATTAATAGGATAAAAACAAAACCATTCGATAGAGGGCATCGAATACTATTCCAATGCATTGGGTTGGCAGGCACCAAACGACCACTAACCCCTGACTACCCTATTTTAAGTCACTGGTTCGTGTCGAAGGATGATCTTCTGTGCATCTTCAAGTCACTAAAGAATAAAAAGTCGGTGGGGATGGATGGTGTCCCAAACGTCGAATTGAGATACCAGCCTCTGGAGGTAGATATTTTTACCACGCTGTTTAACAGTGCGATGAATAATGCAAATTTTCCGGCGCATTGGAAGGTAGCTGTGGTACACCCTACCCCGAAGAAGGGTAAAGATAGGATAGAGCTCTGTTGACGTGGGTCGAGGACAATAACATCATTCCGGACAACCAGTTTGGTTTAAGGGCAGGGCGTCGAAACTGGTTTCCGACATTCAGTGGAATAAATACAAGATTTAATGAACGGGGGTTAGAAGGACTTTTCTACAAGTTGACCAGGCGGGGGATGCACAAACCTTTGCTATATGTAATTTATAATATACTTATGGGAAAGAAGTTCGTTGTCAAATGTGGCAACGTGATTTCGAGTAGAGTCACCAATGCTCAAGGGATACATTCGATACAGAAAAGCGATTCACAAAATGTTGGTGGCTTGTTGAGGGGCGAGTGGTCAACATGCCCTCCGAGGACGGTGCGTTACTCTATGTAAAATCCTCTAAGTTTATAAATAAGATAAAGCGTTAGCGCGTTTTCGTGATCTTGAATGCGTTGTCGGTTCAACTCGTTTCACTTTTTGCGATGTTTATCGCTTTCAGTTTCTTTGCATTTGGATACCAGCGTTCGTTTCCAAATATTAATCTGAAATGTGCCAACAAATCATTGTTATATTATTGTTCACATATTTAACGGTATACAAAATCGCGATTGAAAACAACTCTTTATGAATTAAACAGTGATCAACTATCTGTCACAGTAATTGGATGTGTTTATCTGCCATTGTGTCAAATCATACAGTTTTACTATTCATTCTAACTGTCCTATAATGGTTGCATTACAGTGCCCTAAATGTCGCCTAAGTTTAGTTGACAATGATTAATTATTTGCTGAAATTGAACAAATGCATAAAGAAAACTTATTAAACTAAAAGATTTTGTTTTACTTTCTGCAACAAATCTGTCTGCTGGAACATCTACTGCTGCTTCTGTTTCTGCAAAAAATATACCCTCATCCGCTAATTTGTTAGAAAATAATCCAAATATTTCGCAAACAATTAAACCAAAACATTCTAATAAGAGTGTTAGAGCAATCGTTGGAACTAACAACAACAACTCTACAACAGGCTTAGAACTGGAGATCGTTACTCAATTCAAATGGTTGCATTTATCGTCATTCAAACCTGCTGCAACATGTCAGTCTATACTTACATACGTTTCATGCGCGTTTAATGTAGACATGTCTAAACTGAAATGCCACAAGCTGATTAAAGAAGGTGTCGATGAAAATGGCTGCGGGAAATAACCCCCCAAATGAAAAATAAAATAACTCATCAAATCAAAGATGAAATAAGTCCCCAAATAAGTATGAAATAATTCCCCAAAATGGATTTCAAGTGTTCAAGGTGTTATGACTCACTATGGCCTTCTGAAGGTGAAATAAAGCCATACGAATTCATTTACCCAAAGTACAATAAGGCTAAGTGCTAAATAAAACCTCGCACCTGCTCCAAATCAAACAGTGATCCCAAGCAGGGGGGTTGCACGTGGGCAGCATGGCCCCCATACGCATTGCACTGTTTATGGGATCCCATAATCCCATCCCATAATACGTATGGGGGGGTGGGGGGGGGCATGCTCGCAAGCCCACACGACTAACTTCCCAGTGACGCTCTATATGGATTTGAAAAAAATCATATATTTCATAAAGTTCAGGAACAAAGTAATTGTATAGATTGCGGAACATTTGCAATCTATTTTGCAACATTGTTATGCTACAAGAAATTACAAGAAAACCAAATTCCGTATGATGTACTCGTATCAATTATGAGGAATCATATAGTTACGATGCTACTAAATAAGAAATTATTTACTTTCCCAAATGGTGGATGTCGAAAATAATTTTATTACACTCGTTATATATAATACATAATCGCATAATATCAATGAAATAATGATTTACTCAATGACAATAAATAGTACAAACAAAGGCAAACATTTTTTTTAGTTATTTGTTTACTAACAAAAAACGGCTGGACCGATTTCGCTGGAAACTTAATCAGGTCCCATGTCAATATCATCTTTGGTTGTCCAGGTAATCGTGGCGAAAGATAATTCCGAACGCACATTCGTACATACGCACATACGCACATACGTACATACGCACATACGTACATACACACACGCGAGGCACCAGGACCAGACGGAATCCCAAACAAGGCATTGAAGGTGGCTGTTACAAAGAGACCAGACTTCTTCATATCAACAATGCAGAGGTGCCTAGAGGAGGGAACCTTTCCTGAGAAATGGAAAATGCAGCACTTGGTGCTGCTACCGAAAGGAAAGAAGCGTCCAGGAGAACCATCGTCCTACCGCCCTATATGCCTATTGGACACCATTGGAAAAATCTTAGAGAAGATAATCTATAACAGACTTCTCGCAGTGGCTGAAGAGAAAAGAGCCCTCTCAGACCGACAGTTTGGCTTCAGAAGAGCGCGTTCTACAGTTGATGCTATAAGACCGTTGGTTAACATAGCTGAAAGTGCCATAGAAGGACTAAGATGGCTCTACGGCACAAAGGAGTATTGTGCAGTAGTTACGCTGGACGTCAAAAACGCCTTCAATTTCGCGAACTGGTCATTCCTAAGAAGATCTCTCGCCAGAATGGATACACCATATTAGTTGCTGAGGATAGTGACGGACTACTTTAATAACAGGAAGTTAAGGTATTATACCGACGAAGGAGTCAATACTACAAGGTTACCGCGGGCGTCCCACAGGGATCCGTACTGGGGCCGCTTCTGTGGAACATCATGTATGACGGAGTCCTACGATTAATGCTACCTCGCGGAGTATCGATAATTGGATTTGCCGACGACATTGCTATCGTGACAGTAGCTAAACAGATCCATGAAGTGGAATCAGCTATAAATGAAGCAATTTCCAGGATAAAACACTGGCTAGTATCCGCCGGACTAGAACTAGCCGACCATAAAACAGAAGCTGTCCTTATAACAAGTCGAAAAACCATTGAATTCGCCAATTTCCAGGTGGGGAACCAGATCATCAGATCCAAAGAAGCAGTCAAATATCTTGGAGTCATGCTAGACAACAGACTGCAGTTCAAGACGCACGAGTTAAATAAAAGTCAAGTGTTTGGTTTAAGTGTCTAGTTCTGACTGCCTTTATTATCTTTTTTTCCATTCAATAAGCTTAATTGCTGATTAATCATATTACTACAGTGCATTTATTGCAATTTTGAGTCTTGGCGGAAATGCAATTGATATTTGCATCCGTTGTACTATATCTACAAATTAATAAGCAAACATACTGACTTAAATGGAGGAACGACCTAAGGTTGTTGCTCTGCATGTATAGTATGACTTATCTTGAGTCAACTTATAGCAACACCTTAAGGTTGTTGTCCTACATGTTTATTGATGGAGGTCACCATACAAATATGTAACTCACGTGGCGTATATTACAAGGAAAGCATCGCAAATACAGGGAGCTCTATCACGCATACTACCTAACATCGGTGGACCTGGATACGCTAGGAGGAACGTTTTATCAAAAGTAGTCAGTTCAGTCCTTCTTTACGCCGCTCCGGTTTGGGCGGGGCACTGGCGACGAAAGAAACAAGAAGGAAACTATCATCCGCATACAGGCTTAGCGCGTTAAGGACAATCTGTGGTTTTCGAACCATCTCGGACGAAGCGGCCTTCGTCATAGCTGGAATGATACCCATAGACATTCTAGCGGGCGAGATGTTGAGGATCTACAACAGAAAAACGCTGGGCGGACAAGATGCAAGTGAAATGGCAAGAATCAAAGTAGAAGAAAGAGCAGCTTCAATTGCTATATGGCAAACCAGGTGGAACAACACTACAAAAGACAGATGGACATACAAGCTGATCCCGTCAATCGAGACCTGGACAAAGCGAGCTCATGGAAACAGCAACTACCACCTTACGCAGTTCCTGACTGGCCACGGCGGCTACCGCAAATACCTACATCGATTTGGACACGATAGCTCGACATTTTGCCCAGATTGTCCAGACCAGGAGGAAGACACGGAGCACGCAGTTTTTCATTGTACGCGATTCGTATCATGGAGAACGAATCTGCCCAATCCATCTTTCGTAATAGACCATATGTTACAGTCGGAGGACAATTGGACGACAGTTTGTAATCTGGTAACAACCATCCAAAATGAACTGCGGAGAGTAGAAAGGCTAAGGAGAGCATCAGAAGCAGCAGAAGCGTCAGAAGCAACTGACACAAGACAAGACGCATAGCATGAATTGCTAACCAGCCCCGCGAAGTAATCCCTAAAGGCAGTCCCGCGGGGAGAGTGGTTGACGTCTGCTGGGTGTGGATTAGTACGTAGGCTTTCGATTATTCGGGTTTGCGAATCGTGCATGCCATCTTTTCAAGATTACCACATCCATTGGCACAGCCAAGAAAAAAAAAAAAAAAAAACATACACACACACACACAGACATTTCTATAAAAACGTTGGATTTGGATTCTGGTGACCATGAAACGTGGAAATATGTCAAAAATCGGGCCCATTACAACAACTTCCACTGGGAAGTTAATAAAGGCAAACTAGCTGAATTATTTAGTTATTTATTTACTAACAAAAAAGGACAGATTTCGCTGAAAACTTAATCAGTTCTGAGCTACGTAATTACGCTTCGAATAAACCCCGTCCCATGTCAATATCATCTTTGGTTCTCCAGATAATTGTGGCGAAAGATAATTCCGAACGCACATAGGTATATACGCACATACGTACATACACACGGACAGACATCTCTATAAAAACGATGAATTTGGATTCTGGTGACCTTGAAACGTGGAGATATGTCAAAACCCGCGATTCACAAAATCAGCCCCATTACAAGAACTTCCACTAGGAAGTTAATTCGTATTCTTCAGCCTAGAGAATTGTATTTTTTTTATGTTTCTCGGCACAGAACTATTTATGGTCTACAAGAACTTCCACTAGGAAGTTAATTCGTATTCTTCAGCCTAGAGAATTGTATTTTTTTTTATGTTTCTCGGCACAGAACTATTTATGGTCTGAATGATCCCATTACTAAAGCTTGTGTCAATTATTATTTATATAAAAATTCAATTGATTTCAATATGAGTAGAACGCTTCGTAAAACTGCTATTATGAATGCTCTGTAATCTATCATTAAATATATAAAATATGAATTTCTGTATTAGTATTAGAAGTAGTCTAAAATAAGATTAAACTTGTAAGACGAAAATATGTAATAAATAAGACTTTTAGAAAGGCAAAATCCAAAATTTGCGCAAGCCAAATATGTACAACATAATGTAGTTGCAGTATTTTGTTGTATGTAATGAAGTACCCACTGTCAACACTGCTTAGAGAAATTCATGTATTTCACCATTTCGTAAATTTCGAACAACACCAACTACCGCAAATAAACCAAACTACGAGGGCGGGTCAATAAGTCCGTGACTTTTTGAATTTCTGACCTCTTTACTGAAACAGCAACACTGCTCCTGTCAACAGGCATCTGTCAGTTGACTCCTGTCAAAATTTAAACTTGCTGCGTCAGTTAGTTTGTGTTTGACAGCTATTTTTATCAGACTACTCACTAATTCGAGGAGAAAATGGAAAAAAATGAATTTCGTGTGCTTATTAAGCATTATTTCTTGCGAAAAAAAACCATTACCGAGACCAAGGCTAAGCTTGAAAAATACTATGGGGACTCTGCACCATCGATTTCAATGGTAAAAAAGTGGTTTACTGAATTTCGTTGTGGCCGTACAAGCACTGAAGATGCCGAACGTCCTATACGCCCAGTTGAGGTCTCTACACCCGAAACAATCGAAAAAATTCACGATATGGTGTTGGCCGACCGAAGATTGAAAGTGCGAGAGATTGTGGAAGCCGTAGGGATCTCGCATGGCTCAGTGGTTTCAAAATTGAATGATCACTTGGGCATGAGAAAGCTTTCCGCAAGATGGGTGCCGCGTTTGCTCAGAGTCGACCACAAACGCAATCGTGTAACAACTTCACAGGAAGGTTTGGCGTTGTTTAATCGCAATATGGAGGAGTTTTTGCGCCGTTTTGTAACCATGGACGAAACATGGATCCATCACAACACACCAGAGACCAAACAGCAATCAAAACAGTGGGTTTCTAAGGGTGAATCGGCGCCAAAGAAGGCCAAGGTGGGTTTGTCAGCCAATAAAGTTATGGCGACTGTTTTTTGGATGCACGCGGGATAATCCACATTGACTACCTTCAAAAGGGAAGAACAATCAATGGGGAATATTATGCCAACTTATTGGACCGATTCAATGACGATTTGAAAAAAAACCGACCTCATTTGGCCAAGAAAAAAGTTCTTTTCCACCAAGACAATGCAAGGGTGCACACATGTGCAGGTGCCATGGCAAAAATCCATGAATTGGGCTATGAATTGCTCCCTCATCCACCCTATTCTCCAGATTTGGCTCCGAGCGACTGCTTCTTGTTCCCAAACCTGAAGAAATGGCTTGGTGGAAAAAGATTTGACTCCAATGATGAAGTCATCTCGCAAACAAAGGCCTATTTTGAGGACCACGACAACTCATTTTTTTTGGAAGGGATAAAAAAATTAGAGAAGCGTTGGACAAAGTGTATAGAGCTCAAGGGAGACTACGTTGAAAAATAAAAATTTTTTTAATCAAAAAATCTGTGTTTTATTCCAAAAGTCACGGACTTATTGACCCGCCCTCGTATACTAAGAACTTTTCTAAAACCATAAATAACATACCAGACAATATTTCATCAAAAGCCTTCGAGCAGTTTGCAGGTCTATAAGGGACACGATGAACATTTCATTTAATAGACATTTAATAAAAATGTTTAAGCAAATTTACACTCGCCCTTGGCTTTGTATTTTGTTGATCGAGCTGAACCTTAATTTTAGCTACCTCATGGGTGTTACAGCATAATCAGCTTGAAAATTTGTATGCACAAACAAAAATTATGTAGGTTAAAGTAGGAATCAATACATACTCTAAGTGGATAGGGCACGATTTGCGTGCTACTTGCACAATAATAGTATGGGTATCCTAGGTGGTGGGTATATTCGGGTGGCATCCACGGACGGAAAGTAAATATTGAATAATGTTGGTATCTATGTGTTTCATTAATATTTTGGTGGGCTAATAACTTTGTAGCCTTTATTGGCTTTGCATTCTTCCTTTTGTGTGCCAGTGGAATTTTACATAACTTTGTTGTCAACCGGATTCCGATAGGCTTCCGTGCGCTTAAGAGTATTAAGATCGATTTTCGTTTGATTTTAATGGCAACTGCATTGGTATGTAGTTTTGAGCGTGGATTAAGCTGAAAATGTATCACAATTATTTTGTTTATCGCGTAGCAATACAGAACTTCAAAATCCACGATGCGCCTCAATATATTTATTCCACAACGAACTGGATAATTTGTTTGACTTCCAAAGTGGGCGAATTCTCTCCAGTTTTGAAAGGCATTCCCATGTAGGTACTGTGATGGACATGCATTCCCTTCAGTTGATGAGCTTGTTCCATCCAGCTCGTGGACGATCACACCATCAACATCAAATTCTGCCTTATTTTATTACACTTAAAAAAAGGCAACAACAACAACCACTTATACCCATGTCTTCAAAGCGAAACGAGGCAGCAATTAATTTGATCCCGAAATGACAGTCCGTAGGTACACAATGTCTATATAAAATCTAATTTGCCATGGGAAATAGCACATTCTAGTGGCCGGGCCAAATTCCACTGACAAACCGATTTCCACAGCAAACTAATTTGCTCTGAAAACAGGCAAATGCTAATTGTAATTCGCAAATGTTTCAATTAAACCGAATCAGACCCCAGTTATGGACCCACTAACATACCATGCCTGATGGTATTACTCTTTTCTTTGTAATTTGCGGAGAATTTAATGAGCCAATAATCGTTAATTTTTTTTGTTTTTGGAAATAGTTTAAATTGTTCACTTCAGTTGGCATGTAAAGGCATGCAAGCAATTTAAACGTGATGCTGTGCTTTGTGACATTTATAGATTCAAAAAAAGTACTAGGGGTAGGAGAAAAGAAGCCAAATAGGTGGTTTCAGAGTAACAAACGAATAGATTCGAAGGATATTGTACGTCCATTTTTTATTTTTTTTTTTGTGTTCTTGTCTCCGGTTGTGTTGTATATGTTAAATGTGATAATTAAAACAAAAATTTTCTTCTATTTAATATCACTTTTTTTATTTTACAATATCTAATTGTCACAACTTTTTTATTTTTATTTTTTTATTTTTTAAACTGACGACGCGTTTCGAAGCAATAGCTTCATCTTCGGGCGTAGTTTGAATCAATTCGTTGTCAATAAGGTTTTTTGTTATTATTTGTAAGTCTATTGTTGTGTGGGTGTGAGGCTGTTGGAGCTGACTATCTCTGTCTCATTTCGTCTTCTGTGATATGCTATTGCCGTGTCAAACAGTGGATTGTTTTTCATAGTTAATTTATCGTTAAGTAGTTTGTCTGTTTTGTAAGCTTTATAAATTTCGAATTCCTCTATTGCGTCTAGTAGTTTACCTTTTTGGCATATACATATGTAATGGTTTTAGGTTTTCCTCTATATTATTGTAATTGTGGTTATGTTCTATTAAATGTTGCGCGTATGATGATTTTGTGTTGTGTTTGGGTATGTGTTCTTTAAATCTTTCTTTAAAGGTTCTTCCCGTTTGTCCTATGTAGAATTTATCACAGTCCGAACAGCTTATTTTGTATGCTCCGGACAGGTTTTCTTTATTGGTTTTTGTTTTTGGTTTTAATATTTTTTGTATGTTGTTGTTTGTTTTAAATGATATTTTTAAGTTATGTTTTTTGCATTGTTGCTGTATTATTTGTGGTAGGATATTGGTGTAGGTTATGGAAGTGTATTTATTTTCTGTTGGTTTGTTGTTGTTACTTTTGTTATTGTTTATTTTTTGTTTCATTCTAAGATGTAACTTGTCTATAGTTGAAGGGTTATAGCCGTTTGCTTGTCCTATGCATTTTATTGTGTTAAGTTCTGTTTTGTAGTCTTTTTTGTCCATTGGTATTGTGATGAGTCTGTATATTAATGAATTGTAAGCTGCCATTTTTTGTGAGTGTGGGTGGTGTGAGCTATTATTTATTGTGATGTTAGTTGTTGTTGGTTTTCTGTGGATTTTGTATTTTAGTTTGTTGTTGTTTTTTGTTATATTGAGGTCTAGAAAATTTATTGTATTGTTGTTTTCGGTTTCTGTAGTCACTTTTATTTTGTTGTTAATGTTGTTAATATATTTGGATAGTATG
This sequence comes from Portevinia maculata, assembly GCA_949715645.1. Classification (NCBI taxonomy): domain Eukaryota; kingdom Metazoa; phylum Arthropoda; class Insecta; order Diptera; family Syrphidae; genus Portevinia; species Portevinia maculata. The sequence continues at coordinate 34,516,534 of OX454526.1, read as the reverse complement.
TCTATTTGTCTATGTGTACCATCAAATATTACGAACGTGTCATCGACGTATCTGGAGTATGATATTATTTTGTCTTTTTGTGGATTTTTATTTGATAAAATGTGTTTGTTTTCATAATGGTTTAAATAAATTTCTGCTATTAGTCCGCTGAGGGGAGATCCCATGGCTAGTCCTTCTGTTTGTCTGTAGTATTTGTTGTTGAATGTGAAATAATTTTGTTTGAGTATTATTTCTACTATGTATATTAGTTCTACTATTTGTTGGTTATTGATGGTTCCTGTGGTTGTAAGGTTATTTTTCAGAATGTCAATAGTTTCGGTGATAGGGATATTGGTGTACATGTTGGTTAAGTCAAATGAAATCATATTATAGTTTGGTATTATGTTTATGTTTTTTAATTTGTCAATTAGGTCTGTGTTATTTTTTATACTGTTGTTGTTGTGTAAATTGATGTTATTTTGATGATTTTTTGTAATTTTTTTGCAACTTTGTAACCTGGTGCTGTGGTGTAATTTATTAGTGGTCTAATGGGTGTTTCTTGTTTATGCATTTTTGGTAGTCCAGTGAATGTGGGTGCTCTTGCTTGTGGTTGCTTTAAATTGTTTTTATTTGAGTCGGGGAAACGTTGGTTGCATTTGTTGATGGCATTGTTTATTTCTTTGGTGTATATTATTGTCGGGTCTTTATTTAAAATTTGTATTTTGTTGTTGTTAAAGAATGTTTCTGTTTTCGTTATGTATTCTTGTTCATCAAATATTACTGTAGTGTTGCCTTTGTCTGCTTTTGTTATTATTGCTATTGTTCGTTATTTTTTCTTTTATTGTTTTTAGATTGGTTATGTCTTCTTGGTATTTCATTTTGAGTTTTTGGGTTATGTTGTTGGTTTTTCTTAAAAATTTTAGTTTTTTGTTGATGATTATTCTTGTTTCGTTTTGTGTTTCATATGTTGTTATTGTTTTTATTGCTGCTTCTGCGTTTATGACTTCTTGGTTAATGTTGTTTTTGTTTATTTTTGGTATGTTGTAATTGAGTCCTTTGTTTAGGGTATTGATTTCTGTATTGGTGAATAGGATAAAATAAATACACTTCCATAACCTACACCAACATCCTACCACAAATAATACAGCAACAATGCAAAAAACATAACTTAAAAATATCATTTAGAACAAACAACAACATACAAAAAATATTAAAACCAATAAAGAAAACCTGTCCGGAGCATACAAAATAAGCGGTTCGGACTGTGATAAATTCTACATAGGACAAACGGGAAGAACCTTTAAAGAAAGATTTAAAGAACACATACCCAAACACAACACAAAATCATCATACGCGCAACATTTAATAGAACATAACCACAATTACAAGAATAAAGAGGAAAACCTAAAACCATTACATATATGCCAAAAAGGTAAACTACTAGACGCAATAGAGGAATTCGAAATTTATAAAGCTTACAAAACAGACAGAGACAAACTACTTAACGATAAATTAACTATGAAAAACAATCCACTGTTTGACACGGCAATAGCATATCACAGAAGACGAAATGAGACAGAGATAGTCAGCTCCAACAGCCTCACACCCACACAACAATAGACTTACAAATAATAACAAAAAACCTTATTGACAACGAATTGATTCAAACTACGCCCGAAGATGAAGCTATTGCTTCGAAACGCGTCGTCAGTTTAAAAAATAAAAAATAAAAATAAAAAAGTTGTGACAATTAGATATTGTAAAATAAAAAAAGTGATATTAAATAGAAGAAAATTTTTGTTTTAATTATCACATTTAACATATTGTACGTGTTGACCAGGTTGGGTATGCATAAACTACTGCTATCTGATATTTAAAATATGGTTATGGAAACGAAGTTCTTAGTGAAATGTACCAACTTGATTCCGAACACAGTCTTTAACATTAAACACGGGTTAAAATGGGGAGCGGTGCATTCCCATTCATTGTATGCCGATACTCTACATGATATACCCAATGAAAGGTATCTCGGTGCCGAACTCTAGGTATGAGAGAAATACTCCATCCCTATTAGGCAGGATGAGTTGCTGAGGGGGAAATAACCTCCTTACTCTAAAAGGCAACTCCATGTTAGGGAAGCAGACTTTGACATTTTAAATAAGTGGTTACGCCAATTTACTCTCGTAACTGTGTACATCAATAAGATGCATGCTCTTTTTATTAAATAGCTTTTTACTACACCCTTTCAACAAGTTTATTCGAACTTCGTGTACTTGGGTACGTTGAGGTATTCTCAACGTGTTCGCGACAGCTTAGGTGATTTCTTGCTTCAGCACCGTCACTCCGTAGGGAATTCAATGACTTTTCTGGACGGAGTGGTAGTGTACATTCGCTCCACATTCCTCGGGCTCCTGAATTCTTGATCAGAGTAGCCTTATATTTTTGTATATCTGATCTACGGAGACTTCGAAGTAAAGACATTATTTTTTATTTTATTTTTTGATTTTGTTAGTTTCGCCAACAAACATGCCTTGAAAAATTGCGCATATTATACTGCTCCTCTGCATTGCTTAAAATTCAAGTATTCTAGACGTTAAGTCGCAATTTACTGAAAATTTGAATTAATTAGAAAACACAGTTTTTGTATGCCTTTTGTCCGATTGGATATTCCATACATAACCCTATTCCTATCCTGTGTACTTTATGCCGCAATAAAAAAGTAACAAACTAAAGAGAAAAAGTATTTTCTATTTAATTCAAATCGTGTGTAAATTTTGGGACACCCTTCAAAACTTACGTTAATTTTGGGACCCCCTTTACGTCAAGCCTATATCGATAGAAGTATGTAATGGGTGATTTTTTAGGCGCTTGGTTTTAAATAGCCAAAAAACACAGGCAAATTGCAAAAGTTTATAATATATTTATTTGAGTTATAAAATCAATGCTTGCCATTTACTTTTTAAACATATTTTAAGTAAATGTTGACCACGACCACGTTCTAAGCGTTCCGTAAAGAGAGTCCAAATAAGAGTTACCATTTCAAGCATATTAGCTGATATCTCGCTTATCGGCATAGACGAGTGATTTGACGTAGATATACCGATGCAAAAAATCGACAAAAATTCGAAACAAGAGATAAATTGCCCACCGAAATTATTTCTCAATTTGTCCATCGATTGGCGAGGTTTGTGTCATCTAGCGCGAATTTTGATAGTAAAATTCAATAATTTGTAAGCGTTATTTGGGTGCAAGTCTTTTCATGACGAAATGACACTGCTAACTGAGCATGTGAGCATGTTTGACTTTGGCACATGTCAAGAATCACGCGTGAACTGTCAAAAATAGAACACTGAAAGTGGAACAAGAAGAAAAATGGTCAAGTTCAAGTTCCAAGGCAACGCAAATCGCCTGCAAGTTAACTTACGACTTTAAATTTGAACGCGTTGCCCAGCATCTCTTATTTCTGTTTAGTTTACAGATATAGTGAAAATTAATGCCTTTTGCACACGGAGCGGCTAATCAGACGCATTCAAGATTCGTTCTTCATCTAAGATTCCTCTCCGTCCAATAATCCACAAACGAATCTTTTCTGAATTATTCTTGGAATGTATTAATACATATCTACTAGACGCTCGTGTGCAGGAACCATTAGAATACTAGGATCACTGAAGCAAAATGAATGAGATGTTTTTGACATCTGTACCTCACTGAGGAATTAGGGAGGGTTAACTTCTGTCCCTGGCTGGTAGGGGACATTTTCAGTTAACGGCTAATATTCACATGTGATATCCGTACAATCACAGAGGTTTCACAGGTTTTTTTAGGCATACAACTTTTTTTAAAAATAAAACACAACACATTTAATGTAATGACCAAATTTTGGATTTATTAGCTCACAAATTTCATGGCATTTAATATTTAAAAATAATTTCTGGCATATGGCCTTCGAGACTGCGCATAATGAACGTCTTCCTGTCGGTCCTATTTTGCATCACTTTTTCGAGCATACCAGGGGTTATTTCGTCAATAGTGCGTCGAATGTTGGCTTCTAAGTGATCAATCGTTGCTAGTTTATCAGCATCGACCAGAGATTTGACGTACCCCCACAAAAAGTAGTCCAAAGGTGTCAAATCACACGAACGAGGTGTTCACAGACCCATTTCTTGAGATGATTCGGTCACCAAACGTTTGACTCAACAAAGTCATGATTGCCGCGCGGTATGGCAGGTTGCACCGTCTTGTTGGAATCATTTCTCCTGCAAATGATTTCCAATGACATGAGGAATAAAAAAATCATCAGTCTGTAGGGTTCGATATTCACGGTAGTGTTGTCACCGGTTTCGGATTTAAAGACAAATGGGCCGATGACGCCTTCGGCATGTAAACCTGACCATACAGTGATTTCTTAGGGATGTAATGGAGTCTCAAGAGTCTCATGAGGATTTGGCTCACTCCACTTACAAACCCGTGAAGCCAGAAATGATCCTCATCGCTGAGGATGATTTGACGATAAAAATCTGGTTCAACTTCCAGTTGATTTTCAGCCCATTCACAGAACACACGAAGCAATCGAACGTCCGCTAGCTTTGATTCTTGCACCAGTTGGATCTTATATGGATGTTGAAGAAGATCTTTCCTCAAAATATTCCAAGTAGTGGACGGGCAGAGACCGAGTTGCTGAGAACGGCGTCGGATCGATAAATTCGGGTCCGGCTCGATTTGGATGAATATTATCACAAACAGTAAATGTGGTCATCATCAATAGGATTGCATATTAGCTGCTCAGATGGATGATTATGCGTACCGTAAACTTGACGAAGAGCTCTATGAGTTTGGCGAATTTTGGAAATAAATTTTCACTATTAGTAAACGTTGTTCTATTGTAAGTCCTTACATGGTGATTTGCCAAAGTATACTGAAAAAAAGTCAAACACACTTTATTAGTATGACAGCTAGTTTAGCAGTTATCCCTATCAGAGTTTTTTACCTCTATAAAAAACACCTAATATAGGATGCAGGGACTAGTAGTTGCCTTGTATTTTTTTGTTTATTTTTGTCAGACAGGCGAAATTCTCATTAATCGAATACTATCACGTTTGTCTTCAGTCTTAAGCTGGACCAGAGAAGGACAAACAGACTTTTAAAACATAAAAGAGGAACCCTCTCTACCCTTACGAATATAATCAATGGACACTGTGCAATAGGAAGACATGCTTAGAGACTGGGCATTCCCCATAACGACTTCTGTAGAAGTTGCAGGGATGAGGAAGAGGATGAGACAGTCCTGCACCTCCTATGCACGTGTCCCGCACTAGCCAACATCAGGATGGCTGCATTAGGTAAATACTTCTTCCGGGATCTAGATGATCTTATCAATGCCTGCACGGCTGATATTAGCAGCTTTCTTAAAGAAAAGCAGATGGTTATAGGTTCGAGCAGCGTGATCCACCTGCCCCTTCCCAAATGGCATCACAATGGGCCTTCTCTGGTCTAAGTGTACCTCATCGAGGGCCTACATAACCAACAAACCAACCATACCTACATGGAATGAATTATTTTTATTTCTAGAGAAATGTGGAATTAAAATATTATTCCCTAGTTTGATAGATGCACTGGGTCAACAAAAATGGGAGCAACAGCCCGCAATGAAAACAGTAACCATTTATTGCAAATTTGTTGTATTTTTTTTTTATTTAATTTTAAGCTCCAGGTAACCCTAGCTAGCGACACATAATATTTTATAGCTGTCCCGTGTAAATGCAAATCCGTGGATCCAACACTAATCATAATCACATATATGAAAAGGCAACAGTCCCCGCTTGAGCGAATTGTTTTACGAAGAATAGGACATTTTTATTAACTTCTTCAATAGAACGTTTTTTTTTAATTATACGGAAGGATTTCAATAGTTTTTAAACTTCATCGTTTCGGGCCCCTAGAAATATATTCTCAAGTTTCAGGTTTCTAGCTTGAATTTCAGGGCCTAAAAGTGGGCAACGGATAGACGGATATATATCGACATAGTTTTTGAGGCGCTGGGATATTTGTCCATAGTGCAAACGAAAACAAAATTACTTCCAGGAAAGTAAAGTCTTGCCACAAAAGAAATAACTTTAAAGATATAGATACTCGTACCTACTATACTTTGCAATAATTTTGTATTATTTGCCGATTTTTCTCTAATTTTATTTTATGTTTCTTTTAAAATGTTAACTACTTCTGCTATAACGTTTAAAGAGCTTAAACAAATACATACCTTTACTAAGCCGGCTTACCAAGTTTTTTATATGATTCTAATCACAAATATAGTATCTTTCAAGGGTCTACGAGCAATATTACGGTTCACTACAAGTCAAGATTATAATACATTTGAAAAGAGTATAAATAGGGTTCAGCATGGTTTAACAAATTAAATTTTATAATTCGTGACAAGGGTGTTGGTGTTCGCGAGAAAAAGTTTGGATTTCAAAAATTCGTTGCTGCTGAACCAAGTTTTCTTAATAGATTTTGATGAATGAATCAAATATCACCCCTCTCCTGATATAGCAATTTTCTGTTTATAAATGCATTAAGAGTTGTTTTCGCCGCAGTTGCCCTCATGTGTTGAGTCCTTAAGAGTTTTCAGACACCTCCCAACTCAGACACTCAATTTAATGTTCCTAGAACAACCAAATTGAGCCAAACCTTCGAATTGGGACTTTTTTTTTTAAAAAACAAGTCAGCAAATATGACTTCTCTAATCCAAACAATTCGATTTGGACCTCTCAATGTGACGTGACTAGCAAAAAAAAATTTTAATCAGCACAGCAAAATTACTTTTAGTTAATGTTTGCAGCTGCATCTCATTCTAGAAATTCTCATACCGTTGATTTTTGCATAAGAGTCTGATAGAATACAGAGACAAAAAAGAATAGCGTCTAGTTTTCATTCAACATTTAATATTGGTATGATATAGTTAACGACGTCGGAGACGAAAAAAATATATTTTTTAGGAGCGAGGTCTTACTTTATTGATAATCTCTTACAGTCTAATTTTACAATTTAATTTGATCCAGTATTTATACCATTGTCCAGAGGAATCTGTTACAAAGCATATGAAATGAATGTCATCATGAATGTGATATAATTTATGGTATGCACTTCAAATCCCGAAGGGTGTTCAATTATTATTTACATTCAATGAATGTTTACATCTGGTTTCTAAAAGGGATTTTATGACTCTATACAATTTTGTTTACTCAGCTTGTTGCTGGTGATAACTGTACCGTGCATCTGCAGTTATTTTTATGTTGAAGGGGCGCTTCCTAATCGGGACAACAAATAGCCGGTCCCATCAGTGCCCCAATTCAAGGGGTTTACCTGTACTCACAAAACAATAACGGAAATAAAGCCAGAGAAATTAAATTTAATAAAACTTTTCACTGTAACAATGGTTTAGTGTTAGTTATATGAATTATGTATTTGTGTAACTTTTACGTGGATGTATAATTGAGTGATTAAAGGAGCTAAGAAACAAATTCTCAACGACTATGTACCTACATAAAATGCGTGAAACCTCTCAAGCGATTCAAGTAATCAACATGATATTCTCATTAAAGACCATATTAAGTTTAAGACCGATAATACTTTAAGAAAGCCATTGTTTATAGTTATTATCATCTTTTAAAAATACCTTCATTTCAGCGCCAATTTCATTGTTGGATTAAGACACACTCTAAAATGCGGGATACCCCGTCGTACCCTATTTATACAAATCGTGCATTCTCATTTTCGAAACCTGCTTCCTGGTCCACAAATAATAAAGTAGTCAAGGAGAACAAAACCATAGCTTAGCAACGCGTACGTTACTGCATCGTGTTCCTTGAGTGTGTTAATTAATTATCAGGCGACAGGCTCTTATTACTGGATTTTGTCCTTTCCTTTTTCGCATTTAACACCACTTCTCACGTTGTCGTTCTTTTCGCTAATTTATTTTCTTTTTGCTTCTGTTCGGTTTTTTTTTTGTGTGCAAGAACTTGTAATTAGCATGCAGATTGAAACGTGGGAATGTAAAAAAATCTGAATAATGGTTTTTTTTCGTCCCTAGAAATTGTAGCTCAAGGAATAAATAGATACAGGTCAAGTTTTGTTTTGTTTCTGGTCAATTTTGGTATGCTAAGAGCAGTTGTAAGTGAGGAAATTAAGACTCACAAAACCGATTGTGATAGGGAATTAAGGGTAGCCTTGTGGTGTACATATATGCTTGCATAATTAGGCAGATATTTATTTCTAAGGGTTCGTCTTTGTCTACCAGCGATGGAAATAGTTGACCCTCGACTTTTGTGGCAATCTAATTGTGACATCCTTGAGTCATTGTCATCGTCAAGGTTTCTTTGAAAAGCACTGCTATTTGCGATGAAGAAACACTTACCTCCCTACAAATATAGAAAGCTTGTTGTGGCTAAGATGTTGTACTAAATATTAGTGATTAAGGATATCAGGAATCATGTTATAGACCACCGTAGACAGTGAATGAAGTGAAACTATGACTGAGTTGCACAGGGTGTAGATTTTTCAAAGCTGGGTGAATAACAACAAAGCATAACTTTCTTGTATCTTGTGGAAATTTACACAAAATGGATGAGTTCTAGTTTAAGTGTGTAGTCAAGAATCCACAATTTGATATTGTGGCACCACTTATGTAAAATGAAGAAAACGAGGGATGCATTTAGCTTTTGAGGATAAATAAAAAAAATAATAGTCTACCAGTGAATTGGTGAGGGTATTGCTGAATGAAGAAAGTCTAGCGATTCGTTCTCGTCCTGATCCTGAATTGCGTATCATATTGGTTCACGTTATGTCATATGACTAATCTTCTTACTTTCCTTTACGGCGAGGTTATGATCAGCGCTGTCGGAAGAGCTAATTTGCTGATCAGTAGGCTCTCTATAAATCAAATGGACTCCCCAAATTCTAAATTTAAATTTGCAAAGAACAAAAATATTAAGTTACATTTTAATGCCTTTGCTTAGCAATGTTTGTATTCTATTACAACTTCCAGACTTGCATACAAAATTTGCACATCTAAACTTCAGGCAATAATTGCCCGTCCCTAACGCATTGTCAAATATTGTTCATGACGGTTTGATTTCGGAGGCGCATACTGCAGTTTTCGTTAGAACTATTTTGAGGAAACATTTTTGAAAATATGGATTAAGCAAGATGCTTAATAGTTTTTATTTATTTGTAGAGCATTAGTTATACCGAAACAAATTTGTTTGTTAATGATTTTTAATAAGAAAATCAAAGGAATCTGAATGAATCATGATGAAGTGACATTTTGAAGTTTTTTTAAAAAAAAAAGAAACATTTTGTTAACAAATTCGCGTTTTCCTCTTACAATCCTTACAATTTTCATTTTTAACTAAGGCTGAATTTACCTTACTAATACAATCCAATGGATTAATCTATACGAGAAATATTCAATTGTGCTCCTCTTTTAAATTGAAAAATGAAAGCACTGGAAGCTGGTAACGATCAGTGGGCGCAGTGGCTCAGTGTTAGTGTGTTGGAATACTAATCGTAGGGTTTCAGGTTCAAATCACGCCGGGGCCAAGTAATACCCAATTTTTTTTTAAATCCTATTCTAAGGGTATATTAATTTTGACGCATAGCTTGTAACATACCTTAATATTGCCCGTAGACCCCTAAAAGTTACTATGTATATTTATGATCAGCATCGATAGTAATGTCGATCTAGCCATGTCCGTCCGTCCGCCCGTCCGTCTGCAAAAATTAGGCCCTTAAACTGGGCCTAGAGAGCTGACATTTTAACCATATACTCTCTAGGGTCCCGAAATAATCAAGTTTAAGAATTTTTGAAATCCGCCCACAGACACGCCCACAAACTCAAAAAAAACAAAATTTTGGATAAAATCGAATTTTGAGCTAGAAAGGTGAAATTTTTTATATATGATCTATGACTCCTAAAACTGCTCGGGATATAAAATTTTCAAAATCCGCCCAGTGACACGCCCACAAAAAAATAAAACAATTTTATTGAAAAACCAAAATTTGAGCTAGGGAGCTGAAATTTATCATATACACTCTCTAAGGGTCCTTTAAGCTCATGTGTAAATATTTTCAAAATCCGCCTACTGACACGCCCACACTTTGAAAAAACTTTTTTTTGAAAATCCAAAGTTTGAGCTAGGGAGCTGAAATGTATAATATATACTCTCTAGGCGGCCCTTTATGCTCATGTGTAAATATTTTCAAAATCCGCCTACTGACACGCCCACAATTTACAAAAAAAACTTTTTTTAAAAATCCAAAGTTTGAGCTAGCGAGCTGAAATTTATAATATATACCCTCTAGGAGTCCTCTATTTATATTGTATTGTATTGTATGTGCAGTGGGGTCATCAGTAGATGACAAGCACTTAGACCTATTGGTCCATTGAACTTCAGCATAGCTGCCCGCTCGCTGGTTATTGGCGATTAGTTAGATTCAGTGAGGGAGAACCTGCCAGTAGCCTTGGCAAAGCGAAGAATATTTGCAAGTTCAATTTCCCCCATCTCATCTTCGTTAACGAATTGTTTGCCTATAGTGGTGAGCCTGGTTCTGACGAAAGCCGGACATTCACAGATGAAGTGAGATGCCGTTTCATCCGCCTCCATGCAGCACTCACATAGGCACGAGCTCCTAATGTGAATGGTTTTGAGGTGCTCGTTAAGAGAACTGAAACCGGTGACGAGACCAATCAAGGATCTCAAGTCTTTCCTGTTTAGTCCAAGTAAAAACTTAGCTCTGCTGATTTTTGGACCGTCCACTAGCTTCTTCGAATACCTGCATGAGACCAGGTCATGCCAGTATTCGGAATGTTGTTGGCGTAGAGCCGAATCCATTTCACGTTTGTGGACGGATGAGCAGCATCCTATGGATGGTTGTGGCCCAATGAAGGCTGTTGAAGAGCCCTTCCTGGCCAGAGCATCCGCTCTTTCATTACCCTCGATACCTGTGTTCCCAGGAACCCAGGCAAGTGATACCGAGTTACATCTTCCCAGACGGTCAAGCCTAACCATGGTTTCTTCAACTATTTTTGAGTTGAGAGAGCCAACCGAACAGGCTTTGATAGCGGCTTGGCTATCTGAGCAGATGTATAAGGTTTTATCCTTAATCCTTCTCCTTAACAGGATATTGGCGGCAGTGGCAATCGCAAAGATTTCTGTCTGAAAAACAGTTGTTTGTCTACCCAAGGCTGCAGATAGATTTATCCGACAGTCTCTAGAGTAGACCCCGGCTCCGGAGATACCGTCAATAAGTGAGCCATCAGTATAGACGATGACATCACCCGGCCTAAAGCCATTCCACCCCTCACTGTTCCATTCCTGCCGTTCAGGAAGGATGACCTGAAAACGGCGCTCAAAGACTTGCTTCATGCACACAGTGTCAAGTGCTCCTCCCCGATGGCCAGGTAGGCTGTCATAGAGAGCTCTGTACCTAGCACCTCTGGCCCCATCGCCGAGATTGACCTGAAGTCCAAGTACTACACACATGCGGTATAGTGATTTTCTGGCCTCATTTTCAGCAAGGAACTGCAAGGGAGGTAAACAGAGCAACACTTCCATAGCAGCAGTGGGAGTTCCTCTCATCGCACCTGTAATGCATAAGCACGCAAGGTGCTGTAGCTTCGACAGTTGACGTTTGAGGATGTGAGCTCTAGCCCACCATACAATCGCACCATACATAAGGTATGGCCTAAAAATGCACAAGTAAATCCAGTGAACCAGCCTGGGACTAAATCCCCAGGTTCTGCTGAACATCCTACGGCACTGCCAGAGAATGTTAGTTGCCTTCGAAATCCTAGCAACCAAATGTTCAGAAAAGTTAAGCTTTGGATCTAGAACAATACCCAGATACTTAACCTTGCTTGATAGCTTTAGTTGAGTGCCCTGGAAGTAAGGCCACCTCACTTGAGGTATTGCCCTTCTACTCGCGAACAGCATCATCTCAGTCTTCGCGGGGTTGACTGACAGAGCTTGCTCGCGGCAACAACTCCCAACACTATTGAGCGCTGTTTCCATCCGCTCACAAAGAGTTGGTAAACTCCTGCTTGATAGCTTTAGTTGAGTGCCCTGGAAGTAAGGCCACCTCACTTGAGGTATTGCCCTTCTACTCGCGAACAGCATCATCTCAGTCTTCGCGGGGTTGACTGACAGAGCTTGCTCGCGGCAACAACTCCCAACACTATTGAGCGCTGTTTCCATCCGCTCACAAAGAGTTGGTAAACTCCTGCCGCTGACAATAATGCACACATCATCAGCGTACCCAATAACAGGGTGACCTTCCCCATCAAGTCTTCTCAACAAGGAGTCGACCAACAGGTTCCACAATGTAGTGGAAAGTACACCGCCCTGTGCAAAGTCTTTAACAGCGCGCACAGTTCTGACGCAGCCGCCAACAGCAGCTGTAACTTCTCTGCTCCTAAGCATTTCCAGGATCCATTCCACAGTTGTAGAATCGACGCCCTTCAGTGTTAAGGCAGACTCAATTCTGCAAAAGCTGGGATTGTCAAATTCACCCTCAATATCCATGAAGACAGCAAGTGCATAGTTCTTGCGGTCGAGCGCCCTACGCACTCTGGCCGTCAGATCCGTTAATGCCGTCTCAGTGGACTTGCCTTTTTGATAGGCGTGTTGGCTATCATGAATACCCAGCGAAGCTGGAATACTCTTAAGCCGTACGTCAATCAGTTTTTCAAGGCCCTTTAGCAGAAATGATGAAAGGCTAATAGTCCTGAAGCTTTTGGGAAGATCATAGGCGGCCTTTCCCGGTTTGGGAATGAAAACCGCCCTAGCTCTTCTCCAGGCTAAAGGAATATGTCGCAGAGCAACGCTAGCTCTGTAGATTCTAGTTAGCAGTGTGAGCAAAATCTCGATACCCTTTTGCAAGAGTATGGGGTATATGCCATCAGGTCCAGGAGCTTTGAAAGGAGAAAAGGACAGGATAATAGCTCTCGCCCTCTCTCTCGTAACAATGCTCGCCGCGACCCGCCACTGCTCAGTGGTAGTTCTGCCTTTGTTTGGCCACACGCAACTATCCACGGCTTTGCAGCCAGGAAAGTGGGTGTCCATTAACAGTTGAAGTGCCTCCTCATTGGAGTTCGTCGAGGTGCCATCAGACTTCCGAAGGACGTCAAGCCTTGCTCCCGGATCAGCTGAGAGGACTCTCTGCAATCTCGAAACCGCGCTAACATCCTTCAGTTCTCCGCAGAACCTCTGCCAAGATACCTTCTTAGCGCTCTTAATTTGCCTCTTGTACTCCTTCTGCGCATCCGCATGAGAAGACCAATCGGCTGCCAGGTTAGACTTCCTTTTCCTGTTAAACAGCCTCCCCACTCTTTTCCTGAGAAGGGATAGCTTAGCGTTCCACCATCGGGTTGGTTTCGCACCGCCAACCTCCTTCTCCGGGCAAGCAGTATGAAAGGCCGTAATAATACCGCTGTGTAGCGTGTCGGTCGCCTTATCCAAGTCATCGCTACTAAGGATCCTGATAGGCAGGGAACTTATCTGACCCCGCAACTCCGTGGAATAGACGTCCCAGTCAGTGCGCCGCACATTCCTGATCGGTCGATCTGCACTTAGCTTAAAAATAACATACCGATGATCAGATGCAGTTTCTTCCCTTGAAACCCTCCAGCTCGAAACGATGCCAGATGCAGCAGCGGTTGCTATTGTCACGTCAATAACCTGCCGCCTCAGCCGAGTGACAAAGGTTGGCTCATTACCAGTGTTCAGTATATCGAGCTGGCTGGCAGCAATAAGTTTAGTAGGGATTCACCCCTGCTATTTAAGTCAGTACTACGCATCCATACCAACGATCAAATGCTTGTTACCTCGTCGGGCATGCTCGACAAGCCTTACCAGTCCCACCGTTGGAGGTGGGGCCAGTGAGTCAAATGGGAGGTACACTGAGGCTAAAATAATCTCAGTAACCAACCCTCCTCGCTTAACACACATTTTAATAGCTGTACAGTCTCGAGAACTGAACTCAGGCATAAGACTAGCATCTAAGCCCTTTGCTACAAAGATGCACGTGCGAGTATTAACAATCCCAGGCTTTACAAAAATTGCTCCTGGTACACCCGAGATGCCACTTACCGCCCCCTTATACAGATAAGGTTCCTGTATGAGGCACACCTCTGTATGCAGTTTTCCAAGCCGACGACACAATGTAGGTGAAGCCGCCTTGGAATGTTGCAAGTTGATTTGAAGGACCTCCAGTGATGTGAGCTAGCCATAGAGCTAATTACCACTGGAAGTTCCAGCCTTCTCTTCCCTCTTTTCTGGCCTGAAGAACAGGCGACCAGTGAGGAAAAAAGGCCGGTAAGAGCACTTCCCAAGCATCTTCGCCGAATCGACATCAACACCAAAAATATACAGACGGCCATCCTTCATTTTGTTGAAGTGATAGACCCTCCACTTATCGGTGGATAGACCCGGGTTTTGACCCTTGAGAAGATCGATGATTTCCTTAGTCTCCAGATCAGTTTCTGGGACAAAGACCTTCATCTTGGTATATCCCACTAGCTCTGACGGGTGAAGACAGATAAGGTCACTCCCGTCAAGCTTAGGGAAAATCCAAGCAAGATCAGTTCTGACCCACGCATTCGTGGCTTCATCACTACAGCAGAGGACAAAGCCTCCATTAGTCTTGATGATGCGCTCAAACGCCGCGCTATTGCCTTCCTTGACTCGCCTCCTTACAGCGTCCTTCAAGGCCTTGTCCAGAATGCAGATGTTTTCCGCAGTATACTTCCTCAGGTGATCACCCGGGAAAACAACCGCCAATCGCAAACCAGACAGGGCCGAGTCCGTGTAGCTCTTCTTTGGTAGGGGGGGGGGGGGGTCCTGCATCATTGCTAGTGCAAGACCTCTTTGTGCCTTTGGATGCTGCACCAGCTACCTTAGGTGACCCCATAGGAGTCCTCTATGCTCATGTGTTAATTTTTTTTAAATCCGCTTACTGACACGCCCACATTTAAATAAAATAATTTTATTGAAAAACCAAAGTTTGAGCTAGGGAACGTTTTTTTTTACAAAAGCTTGGTTTTTGTTTGATAAAATCTTTTAAATGTTATATAACAGAATATGTACAGCGTTCTTAACAATTCAACCATACTTAGACTTTTGTCACGCCCACTTATGAGGGATAGGAATAAGAATAGGGTATCCAACAGTTCGCCCAAGCGGACTGTAGCCCGCCCTATGTTTTTTTTTATAATTCGCTTACGCTAAAGGGGCTTTGTTGTTTCTGCATATGTACAGTACCCTTATAGTGTTAAACACAGCGCATGCATTTTTTGTTGAACAGTAAGCTGCACCTAGCAATGTAGTATTGTATTGCATGATTTTAGGTACTACTTTCTATTCGAAAGAATAGGAGGATAAGAAAGAAATTTTTGGTGCTTAGTATTTTTTTTTCTCCACGGGTGGTGCCTAAATTGCTTAGGGAGATCTCTATTTACGTGAATTCAATTAAAAATCATGGCCCTGGGCGGGATTCGAACGCACGACCTGCCAATCAGTTAGTGAATACACTACCATCGCACCAATGCCACCCGCAAATACCCAAATGTTTTTATTTCATTGCCCCACCTATTCCGAACATTTGACAAACATCCGAGAGTATCAATTTTCGTGAAAAGCTTCTGATATTCTTAGCCCGTCCCTACACGGGAATGGCATATGAACAATACTAATTTTATCTGTCAAAACGTGTTACAGGCTCCATTTAGACAACATAAAATTATAATTGCATTATAAATTAAATAGCGGAACCCGGCGAACGTTGTTTTGCCCTAGCCTATAGGTATCTTGTAATTATTTTAGTTTATTCGTTCTTATATTAAATCTTAAAATTTTAATTACAAACTTTAATTTTTATTTTTAATGTTTATTTATTTTTTCTGTTGGTCCGTCTTGTGCATAAATAAATAAATTAGATGGCTTTTCTAACAAGTGAACAGAAAACATATGATTAACATGCGGAAACATATACTAATATATTGGATTTCACGATGTAATCCACATACTGCATAATTTTAATTTAATTTTGTTCACCGTGGATAAAAGTTTTTTTTTGCATTGTTTTACTTTGAGATTAACTTGCAATATATAAAAAAAAAACAAAGTTTCAGTTGAACAGTCCTACTGCTCTTCTCCTAGTTACACGTGTTTTTATAGATTTTAAATCGCAGCTGTAATTTTTGACTACCGTAAGTGAATTAAATGTAACTGTTTTTTTTTATTTGAGCTACCACTTCTCTTAAATGTCAATAAAAACAAAAGTGAGTTTAGTGAAAGATATATAACATAAATGAAAAAATAAGAAATTAGTTATCCAAAACATATGCCCCAATTTTTGGATTTTTGCCAATGGGGTTACATTTGGCATTATTTCTCAAATAGTAAATGCCTGTGAAAATCGTTTGCCACCAGCAAATGTTTAAGGATGCCATTGCTTAAATGAACAATTTTTGAACGGGTGCTTTCCAGGATCACTAATTTTAAATACAAAATTAAAATTGAATTGCTTAAACATATCCAGCGTTTTACTAATTGTGCGACTAATTCTGATTCTTCTTGATAACCATTCATCACATTGCTTATTGCTGATTTATTTCATGTTTTTTCTACTGAAATAATTTTTTTTGGTTTTAACGTTTTTAAAAAAAATATAAATCAGGATTTTTCAATTCAACCAACGTACGGGCAAGTTTGTTAGTCTTATACTTTTTTTAAAAAAACCGAACAAAGTTAAAATAAAGTCAAGCTTTTTTATAAATTATACACATTTTTAACGAATGATCGTTAGTAATAAACAATAACATTTTTTTTAAATTTATCATTATATTTCGCAAATACAGGTCTTAAAAAATTAAAAGTCAAAAAAGTGCCCTTCCTTCTTTAAATATAGCGACAGCCACATGCAAAATAGATTTTTATTAAATACAAAAACTTAAGAAATAAAAATCCAAATAATTTCTTTCCCTCTATCGTCATGTTCAATTTCAGATGGGTAAGGCGATTTGTAAGTAAGCCCTTTCGATACGTATATTTTTTTAAATTAAAGATCAATTTAATGCACTTTGTTACTAGCGTCGCCTGATACCTTAAAACAATTAAAACAAATTGCCTAGAAAGGGTTTTTTGAGAGTGAATGCACGAATAGTAATATTATGTTAATATTATTTGTTTTTTTCCAAGCATAGCTATCATTTTTTATTTATTTAAACCCTCTGGTTTATTCGGTATCCATATTTATATTACTCGTACTATTATAATAGTATCTATGTCAATAAAAAAATTGATTTTAATTTTTTGTTATTTTTTTTTTATTTTGAGAATTTAGATAATATAAAGCGCATTTTATTACGAACTAATATTGAGCTCAGTTATGGAAGTTCCAATAAAACGATAACTCCACTTTTATATCCACATTTAATGCAAATGTGAAATTTGCAATATATACCTACTATGGAATCATAGACATGAAACATTTTATTTTCGGTGAAATTAAAATATCTTTTTAAACGTATATTCACCCACCTGGGTGGTCATTTCATTCCAGGCATTCTAAAACTTTATCTTCACTCCTTATGTTCACTCTTGTGTATAACGTTTTACTGAAAGGGCTATACACTAACCAATAAAATGCGCCAATAAAATACATTTGATAAATCAATTTAAAATAAATTCACATACAGGAAATTTATTCAAAAACTCGAATTCAGTATAAGTATATTTATTTGAAACAGAAAGGAAAAAGAAAATGGTTATTTAGAATCGTGGTATGTCTTTTTTTTATAATTTTTTTTTATAATTTGCTTATGCTAAAAGGATTTTTTCTGTTGTTACAGTACCCTTATAGTGCGTAACACAGCGTAAGAATTTGTGTTTAACAGCAAGCAGCACTATCTCATTTCATTGCATGCTTTTCGGTGCTACTTACTATTAGAAAGAATAGAGAGTTAGGAAAGAAGTGTTTGGGTGCAGTTGTAGGGTTTTTCTCCACGGGTGGTGTCTAAGATGCTTAAGGAGATTACGATTTCATGTATTCGATATAAAGTAATGGACTTGGGCGGGATTCGAACGCACGACCTTCCATTCAGTAAGCGAATACACTACTACTGCACCTGTTGCCACCCGCAAATGCCTTATAATAATTCCTCCACCAAGCCATCTTAAAAAAAATACCGTTGTGCCTTTCTATATGGTAATCATTACTACCGCGTCCAGAGTTCTTCAGGTCCTCCTCACTTAGAAGAGGCGCTTTTCCGATTCGATTACTCTTTATAGTCTCTGTACCCCAAAACACCATTTTTCTCGAATAAATTAGCAAATTTATTGTTGTAAAATAGTTGTCAAAAGAAATGTAAATTTCTTATTTTCTCATTCCAGAAAATAAGAAATATATTTAAAATTTTCCTTGCAAGATGAACAACAATATCAGAGTAAAAGTATAAATTTGAGTTACCCACTTTTGTATATACATACCCTTAGAAAATTTTCTTTTTTTTTGAACAAGTTTAATGTTACCCCTCTAAAATAGGCTTCGAAGCTATCTTTAAACAATGCCGAAACACCTTTTAGTTCTGTAAAAAGAAGTAGAAAAAACGGAATAATCACGGCCAGGCTAAACCAATAAACTTAGAAAGGGTCTCTATATGCCCAAGACGCGATATATAACGGGTCCTTTAATGAGTGAACAATGGAATGCAAACTTTTTTTTTAACTTCACTTCCTTAAATGAAAGTTTAATTTTAATTGGGGTTTAAACCGTGCGGGTCAGCTAGTATACATTTTTTTTTACTTTTCTATTCGCATAGGACCCTCTTGCGAACGTCTGACAAACACCCAAAAGTATAATTTGCTGTTCGGATTCGGCTTAAAATTGTATGTGCCTTCCACTTCGCACAAGCAAATGGTTGGAGAAGCTAGGTTTAAGGCCCTGTATGGGTTGTTAATGCCTAATATTTATTATTTATTTTATTGACATGACCCACGCACGGTTCAAGTGAATACGACTTCTCGTTTTTGTTAATTACAAAAAAAAAAAACGCTCACGAAACCATCTATTCGTAGCGCGCGTTTACACAGCTAAGGGAATATACAGGTAGACCTTATTTAACACGTACTTCTTACAGCACGGCCTCGTTCTAACACGTCTCACATTTTGTGGCATATTTTTGTTTAACACGAAAAAAGCAAGCCTCGCTCTAACACGATGTGCGAGACACAATGTCTGGTTTGTACAAATGTCACACGTATACATATTTTTCTGGCCATAGTAGACGCGTATCAGCTGTTTTTATAGGAACATACATCTAAAAAGGGACTTCTCCAATTTACATGTAGAAGGCGGATGGTGGTGTGGGAACCGGTTTCAGTCCAATTTAGTCAGTTCCTTTTTTGTGTTGACGAAGCTCGCTCGGTACGTACTTGATGATGAATTTTTTTTTCATCTTTAATAATAATACAACTTCGAATAAAAGATATTTGGACAAAAATTCTGACACTTTTCGGAAATCATGGAACGTAACCACTCTTTTTGCACTAGTTTCTTGTATCGTTTAACACGATTTCGTTTAGCACGGCATTTATCAGGAACGTAACCCCCGTGTTAAGTGAGGTCTACCTGTACATTCAAAGTTTCACTACTCGACGATTAGCGGGAGTTATACATGTGCGCTGCTGAGTCAGTCAGTCAGGACAAACACTTTTGTAAACATATTTCATATTCATTATGTTAATTTATTTCAAAGCTTTTTTAATGTCATTAAATAAACCCACACAGACTCAAACCACTCAGCTTTATCTACTGAATTAAAGTCTTAAGGGGACTTTTCTACTTTCCCCTGCTTTGAGAAAGGGCGAATTTTGTTGGTGAACTTTCTAAAGGAGAAGGACTAAAGAGTAGGAGTTTTTGCAAAGAGAGTAAAAAACATTTAATGGTAAGCTTTGTAAGAGAAACTACGAATTATTCAAAGGCAAAGCAATGCACATGAACAAGTATGATTACGCCATACCTGTCTATAACACTGATGTTTTTAAAGGATTCCTTGGCCTACTTACTGACCTTGATACGGAAGTAGTTAAAGGCTTAAGAGTTGTGTGATACATTTAAAGTTGTTGGTGGCTGGGATTCGCAAATATATTTATGTTTATGATATATTATTGCGGAGTGAACAAAAATGATAGGAGCTTTTGTATGCGCTTATTCAACTGAATGTAAAGGCATGCAAAAAATTATATTTAAAAATGTTAATGCAAGAAAAGTGGCGAGAAATTTCGATTTCCTACAGAAATAACTTTTAAACTACGGAGGTTTAAAAACAAAAAGAAACGTATGCACAAATTGTAGATTAAGTAAAGCTGTCTTACATTTTTGAGTTTATCAACTTTTGCATGAAGAAAACTGAGCAGGGATTAAACCACCGATTGCGTAATGCGTATAGTAATACAGCTATCTTATGGCCGGCGCTGGTTTTTAGTAGGTAAATTATCCACAGATGCCGTCCAAATTATGGTCCCGGTTGATTGTGGAAACGCGTTTAACGGAAAACTAAGAAATCTATTGCGGGGATGCATAGGCGATGAGACGTTCGAGAAATCAAAGTAAAGATGACCATAAACATCTATGAGGTAGCTAGAACAGTGAGATGGCCCGCTAGAGTCACCGTGTAGTTTCCAAGCAAAGTTTTCGTAGACGAGGGAAGCGTCCGCCGTTTACTGCAGTCGTTGATTATCTGCTTAAAGGAAAAGTGATGGACTCCAAAGTGCATCCGCTATTCTTTGCTTACGGTGGAGCGAGGTTCAAACGGCACTGCAAAGATCACTTGATGCACTAGAGAGGAATTGGTATTGTATTAACCGACTACCTTTGCTGCCCGTTTTCTGTTATTTATTTTTTTATTTAATTGTTCATTAACATTATGATATATCCTTTAGAATAGGCTTGCAGCATTTACAAGCAAAAGCCAAATATGTATTGTATAGTACCTACATAATAGAAAAACAAAAATCTGAACAATAAAGTATCATTACGTTAATTTGAAAAAAAATATAATACATTTTAAGAATGTAGTTTAGGTACATTAAAGATGTTTCAAAAAGATGCCTAAATAAAACTCTCTCCAAATGTTTGGTGCCACGAAATATTTTAGAGTCTGTAGGTTGCTAATTCAGAGTTATAGCATGCGGATCTTAATTGAATTTATACCATAGAACGGCGAAGAGCAGCAAATGTTATTTCTTCATATAAATACAATAATAAATTCAATAAATAAGGAACTATTTGATGAAAATTTCGTTAAGTATTTTAAGTTCGTAGTATTTCAAATTATTGAAAAAACTACAGCTGACAATATTCTTTTCATAACCCGATACATGATCAAACCAGTTAAATACATATTGGACTACCTACCCAATTCAAATTTTTTTTGCGTATTTTGATTGCGTTGGCAGAAGTTTAGCTTACCAACTGTCAACTGAATGTGATAGTCTTAATTAACTTAGCGTGTTGTGAAATAAAATAACCGAATTGTAGGATTTATCGGTATAATCCAGCGAAGTTGTCCCCAAATTCATTGTAAAAAAAAAACTTGAATAAAGTTCATGTTCATAAATCACAAAGCAATCAGATTTTTACGGATAAAGATGAGGGCTACTTTTATCTTTTATTATATTCTTTAAATCACTTTTAAGTCTAAAGGCACCGTCTTCGATTATTCCCTATTCGCAGCTAAGGTAGATTTGCACACAATCAGCATACATGCGCAAGAACGAATTTTTGACCAAATGTGGGAGATCATTTATAAACATGGTAAATAGTAATGCTCCAAGAATTGATCCTTGGGGCACTCCAGATAATAGCTCAATAAAACACGACTTTTTGAGTAAAAGATTTTTTACAAATTTTGTTTATTATCTTTATTTATTCTTTTCTTTATTAATATCACAACTTTTTTGTCTTCATCTTCGGGCTGCTTCGAAACGCGTCGCGAATGTTAATGTAAAACAAACCAAAAAGTTGTGATATTAATAAAGAAAAGAATTAATAAAGATAATAAACAAAATTTGTACAAAATCTTTTACTCAAAAAGCAATACACAACCGGAGACGAACAAAAATAACAAAAATGGAAAACAAGACTGTTTTGTCCTCTAGTGACAGTATCAAATGCTTTGGAAAAATCAAATAATGATGATGAAAAATCAAATGAATCAAAATCTCGATCCATAGAGCACCACAAGTCATCAGTTACTTTCAGAAATGCTGAAACGTAATTATGCATTTCCCTAAAACCAGAAAATTTCTATTTAGCAGTTTTTCAAGAACTTTAGGTCGAAATGGAAAAATTGAAATAGGTTTAAACTCTGGTTTTGATAATCGAGTGTTTTTTTACAAACGGGAATAATTTTGGCGAATTGATTAAAGGAACTAGTCACAAAATGGGTAAGAATCGGAAGCAGATGTGGTAAGCTTACTAGTTTTATCGTGCCGACTAAGAGAAGTGATTTAAAAAAAAAAACATGTGAAAGAGAACTGTGCCTGAATGTCAGGTATTATTGTGAATATGAAAATGAGTATATGAACTTTCTTCGAACTCATTTGTGATTTTGTGGGGGTTTCGATTTCAGGAAGAACTCTCTCTTGCAACAAGCAGTAGCCATTGCACCATCACTATCCCTTCCTCGATCTCTGATGGAAAAGTCCCTAACTCGGGATAACGAACACTTCACTCAGCGGCTCATTCTAACGACCTTTAGGAGCAACTTGGAAAATACCCAAATTAACTTAAGATGAACAAGGAAACAACTTCAAATACTATTTTTGTTTCACAACTTTGAATAATAAAAAATAGGGAAGGGAAATCGAATTCATATATACTATACATAATGTAAATTATATGCGCCACAACAAAATATGATATGGAGTAATTTATCAATTTATGTCTTCGTACTATAAAAATTCATAAGGTCATAAGGACACTAGGGCAGTTTTCTTTCATCACTACTAGAGCATTGAAATAAAGTTGATTCGGACTTGATCCGGTGCATTGTGTGTGACTTAATCTTGTATTTTTGGGACGTTTTGCTGAACTGATCTCGACAATTTTTGTGTAATTGACGGTGATTGGCAATTATTGGTATGTGGAACAGATTGTAAGCTAGGTTAAGTGCAGTTTTGTTTATTTTTTGTTTTTCTGTTTTTTTTTGTTATTTTGTCCCGCTGTTTTTTTTTTCAACTGGCTCTATATACATATATTTATATAGACTATACCTACTATCGGGTCTTCTCGGCATTTCTGACATCGAGTATTCCGCACTTCACTATTAACACAAAAATCGCGCAAACATTCAAACGAATATAAAAATTGCGAGAAAATAACAAAAATGATTGACTTGGTACTAAAATACTAAGAGAAATAGAACAAAGCGAAACACAAATAAGTAAATGAGCCAATATTACCCACACGAATTCGATGCTAAAAGGACTAAATTATAAAAAAAACTATATACAAAACCAAATCAACTAACACAATAGGGAGGCAGAAGAAATTAAGACACGTCTTGCTTGTGCTTATGGCTGTGAATGATTTTCTTTGATGTAAGCTGCACAAACTTTGGAGTTAAGCTGGGGTATTTTAATTTCATATTAAATATGAAATTATGTGTTTCAAATCCTTGTTGTTAGAAATGTATTACGTTTCAAAACAAAAAAGTAAAAAAAAACCTCCAGCATTCCTGGCGACTACATAGGCTTCGGATTTTTTTTCCCCAATTTTAAGGTACATAGCTATTTACTTTCACTTCATTGAAGCCTGAATATTTTTTGAGTATTGCTTTAACTGAATTTATGTCTTTTGAATTGGGGAATATACAATATTATTTTGATTTTTGTAATAATTATTACTTGTTAATAAAAATTTGTTTGAAAGGGCTATTTTAATTTATATTATTCAAATCTCTTAATAGCTCAAGATCTTGTGGTTTTGATGGAATATCCAATCATACCCTTAAGTGCATAGCACTTAATGTTGTAAACATATTAGCTTACGTTTTTAACTTAAGTATTTCGACCGGGGTTTTCCCAGATAAATTAAAATATGCAAATGTGATCCCTCTTTACAAAAAAGGAAGTAAGAGTGACAAAAATAACTATAGACCAATTTCTTTATTGTCATCAGTTTCTAAGGTGTTTGAAAAAGCCATTAAGAATAGAGTGCTGAGTTACCTGGCAAAAGTAAATTTCCTTAGTCCTGCTCAGTTTGGTTTTAGGGAAGGTCTTTCTACAGAAGATGCCCTCTTGGAGTTTTGCTCCTTTATTTATAAAGCTCTGGATGACAAAAAATGTTGTGCCGGGCTTTTTGTAGACATTACTAAAGCTTTTGACATGGTCAACCACAGAGTTCTATTAAATAAATTATACCATGCTGGATTTCGTGGTTTTATACACAACTGCTTTGAGTCCTACCTAAAGGATAGAACTCAAAAAGTTGTAGTATGTAACGTTGTTAGCAGACCAATAACAATGAACTTGGGTGTGCCCCAGGGATCAGTCCTTGGTCCCATACTGTTCCTTATTTATATCAACTCCTTATTTAGGCAACCGTTCAAAGGGAAAGTAACAGCTTTTGCAGATGATATTGGCATTGCATACCGCTCGGATAGTCCTCTAAACTTAAGCGCGGACATACATCATGATGTTCACCTCCTAGGATTGTGGTTTTCGGAACACAAACTAGTTGCTAGCAATAAAACTAAACTCATGCACTTCAGCCTTATTATGCAAGAGTCCCTTAGCTTTGATATTTCCTTTCATGCAAACAATTGCGAATGGTCAAATGTGTCAAATTGTTTATGTACTGAGGAAGCCACAAGGACAATGTTGTTTGAGAATGCATCGTGTAGCACACGCTGTTTTAAAATTTATTCAACTAATCAGTTTAAATACTTAGGCATTACTTTCGACCAAAATATGAGTTGGTCCAAACATATTTCGATACTTAAACAATATTTAAGATCAACCGTACGTAGCTTTTATCGCCTGAACCAATTCTGTGACAAAAAAACTTTAAAAACAGTATATTATGGTATATTTCAATCAAAGCTACAATACGGAATAAGTTGCTGGGGTGGGGCTTACCATACAAAGATTGAACCATTGACTGTTTTGCAAAAGTGTGCTATACGAAAAGTATGTAATGTCAATCGTTTAGCTCCTTCTATAGTTTTGTTCAGAGCATTGAAAATTCTGCCACTAAAACATTTGTTCTATTTCAAAGTTTCAAAATTTTTTTTTATCAGAGGTGGCTATTTACAGAGCCCAATTTCTAACACTCGCAATTTGCGAAGCAATTCAATTAATGTTGTCGATATTCCTCCTTTCCGTACCACTATATTTAGAAACTTTTACTCCATCGTGTCGTGCAAACTATTTAATCAACTTCCTATAAATATTCGAGGTCTAAGATCTTTGTCCCAATTCTTAAAATATGTTAAAATGTGGCTTCTTGATTTTGATCACGAGGAAATTAAAGTTTTACTGCCCTATGTTGTATAAATATGTACATTACATTGTTCTATTGCTGTTTTATGTACAAATGTTTCTTTTATATAAACGTTTTCTTTCTCTTTTATTGTTAGTTCACTATAAAAATCTGTATAAACTCATAAAATGTTCATCACTCAAAATTAATTAAACAGTTCACCCCACACTTCCAAGCTATTTTTCACAAAGTGACATTATCACTATTTGTTACTGTACAAATACTTATGTCACTACCTGTTCTTTTTTCAAAATTGTTCTAGTAGATTAAGTCAATAAAAAATTTGTTAAATCAAGAATAGTGAATAAAAAAAAAAAAAAAAAAAAAAAATATATCATTGTGGAATTAAGGAAGGATTATGAGGGAAAAAATTGAAGAAAAAAATTTGTGGGAAAAATCAGTCAAAGCAACACGAACTTTTTTTACAAATCAGGCTCTGATCTAGAAAAAGAAAACCTCTCTCTGTTGGCTGGCTGGTGAGAAACATAATTTATTTTTGGAACTCAGTTTTGTGAACAAATGTGCTTCAAAATCGTGTCCACGAACTATTTTGTTTGTCCATTTCCTGGAATGCGTTTGTTTTTATCTAATCGATCCCACACACAGAATCCCACCCCAAGCTGGTGAATGCGACACGGAAGTGTAGACCAATGTAGACTCCCAGCATAACGGAAGTGTGGATAAACGTAGACTTCCGTTACAACCCATACAATTTAGTCGGCGGAAATGTTCGTGGAATGGGTGAACACCCTTGAATCTCCACAATAGAGGGCAATAATAAGCTCATCATCTATCCAAACCGATCCAAAGGAGAAAGCTCTATCTAAAACAGTTGCCGACAGATGGAACTTACTGGAAGTGAGTAAAGTCATTGTGTCCATGAATCGCAGTTCATTAGTTGGAAATATAGAGCGTCACCGTCATCGTCAGACTCTCCAGGGCCCTTGATGCTCATGTGTAAATATTTTCGAAATTCGCCCACTGACACGCCCACAATTTAAAAAAAAACAAAGTTTGAGCTAGGGAGCTGAAATTTATAATATAGACTCTCCAGGGCCCTTGATGCTCATGTGTAAATATTTTCGAAATTCGCCCACTGACACGCCCACAATTTAAAAAAAAAAACAAAGTTTGAGCTAGGCAGCTGAAATTTATAATATAGACTCTCCAGGGCCCTTGATGCTCATGTGTAAATATTTTCGAAATTCGCCCACTGACACGCCCACAATTTAAAAAGAAAAACAAAGTTTGAGCTAGGGAGCTGAAATTTATAATATATACTCTCCAGGGCCCATGATGCTCATGTGTAAATATTTTCGAAATTCGCCCACTGACACGCCCACAATTAAAAAAAAAACAAAGTTTGAGCTAGGGAGCTGAAATTTATAATATAGGCTCTCCAGAGGCCCTTGATGCTCATGTGTAAATATTTTCAAAATTCGCCCACTGACACGCCCCAAATTTAAATTAGATGGAGCGAAAGAAGTTTTACTTCAGTCGTGTGGTCTTAAGCACACTCATTTTTATACCCTATTCTAGGGGTATATTAATTTTGACGCATAGTTTGTAACATACCTTAATATTGCCCGTAGACCCCTAAAAGTTACTATATTTATGATCAGCATCGATAGTAATGTCGATCTAGCCATGTCCGTCCGTCCGTCCGTCCGTCCGTCGGCAAAAATTAGGCCTTTAAACTGGACCTAGAGAGCTGAAATTTTAACCATATACTCTCTAGGGTCCCGAAATAATCAAGTTTAAGAATTTTTGAAATCCGCCCACAGACACGCCCACAAACTCAAAAAAACAAAATTTTGGAAAAAATCGAATTTTGAGCTAGAGAGCTGAAATTTTTTATATTCGATCTATGGCCCATAAAACTGCTTGGGACATAAAATTTTCAAAATCCGCCCACTGACACGCCCACAATTAAATAAAACAATTTTATTGAAAAACCAAAATTTGAGGTAGGGAGCTGAAATTTATAATATATACTCTCTAGGGGCTCTTTATGCTCATGTGTAAATATTTTCAAAATCCGCCTACTGACACGCCCACAATTATTTTTATTTTTATTTTTGAAAGTCCAAAGTTTGAGCTAGGGAGCTGAAATTTATAATATAGACTCTCCAGGGCCCTTGATGCTCATGTGTAAATATTTTCGAAATTCGCCCACTGACACGCCGACAATTTAAAAAAAAAAACAAAGTTTGAGCTAGGCAGCTGAAATTTATAATATAGACTCTCCAGGGCCCTTGATGCTCATGTGTAAATATTTTCGAAATTCGCCCACTGACACGTCCACAATTTAAAAAAAAAAAAACAAAGTTTGAGCTAGGGAGCTGAAATTTATAATATAGACTCTCCAGGGCCCTTGATGCTCATGTGTAAATATTTTCGAAATTCGCCCACTGACACGCCCACAATTAAAAAAAAAAACAAAGTTTGAGCTAGGGAGCTGAAATTTATAATATAGGCTACACAGTCAATTATTTTGTTTATACAAAAACAAAAAATTTATTTCAAAAGTTTCCATTACTTTCCTGTAACTCAGCTGTTGAATCTGTTGAAAAAAACCTCTTGCGAACGTCTAACAAACATCCAATTGTTATGAGAAGCTTCTCAAATTTTCCGTTCGGATTCGTCCTAAAATTGTAAGTCCCTTCTACTTTGCACAAGCCACTGGTTAAAGAAGCTAAGTCTATGTACCTATTGTTTATTTTATTTTATTTTAGAAAAAAGAAAAAAAAACGAACTCAAATCCGTTGGGAAGATTCGGAGTTTTGTTTCAACATTTCTTATATACTGGAAATTCCATTTGCCTTTTGTAAAAGTACAATAAATATTAATAATTATACTTATAATAATATTAATTATAATAAAAAAATAATAATATATAAAAAATAAGTAATATATATCATAAAGATGATGTTATTATTTTTTTACTCACATTTTTAAAACTGAGGAAATCATTTCTTCTGTAAAATTAGCTAAAGAATTCATGGCTGATCATCACTATATTGTGGCCTCCTGAGAGATCGTAGGATTTATGAAAATGTACGTCTTTATCTTGCATACTTACACGACAAACCCAATTCAACATGTTCAGACGGTACTACAAAAACCAATAACATGGTCTCAATTCAAGCCGAGGGTCTCCCAGTCAAGCCCGGCGAACTGATACAAATCGTTAGTTGTCATGAAAGCTTTGACATCGTATACCCAACGAAAATAAAAATGACCTTATTAGACTTTCCACTCACGTTGCATCCGAACTCATCTCCCACCTTTAAAGAATTCGTTCTCATTTTAAAAACTACTTTCACTCCTACCCAACCAACTCCGAAGTGCTGTTCGATTTACTATGAGCACCTAAGAGGACTATGCATCAAGCTTCCTTTGGTTTGCTTTTATTCACAGAAACTCCCCTATGATATGTTTGCTTTAACAGAAACCAACCTCACACCTGATATCACTACCTCGAAACTTTTCGCCACCGACTGCAATGTTTTTGGAAAGGATGGTTTGGCAAGACTGTGTATACCCCTTCGGCCTTCTAGCTGTTCCTACTTGCATTGACTCTTCGCCTTATGCTATCTCCAACACCAACAGCCTTGAGTTGGTATATACAAAAGTCAGCGTTTCTAAGTGGTGCCTATATTTATCTGTTGCTACATAGATTCAGTCGATTTTTTGGCATAGGTTGTTAACCCAGGAGACAGTATAATCCGAATGGGAGATTTTAAACTTCCACGGTTAAAATGGGGCCCTTCTGAAGACGGGTCTTATTTCGTCACCGTGAACGCTTCATCTACCTCAGAAACGCTACTAATCGATTGTCTATCTAACTCTGGCATATACCAAATGAGTGGCATCTGTTGACTGTTTGAAATTAATTGGCATGCAATCTTCAAACAGAACACGGAAAGTTTCTGATATCCTTTTGCTTGGAAACATGGATAGCCCGCAATACTTTTAAATAATCTCCTTTTCCCCTAACCCTCGTAAATGCAGGACAGAACCCTTATTTCGACTTGCAACTCACCGCACCAAGTATGGTCATTACGAACCACACACTAACAATGCTGCGTATCACCAACAATTAAGCCGAGATAAATTTGCCCTTAGTAGCACCGAGCTCTCATTCAAACAAGTCCTCGTAAACACACTTCGCTTTTAATCCTTGATCCCATTTGTCATGCCCCCATATTTTTAAGTAGGTACAAATAAATATTGTTAGTTTTTAAGCGAAGAATATAAGCATGTTTGTAACTTGTAATACGTTTAATAAATTTGTACGGATTTTTCCCGGGCTAATAATAATAATTATTCCATGAGTTGTTTCTTCAAATAACTCATATTGAGAATTTCTCACCTATTTTCTTAGTTTTAAGGAGAATCGCATTAATTGCTTTGATAAGACATTTCCAAGGGTAATTTCGTTGAGCTCCTTACAGTAATTCATGGCCGATATCTGCAAAAATGCCTTGCTTCAGTAAGACGTGTCATGTACATTGTACAGGGTGCCATACCAACTGTGTTATAATAAGAAATTCAAACAATTTTTTTTTAATCAATGTATTTAATTTTTTTTTATTGGATAGAAAATTCAATTTTATTTTATATAACTAATTGTTTTTGAAGATGATAGACCGTAAATGACCTCCACGCATATGCGACACTTGATCAGAAAATTATTCATTGCGGCCTGAAGGGTTGAAGTCGGGATCGCCTCAATTATTGTTTTAATGGATAGCTTCAATTCAGCCAAATTCCTTGGTTTCTTTTTGTGGACCTCTTGATTAACATAACCCCAAAAAAAAGTCTGGTGCAGTCAGGTCAGGTGACTTTGCGGGACAGCAGAAAATACAGTTTCTGGATAATTTATTTGGGAATTTTCGTTGGAGCTCCGCCATAACCGGTCTGGCTATGTGTGCTGTTGCTCATCTTGCTGGAACCAAATGGTGTTGAAACGCATACTTCTTCGGCGCACTTCTGGCTAAAACTCCTTCAATATTTTTAAATAACGGTCAGTTACTGTTACACCGTTACACAGTTTCTGTTACACCGTTTTCTTCAAAGAAGTATGGCCCACAATGCACTTTGATGAAACTGTGCACCACACAGTGACTCGTTCTGGGTGCTTTACTGTCTCATGGAGTATTTCTGAACTAGATTGATCCCATATACGGCAGTTTTGCTTATTTACATTGCCGTTTAGATCAAAATGGGCCTCATCTGACATAAACAAGCAATTTATTAAGCTGTTGTCATTTAAATAATTATACCCTATTCTAAGGGTATATTAATTTTGACGCATAGTTTGTAACATACCTTAATATTGCCCGTAGACCCCTAAAAGTTACTATATTTATGATCAGCATCGATAGTAATGTCGATCTAGCCATGTCCGTCCGTCCGTCCGTCCGTCCGTCTGTAGCCAAAAATTAGGCCTTTAAACTGGACCTAGAGAGCTGAAATGTTAACCATATACTCTCTAGGGTCCCGAAATAATCAAGTTTTCGAATTTTTGAAATCCGCCCACAGACACGCCCACAAACTCAAAAAAACCAAATTTTGGAAAAATCGAATTTTGAGCTAGAAAGCTGAAATTTTTTATATATGATCTATGACTCCTAAAACTGCTCGGGATAAAAAATTTTCAAAATCCGCCCACTGACACGCCCACAAATAAATAAAATAATTCTTTTATACCCTATTCTAAGGGTATATTAATTTTTGAAAATCCAAAGTTTATAAATATATACTCTCTAGGGGCCCTTTATTCTCATGTGTTATTTTTTTTTTTAAATCCGCCTACTGACACGCCCACAATTAAATAAAACAATTTTATTGAAACACCTAAGTTTGAGCTAGGGAGCGTTTTTTTTGATAAAATCCTTTAAATGTTATATAACAAAATATGTAGAGCGTTCTTAACAATTCAACCATACTTAGACTTTTGTCACGCCCACTTTTGAGGGATAGGAATAAGAATAGGGTATCCAACAGTTCGCCCAAGCGGACTGTAGCCCGTCCCTATGTTTTTTTTTGATTTTTTTGATTTATTAGCGTTTCACCAAACTTTCATTTTCATTTCATTTATTAAACATCATGTACAACTAAGACTTAGTCTTTTATAGTACTTAACAATAGAAGATAACATTTGATGGTTAGACCTACACTATACCTAATAACAAGTAAATAAGAAAAAGACATAAATAAAAATTATAATAAAAACACTATTGCAGGAAGGAAGAAAGGGGAAAAGGAGTAGAACAAAAAGAGTAGAAGAAATTTAAAGAAATTTGAGAGTTGTTGCATCTTTATTTTGTTTTTTCAAGAAAAGTACTCCAACGCAGATTTTTTGAATTCAGTAGCTCCAGTTATTTGTTGCATTGGGCAAAGAGTTCCAAAGTCTAGTGGCATGAACGAAGAAATGGCGAGACGTAATTAAATAATTGGATGGGGGTGTAACTATATTAAAAGTTCTGGGAGAGCGGGCAAATTGAAGCGTTTCAAATAGATATGGTGGCTATTGATTGTGAATTACTTTGTGCAGAAAGACACAACATCTAACATCTAGAAACTGCTGAAGTGTACAACCGAGCACTCTTTTGTTATAGTTTGATATGTGATCATATCGTCAAGGGCCATAAACATACCTAATCATATCGTTGAAAGCAACGGTAAGTTTATGCAGCGATAAAGAATCAAGCTTGCAATAAACAGCGGAAGCATACTCAATGTAAGGCACAAGAAGGGATTTTATAAGCCTGAGCTTCGTCTCAACTGGAGTAAAGCTCGCAAATAACCAAAGTTTTCGTAAACCACCGTAAATTCGACCTACTATGCAGTTAATATGGTCAACTGGGGATAACGAACGATTGATGCGAAAACCTAGATTAGTTACAACTTCCATGAATTTCAAATGTACACTGTTAAGAACAATTGGAGGTAGTTCTTTAGTGTCATGAGGTTTTTTGGATATTAAGATTACCTGCGATTTTGATGGATTAAGCTGAAGACCATTACACCTCGACCATTCATCGATTTTTGATAGATCTTCATTCATCCTACAAACAAGGTCGTTTACTAGTCCTATTTTGTATTGTATTGTATGTGCAGTGGGGTCATCAGTAGATGACAAGCACTTAGACCTATTGGTCCATTGTACTTCAGCATAGCTGCCCGCTCGCTGGTTATTGGCGATTAGTAAGATACAGTGAGGGAGAACCTACCAGTAGCCTTGGCAAAGCGAAGAATATTTGCAAGTTCAATGTCCCCCATCTCATATTCGTTGACGAATTGTTTGCCTATAGTGGTGAGCCTGGTTCTGGCGAAAGCCGGACATTCACAGATGAAGTGAGATACCGTTTCATCCGCCTCCAGGCAGCACTCACATAGGCCCGAGCTGCTAATGTGGATGATTTTGAGGTGCTCGTTAAGAGGACTGAAACCGGTGACGAGACCAATCAAGGGTCTCAAGTCTTTCCTGTTTAGTCCAAGCAAAAACTTAGCTCTGCTGATTTTCGGACCGTCCACTAGCTTCTTCGAATACCTGCATGAGACCAGGTCATGCCAGTATTCGGAATGTTGTTGGTGTAGAGCCGAATCCATTTCACGTTTGTGGACGGATGAGCAGCATCCTATAGATGGTTGTGGGCCAATGAAGGCTGTTGAAGAGCCCTTCCTGGCCAGAGCATCCGCTCTTTCATTTCCATCGATACCTGTGTGCCCAGGAACCCAGGCAAGTCATGCCGAGTTACATCTACCCAGACGGTTAAGCTTAACCATGGTTTCGTCAACTATTTTTGAGTTGAGAGAACCAGCCGAACAGGCTTTGATAGCAGCTTGGCTATCTGAGCAGATGTATAAGGTTTTACCCTTAATCCTTCTCCTTAACAGGATATTGGCGGCAGTAGCAATCGCAAAGATTTCTGCCTGAAAAACAGTTGTTTGTCTACCCAAGGCTGCAGATAGATTTATCCGACAGTCTCTAGAGTAGACCCCGGCTCCGGAGATACCGTCAATGAGTGAGCCATCGGTATAGACGATGATATCACCCGGCTTAAAGCCATTCAACCCCTCACTGTTCTATTCCTGCCGTTCAGGAAGGATGACCTGAAAACGGCGCTCAAAGACTTGCTTCATGCACACAGTGTCAAGTGCTCCTCCCCGATGGCCAGGTATGCTGTCATAGAGAGCTCTGTACCTAGCACCTCTGACCTCTGGGAGTTCCTCTCATCGCACCTGTAATGCATACGCACGCAAGGTGCTGTAGCTTCGACAGTTGACGTTTGAGGATGTGAGCTCTAGCCCACCATACAATCACACCATACATAAGGTATGGCGTAACGATGCACGTGTAAATCCAGTGAACCAGCCTGGGACTAAGTCCCCAGGTTCTGCTGAACATCCTACGGTACTGCCAGAGAATGTTAGTTGCCTTCGAAATCCTAGCAACCAAATGTTCAGAAATGTTAAGCTTTGGATCTAGAACAATACCCAGATACTTAACCTTGCTTGATAGCTTTAGTTGAGTGCCCTGGAAGTAAGGCCACCTCACTTGAGGTATTGCCCTTCTACTCGCGAACAGCATCATCTCAGTCTTCGCGGGGTTGACTGACAGAGCTTGCTCGCGGCACCAACTCCCAACACTATTGAGCGCTGTTTCCATCCGCTCACAAAGAGTTGGTAAACTCCTGCCGCTGACAATAATGCACACATCATCAGCGTACCCAATAACAGGGTGACTTTCCCCATCAAGTCTTCTCAACAAGGAGTCGACCAACAGGTTCCACAATGTAGTGGAAAGTACACCGCCCTGCGCAAAGCCTTTAACAGCGCGCACAGTTCTGACGCAGCCGCTAACAGCAGCTGTAACTTCTCTGCTCCTAAGCATTTCCAGGATCCATTCCACAGTTGTAGAATCGACGCCCTTCAGTGTTAAGGCAGACTCAATTCTGCAAAAGCTGGGATTGTCAAATTCACCCTCAATATCCATGAAGACAGCAAGTGCATAGTTCTTGCGGTCGAGCGCCCTACGCACTCTGGCCGTCAGATCCGTTAATGCCGTCTCAGTGGACTTGCCTTTTTGATAGGCGTGTTGGCTATCAATCGTCAGTCAGTTTTTCAAGGCCCTTTAATAGAAATGATGAAAGGCTAATAGTCCTGAAGCTTTTGGGAAGATCATAGGCGGCCTTTCCCGATTTGCGCCATAGCTCTTCTCCAGGCCAAAGGAATATGTCGCAGAGCCACGCTAGCTCTGTAGATTCTTGTTAGCAGTGTGAGCAAAATCTCGATACCCTTTTGCAAGAGTATGGGTTAGATGCCATCAGGTCCAGAAACCTTGAAAGGAGAAAAGGTCAGGATATTGGCTCTCGCCCTCTCTCTCGTAACAATGCTCTCCGCGACCCGCCACTGCTCAGTGGTAACTCTGCTTTTGTTTGGCCACACGCAACTATCCACGGCTTTGCAGCCAGGAAAGTGGGTGTCCATTAGCAGTTGAAGTACCTCCTCATTGGAGTTGGTCGAGGTGCCATCAGGCTTCCGAAGGACGTCAAGCCTGGCTCCCGGATCAGCTGAGAGGACTCTCTGCAATCTCGAAACCGCGCTAACATCCTTCAGTTCTCCGCAGAACCTCTGCCAAGATACCTTCTTAGCGCTCTTAATTTGCCTCTTGTACTCCTTCTGCGGATCCGCATGAGAAGACCAATCGGCTACCAGGTTAGACTTCCTGGCCCTATTAAACAGCCTCCCCACTCTTTTCCTGAGAAGGAATAGCTTAGCGTTCCACCATCGGGTTGGTTTCGCACCGCCAGCCTCTTTCTCCGGGCGAGCAGTATGAAAGGCCGTAATAATACCGCTGTGTACGCTACACAGCCTTATCCATGTCGTCGCTACTAAGGATCCTGATAGGCAGGGAACCTATCTGACCCTGCAACTCCGTGGAATAGACGTCCCAGTCAGTGCATCGCACATTCCTGATTTTGCTTCTGATAGGTCGATCTGCACTTAACTTAAAAATAACATACCGATGGTCAGATGCAGTTTCTTCCCTTGAAACCCTGCAGCCCGAAACGATGCCAGATGCAGCAGTGGTTGCTACTGTCACATCAATAACTTGCCGCCTCAGCCGAGTGACAAAGGTTGACTCATTACCAGTGTTCAGTATATCGAGCAGGCTGGCAGCAAAGAAGTTTAGTAGGGATTCACCCCTGCTATTTGAGTCAGTACTACCCCAAACGCGATAATGCGCGCTCGCGTCCATACCAACGATCAAATGCTTGTTACCTCGTCGGACATGCTCGACAAGCCTTACCAGTTCCACCGTTGGAGGTGGGGCCAGTGAGTCAAATGGGAGGTACACTGATGCTAAAATAATCTCAGTAACCAACCCTCCTCGCTTAAGACACATTTTAATAGCTGTACAGTCTCGAGAACTGAACTCAGGCATAAGACTAGCATCTAAGCCCTTTGCTACAAAGATGCACGTGCGAGTATTAACAATCCCAGCCTTTACAAAAATTGCTCCTGGTACACCCGAGATGCCACTTACCGCCCTCTTATACAGATAAGGTTCCTGTATGAGGCACAGGTTAGGTTAGGTTAAGTTTATGTGGCTGTCGGCAGAAGCCGACACACTTAGACCAATTTAGGTCCATTGTGATACCACGTATATTATCTACCTCAACTCTGTAGATGGGACTGGCCAACGACACGCGGTTGTTCTCAAACGGTCCCCCATCTACGTACTAACCGCGCCCAACGTCGTTTAATTACGGTGATCTGACGAGAACCGATTAACTCGACGTGGTAAGGTCGTTGGTTGTATGAGGCACACCTCTGTATGCAGTTTTCCAAGACGACGACACAATGTAGGTGAAGCCGCCTTGGAATGTTGCAAGTTGATTTGAAGGACCTCCAGTGATGAGCTAGCCATAGAGCTAATTACCACTGGAAGTTCCAGCCTTCTCTCCCCTCTTCTCTGGCCTAAAGAACAGGCGACCAGTGAGGAAAAAAGGCCGGTAAGAGCACTTTCCAAGCATCTTCGCCGAATCGACATCAACACCAAAAGTATACAGACGGCCATCCTTCATTTTGTTAAAGTAATAGACCCTCCACTTATCGGTGGATAGACCCGGGTTTTGACCCTTGAGAAGGTCGATGATTTCCTTAGTCTCCAGATCAGTTTCTGGGACAAAGACCTTCATCTTGGTATATCCCACTAGCTCTGACGGGTGAAGACAGACAAGGTTACTCCCGTCAAGCTTAGGGAAAATCCAAGCAAGATCAGTTCTGACCCACGCATTCGTGGCTTCATCACTACAGCAGAGGACAAAGCCTCCATTAGTCTTGATGATGCGCTCAAACGCCGGGCTATTGCCTTCCTTCACTCGCCTCCTTACAGCGTCCTTCAAGGCCTTGTCCAGAATGCAGATGTTTTCCGCAGTATACTTCCTCAGGTGATCACCCGGGAAAACAACCGCCAATCGCAAACCAGACAGGGCCGAGTCCGTGTAGCTCTTCTTTGGTAGGGGGGGTCCTGCATCATTGCTAGTGCAAGACCTCTTTGTGCCTTTGGATGCTGTACCAGCTACCTTGGGTGACCCCTTAACCACTCTTGTGTCCGTCACCTTCACAGACTTCTCTGTTTCCATGACCGTCACTGAGAGATTGGGAGCGGTCAGATCAGAGGCAGTAGGTACGGGGCCAACAGGTTTGGGGTCGGCATTTACTGCAGCCCTGCTCTCCGAGTCCACCATTCCTCCTGCTTCTTCCTCTTACCACGCTTCCGTTTCTTTCGCTTCCTACAGCCTGATTCCTTGGTGGTTTCAACGCTAATCGGTTCGCAGAGCTCATCTGTCGCGGAATCCTCCGAGGAGCAGGCGGAAGGAGCCTTCTCGCATTCCTCAAGAGAGAGCTTCTTCAGCTTTTTCCTGAGGGCCGCCTGCTTCCTGGAAGGGCTGCGGAGGGGAACATCGCTGGACGTGCTGGACAGGAAATCCCGTGCTCGCTTCGTAAGGTTCTCCGTCCCCGCATCATTCACAGGAGTAGTAGCAGCGTGATATTTGGGCAGGGAAGCCCGCGCAGAGGGACTCAAGGACACATTTGTAGCGTCCAAGCTCCTTTTAGCAGACACCCCACAGAGTTCGCTCTTACCAGCAGTCGCATTCTTGTGCCGGCCAGGATCGGCCAGTACGCTGGGTGCATCCGCCAGCTTGAGCTCCAACCTTGGTATCGTATCAGCGCTTAGCGCCGGAGTAGTATTCGTCTCGTCCTGTCTTGTGGCCTGTTGCGTCAGTTTGTTCAGTTCTCGTTGCTTGTTCCGTTTCTTGTTCCATTTCGTTCGTGATGTCGTGTTTGTCGTGTTTGTCATGTTGCTTGTGTAAGCCGCTGGCGACTTATCGCCCCCAATAGCTGGAGGCGGCAAGCCCGTGCCGGTAGCCGCGGTCTCTACCGACATTTGAGCGGATATCCCCACTCGAATTTGTTTCTTTTCTGTTGTGTCGTTCATGTTTTTTTGTTGTTGCTTTTTTAGCCTAGTTTTTCATCTAGGGGTCAGGATTTTACTAGGGATAGGATGGAGTTCCCCCCGTTACCCAAAACCCTCCTCCTCTATCCGGGCTTGGGACCGGCATAGAAATCTATGGCGGAGTTCCTAGTCCTATTGGTCTGGACAAGTAAATTTGAGCATCATCTGCATAAAAATGAACGTTAGTGTTCAAACATACACCGGGCAAGTCATTCAGCCTTATTGCGAAGATCAATCGACAATTGATAATTGACTATTTTCAATGTGTGCTATTGTGAACGAACGATTCATTTGGGATTTTTGTCAATCGCATTTTTTTAGTTGACTGCGATTGACAAAATCCTTTAGAATCGTTCGTTCACAATAGCACACATTGAAAATAGTCAATTATCAACTGTCGATTGATCTTCGCAATAAGGCTCATTAATAAAAATGCAAAACTTCAGGCGAATAGGCAAATCTAGAGGGTTAAACTTGTCGAAACACTTGCATTTGCCTGAATTGACTATACTACAGCCGTGATTGTGTCTTGAACCCGAATATAGGGATATCGATGGTACGGTTTTCGTGCGATGCTTCCAGATTCGGCAAATATATTAACCAGCCTAATAATGGTCCATCTACTCGTAGGAGTGCGGCCAAACTCCCGCCTAAATTCCCTTTGGACGCAAATAAAGGACTGCAAAGCATGGTACCGCTGCACTATCCAAATCTACTGTTCGTTATAACCTGCCAAATAACAAAAAAAAAGCCAATTACTTACATAGAAACAAGTTATTACCTGTGTTTTGGTTTTGTAGCACGTTTCGTGTGCCACCCTGTATGATACACTTTTTTTAAATAAAATTTCTTGTCTCTGAATGCTGTAAGATATGCTATTCAAATTATGCATTTATTTTTATCCAGCTGCGTAGTTATAAGTTAATCCATTGAAGCTATCTACGTTTTATCCTTATTCATAATCTGTGAACAAAATTAACTAACTTCTGTGTTAAAACGTATTGTGTGGCAAAATAAAATAATATTTGCGCATGTACGTATAGCACATACATTTTATTATAATGTGTGTCTTCATTATGCAAATTTAAGATAATTGTTTAATTTGTAATATTTTATCGAATATACGAGTATTCAAAACAGGCAATTATTATAATTGCTGTACTTATTTCGTTATGGCATGCCACAAACACATTAAACACTCAAAAAGGGTGCCGCAAAAAGCTGCACAAAATGATTATCTGTATATACAAAATGGATTAGCCGTAGGATAAGTTTTATTGCAATAAGAGCAATAAGAACAAGTATTCATACATAGAACAAGATAGAAAAATAAAGTATCCAAATGCTTACAATACGAGTAGATATGTAAAGGGTTTTTCAATAAGAGCGCTACAAAAGTTTTTTTTAAATAAAACAAAAACGGTTTTGGATATCAATGAAATTCTTTATTCCTGTGAAAGTACGTTCGATGCCATTATGTATGGAAATCGATTTCTTTTGCATGGCCACCACGGGCACGCTTGCAGAAGTCCAGACGCTGAACCCAATTTTCGACGGTTTTCAAGCATAAATCGGCCGATACGGCTGCAATTTCACGTTCGATATTCGTACGAAGTTCATCAATCGTCGCTGGCTTGTTGGCATAGACCATAGACTTGACGTAGCCCCACAGGAAATAGTCTAACGGCGTCAAGTCGCACGACCGAGGCGGCCAAGCGACTGGACCATTTCGTGAGATAACACGGTTTCCAAACTTGGTTTCCAATAAAAAATTAAATAATAAAAATTTTTAATAATTTTGACTCGTTGTGTTGGGTCGTATATCTTTTCATCATGAAATGGCAAACCTTATTGAAGAGAAATGTCAAAAGAGCGGCAAGAAATTCGGCGTCGTTTGCTGTCCCGTTCGCTCTACTTTTGTAGCGTCCCTGTTGAAAAACCCTTTATGTGCCTATGTGTACAGAAATACAAATGAATAGCCGTTGGGCGTTAATTCAGGAGTGCTGCCCAATTCGATCCAACAAAGTTCGGCTTCAAGTCAAGACATCATACGACATGGAAAAGTCCGGTTTTATTTTTGCCCTCTATTACAAAATCTACCCTTAGTAGTGAGGATTTACTTCGTTCTCTTGCATTTTATTTTTATTATTGGTTTTTATGAATTTCCTGGATTTTCATTTGTCCTTTCTTGTTCCGATAAGGAAACATTATGAAATCTGCTAAACAATCAATGAATAACATGGAAATTTTTTCCCTTTGTCTGAATTAAAAATATTAATTCGTAGACAACAGAGACTCCTTTTTAAGACGAAAGTCAAGGAATTAAATTTCATAATAATGCCCTTGCTGTTGGCTTGTCATCAACTTTTCCAGAGAAGAAAGAAATTCGAAATAAAGACGAATAAGTCCGTATTTCATTGTGGACTAACTTTGTCTTTGTCAAGCGGATTGGTTAGAGTTTTGGTGGCAAATTTATTTTTCCTTTCAAGAAAAAGAGCATTTCTTACTGCTGCAATGAATATTTTATACTGCAACGGAAGGGTGCACTTTTCTTCCTAGAAAAAGAAATTATTTTACAAAATGTTATTTATGTAGGAAGACAATGAAACGAATCAAACTCATTAATATATAGCAAAACTAATATACATAATAAGTTATTTTAAAATTAAATAGCTTAGAAAAGACCTTTGCAAAGTTTAACTCAACTAAATCAATTACCCTTTTATGTAACAGCAAAAACTAAATTAACAGTATTATATACATGCATTAAATTAGTTTTCAACCAAAAAGTAACTCGTTGCATATTGATAGCATTTCAGCGAGCATTTTTAATTAAAGCATTTAGCCAAACTTTCATTTTCTCAAAGTAATTAGTTTTATCAAAGTAATTACAATCTTGGTAGCACTTAGTATTCTGAACATATTTTCGATGATTATTCGTGTGTAACAATTGAATTGTATCCTCAACAAAGAAGGATAATTGATTATTATGCTGACATAATATGGGTTTAGCAATTAAAATTTGAAAATTATTTCCGAAATTTGCACTTTCGTTTGGAATATACCTAATACAATTTAATGATAAACTGTTTTATATATATATCATTATTTTACAAAAAAAAAAGTCATGAAAATCATTTCCCTCAAAAATAAAGTGCATGATTGGATCGTTTGAAAACTTTCTTGCTTTTGTGGGAATTGGTTGCGAATCACATTTTCTCATTATACTTTTTCTATACTCGTTAAATATTGAGAGCAAAAATTGGAACAATGTATACATTGATTATATTATTATGCAGATAGCAATATTTCTTAATTGCATTAAAAAAATGCAGTTTGAGTAGTATTTTTATTTTCACATTCAAAGCACCTGATATCTGTGTTGTCTTTTGGTAAAAACTGAGTATGCCAATTTCCTACCTTCACTTAACTTAAAACACCAAGACAGATCAAAATCGTTAAAGCCACTTTTGATTTAATGAAGTTTTTGAAAATTTTAGAAACTGTTAAAAGAATTAAAACTTTAATAAATCATTTGAGATCCTGAGTAGCTATGCAGATTTATTCAAGATTGTAGTAATAGTATGTTAATGTTGAGTTTCTTTGAAATTACTTCCCCGGTTTTTGAGATATAGCCGTTTTTCTAATGTGCGTTATCCGAGTCTATTGCGGAAAGCTGAGTTCGCCATATTCTTACATTTACTGTACATTAGAGTCGTTTTTTGAATGAGTGATGTTTTTTAAAATGTTAGCAACAGTTATAAGAAAAAAATGATAAAGAAAATATAAAAAAAATATTTTAAAAATCTGAGTATGCAGAATCCTTGTATATGGGAGGGCATGCTGCCCCTTGCAACCCCTCACTAAGGTCCTCAGTTGGATTGGTAGTTCAATCAAGTTCCTAGACTTGATTATTTCGGTCCTTTTTGACTTATTCAATATTAGATATAAATTTACATTTGTACTAGACAAAATTGATTTAATCTAACTTAAAATTAACAGGATACTTATTCCTAATTAATTGTCCTTATGAAGACGTTCTAATTTTAACTATAACCTTATAATTATAGCCTTTCGGCCTTAAAACTATTTTACGAACTAATTTAACATATTATTTTCATCGAGAACATTTTTTAAAAAACTATTTAAATTTTATATCTATATACATATATAAAAATCAATCCATATTTGTGTTTGATGCCGGTGTTTGGCCGAAAGCGTTAACCGATTTCAATGAAAGGTGACGTCTGTACGAAGTTTTTTATGTATGTGCGATGTCTGTATCTGCATGGGTGTGTGATTATGGGCATTTGAGTAAGTACACATGTATATATGCGTATGCGTGTAAATACCGATGCCATTTATTTTGTTATCCTAACGCGCATATGAAAGAGGGAAACCACACGAACGTTGCAAGCCTATTGTAGTGTTTGTGTGCACTTTCATTCCTGAGAAATCGTGTGTTCAATGTTTTATTCAAATAACTCTTATTGATTTTTTTTTAATTTTTTTTTTGAATCGGACATCGGAAAGTTGCTTTTCCAACATTGATAACAATCGGTGTGAAAGTGAATGAAAAGTGATTCCATCGAAGTTTTTTACTTTCGCTTTGTTGTTTGATTTTTTTTTTTTTATAATTTGCTTACGCTAAAGGGATTTTTTTTCTGTTGTTACAGTACCCTTATAATGCTAAGAACACAGTGTAAGCTACTTGGTATTAGAAAGCATAGAGAGATAGGAAAGAAGTGTTTGGGTGCAGTTGTAGGGTTTTTCTCCACGGGTGGTGTCTAAGTTACTTAGGGAGATTACGATTTCATGTATTCGGTATAAAGTAATGGACTTGGCCGGGATTCGAACGCACGACATTCCATTATGTAAGCGAATACACTACTACTGCACCATTGCCACCTTCAATTGGCACAAGTAAGCTGACATAGGCGCCTGCCAGACAACAAGAACTACCCTAAGCGGAACAACGAAGTTGCGTGAGCGGCCTAAGCCATGCGGAGAAAAACGTGCAGTCCCTTTTAGCGGTTGAGCTCAAATCAGGCAATCTTCGGTATTGGCCAATATTAGAGTGTTTCTGTGAAGTTTGGTCAAAATCGGTCTTCTTTTTTAAGGCGCAGCAACATACGCCGGATACCCGCTATAGACAATAATAAGGAAGTCTA
Source organism: Portevinia maculata (assembly GCA_949715645.1). Taxonomy (NCBI): domain Eukaryota; kingdom Metazoa; phylum Arthropoda; class Insecta; order Diptera; family Syrphidae; genus Portevinia; species Portevinia maculata. The sequence continues at coordinate 34,473,250 of OX454526.1, read as the reverse complement.
CTCGAACATATATTATATTTTATATAAAAACAAATCTATTTACTTAAGCTACTTAACGGGTTCTAACTATAATTGGGAATTTGAGCACTCGTTGCCTTACGCAACAACTGGTCAAAATCCCAATTGCTTTCTGAGCGCCTGGCAGTCGTCAACATGCAAACGCGCCGCCGTGAGCCCACTGAAGCCTTACAGCGTTAATCACATCCCGGAAGCACCACTACAAGTTGGCGAGCCCAGCCTCTCCCAAAAACGCCCTAGCTAACTTAATCTAACTTATAAACTAAGAGGATGTTACCTAGCGTAACGATTCTTACTCTGGAAGGGCATGTTGATCACTCCCCGCTCAATAAGCCAACAAAATTCGGAGAATTGCTTTTCCGTATCGAATACATCACTCTCCGCTATTCCGGTACTAAAACGGAGGAGCTCATGAGCATTGGCGACGTCCCCGCCGCAGATGAGCCGCTTATCTCTCGCGCTGCGGTAGCCGTGGTATAATACCGTGATACCAACCCTCGTCTGTACCAGGCTTTTGCATCAATATGGATAAATGCCTCCGGCGGCATATAGCTAGACTGGAGCGTACTCTCTATGTTCATTTTATTGGGGTATTAACATACGGTGTCGAAAGCCTTCTCAAAATCAACCAGACAAGCACCCGTGCAGTGGTTCTTGCATTTATTCCACTGAATATCGGAAACCAGTTTCGACGCGGCATAAATAGTGTCATGCCCCGTCGTAAAACCAAAGTGGTTGTCTGGAGATTATTTCTCGCCCCTATGGTCAAAATTTCAGCTTTTTAGCTCCAGTTCAAATGCCTTAATTTTTGCCGACGTACGGTCGGACGGATGGAAATAGCTAGATTGACATTACTATCGATGCTGAATATAGTAACTTTTCTACGGGCAATGTTAAGATTTGTTTGAAACTATTAGTCAAAATTAATATACGAGGGCGGGTCAATAAGTCCGTGACTTTTTGAATTTCTGACCTCTTTACTGAAACGGCAACACTGCTCCTGTCAACAGGCATCTGTCAGTTGACTCCTGTCAAAATTTAAACTTGCTGCGTCAGTTAGTTTGTGTTTGACAGCTATTTTTATCAGACTACTCACTAATTTGAGCAGAAAATGGAAAAAAATGAATTTCGTGTGCTTATTAAGCATTATTTCTTGCGAAAAAAAACCATTACCGAGACCAAGGCTAAGCTTGAAAAATACTATGGGGACTCTGCACCATCGATTTCAATGGTAAAAAAGTGGTTTACTGAATTTCGTTGTGGCCGTACAAGCACTGAAGATGCCGAACGTCCTGGACGCCCAGTTGAGGTCTCTACACCCGAAACAATCGAAAAAATTCACGATATGGTGTTGGCCGACCGAAGATTGAAAGTGCGAGAGATTGTGGAAGCCGTAGGGATCTCGCATGGCTCAGTGGTTTCAATATTGAATGATCACTTGGGCATGAGAAAGCTTTCCGCAAGATGGGTGCCGCGTTTGCTCAGAGTCGACCACAAACGCAATCGTGTAACAACTTCACAGGAAGGTTTGGCGTTGTTTAATCGCAATATGGAGGAGTTTTTGCGCCGTTTTGTAACGATGGACGAAACATGGATCCATCACAACACACCAGAGACCAAACAACAATCAAAACAGTGGGTTTCTAAGGGTGAATCGGCGCCAAAGAAGGCCAAGGTGGGTTTGTCAGCCAATAAAGTTATGGCGACTGTTTTTTGGATGCACGCGGGATAATCCACATTGACTACCTTCAAAAGGGAAGAACAATCAATGGGGAATATTATGCCAACTTATTGGACCGATTCAATGACAATTTGAAAAAAAACCGACCTCATTTGGCCAAGAAAAAAGTTCTTTTCCACCAAGACAATGCAAGGGTGCACACATGTGCAATTGCCATGGCAAAAAACCATGAATTGGGCTATGAATTGCTCCCTCATCCACCCTATTCTCCAGATTTGGCTCCGAGCGACTACTTCTTGTTCCCAAACCTGAAGAAATGGCTTGGTGGAAAAAGATTTGACTCCAATGATGAAGTCATCTCGCAAATAAAGGCCTATTTTGAGGACCTCGACAAATCATTTTTTTTGGAAGGGATAAAAAAATTGGAGAAGCGTTGGACAAAGTGTATAGCGCTCAAGGGAGACTACGTTAAAAATAAAATTTTTTTTTATCAAAAAATCTGTGTTTTATTCCAAAAGTCACGGACTTATTGACCCGCCCTCGTACCCTTAGAATAGGGTATAAAAAGAAGGTGTAGTGATTGCATATGAATTTGATGAAATATAAATTTAGAAGAAGTTAGAGTCGTATTTTTCTATTCGTACTCGTTGATCTCCGTTTCCAAGGAAAATATCTAATGTTTCCAAATTGATCAAGGATATCGTCAATTCTTCTAAACGGAACAACGTCAGCAATTCTAACGTCTTGATTTTTCGAAATTCAACTACAACCGCAGACAAAGTAACGTGCGGATTCGATCGCAGTTGTCGCACGTAAGCAAGTTTACGTGAAGTAAACGAAACTGCACGAAACCATGCAATCCGCTAGTATGGGCACACAATACAATTTCCTTGTATTCGCTTATTTTCGGACGTATTTATATACCGATCCAACAATTATAGTTCTACCTTTAACGCTGAAGTTGTCATCGACGCAATGGATGTGAGGGATTCTATGAGCTGGGGCCTTAACTCAGCCACTCCTTTTTTCAGCAAATCACTTGCAAAAGAATGAATCTCTATTTCGTTCGCCCTTTTTCGCTAATTGCAAAGCAAGTTGTAGGCTTATTACACATGACCTTCAGTTTTATATTCAATAAGAGTAATACGATTCGAGAGATGGGTTTTTTAGTGAGGCGGCTTTCAATTTCATCAGAAATCTTATTTCATTGCCTTTCAAATTCAGATGGGTGAATTGGTGATGTACTGGAACCCGATCTGGTAGTACCTCAATATTAAAGACGCTAGCCGGCGGGGTGGTTTGCTTTTGGTTCGGTATTAACTTTTTGTGCTTTACTAACTTCTTTTGCCATTTCAACCTTTGAGTATCTATTGTACAAGAGAAATAGAAAATACTGCCAACCCTGCACTTGTCCATTGTGCGGCAACATTCTTCCTTTTTTCGAAACGCAATGAAACATAATCAGAACTGTTTTTGATTTTTGATAATGTAGTCACACTCTGTTGAACTTGATTTTTTACAGGTAGTTTTTTGGGTTTTTCTTACGACTTTTTCTTAAATCATTCAACAATCTTGGAAAAACTAAATGCTATATGTAAGAAGGCTATATTATGTTTATGTTGTAAAAAATAGGATTAAGTAGATAAATTAAATTTGTATAATGCTTTTCCAATAAGGTCATAAAATTAGTCCTTTTTTTCCTCTCAGAGGAAGGACAGTAGCTTAATATACCTGTTATCATATTTTGAATCAAATATAAAGGCATTTGGAGTATAAAAAGCCTTAGATCTAAAAATAATTTCATAACACAACAACTATGGGTAAAAAAAAATCATTAACTAAGATTAAAATAGGCCAAATTAAATCTTATCAGGAACAAGGCAAATCTATCCGTTTTAAATGCGGTAAAATTAGGAAAGAGCCAACTTTATTCCACCAGTTTTCTAAAGGACCCTAAGAATTATGGAAAAAAATAGAAAAGAGGTAACAACAAGTGAGGATCGACGGGCTGCTTCAAATTCAAGGCTTTCCATATAGTAGATTGACCATACTAGATACCAAAAAATGAAAAGTAATCAATTATTGCACGTAGATCGCAAAGAGTGAGACAAAAAAAGGAGGCATCATGAAAATTGAAATGCTCAACTTAATCCCACTTTTTTTTACAACATAAACATAATATTACCTTTTTTCATATTGCATTTGCTTTTTCCCAGATTGTCGAAAGATTTAAAAAAAAGTCGTTACACTAAACTAAAAGAATTAAATGTGCGTAATCAAGTGAGGCAGAGTGTATATCTAAAGTCTTGCTTTACATGGTTTAGAAAAACATATCAGGCATGTGACGCCCCATTTCCCATACACTGAACAACCCAAATTCTGGCGTTTGTCATGTATTTTGGCAATTTCTGCCCGGGTTTTGGCCTCCAGGTCTGGTAGAGTCCTTGGGCGGTTGACATAAAAAAGGGGTTTAAAAAAAAACCCACAAAACGAAAATCGCAAAGGGCCAAATCGTTGGAACAGGCTGGCCACAACAAATAGCCCCGTTTTCAAGAAGCGTCTCACACGTATTCCTCCGAGAATTGAAGTCGCATTCGGAGAGTTCCAGGACAATCTCAAACTTCTTCAATTGGTAATGAAGGTCATCGTGAGGAATTCGCCTCACCGATCGATCGGAAACTCCAAGCCAAACGCATGTTTTCCCGCAGAACGACGTGCGGATTACAAGATTGAAGCTTTCACTGCCTCAATGTTCTCAGGTTATCTGATGGGTCGATGGACTACGGCTTTTCGTCTTGTCACACTCGCGGTTTGTCTGAACGTAGTGACCAATGTAACAATTGATTTCCGATCCGGAACGAGGTCCAACGGAGCTACATGTTGCAGCACCCTGTATTATTTGAATTCTGGAGAGAAGGGTAATAAATTAATATCAATTTCAATGTAATTGGTTTTATATGTGATAACACACAATTTTTCCTGGTTTTTGTTTTTGTTTTCCGTCAATTTCCTTTATATTGTTTTTGAATTAACAACTGTATATCTTACACTCCTAACCACGTGGAGTGGACGGCTGGAGTTAAAGCGCTGTTTCACGTTTCGCCACGACCGACAAAAAAGACAGACCAGCACCATAGAAGGAGTCTGATGATCGGTTGTGGCGAACCGTGAAACAGCGCTGTAACTCCAGCCGTCCACTTCACGTATTAAGGATTATAAGATATATGGTTGTTCATTCAAAAACAATATAAAGGTAATTGACGGAAAACAAAAACAAAAACCAAGAAAAGTTGTGTGTTATCACGTATAAAAACAATTACATTGTAATATTCTTGACAACAATGTCAAAAAGTCTTTCACCCTCGCTATCACCCATTTCAGTCCAACTATGCTTGTCAAAATGTGGAATAAAATTAGAGAAACACAGAAAGAAAAAACAGAATGAAGGTCTGTCCAAGAAAATCAAAATAAAAACTGGATGAACTGAAAACTCGTGGCTTCAATGGCACAGTGCATGAGTGCTTGCCTGAGAAGACGCTGGTCTAAGGTTCGAATCCCAGTGGAAGTGATGGATTTTCGGGATAAAATGAAGGAAACAAGACAGACTAGCACCATAGAAGGAGTTTGATGATCGGTTGTGGCGAACCGTGAAACAGCGCTGTAACTCCAGCCGTCCACTTCACGTGGTAAGGATTGTAAGATATATGGTTGTTCATTCAAAAACAATATAAAGGTAATTGACGGAAAACAAAAACAAAAACCAGGAAAAGTTGTGTGTTATCACGTATAAAAACAATTACATTGTAATATTCTTGACAACAAAGTCAAAAAGTCTTTCACCCTCGCTATCACCCATTTCAGTCCAACTATGCTTGTCAAAATGTGGAATAAAATTAGAGAAACACAGAAAGAAAAAACAGAATGAATAACATAATATACTTACAGCCGCAGGTCTGTCCAAGAAAATCAAAATAAAAACTGGATGAACTGAAAACTCGTGACTTCAATGGCACAGTGCATGAGTGCTTGCCTGAGAAGACGCTGGTCTAAGGTTCGAATCCCAGTGGAAGTGATGGATTTTCGGGATAAAATGAAGGAAACAAGACAGACCAGCACCATAGAAGGAGTTTGATGATCGGTTGTGGCGAACCGTGAAACAGCGCTGTAACTCCAGCCGTCCACTTCACGTGGTAAGGATTGTAAGATATATGGTTGTTCATTCAAAAACAATATAAAAAAAAATCAATTTCAAAATAATGTTTTGAATTTTTTAAACAAATTGATTAACTTGCTAGTAAGTTAACTTAAACGTGTTATAAAAAACTTGGTTTTGCCTGGCAAGATTAAAATCACGTCTATTGAATATTACGCAGTGAAAGATCGTTTTACTATTTCTCAAAACATTAGCCTAGCTAACAATGTTTTTTCTGCAAGAATATTTATTTACACACTATTCAATGGATAACATTACCTGAATGGATATATTATTAAAACCCTTTGCAAATTTTCACCCTTCATCATTTTCATGTGCATTCACTATAACAATCCATATACTTCTCATAAAACTTACAAAATAATAAAGAGTAGGTAAGGGTACCTATGCGATTTTCCAAACTATAAACATTTTTATTTCTCCTAAAATGGCTTATCTTCCATACAGTCAGCAATAAAATTTATCGTATCGTTCGTCGGAATACAATTACTATTCGAATACTTTTTAAATATTCTTCTCATTTTGACCAGCGCTGCAATGTACTTTAGGTACATTATTGTTACGTTGCACGTTATTTGAATTTACTTAATCTGCCTCATCAACCCATTTCCAATCTGATTGAATTTTACTATCAGTAACGCGTCATCGTGCTCCTTCATTATCAACAATCCTCTCCGAGCAATGACTGTAAATTTACTCGTCCTAATTTTATTAGCCAACAAAGCTAAGTTTATATGCACTTTTGTTATTTTATTTAAATAACCCGTCGCGGGGCGCGAATGGGTGTAATGAAGGCTCGAGGCGAGGATACGAATTCTCGAACTTTATCGATTACAATAAAATTTCCATTTTCCAAATGGTGAGAGACAACCGACCGATAGCGACGGGGCATCTCAGTCAATAGAACATTTCTTGTTCTCCTTCTTTATTCATTATCAACTTTTTAAATTAAAATTAAAATAGACAAAGTTATGAGGAATGTAATGAGAACAAAATTCGCGGATGGTGTGGAATTTCAAATTGAACTTACCTCTAGAAGTTATTCTTGACGTAATTATTTCTAATTACGAATGGAAAATATAATTTGACATTCTAAAAAGTTATTCCCTATTCCTAACGAGGAAAGAAAATGTGCAATGTAGAGGTGCTGTAATTTTACATTCCAGATAATCTTAACTGCATAGAGTTTGATTGGTATTTCAAAGCGGGATTCGCATATTGATCTTATTCACAGTTGATATGATATTCAGTTCTCCTAGCATGTTCACACGCAAATCATCCTTTGATAGGAACACTTTTGAACAAGTTACGTATTCTTTTTGTAATGCGGGATTCATAATATAGCTGCTCGTGGTCAAATAAGATCTCTTTAATGCGTCTACATTAGGAGCCTATATTTAACTTCTTCAAAGGCCAAAGTTCAACGAACCCTTCAAACCACATAAATCCACCAAATAACGAATTAAATAAGGTACTACGGTTTGAATTTAAAGCACTTACAAGATTTTCACACCAAACGTTGCCATTTCCATGACCCGGACATTTATTAGGATAACATTCTTCTTTTTTTACGAATAAAAATAGTCACTCAGATATACTAGAAAGTCCTTTTGTTTGTCACTTGATTTATGTGCTGGATTTCGAGCGATAAGAAGTCTCATGATTTATATTCGAAAAATGTTTGGCTACGCATTTATCATCACAGCATTTGGTTACACTAATATTGCGTTGATTTCTTATTCACCCTTGATCAAGGCAGTCTGTCTCAGAGCAAAATAACAGTGCTTTTTTTAAATCTATTTGTGCTTTCGTTGGTGTGAAGAAAATACCGGAATTCTTAGAGAGAAAAGCAGACTGTTATACATAAGACATATATCTTATATATAACAAAATAAAATATATATTCAGATTTATCTTGTTGGTTTTGTTCCTGGGATAACAAGGATTAAGTTTATTTGAAAATTCAGGCGATTCGGTTTCATAAATCAATTTGACTTGCATGCATGTCAGTAGCTGTTTTTTGTTTTGTTTTTTTTTTGTTTTCAAAGAGTGAAAACATATTATTTAACTTTTATTAGACTTACATATGGGAAGGTCCTGCTAATAGTACGTCGTGCATGTTTCTCTGTGATAATATCAAGATCTATGTACTATTATAAGACTTCAGACTTAAAAAGGATAATATGCCGTAATTGAAACAGATATACCTACATAAATTTGGCTTAACCAGGTCAATAGTTGAGAATTCCATGACAGAACTGAGCCGGTGGAATAAAATAAAAAAATATAAGGCATTAACGACCGATTCAGGGCCTACAACCTACGAGTAGCTCTTGCAACCATTTGTGTGTGCGAAGTTATATTTTTGTCATGAATAGAAGGGACCTAAAATTGTATGCCGACTCTCCGAACGGCAAATTTGAGAAGCTTGTCATAACAAGCTGATAGGCTTGAATGTTCTCAAACTGTGGGACATTGGAAAAACATTAGAGTGTTATTGGGTTTCGGAGTGATTTGAACTTGAGATCTTTCGGTAAGTATTCTGGATTACTGATCCCTATGCGGATGCTCAAAACTATAGACTCATAACTATTACTTTTCGGCTTTCAAAATAATTATTGAATTAATTCATCGAGAATATTAAAACAAAAAGAGCATAAGGGAAGGCTACAGTCTGCATTTGCGATACTGTTGGATACCATATCCCATCAATATTTCTTTTCCCCAAATAGGCGTGGCCTTGGGGTGAGAGTTCTTTTCCATTGTGTTTTTTTTTTGTTTCCAATAAAATTTGATAAAATGGTTAAGACCCAATAAGTGAGCGTGGCTATAAGTGGTGGCCAACAACTTTGTACGGGTGAATATTGAATGAAATAATCAAAAAATCTAACTCACGAATCCCTACGTGAACAAATCCCTTTGCAAAACCTACGTCCGCCCTTTTTTAGAGTACGCAAGCCAAATGTGGGCCGCATACTACCGGGTACGCATTTCTAGAATTGAAAGCATTCAACGTCGATTTCTTCGTTTGGATCTCCGTGAGCTCCGTTGGAATAATCACCTTATATTAGCATCCTAACACGAACGCCTTAATTTAATAAAGCTTCGGACCCTAGAAAAACGAAGAGATGTCGCTGACATTCTGCTTATACATCGTCTTCTCACTGGCTCCATCTAATGCTCTTCTCTTCTTAATAATATTGCCTTCACCACAAACCCTCGAAATTTAAACCCCCCCCCCCCCCACCCCCCTCTCGCTCCTTTTTTACCTTCGCACCCGTCGCACGTCGTACGGCGTACAAGCCGATCTCCCTCATGATGCAAAAGGCCAATTTATATTTCTCTTTGATTTTAATCGCTACACCACTTTCCTTAAATCTGCCCTCCTTTACCTTTCACCTAGCAGTAATTCGTTTAACCCTTAATTCACTAGATGTACAAAACACGCATATATACCTAGGTGAGTCCCAGCTCCCAGGAACTCACTTTGTGTAATATTGCTTTTTTCAATATTTAGGATATGTTTCTGAAAAAAAATACTTTTGTTCTTTGAACTTCAACTTCTTCCTGATAAAATAAAAGAAAAATATTTATAAAAATGCTCTATAATTAAGATTTATTCATGGAAGTTTCGAAGTCTTTTTTTTTTTGAAAAATCACATTTTTTAGAATAAAAAAAAATATATAAAAAAAATAAATAAAAAACTAACAATTCACTTTTCAAAACAAAAAAATAACGCTTAATTCATTTTGATGCAAAAAGTAACTGTCTCCATATAAAAAAAAACGTGCAGTTACTCAAATGCAGACTTGATTTTAGAAGTTTTTGCACTTTTTGCATACTTTGCGGGAGCATCCCGGGCAAACTGGCTTCTTGCATTCGCAACAAAGGTATGCAGTCTTAGTCCTCTTATTGGAGCTTGGAGCTGCAAACATGGCAGTATTTTTACTCACCTCTGTGAAGTTTTTTTTCTGCAGCATCGGGCGAGTCAAGTATTTCTCTTTTGGTAATCGATGAAATTGATAGACGTAGTTCAAATGGCAAAATAATGTTGTATAAACCCGAAATCAGGTTACTTCTGTTAAGCTCTTCACCTGCTTGGCCTGGTTTACTTAAATCCATACTTATCACTGAATTTCTCTCAAAAATAACAAAAAATAGTAAGACAAGCACATATTATGCAAATTGTAACATAAATACCTACCTGAGTCCCTGGGACTTACTGATCACCAAAAAGTCACCCTTCCACTTATTGTATGTAAAAGCACATCCGACCAGTATAGCGTTCGTCACCACACTCCATGAAGGTACTGTGGATCTTAAATGTGTGTGTGTAGAAATGCACGATCTGTGTGCGAAAAGAAAAGATGCATGAGTCGCAGGGACTCACCTATTGAATTAAGGGTTAAGTAAAAGTTTAGATTAGATTTTTAAGATATAATTTTGTGAGCTTGAATTAATAATAATATAATCAATAAATGAATAATTTACATAATAATAAATTAAAAACATAGGGACGGGCTACAGTCCGCTTGGGCGAACTATTGGATACCCTATTCTTATTCCTATCCCTCATAAGTGGGCGTGACAAAAGTCTAAGTATGGTTGAATTGTTAAGAACGCCCTACATATTTTGTTATATAACATTTAAAGGATTTTATAAAAAAAACGCTCCCTAGGTGTTTCAATAAAATTGTTTTATTTAATTGTGGGCGAGTCAGTAGGCGGATTTAAAAAAAATTAACACATGAGAATAAAGGGCCCCTAGAGAGTATATATTATTAATTTTCATCTCCCTAGCTCAAACTTTGAATTTTCAAAAAAAAAAAAATTAATTGTGGGCACGGGCGGATTTTGAAAATATTTACACATGAGCATAAAGGGCCCATAGAGAGTATATATTATAAATTTCAGCTCCCTAGCTCAAACTTTGGATTTTCAAAAAAATTGTTTTATTTATTTGTGGGCGTGTCAGTGGGCGGATTTTGAAAATTTTTTATCCCGAGTAGTTTTATAATCATATATAAAAAAAATTCAGCTTTCTAGCTCAAAATTCGATTTTTTCCAAAATTTTGTTTTTTTTTGAGTTTGTGGGCGTGTCTGTGGGCGGATTTCAAAAATTCGTAAACTTGATTATTTCGGGACCCTATAGAGTATATATATATTTCAGCTCTCTAGGTCCAGTTTAAAGGCCTATTTTTTGCCGACAGACGGACGGACGGACGTACGGACATGGCTAGATCGACATTACTATCGATGCTGATCATAAATATAGTAACTTTTGGGGGTCTACGGGCAATATTAAGGTATGTTACAAACTATGCGTCAAAATTAATATACCCTTAGAATAGGGTATAAAAAAAAATTCTTAAAAAGACTTTGCCTACATTATCTGCGAAGAACATCACCGTTTTTTCCACCGACTTTTTGATAGAACTTTTTTTTTAACAGTGGCCCTATGCAGTGGGCTTGTTACTGGGCGGGTTTTAATAACCTAGACCTTAATTCGTTATATTTGTATGGGTTATAAACATACGCGCGCTGGCTCAAAATGGTGTGCGAACTCTTATGACCATCAGTCGTACTTGCCATAGATATGTCTCACTTTAGATTTAAGCCAGACTATATTAAATATGAACATTGTATAAACTAAAGGGTGAACGTATTTGAATGTTGCCTTTCAAATTAGTAGATTTATTTATTTATTTAGGGTATGGAATTACATGTTACATTATTTAATAACAATTTCTAATATATGTTTGCTTCTTATTTGTATTTTGGCCAGGAGAGTAATCTTGTTTGCTTATCTCTCGTGATTATTAAACATTATCCAGGGTGTACCATGTGGAGGCGATCTATAGTTACACCCTATATCTATATATATCAAAGAGTGAAAACATATTATTTAACTTTTATTAGACTTACATATGGGAAGGTCCTGCTAATAGTACGTCGTGCATGTTTCTCTGTGATAATATCAAGATCTATGTACTATTATAAGACTTCAGACTTAAAAAGGATAATATGCCGTAATTGAAACAGATATACCTACATAAATTTGGCTTAACCAGGTCAATAGTTGAGAATTCCATGACAGAACTGAGCCGGTGGAATAAAATAAAAAAATATAATGCATTAACGACCGATTCAGGGCCTACAACCTACGAGTAGCTCTTGCAACCATTTGTGTGTGCGAAGTTATATTTTTGTCATGAATAGAAGGGACCTAAAATTGTATGCCGACTCTCCGAACGGCAAATTTGAGAAGCTTGTCATAACAAGCTGATAGGCTTGAATGTTCTCAAACTGTGGGACATTGGAAAAACATTAGAGTGTTATTGGGTTTCGGAGTGATTTGAACTTGAGATCTTTCGGTAAGTATTCTGGATTACTGATCCCTATGCGGATGCTCAAAACTATAGACTCATAACTATTACTTTTCGGCTTTCAAAATAATTATTGAATTAATTCATCGAGAATATTAAAACAAAAAGAGCATAAGGGAAGGCTACAGTCTGCATTTGCGATACTGTTGGATACCATATCCCATCAATATTTCTTTTCCCCAAATAGGCGTGGCCTTGGGGTGAGAGTTCTTTTCCATTGTGTTTATACCCTATTCTAGGGGTATATTAATTTTGACGCATAGTTTGTAACATACCTTAATATTGCCCGTAGACCCCTAAAAGTTACTATATTTATGATCAGCATCGATAGTAATGTCGATCTAGCCATGTCCGTCCGTCCGTCCGTCCGTCCGTCCGTCCGTCCGTCGGCAAAAATTAGGCCTTTAAACTGGGCCTAGAGAGCTGAAATTTTAACCATATACTCTCTAGGGTCCCGAAATAATCAAGTTTAAGAATTTTTGAAATCCGCCCACAGACACGCCCACAAACTCAAAAAAACAAAATTTTGGAAAAAATCGAATTTTGAGCTAGAGAGCTGAAATTTTTTATATATGATCTATGGCCCATAAAACTGATTGGGACATAAAATTTTCAAAATCCGCCCACTGACACGCCCACAATTAAATAAAACAAATTTTGGGAAAAATTGAATTTTGAGCTAGAAAGCTGAAATTTTTTATATATGATCTTTGGCCCATAAAACTGCTTGGGACATAAAATTTTCAAAATCCGCCCACTGACACGCCCACAATTAAATAAAATATTTTTTTTGAAAAACCAAAATTTGAGCTAGGGAGCTGAAATTTTTAATATATACTCTCTAGGGGCCCTTTATGCTCATGTGTAAATATTTTCAAAATCCGCCTACTGACACGCCCACAATTAATTTTTTTTTTTTTTTTGAAAGTCCAAAGTTTGAGCTAGGGAGCTGAAATTTATAGTATATACTCTCTAGGTGCCCTTTATGCTCATACTTAATTTTTTTTTAAATCCGCCTACTGACACGCCCATAATTAAATAAAACAATTTTATTGAAAAACCAAAGTTTGAGCTAGGGAGCGTTTTTATTTACAAAAGCTTAGTTTTTTCGATAAAATCCTTTAAATTTTTGTCACGCCCACTTATGAGATATAGGAATAAGAATAGGGTATCCAACAGTTCGCCCAAGCGGACTGTAGCCCGCCCCTATGTTTTTTTTTTGTTTCCAATAAAATTTGATAAAATGGTTAAGACCCAATAAGTGAGCGTGGCTATAAGTGGTGGCCAACAACTTTGTACGGGTGAATATTGAATGAAATAATCAAAAAATCTAACTCACGAATCCCTACGTGAACAAATCCCTTTGCAAAACCTACGTCCGCCCTTTTTTAGAGTACGCAAGCCAAATGTGGGCCGCATACTACCGGGTACGCATTTCTAGAATTGAAAGCATTCAACGTCGATTTCTTCGTTTGGATCTCCGTGAGCTCCGTTGGAATAATCACCTTATATTAGCATCCTAACACGAACGCCTTAATTTAATAAAGCTTCGGACCCTAGAAAAACGAAGAGATGTCGCTGACATTCTGCTTATACATCGTCTTCTCACTGGCTCCATCTAATGCTCTTCTCTTCTTAATAATATTGCCTTCACCACAAACCCTCGAAATTTAAACCCCCCCCCCCCCCCCCCCCCCTCTCGCTCCTTTTTTACCTTCGCACCCGTCGCACGTCGTACGGCGTACAAGCCGATCTCCCTCATGATGCAAAAGGCCAATTTATATTTCTCTTTGATTTTAATCGCTACACCACTTTCCTTAAATCTGCCCTCCTTTACCTTTCACCTAGCAGTAATTCGTTTAACCCTTAATTCACTAGATGTACAAAACACGCATATATACCTAGGTGAGTCCCAGCTCCCAGGAACTCACTTTGTGTAATATTGCTTTTTTCAATATTTAGGATATGTTTCTGAAAAAAAATACTTTTGTTCTTTGAACTTCAACTTCTTCCTGATAAAATAAAAGAAAAATATTTATAAAAATGCTCTATAATTAAGATTTATTCATGGAAGTTTCGAAGTCTTTTTTTTTTTGAAAAATCACATTTTTTAGAATAAAAAAAAATATATAAAAAAAATAAATAAAAAACTAACAATTCACTTTTCAAAACAAAAAAATAACGCTTAATTCATTTTGATGCAAAAAGTAACTGTCTCCATATAAAAAAAAACGTGCAGTTACTCAAATGCAGACTTGATTTTAGAAGTTTTTGCACTTTTTGCATACTTTGCGGGAGCATCCCGGGCAAACTGGCTTCTTGCATTCGCAACAAAGGTATGCAGTCTTAGTCCTCTTATTGGAGCTTGGAGCTGCAAACATGGCAGTATTTTTACTCACCTCTGTGAAGTTTTTTTTCTGCAGCATCGGGCGAGTCAAGTATTTCTCTTTTGGTAATCGATGAAATTGATAGACGTAGTTCAAATGGCAAAATAATGTTGTATAAACCCGAAATCAGGTTACTTCTGTTAAGCTCTTCACCTGCTTGGCCTGGTTTACTTAAATCCATACTTATCACTGAATTTCTCTCAAAAATAACAAAAAATAGTAAGACAAGCACATATTATGCAAATTGTAACATAAATACCTACCTGAGTCCCTGGGACTCACTGATCACCAAAAAGTCACCCTTCCACTTATTGTATGTAAAAGCACATCCGACCAGTATAGCGTTCGTCACCACACTCCATGAAGGTACTGTGGATCTTAAATGTGTGTGTGTAGAAATGCACGATCTGTGTGCGAAAAGAAAAGATGCATGAGTCGCAGGGACTCACCTATTGAATTAAGGGTTAAGTAAAAGTTTAGATTAGATTTTTAAGATATAATTTTGTGAGCTTGAATTAATAATAATATAATCAATAAATGAATAATTTACATAATAATAAATTAAAAACATAGGGACGGGCTACAGTCCGCTTGGGCGAACTATTGGATACCCTATTCTTATTCCTATCCCTCATAAGTGGGCGTGACAAAAGTCTAAGTATGGTTGAATTGTTAAGAACGCCCTACATATTTTGTTATATAACATTTAAAGGATTTTATAAAAAAAACGCTCCCTAGGTGTTTCAATAAAATTGTTTTATTTAATTGTGGGCGAGTCAGTAGGCGGATTTAAAAAAAATTAACACATGAGAATAAAGGGCCCCTAGAGAGTATATATTATTAATTTTCATCTCCCTAGCTCAAACTTTGAATTTTCAAAAAAAAAAAAATTAATTGTGGGCACGGGCGGATTTTGAAAATATTTACACATGAGCATAAAGGGCCCATAGAGAGTATATATTATAAATTTCAGCTCCCTAGCTCAAACTTTGGATTTTCAAAAAAATTGTTTTATTTATTTGTGGGCGTGTCAGTGGGCGGATTTTGAAAATTTTTTATCCCGAGTAGTTTTATAATCATATATAAAAAAAATTCAGCTTTCTAGCTCAAAATTCGATTTTTTCCAAAATTTTGTTTTTTTTTGAGTTTGTGGGCGTGTCTGTGGGCGGATTTCAAAAATTCGTAAACTTGATTATTTCGGGACCCTATAGAGTATATATATATTTCAGCTCTCTAGGTCCAGTTTAAAGGCCTATTTTTTGCCGACAGACGGACGGACGGACGTACGGACATGGCTAGATCGACATTACTATCGATGCTGATCATAAATATAGTAACTTTTGGGGGTCTACGGGCAATATTAAGGTATGTTACAAACTATGCGTCAAAATTAATATACCCTTAGAATAGGGTATAAAAAAAAATTCTTAAAAAGACTTTGCCTACATTATCTGCGAAGAACATCACCGTTTTTTCCACCGACTTTTTGATAGAACTTTTTTTTTAACAGTGGCCCTATGCAGTGGGCTTGTTACTGGGCGGGTTTTAATAACCTAGACCTTAATTCGTTATATTTGTATGGGTTATAAACATACGCGCGCTGGCTCAAAATGGTGTGCGAACTCTTATGACCATCAGTCGTACTTGCCATAGATATGTCTCACTTTAGATTTAAGCCAGACTATATTAAATATGAACATTGTATAAACTAAAGGGTGAACGTATTTGAATGTTGCCTTTCAAATTAGTAGATTTATTTATTTATTTAGGGTATGGAATTACATGTTACATTATTTAATAACAATTTCTAATATATGTTTGCTTCTTATTTGTATTTTGGCCAGGAGAGTAATCTTGTTTGCTTATCTCTCGTGATTATTAAACATTATCCAGGGTGTACCATGTGGAGGCGATCTATAGTTACACCCTAAATCTATACTCCTCACACTTACTTATAAACAAGTTAACTGACTTTCCGTGTTATTTTTTAATCGTGGATCATTAAAAAAAAAATAAAACAATAAAGTAATGCAATAATTTTTTTTTAAAATATCACGATATGAGAAATGAATGTAAATACATATTTTGTTTTAATGACGCTCTTAGAAGTTGGCAATATTATTTCATCTTCTCTGTCCACGTCTGAAAGTAGTATCATTGATTTCTTATTTCTCAGACACTATGCCTCCATTGTTAAGGATTGCGATTTCTGGCAATTCAAAATCTGGATTTTAATGGCTAGTGCTGCGACTTCTCTAAAAGAACTTTGCCAATCGACTGTAAAACTGGAAAGAACTTCAAATCGCTTGCAGCTTTATCGCCTAAAAATTTTATCGATGCATTCGTTGTTCCATAAAACATGAAACAAAATTAAAATAAAATCACAAAACAAAAGCCCGCGTGAAAATAAACGTCGATATATTTGATTTCTTCACGTTCCTTGTCAAAAATTATCATGTTGATAGTTTAAGATTTCTTTTTCCACTTTCTGATATAAATTAATTTTTAATGAATAACCGAACTTGGCAAACACGATCACTAAATTGTTTACAGACCATGTGATGTCAAGTAAATGCTGGCATCGAAACTTCGTACTTACTCGAGTAAAGTAAAGTTTTATTCCTACCATATTTGTGCCAATGCTATTTGCTCGTTTTGATTATTAATACTACCCAATATATTGTTCAATAATTTATATGGGAAGTCCTAAATAGTACTTAGCTAAGTCGAAAATAGCAGGCTAACGACAGACATTTATGCATTATTAATGGAGGGAAAATGAAGACAAAACGTATCTTGGTTGGTTGGTTGGAACCGGCCCTCGGTGAGGATGCACTTAGACCAGAAGTAGGTCCATTGTACTGCCGATGTGTAAGGTGGGTGGGTCACCCTCTTACTCAGGGAACCATTTGCTCCTCTGAATGAAGGAGCTAATCCTTGCTGTGCAGGCGTTGTTAAGATCATTGAAAAGGTATTCAACAAATGTAGCCTTCCTAATGTTGGCTAGTGCAGGACACGTGCAAAGGAAGTGACTGATGGTCTCCTCTTCCTCCTCGTCCCTACAGCTTCTGCAGAAGTCATTGTAGGGAATGCCCAACCTTTGGGCATGTCTTCCTATAGCAGAGTGCCCGGTGAGTTCGTTTACTAATTTGGAGAGGGTTCCTCTCTTATGCCTCAGAAGTCCGATGGACCTGGATTTATTTAATGTCGGCCTGAGTAGCCTTGCGGTGTTGCACTGGTCGAGTTGGTGCCAACGACGGTTGGCTTCGCTCACCGCATTGATGTCTATGAGGTGTTTAACATAAGACGTTGGCGCCTCGATGTCGGTGACGCTTATGCTGTTTGAACCAGAAGAGCCTCGTCGGGCCAGTTCGTCAGCTTCACAATTCCCTGGTATGTCACAGTGAACCGGCACCCAGCAAAGGGTGAGGCTGTACTGACCGATTACCTCGTTAAGAGATGCACGGCACTCTTTCACTGCTTTGGATCTCGTAGTGGTGGATGCAAGGGATTTGATGGCCGCCTGACTATCGATGTATATTACAATATCTGATTTCGATATCGTATTAACCGACCGCCAGGCAGCGGCTTGACCGACGGCGGTGACTTCGGCCTGAAAAACGCTGCAGTGTTCTGGAAGGTTAAAGGAGAGGTGAATGTCCAGGTCTTCAGAGAAGACTCCGGCACCGACTCCGTACTCCGTTTTGGACCCATCCGTAAATATTGGCAGCGATTCGTGGTGTAGGACGTGACGTTGTGTCCACTCGGTTCTGTCTTGGATTCGATGTTTGTAGCCCAGGTCGAAATTGTGGGCAGGTGGTCGGTGACCTTAGGAAAATGACGATACGTCGATAGTATACTGGTATGTCCATTGTGTTGCTCTTTCCATTGTTTGGAGCTCCTCAGTCTTATTGCTGAGCTGGCAGCCAACTGTTTGCCGACGATGTCGGTCGGGAGAAGGTAGAGCTTGGAGCGCCGCAGTGAGAGAGGTTCTCAGTGCATGCGTATCATGCATGCGTATCTTATCAGCATTACATAAATTGACGTTTCAGTGTGTGTATATTCGCGAATTCCTTTGTCGCACTGAAAATTCGAATTGTCATCGTCATCATCGCCACTGCGAACATGTCGCCTCAGTATTAAAGAGTGTTAAATAATTGATTGAATGCACACAACAATACAGATCTATCTAAAGCAATTTAGGCGTCACCCGTGGATACAACACCCTACAACTGCACCAAACTTCAATCCCATCCTCCTCTACTTGCTGCTTGCAATAGCAATAAAAATGCCTACGATGTGTTTACTGTATAAATGAGAGAAAAAGTAATCGCTTTAGCGCACGCTAATTATAAAAAAATTGATGTATTCAAGGCGAAGGAAGAGGCACTTCGACCTATGTGATCTTTTGTGCCGCAGGGGCCAGAAAATATAAAGGCTAGCGGACTTTCTACTTTACGTATAAAGCAGACAATTTTACCAGCAGAAGATTTCTTTATGTCTTCGGAACTCAGTTGTTCCCTGAAGAAGATCTTCTTTCTTAGTCCATTGAGTGCTGGACATTCACATAATATTATGTATTCAGCTGTTTCGTGCTCTTCAAGACATAGTCGGCACTCAGGAGAGTCTACTATTTTCGTATTGTTAAGGTAAACCGTGTTGAACAGTAAGGTAGCATACTAAATTTTTGATATCATGCCTACTTAGATTTAGACAACTGTTTGCATTGTTTTTGATGGGCCGAATAGCTTGTTTGGCCTGTCTTAGGCCTGGGATTCTCTCCCAATAAAAGAAACATTTTATATGTTCCCAACTTTTTTTGCTGCGATTGCTGCAGATCTAGGAGTGCAGCAGAAGGGTTTGGGACCTGTGAATGATGTTTCTGAACCCCTGCTGGCCAATAAATCGGCCTTTTCATTACGATCAAACCCTTCATGACCCGGAACCCACCATAGTTTGGACTTGTTTCTTAATCCGAGTATTTTAAGGGTGTTGAAACAGTGCATGGCTGATTTGGAGTCAATGGTGTGCGAGCGCTTTTGAAAAGATTTTGTCGCAGCAAATTCAAGAAGATTTGGATAGGCGGAATAAGCTCTCCAAGTTCCAATCCGGGTTTCGAAGGAAGCACAGCTGTGAATCAGCCATAATTAGGGTCACAACCGATTTAAGGATAGCATTGGACTTAAATGAAATAAGTGTAATGGTGACTCTAGATTTTTCTAAAGCGTTTGATTCAATTAATCATTCAATACTGATAAACAAGCTTAAGAATAATTTTCAGTTCTCTCGTTGTGCCCTGAAACTAATTCTCTACTATCTATGCGATCGCTTACTGACAGTTCAAACCGATCAGCGAAACTCCAGTCCATACACGGTTAACATAGGTGTTCCTCAAGGGTCAGTTCTAGGACCACTTCTATTTTCTATCTTTATAAATGACTTTCCTGATATTCTCGGAAACTGCCATGTTCACCTATGCAGATGATGTCATTATATACATGTCCAGAAAACTAGGGCTGATGGAAGATTGCGTGGCTAGAGTAAATGAAGATTTGTCGCGTATTCAGATGTGGTCCGATCTAAATACTCTAAAACTAAATCCTGCTAAATCGTTGGGTATGGTCTGCTCAAGAAGTAAAATCTCATTACTTGATATACCTCCTCTTGTTGTAAATGATGTCACTATTCCCTACGTAGAGCAGGTCAAATACCTTGGATTTAAAATTAACAGAAAATTAAGTTGTTGTGATGCCACATCTGACACGATCAGAAAAGTCTACGGTGGGCTACGAAGCTTGAGAACATCCGCGCATATGCTCCTTCCGAAGATGAAAATGCATCTGATAAAAACCTGGTGCTCCCATTTTTGTCCTACAATATTGTGCAGTGTACCCCAGTTTGGATTATGAATGCAGGCGTAAGATGAACGTTGCCTTTAATGATTGCATTCGGTATATTTATGATATTCCAAGATGTGTTAGTGTTGCGCAACAGAAAAGGTATCTGTTAGGAATGAGTTTTGACGAGTGTTATGATTTTAAAACCATCCTTAAGCTTCATGGAATCATTCATAACAAATGCCCTGAATATTTGAGTGAGTATATTACGTTTGTTCAGTCACCAAGAGGTCTTAGGCTTGTTTTACCGCGATTCACGCACACAGTGGGAGAGCGATCTTTCATCATCAAAGCTGTTCGATTGTGGAATTTTCTTCCACTTCAATTACAAAGAATAAGTTCGTCAGTTTTATTTCGGGAAAAACTATTTCTACACATGTCGCAACAGAGTTAGTCATATTATATCAATAAACATAAAATATTTAAAACCTTCCTTTTTTCATTTTTTATTAGTTATCTGTAATTAATAAAAAAATTGATACTTAATTTTAAGAATTATGTTCTTGTAGTATCATGTAAGCTTCAAACAAAATAAATAAATGAAATGAAATGAAATGAAATCTCATTTAACTGTATTAAACTTGTTGCATGCGAATCGCCATGAAATAGTTTAAGTAAGTTGAATAGGTAGTTTGTAATTTGTTTTATAAAAATTATAAAATCTAAATAATGATGCCGAGTTTTATTAAATTTTTTCGATGAATACATTTATGTAAGTATAGTTCGTTAAATAGTTTGTAGGCCGAAAGGCAATAATTATAAGGTAATAGTTAAATTTAGAGCGTCCGCATAAGGACTATTAATTTAGAATATGTATTCTGGAAATTTTTAGTAAGATTTAATCATTATTGTCTAGTATCTAAGTTGATATGTAATAGACTAAAGATATTTACCATATTTTTTTCTACTTATAAAACGTATATTAGTATGCCAGCTATAAGATGCTTTATACCTACGGTTTTTTTTACATTGATCATTTAAAATTGTCTATTGTTATTTAATCTCGTCTTATGGTTCAAACGCTCCAACTATTTGGAATATCTGACATACTTAATAGTGCTTCATTTGAATAATTACATACACTTGTCCCAAAAGAAAACGGAAGTAAAACCAATTCCTTCCGATATCTTTTTAAATTCAAAGTAAATGTTGTTATTCCCTCCCCCAACTCGAGGAATTAAAACTCGCTCAATAGCAATAATTTCGATTTAATAGAAAAGCGAAGCGAAAAGTTATCCCAAAACTTCTGATTGCCAGTGCTGCTAATGAATTCCATTTTTGCCTTTCTGTGGACTTGTTTGAGTCCAAGGAGATTTTTTGCTCCCTTTTGTCCCCGTTTTCTTGCACTTAACGTGATCTGGAGTTCTTTTATTAGTTTTTCTTTCGATTTATTATTTTCCCAGCGTTTGCCTCATTATCTGATTCCGATACCAATTTGACCTTTAATCAATAGACGTATTGTAAAAGTTTGCGTTATATATCTCTATTTGGTATAGATACAGTTTTATTCCCGTCTGGCAGTCTTATTGGAGTTTATTGATTAATAAGATGAACGCATGACTTGGTGCAAATCTAATAACAAAGTATATTTGTTTCGCTTTAACATGAACTGGAGTCCGGCGCTGATGGTAAGATTGGTTGATGTCGGCTGTGGCTATGATCCTAATTAATTTGATTGAGGATGGAATTTAGACAACTGCGAAATCGGATTGAATTAAGGATAGCAACCATCTGTGTCAATTGTGCTTTAGAAATAAAAAATGCTAAAGAAAAGCGCGTTAGGTAATAAAATATAAAATAGAAAACAAACGCGTTTTATTCGAGATATGTACCTACTAATACTCTTATAAAATCATTTGGAGGCGGTTATTTTAAAATCAAAAATAATATTAAACGCCCTGAAACGCTTTCAAAAAACGTTCATCTTTTGAAAAGACTTTAAATGAAATTTAGATATGAATATGAAATATATTTCTAATAAGTGTTGTTGCAGGGTAAATCGATTACGTCAACAAAATAAGCTTGTACCTTATTACTCTTTAAAAACGATGGTTATATTGGTAAACAGGCAAATTACATTGAAACGAATTATCCAACATCGACTCTGGCTAGCATTCTGTTAGCAGCAATGGACCAAACCTTATTCTTTATTTTCATTCGAGTATAGTTTTGTTAAACTATAATTATATTGGCATAGCAAATTATATGAGTCACATGTCTTTGCTTCAGCTTTAAATGGTTATCGTGATTTTTTCTTTCTTTCTTTTCTTTTCTTCAGCGACAAGGTTGTGGACGTAAGGATCATATGGGGATCATAACCCTCTCACTTCACTGCATCCCTCTGGTTCGACCGTGGGGTTTGCCATCAAAAAGAATCGGCAGGCCTCCAGATTTCGAACCACTTCGTCACTGAAGCCATCGATTGCTGGTGTTGTTGCATAACCAGGACTTTTAAGGCCCGCCTCTCTTTTGCGACTGTAAAGGTATCTACGTTAACTGATATTGCCTTTTTGATGGTGTTTTGTAGGATCTCTCCTTTGAGCATGCAAGTACCAACTGAGCCGTTCGCGCTCCATTTGCTCATTGATGTGAAGGCTTATTCGGATTTTGGAACTTCTTATTCGGTCAAGCATTTTTACTCCTGCGATCATGCGAAGCAGCTTCTCAGCTGTCGTTGATTTTCCCTCATACTTGTGTACGCTGTCCAACATTGTGAACCGTCTGTGATCGCGGGGCGCACATCTGCGGTAAAGAGCCTTCGTTTCAGCTAAGGAGGAATACTTCGGTCACAGGAGATGGCTGAGTTTTCCCGCCACCTTATGCACCCTACGCTTATGCGATGCTTTATGTCGTCATCACAGCTTGCTTCGCTATTAACTATAGCTCCCTGAACTTTTCGCAATTGGGAATCACTCCTCCATTCATATTAGTGTCTGGAATAGTTCGGAGTGAATTAGAGAACGGGTAGCAAAAGTATTCGGTTTTTTTGACTAATACGATACCCATACTCGGGCGCAGTGGCTCAATGGTTAGTGTGTCTGCCCACTAATCGAAATGTCCCCGGTTCAATTCCGGGGCCAAATAACATCTTGAGTTTCTTTCCACTGCCCCACCTCTTGCGAACGTCTGACAAATATCCAAGAGTATTAATTGTCATGAGAAGCTTCTCAAATTTGCCGTTCAGATTCGGCTTAAAATTGTAGGTCCCTTCAACTTCGCAAAAAAAGTGGTTGGAGAAGCTAGGTTTTAGGCCCTCTATGGGCCGTTAATGCCTAATATTTATTTATTTATTTATTTATTTACGATACCCATTCCCCTCCAAAGTTCCACCCATACATCAAGTGTGCGTTGCTGAGACGTTTGATCCTCGCTTATGACGGCTCCAATAACAAACTTTTCATCTCATTATTTTTGTTAATCTTTAGGTACTTTTAAATTTAATTATATTTTTTTGTCATCTAATCTGTAAAGCATAGGTGGTGGAAGAAATTAATACATAAATAAATAACCTAACGTGAATGCTCTGTAGACCCATGGGTTCACCAGTCACCATCTCACTTTCAACACTCTGAATAGTGCCCAAAATGCTAACTTACCCCAGGTTCATAAATCCGTATGTCGAAGTTGCGTTTATTAGGTATCTGCCATGTTGGCTGTTGACGACACAGTTGACCTAATAAAGCTAAAGCCCTCCGAGGGGGCTAATGAACGACATCTAAGACAATGTTTTGTTTCAGAATTACAACTTTTTTTATGCTTTCTCTTCTATAGAATTCAATTCATCCATTTTTTTATCCTTTTCGGTGCTAATAAGTGATCAAAGTCTCCATTGCTATTCTTTGAACCGTTGAAAGTTTCGTACCCTAACACCCGTCAATTCGAAACTTCGATTGTACCAGTTTCAAAACTGTGCACTGCAAAGAAAACTACGATCCGTCAAAAGTTTTACACTGGCTCTTTATTATAACCCAACAAAGTGATATCATACAAAATTTGCTTGTTAACCAAAGTTCTTTGTTCTCCTTTCGACCTCATAACTTCAGATCAGAACCGACAAATACCCTGCTGGCGGTTTTGCCATTCATCCACTTTGTTACCAATAAATGCAGTTTCTCTTCCTTCGTCTGAAAATAAGGTAAAGAAAATTAATTGCATATTATCGCCAGTAAAATTCGAAAGTTTTTTTTCATAATTAAAATTAAGTGAGCTACTCGCTATGGCTTCCATTCGAGTATACCAATATAATGCTATGAGCGGATTTATTTTGCTGCTAATGGGTTGGTTCCTCGGCAGCTCTGCAAGATTACTCTTCGAATACTAAGTAATGCGCTTTGTAATTAAATGCTTTTAGTTTTCTATTGCCTTAGATTGTTTGAGTTATTCGTAACAGTTGGTGCAATCAGGATGAAAAATAGGATGAAGAAGCACTTGAAAGATGCGAAGGGTTTTGTGCTGTGAATATTTCGATGCCATGTGATTTGAATTCAAATAAAATGGAGAAATAAAAAAATTATGCAAAATAAGAAGGGACGCACTAGCTCCATTTGTCAGGTCGTTTAGTATGCATCAGATGTGGCAGATAGTAGTTGATTGATTCGAGTGCAGTGTCACATAGTCGCACTCGTATGAAGAATGTGCACAAGTAAACCGTTAAGGAGGCAGCAATCTGCAAACTACCATCAGCGGAAGGAAGGATGTCCTAGGGCCAACGATCAAGCTGGTAACAGCGGATACGAAAATTTCATTATTTGCATAACTTCAATTGGATGAGGACTTAATTTGAAAGAAGCCTGAATAGGAAATGACGAATATATGGTATGTGTGTTTTGGGTGGCACATCATTTTGTGTTTTGCTCCTTTTTATATGAATATTGTTGTCGCAAGTGCTGGTAACTATGTGGGGTTCTTTTGCGCACCACAAATTAATTTATTTCAAAATGTAAGAGATCTGAAATTGAACTGGAATTTCACTTTCGGTGAAGGAAGATCTGCGATATTAAGTGGGAAGACAAATGTTGTTTCGGGTGCAGTTCCGAAAAGCACTTACCTCCAATTTCTTACGAATACTTAATTTTGTACATCAGAACCAAAAATCCTAAGCAATTTCTGGGGCAAACTACGATAAGAACCTACGTATAGGACCTATAGAAAGTTATAAGTCGCAGAAGTCTTAGGCTCGAATCATGCCGGACCCCAGGTAAACCTAAAGTTTTTTTTCCACTGCTCCACTTCCTGCGAAAGTCTGAAAGTTGCCATTCGGAGTCTGCGTAAAATTGTAGGTCCTTTCTACTTCGCACACGCAAATGTTGGTTTTTGATCCTGTATGTGCCCTTAATATTTTTTTTCTTACACTCCTCTTCAACTCAATAAGCACAAACATTTTCTAAGCTACGTTGTCCATTTTTTCAAAACCTTGTGCCGTAATATATCATTTAATGATGCAAACTGTTTGCGTATGATGTTGACCAAATAAATCGGAAAGAATAATTCAAAAAGTACCGCTATTTTTTCCCTAGTCCCTTGCAAAGCATTCAATATGGAAAAATGCAGTTTTTTTTGTATCAACTGAATAGACAAGGTCATTATTTTCACTGCTTATGAGTATTCTGTGGAGATTGACACATTAGATCAACAGTTGAAGTGCTTTAATTGAATTTTATTTGATTTCAAAGAAAAACAGGTAAATCAAAATCTCTAAATAGTGTTGAAAGAGCTCAAATCGATTTACTAAAAGAACAAGGACTAACCGGGCGTTCTAAGCTGACAAAATTAGACGAAGTTTTAGTGTGGTCTATTCTTATTTAAGAAGCAAAGATTCGTACGGAAAAAACATGAAAGGAAGGATGATGAAGTCAGAAAACGGCAACAACAGCAGTTGATCGAAGAGCAATTTTAAGATGTGCTTCCAATTCCTGCGACTCTGCGGCAAAAATAAAGCAAAAAGCCGGTGTTACTGCAAGCGTTTGAACAGTGCGAAGCGTTATCAATAGTGCCAAACATCTAAAACGGTTGAAAATTCAAAAGAAACCACCATTTAACGAGAAACGGAAGTGTATGCGCTTAGAATTCTCTAGACTCCTTATGAGTTTTAAAAATGAATGGCGTCACGTTTTTTTTCGGATGAGAAGAAGTTTAATTTTGATGGCCCTGATGAGTTTAATTATTACTTCCACGATTTGAGGAAAGAAGAACGATTTTTAGCGCGGCATCATAGTCGAGAAGGTGGTGTTATGATATGGGGAGCAGTTAGCTACTATGGCACTGTTGAGCTTGAATTAAAAACCTCAAAAATTACTGCATTAAGTTATAAAGGAAATTTGAAAAGACATTTTTCTAAATTTTCAGGCATTTTTGGACCCTTAAACTGAACTTTTCATCAGGGTAACGCCCCCATCCACGCGGCGCGCATAGTAAAAAATTGGATAGAGGAGCGGAATGTGGAATTGCTTCAATGGCCGCCGTACTCACCGGACCTGAACCTTATAGAAAACGTTTGGGAATGGTTAGTACGAAAAGTTTATGAGTCTGGCCGTCAGTTTGAGGACAGAGGATCCCATATCGCAGCCATTAAATTGGCCTGGAGGGAAATTTCGCTGGACTACATAAAGAGGCTGTACGATTTCATGCCGGATCGAATTTACGAAACTATTACGAACAAAGGCGGCAGTACCCACTACTAAAATTAACTAATAAAAAACTAGTTTAAGAAAAACTTGTTTCATTTAATCCCAATAACTTTTATTTCCAATTTTAATATTTGTGTCTATTCAGTTGACGCAAAATAAAACTGCATTTTTCCATATTGAATGTTTTGCAAGAGAACCAGGAAAAAAATAGCGGTCCTTTTTGGAATATTCTTTCCGATTTATTTTCTCAACATCATACGCAAACAGTTTGCATCATCAAATGATATATTATGGCACAAGGTTTTGAAAAAAAGGACAACGTAGCTTAGAAAATGTTTTTGCTTATTCAGTTGAAGCGAAGCGTATATTTTAAAAAGGGCTTAACAAATTTAATAGCAAATTAAAGCTTCATTATTTATCTCTCAAACGAGGCAAAATTAGTACAAGAACTTAAAGAAAGGCTACAATCCGCTTGGGCGATACCCTATCCCTATTCCTTTCCCCCATAAAGAAGGCGTGCCAATAATTTAAGTATGGGTGAATTGTTAAGAAGGATATATGGTCTACATATTTTTATCGAAAAAAACACAGAATTTGTAAAAAAGGCGTCTAAAAAGATGGCATGGCAGAAACTTTTGTGAGATGGAATTGTTAAAAACTGTTTTATCTGCATACCTTATAGCGTTTTTTTTTAAATACTGAGCGTGTCAGTGGGAGGATTTTAAGAATCAATACGCATGTGCATTAAGAAACCTTATGTAGAGAGTATTTGTTAGCTTTCTAGCTCCTGATTTGCTGAAATTCGGAAATGTTTTATTATTATAATCATTTTTTATTTTATGCAACTTGTCAATATTTAAACATTCAACCATTTATTCAATAAAAAAAAAACAAGAATAAAATCATAGAATTTTATAGTCACCGAACCGCAGGGAATAGTAGATATATTTAAGCAGTATTTCAGACAGCTGCTAATTGGGCGAGAGGGATAGGGCCAGAAGGCAACCCTCGTCCTGTCAAGTAATTTTTAAAACCCAGTAAAGAAGAAGTTGGTGATGTTTTAGTTGGGCGCCTGCACCAAATCATCAACCAAGAATGGGTAGAAAGCATTGCCGATGATTGGACCATCAGCTCTATATGCCCATATCTAAAAGAAAGGCGATCCTATGTCTTGCAACAACTATCGACGAGTATCCCTGCTAAATTTTGCATATAAGATCCTATCCAACGTACTGTGTGAACGTCTCAAGCAGATCTGCAACACACTATTCGCCACGTACCAGTAGGGCTTCCGGCCCGGCAGATTGACAATAGACCAAATGTTCCGAAAAGTCCCCGAAAAAAAAATTATGAAGAAAATTTATTTTCCCATACATTTTGTATGGCGCGATCTTACGAACGCCACTTTATGATAAATGACATTTATTTTTACGTTACGTTGTGACAATTTTTTCTTTGATGGCGCTGTGTGCACCAACTTTTGACAACTGATTCATTTGCACAGTCTTTCCATCGCATAGTATTGTGCTGTGCGTTGCCATTTATCAGCATTTTTTTAAGTTTTATCAAAATTGTTATTATTTATTATTAATATTATTTTTATATTATGAAGCTGAAAAGTTTGTTTGGTTGAACGCGCTGATCTCAGGAACTACTGGTTTGAATTGATTTTTTTTTTTTTGTGTTGGATAGTTCATTTGGCGAGGAAGGCTTTAGGCTTTATAACGCTGCGACCAGTAGGAGCGAAGCATCATTGGAAAATGTTGCAAAACGGGAAAATTATTCCTTTTTGAGAGTTTCCGCTGCGTGCGCTGCGTTCAAGTTATGTAAAAAATTACGTCAAAATCGTGTATGATGGAATTGTTCCTCTTTAAAAATTCTAAAAAAAATATATGTGTAGTGTATGTTTTAAGATAACCTTTTTTATGGTAATCAAATTTGTTCCAAATTAATGCATTATTTGCGAGTTTTATCAACATAATATTAATCCTTATCCAAATAAATATGTTATAATTCACAAGTATTTAATTGTAAACAAAATTGTCCTTGACATCACTTAATTTCAATCAACATCTTAGGAGATATGTAGTATTTTTTTTAGTATATATTTATTTCATATCAAAATTTTAAAATAACTCCGCAACAAAAGAGGTATGTTCGGGTTCACGCGCGCATGACGCGCAAGACGCTTGCCGGCCTGCGAGATGGAGGGGCACTGGCCGTCCGGCGGTAGCTCTGCGAAGTACCATGCCGCTCGGCTCAGACACGTGGTCGGCTCCCTACGGAACAGTTGGACTCAGCGAAATGATTTTTTGCGATATCTCATCGTATAATAATACTTTTTAAATACACTTTCATTTTGTAGTAGTTTTCTATTGGGTATTGTTTTGTGAATTCTTTTAAAGGTCCTTTTTTCCAATATTTTCACAGCGGGACTTATCGCGATTGGTCTTGAATGTCGTCTTATATTTCAGCAACATTGCTTTTGTTTTTGCATGTTTATTGTTCTTATTAAAAAAGACTCCGTGCGAAGCCGGGATGGTCAGCTAGTTTATTATATAATGTACTTATTTTTATTACATTCCTATTAATATATTACTAATTATTTACCTTCACTTTTCCTGTTCCCTTTCTCCCTCCTGTTAACGAAGAAATCTCATTTGTAAAAATTAAATTCAGTTTTAATCCGGATTAATGCACTTTAACTGCTCCCCGGAGGACATTCTAAATTCAATCTCATTAAACGACAATTAAGTTAAAAAAAAACAAACTTCATGTTTAACGAGTGAATATTCGGGTTGACATGTTCGGGTTTAAGTCATCTAAACCCAGTAAGTTTTAATCTGGATTAAAGTGAGTGAATAATATGGACGTTAGAGTACCTACCAGGAAGCTGTAGCTTGACTCTCTTTATCTTTATATGTTTTATTGCTATTTCCTTTTTTAATTTGAATGTTTTCGTAAGAATAACTATTTTTTTTAAAAACATATTACTACACTGAAGCTTCTTGAAAATGTATCCAATAGTTTGGAATCTTAACACAGTCAGACACTAATTGGTTTACTGTGGGATAGTTTACCCCAAGTTAGGCGCGTTTTGTTGGTAAGTGTATATGTATACCCAGCTCAACAAAATTTAACATCTTGAACATTAACAAATCAAAAATGAGGCTAAAGAGTGAACATATAAAGTGAAGATAAAGGTTTTGGAACCTCTGGAATGGAATAACATAGATATAGCAGGAGCCGAACCTTACCTAAGGGTTTCACTAAGCTAAGTTGCGGAAAAAAAATGTACTACCACGCAACAATCCACACTCATTCGCTCTCAAAAATAGATTTGGAAAGTTAAACTCAGATTAAATGTACGGGAATAATACATTTGAGACTTGCTTTCGTGAATATACGTCTATGAACACATTTTAATTTCACAGAAAATTATCTGTATCACAAAAGAGTAGAAATAACGTCATCTATAGTTAAGTATTCTATATGTATTCCACATTTCACATTTGAACTAAAGTGAACATAGCGTTTTATTGGGATTTCCATTGCTGATCTTGAAATTAGTTCCCCATAAAACGCGTCTGTTGTGTGCTGGAAAAACTATAGCAGCTATCGTTCGAAAGGACTAATGTCGAAAGGAGTAATATCGATTCCCAACACGGGATTGATTTTTTTTTGTAATAGTATTAGTGTGACAAATGACAGCCCACTTGTTCTTGACAAACAAATTATTAGAACAGCGGATATATGTTCTCATTGTTGTTAAATATTTTTAAATAATCAAAAATAAAATTCATTGGGAAAAAATTGCTTTAATTTTCCTAATTTTTTTATTTAACAGATTTTCTGCAATCAGGAAAGTTAATTCTGTCTGTTTCGGCTCTGGGACTCTCTCTCTTCATCTGTTCCACAAGCAAAATTAAACATTTATTATTGTTCAATAATTTCAGTTTCCTTAGAAGGACAAAAATTTATATAAAATTATTTACCGCTGAAGCAAGCAGACACAAGAATATAGTTATTGTTTTTTCTTTAGAACGGAAGCCCAAGTTTGTTATTGTAACATACTAAGTTTATTCTCTACAATATACAACGCTGGTATTTTTTGTTGAATATATTTGTTCTCCACAGAAACAGAAAAATGTTTATAAAGAAATGTCAACGTAACAAATGCATAATATTTTAGTGTTAGGCAAGTACGAGTAGGTGTAAATCTTGTTAAGGACCATGAGCTATTTGAAAATTCGATTTTTGGATGTAAAAAATGCCTTACGACAGAACACCATTATTAAAGCTATATATTATTCTGTAAATAGCTTTATTTTAACTACAATAAAATAAAGCTGACATAGGCACCTGGCAGATAACTAGCGCCTACCCTTAGCGGTGCCATGATTGGGCTAAACCATGCGGAGAAAAGGGTCAAAAACCAAACACTATTTTATTCGAAAAAGTTATCTTTTTCATGTGGAAAAATGAACAATCTCTCGCTTATTTTCAAATTGGGATTGAGTTCAGTGGGAAATAGTTCAATGAACTATGCCCCACCTGAATTATCTCCCAAACTTATGAACGGCTAAATTTGGTGGGACTTATTGGAGTTCTAAATCTTTGTCTTGCGCGAAGCGAGCTACATACCTCAACCTGACGTATAAAACTTTGTATATGTAGCTAAGAAGTTAAGCAGGCAACTCATTTAGACATAATTAATATTCGCCAATGCCCTGTATTGGTCCGATGTGTTTTTTTGGAATTCAACGCTAATTAAGCTTATAAGTATTTATTTAGTATTCATTTTTGCATAAATATGCCTTACATTGCGGAATGAAGAAAAAAATGTGTACTACATATTATATTCGTACGTTTTAATCCTGAAAAATCTAATTAGGCATTAAACCAGCAATTTTGCCCTTGAAAACTGGGATTATCAAAAGATTCCAACCATTAAACTTTATTGGCTCTAAACCAAAATGTTTTCACTTTTTGAATTTGTGCCAGTAAAAAGTAAAATCTTGCCAAAAAATTTCACCACGAACGCTCACATTTTTGAATAATAATTAATTTAACAAAAAATATAAACACGTAGCTATTCGAAACATGTATAACCTACTTACAAGTATGTATTATATGTTTAAAACTTTTTAATGGATTATAGTGCTTCTTACTTGATAGACCTCAATAATATATTGAATTTGCGGTTACATTTATGCATACACGTGTTATAGTTTTAAAGATATTATTATCTTATCTAGTAGCTTGCATCGAAAATCGCATTGTATTTTCATTTCTGATAGTCTAGAATGTTTGCAAATATTAAAAAAAAAAATGAGTGTGCTTAAGACCACACGACTAAAGTAAAACTTCTTTCGCTCCATCTGATTAAAATTGTGGGCGTGTCAGTGGGCGAATTTTGAAAATATTTACACATGAGCATCAAGGGCCTCTGGAGAGTCTATATTATAAATTTCAGCTCCCTATCTCAAATTTTGGTTTTTTTTTTAAATTGTGGGCGTGTGGGCGAATTTACACATGAGCATCCTGAAAATCAGACGATGACGGTGGCGCTCTAGATTTCCAACTAATGGCCTGCGATTCATGGACACAATGACCTTACTCACTTCCGGTAAATTCAATCTGTCGGCAACTGTTTTAGATATAGCTTTCTCCTTTGGGTCGGTTTGGATAGATGATGAGCCTTTTTTTTTTTTTTTTTTTTTAAACGAAATCCAAATCCCAGAGCACTCAGACTCGGCAACAGTCCTTTGTAATACCAGGCATAAATCCTTCTTTTTGGTGTAGAGGCATGTGATTGGGTGGCGTATGTTGTTGTTCCCCATGGGGATTGAACCTGCACCGCACGGGTCACAAGCCAACACACTAACCTCTACACCGTCGCCCCCAGATGATGAGCTTAGTATTGCCCTCTATTGAGGAGATTCAAGGGTGTTTACCCATTCCACGAACATTTCCGCCGACTAAATTGTATGGGTTGTAACAAAAGAGTGTATGATACGAAACGTAACTCTCTCTCTCTCTTTCAATCTTCACTAACTTATATTACCCTCTCAACTTCCGTTTTGCCGGAAGTGTACGTTTGTCTACACTTCCGTATTGCCGGAAATGTACGTTTGTCTACACTTCCGTGACGCTTTCACCAGCTTACTCCCCAAGTCAAGCGTGCGTAAAGAAGTTTTACTTCAAAAATCGAAGTTAAGGACCCACCTACTTTTTGGAACTTCATCCTTTGTTGGAAAATTTCGTCACCCCATACAAAATTCAATATTGATTCCCTGACTGTTATACTTCACAATGTATGCCTGTCAGCATCTTGCATGACACCATTTCTATGATTTGGGAGTTGAATTCAAAATTTAAGCCTGGTTTTCATTTTGAAGAAGATTCATTGGCCACCTAAATGTACTTCAACGTAACAAATCGCTCGTTTTCAGCTCAGCACTACAGGATCATGAAATTCTCCCATTAACAAAAAATCCATTAATCATAAATGAAGTTCTCCAACGTTGTAAAACGTTTTTTTTGCATGGTAATTAAACGCAACAATCCTCACATTACGATGTTATCCAAGTCAGTATAATGTAACCTAAATAAAACACATAAACTCTGTCGTATCACAAGGACACGATAATTTATGGATAAAAAACAAAACAGACGACGACTTTCAGAAAAAAAATTAAGACAGCACCCAAAATTGTATCCTCGGCCAACAACTCATTATTTATCCCAATCAGTCACGCAATGTGGCAATCAATATAAAACTCCTTCAGACCAGTTACTTTCTATCCATCTACTTTAATGGATGATAAAGTCCATCTGATGCGATATTGAAAAGTAATCAATGCCGTTTCCGTCACACTATGCCTGAGAAAAAAAAACTTTGGATAGGGAAAACAAAGTTTCTGTCAGTGTACATAGCTCATCCAATTCCTACATGTGTCTGTTACTGTTGATTTACGACAGCGTTTACCGTCACACCTTATGCAGACGGATTGATCCTATGTGTAAGAATTGTTGGAAGCATGATATTACTGCATCACCATGTGTTCGATTCATAGAATAGTACTCGTTAGACCTTCTCCTTGGGGAGTATGTAATATAATGAGAGGGATGATACCGCCTGCGCCTGTCATAGCAGGTGAAATGATGAACCCTATTGAAATGACAAACATTCGTGACAACGATATAAGGAATTGTTATTATTATCCTTGAACCCGAAAGCAATGTTCTTTTGAGCAATTTAATAATTAAACTAAAGATACCATTGGGTAAGGAAGATGAGTATCATTATCCCCGATCCCCGCATTCCTATGTTGAGTTCAAATTTCTTGGCAAAAAAACCGTAATTTGGCTAAGGAATTATTTAAACAAATAAATATGGTTCCTTAGCTTTTAAAAGGGGGCTTTGGAATCCGATTAGCTATTCTCTTGCCTACTGCTAAATACTTAACAAAAAATATTTGGCATTAGCGGCCCATACAGGCCCTTAAATCTATCTTCTCTATCCATTTGCTTATGCGAAATGGAAGCGACCTACAATTTTAAGCCGAATCCGAACGACAAATTTGAGAAGCTTCTCATGATAATTGATAATTTTGGATGATTGTCAAACGTTCGCAAGAGGTGGGGCAGTGGACAAAAAAAAAAACTTAAAAAATTTAATTACTTAACAATTTTTAGAACTTAAACAAAAAAAAAATCGGGTGCAGTTGCACTGGCACGGCAACATCAAGCAGCGAATATTCGGACCCCGCAAACCATTACGCAACTGCGACAATTTAAAGGATTGGCATCAAATTTTCGTCAATTTGTTCCCTAATTCACCCAGATTATGGCTCCTTTGTACGCATTGACTTCCTGGAAAGGTATAATCGATTGGAAACCCTTTTCTGAAACTATCCGACGCTAAATAATTTAACCCATTAACCCCGTTGAGCTGCATACAGATGCCAGCGATATAGGTTATGGGGCAATTCTCATCCAAAAGAAAGAAAAGAAGTCTCATTCTCATGCGGTTGCAAACTTTAGCAAGCGTACTCCTGCTGAAAAATCCAAATACCATTCCCATGAGTTAGAAACGCTTGCTGTGGTGAATGCTGTAAAGCATTTTAGGCGTTATTTACATGGACGCAAATTCACTGTTATAACAGACTGCAACGCTCTACAGTAATCGCGTAAAAAACTAGAGCGTACTCCTAGGGTACACCTACACAGGTGGGGGACCTTTTTACAAGCGTTTGATTTTGATGTATTTTACAGAGAAGGTAAGAATATATCTCACGCTGACTTCTTTTAGAGAAATCCTTTGCCAATTCCAGATCCAACATTTTTGGGAAAAGTTATAACTAAGAAAATAAATATTACTGAAATGAATGAATTAAGGTATGGAATGGTAGAACACGATGTTTATATATGTACATAATCCGTATATGTATAACACCGCCAGCCTTCAGATATTATAAATATGGAAGGGAAAAGTGCTACGACTTGTACTGGTTCGATAATTATGTCCAAGTATGTATGGAAATTCGGAAATTCGTCGATAACTGTATTACGTGCAGAATATCTAAGCCCCATTCAGGTAAAGTTTAAGCTGAATTGCATTCAATATCAAAGGTTGCTTTTCCTTGGCACAATATATACATCGATGCTACGGGAAAATTGAACAGGAAGAACGGCAAAAAGGAGAATGTCTTTGTTTTAATTGGCGCTGTTACAAGATTTGTGTTGCTGCTTCACACCTTAAATATTGATAACTCCAGCAGTTTACAAGCGCTTAAGTCAGCCATTGCATTTTTTAGCGCTGCTCCAACTCGTATTATAGTCGACCAGGGTCGATGCTTTGCAAGAAAAGAATTTCGCGACTTTTGTGAATCGTACAATATTCGCTTACATTTGATTGCTACTGGTAGTTCCCGTGCTAATAGGCAAGTGGAAAGTGTCATGAGTACTCTAAACAGCATTTTAACAGCCGTAGAGAGTAGCACCCAAAGCTACTGGCAAGATGCGTTACCTTATGTTCAGCGATTAATCGCGTAACGAGGTTTAACCCACTAGAAATACTGATCTAGCTACCCTAGAACATTGAATCTGATGCTGACCGACGATGAAGAAGCTGAAATTGAAATTTCCGGAGCACGGCCGCATGCTGTAAGAAATATCGCAAAAGCTGCTGAATATGACAAGAAAAGGATTGACAAGACTTAAGCTAAAGTGAATAAATTTTCAGTGCGAGATGTCGTTTTATTGCAAAATGTGGAGCGGAATCAAACGAAAATTGACCCTAAATGCAAGGGCCCTTACATTGTAATTGAAGTATTAGACTTTCACAGGTAAACCATTGAGGCTGTAAACTCCAACCGCACGTTTAAATATTCGCATGATCGTATTCGTAAGATGCCAGGAAGTTGGCTGTTTGACGAAGATATAGAATTAGATAAATAAAAAAAATAATAATGATAATAATAATAATAATAATAATAATAGTATCTGTGATGGATGGAAGTAATTGAGTATAAAGTATAATATCATTGGATGGAAGCGATTATCGAACAAAATGAATAAGAAATATTAATTATTTTAAGAGCGCTGGAAGGAAGTACTGAGTATTGATTTTTTTGTTAGATTTTCAACTTCTAAACAAACAGTTGGTATGTGTATTTGCCTAAAATGTCAGGTACAACCGAGTGAATACCTTTTCCTGATTATTTTCTTGTATTTTTTTTAGATTAATTACACGAGGACGTGCGACAGGTCAGAAAGGCCGTGTCGGAGACGAGGATGTGGATGAGGTGAGAGGCGAAATGCAAACAGCCCATAACCTTTGAAGGTGTAGAAGGGGTGAAAAACAGAATGCGAATGTGGGATAACCTGAAACAGATGCAAAGGCAGGTTTTCAAAAAATAAGGAAGAAAGGGAAAGGAGAAGAAAAAGAATTTTATTGGGAAATAAAAAGAAATAAGCATTCTGGAAATTAAGAAAAATAAAGAAATATTAAAAAAAGTGCAGCATTTAATGTTTGAGGATAATGTCTGAAACAGATGGAAACACGAATAATTTGATAAATTCCTGCACTCAATACGCACTCTTAAAACAGCTTGCCATTTAAAGGTACACAATCTGACGGATTGTAGCAAGAAGAACAATCCGGATCCAAGAACCAAATTGTATTGGTAAAGTCAGCACTACAAACAAGAGCACATAAATGCATTTCATATACGAACTCAGATTATTCAAATAGAACCTAAGCAGCGGTAATACAAATGTACTCCATCAAAAAAAAAACATTTACAGGCAACGGTCTGGCACATTAACAAATTTCGCAATTTTTATATCTTTAAAATATAAAGATAAGTATTTTTCATTCCGATGTATGGTGAATGGTCATTTACTTTTCGGCGTTGTAACCTTGTTTGGCCTTCCTGACTTTAGAACAATAACCTAACAAATTTTGGCGATTATTTGCGGTGCCACCTTTCTTCTCTTCAAACTTGCTATCAGAATACACTTGAGTCTCTCAGTCTGCTTCGATACTGACTTAATGAATAAACGCCCAGATACAGCCAGCAGTACCTTTTCCAAACCCATCTATTGGCATTGTCCTTTTCTACGATTTCATTTCACCCGGACTATACAAGTGACGGACACACTCGATATAATATAATGCGGTGCATTTTCAATGAGTATTTTAATTAACTTTCTGACTCGTGATAATTGTCCAATTGCCAATTTGCTTACTTTCGCTACAGTGTCGCATTCTCGTCGACGTGAATTGAAAATTCGATTAAGCACTTGCGGCGAAAATAATTCGTAATTTCATGCTTCATATGTAGCTACGAGTATACCTAACGAATATTCAGACGGTATATGCTGCACCATTATTGACCAAAATTGCAAAATAATACATCCCCGGCCAGTCCTCATAAGTCGCTATAATGAATCAATGTGCCGATCACAAGCTCATCGCATCAACACATCTAATGTTTGGTTTGCCATCCATCATGTGAGGATGTCGGAGTTGCAGCAGCAACCCTTTCGTAACTGAAACACTAACAAAAACTAAATTTGCATTGCGAGATAATCCCAATAAAATCCCCACATACGAGATAACCACTTCAAAATGGTATTTTAGTTGCAAGTTCAGTGAATCGAAATGAGTGTGTGTTAGGCGAGGACCAACAAGCCAAATGCCCGAAACATATGTGCAGCATTCTGAATGCGGCACTGCACGGGAAACACAATATCTGCAGATTTATTTTACGTGCCCTGCATAGGTTGCTCGCATACCTCTTATCCCAATACACAAAAGTGCACAAAAGAAAGGGAAAAAACTTGCTTTAACTAAAATAAACAGGTGATGCCAAACGCTTCAAGTTGTCTTCATTTTTCTTTTGTGGTGTGGTGCGATTCACTTCTACAGCGGATCTAGAAGTAGAGACAACTTACAGAACTGCAGTGGCTGCAGAATTTCTAACATCTATTTCTCTGCTGGAGGATTTTTGCTTTATGTGCTTTAGAAAAAATCACTAAAGCGGCCAAAACATACGCAAAGTCCAATTATTTTTCAGAATTCACGATTTGAATAGCAAAATTTGTGAATGGCGTGATTTTGTGCACATTTAGAAAATTATGTTCGCACAATCGATTCGGTTGATATAATTTATTTCACGCTGCCTGAGGAATAAAAGAATAATTGTAGAGTTTTAGATTTTTGTGTGTTCAACCAGTAGAATTAAGGTGAGATCTAAGAGCATAAACTATAAATTTCAGGGACGAACCAATTAATGTATGAAGCATGACATTTAAATTTTGACTACGGGCCCATTCATAAATGCAATATTGCGCAAGATATGCTAAGCAGAGAATTCACAAATGCATAAATTTTCATCACTGCTAAGCAGAGAATTTATAAATGTAGTACAGTTTTATTTATTGCGCAATTTTGAGCGCAATCGCGCAGATTTCAGAATCGTATTGCCTTTCAATTTATTTTTGTTGTTGTCATTGCGCTGTAATTTAATTTTTAATTTTGTTGAAAATGGGTAAAAATACATCAGATAAGTAAGTTTAGTTTAGTTTTGAGAACAATCTATCAGATTATTTATTAAAATGACAGCGGTCGACGTAAATTCCATTTTTTCGCAGTTGTTTGTTCATAAACATCTAATATATGCTTTGCAAGCGCATGCTTTGCAGGAAACTTTCGTTTCAATTTGCGCAGTGTTTCCTGCTTTGCAGTATGTTTGCTTTGCAAACCTTGCATTTATGAATGGGCCCTACTTGAGTCGGCTCCCTTACCTAGACATTTAACAGAGTTTTTGGCGCCATAGAATAAATGCTCATTCTAACGGAGGTTGTCATTTGCATACATATATACCAAAAATAGAAACCTTTTCGGCTTCAGCGTTGCAAGTACCTTCCTTGAGTTATGGAAGAATATTAGGATAACAGGCTGCTGACAGAAGACAGCATTTTCATTTGGAAGTATTTGACTGCACTCTATCGTTGGAATCCATATTAAAAAGCTATCAAGTTCAGAGTTTATTAACCTTAGCATTCGTTCATGTTCCGCTTTAACACACAAAGAAGGCGGTCAACTTGGGTACGAATACGGTAATTAGGGCCACTGTCAGGTGTTAGTTATAGGTGAAGCCAGCTGGTTGATTTTATTTAAGCAGATCTTGCGTTTACACTGCGATTCGAAACGTTATAAATTGCATCACTACAGTAATGGTGCGTAACTGAACACTCGACGTTACTTCGGCAGTACCTACTGCTTTTAGGAATTTAGTCTGTTTGTGACATCCTTGACAGCCCATTTGATTTTAAGTTGGAAGACAAACATATATATTTTAATTTTTTTTTTTCCCCCAGAAGGAGAATCATTTCTGGAAGATCTACATCCACCAATCTTTCATTAATGACAAATTATATTATAAATAATTTGGAATCTAATCGTCAAACCGATATAATTTTTACAGATTTTGCCAAGCATTTGACCGCGTTAACCATGGTATTCTCTTACACAAACTCTTGGAATTGGGGTTTCTTGAGTGGTTGAAATCTTATTTAACATCGAGAGTTCATGTGGTTAAGATTGACGATCGGCATTCTAATTAAATACTGGTTCCATCCGGTGTCCCTCAGGGTAGCCATTTAGGCCCATTATTGCTCTTGTTTTTTTATAAACGATATTCCTAAAATCTTTGTAAAATCTCATTGTCTTCTTTTTGTGGACGACCTCAAACTATATCGACGTATAAAATGATCTGATGATTGTGCTTTATTAAATAATGATTTGAACAAACAAGTCATGTCTTGTTTTCGTAAAATTTTTCCAATTTATTATGATTATCAAATTGATAGTACAGTACTACCTCGGTAATGTGAACTAATTAAAATATGGGCAGTTTACATTTTCGAGGGTTCACATTTCTGGATACTAAAAAATTTGTTATATTTCATGCTTCTTGAAATGACCTGTAACTTGATTATTGAAAAGTAAAAGAATGGAAACAAACCCATAGTTATTAAACGATGTTAATATTATTTAAAGATAATATAATAGCCTAAAAACTTAAAAACAAAATAAATAAATACTTCAGAACAAGCAAAATAAAGAAAACAAAACAGGAATAACATAAGGTTGCAGTAAAATTAATTTGTTTTGAAAAAAATTGTCATTTTAGTTTGACGGATACTTTTATGCGTAGATTTATCAATTGCAACTGTTTTGATATTCGCAATTGATGTTACTATATCTGCACCCAACCATTTTCTTGGGCCCAGTCTAACAAAACATTCGAGCACTGAATCGCTCGACAGTGGGAAACTTTTGTATTGTGTATTATTTCTTCCACTGATGAAGTTTCCTCGTCTTCGGTGGCTAACTCAGCTTTCTCACTATTATGTTCACCATCACCGTCAACGACCAATGTTCTTATGTCCTCAATCGATACGTTTGGGGCATCAAAGCAGTTTAGGAGTTCTCTAATTTGTTGAAGTTCTGCTTCAAAATGTGCTGCCCCATCTAAATCGCGAAGACGACTTAGTGGGATTAAATCCTCAGCTTCCCAACTCGAATCTCGTGGCAGAATTTTTTTAAAACAGTTTGCTATGGCGGACTCAGATATTTTCGCCCAAAAGTTTAGCAAAATTGTAACAGCGTTTCTCAAGCTTATTTTTTTAGAACTGCACTAAAATTGTTTTGTTCTTCTTGCGTTACAACAATAAAACCAAATAGGGGGTGGTGTTTTTGGTGAAAAGGAAAAGTTCACATTATCGAGTATCGAGAATTGGTTTTGAGTTCACATTTTAGAGTATGTAATATAAACTTTTTCTGGTTCACATTTTTGGATAATTCACATTTTCGAAGTTCACATTATCGAGGTAGTACCGTACTGTACTTCATTGGATCGTGTAGTGCAAAAAAAGATCTAGGTGTTATTCTTGATACCAAACTTTGTTTTCTTCCTCATATCGATTTTATTATAAATCCAACCAAAGGTTAGGATTTATCAAAAGAAATGGTAAGGAATTTACAGATCCGTATACTACTCGTATAAAAAACTCTTATTATCTCTCTTATTCGATCAGCGCTTGAATACTGCAGCACGGTTTGGAACCCTTTTTAAAATAATTCGTGTGTAGGTAAGAATCGAAAAAATTCAAAAAAATATTTCAAGGTTTATGTATTATAAACTTCACTGGGGTAATGAGATTTCATCTTATGAAAATAGATGTTTTTTTTTTGGTAAATCGACGTACATATTTTGCGATAATGTTTATTAGAGATATACTTACTTACCATATTAAATGTGCACAACTTCTTGTACTGTAATTCAAGAGCATATGTTCTTTTTTACGAACAATTTCACAGATCAAATTATGGTCGTAACGAACCGGTTTCTCGTTGCATCAGGGAAGCAAATTCAGTTTGTACTAGGCTAGACTTTTTTAAAAATTTGTATTGTTATATATATATGTATGTTATTTTATTATTCACAGGAGCAACCAAAACACTATGACAGAGGCAATTTTAAATAGTAATTTTTGGTTCCACAGAATCAAGTAAAAGCATCGATATTTTAAGTGTTCTTCCCACAAAAGCAAAAATACGTCAAAATGAAAATAGCAACAAACTCAGTGACCAAATTCAAATTCTGAGGTGTAAGTGGAAGTAGGTGTGAATCGTGCGGCGGAATCGAGATTTGCCAAAAGTGTTCTTGATCTAAGAAAGATTTCTTTTTTCAGTCCAATGAAAAACGAGAATAGGTCGCAAAATAAAAAAAAAGTGCTTTACATCAAACATGTCCCAATGAAATCTGAGACTAGCGAATCGATATTAGGTATTTTCCTTATTTCCGAATTTGTATGCTTTCGTACGAACTTCAAATGAAATTGTCCCTTCACTGAAAAGCTTTTACTCAACAAATGTCTTGCAGCAGAAATTCAAAAATCTGTCCAATGAACGTTAGGTATTATGATTTGAAAATAGAAACAAAAATTATTTTTTTCAATAAAATGAATAATATAAAATGCAGAAATGACTTGATAGAGAAAAGTTGTTTCTATATTTATTTTGCTGTAAATGGTGATAATGTGATTGATGTGCTTCGAGGGATGCAAAGCAAAATACTTACTTTAAAATAGCCCAAATGGCAATGGTTTCTTGTAGAGGGATAGAGTACAAGCGTTGTTTCTCTCCGCTTGGTGCGAATGGCACATTTTCCTAGACATAGAATAAAATACTATAACTCTGTGGAAAGCCAGAAATTGGTTCATTAATATTTTATTTTATATCAAGTTGTTTCTATGAAAAGTTTTTGATAAAAACACTTTGATCTCAAAATTATAAAGAAAAAAAAAATTAAAAAAAAAAACAGAGTGTACAGATTTTTTTCCAAAATCGTAAAAATAAGTATACTGAATTTACTCTTATTTGTCATTGCCTGTATAGATTTTTTGAAGAATGCAAAAAACCAGATGCCTTTATAAAGGGTCTTTCATTAAGGAATTACTATCAAAACATTGCAGCGATCGATACATTGAACCCAATTTTCGATGACTTGGCCTCACATTTCGACCGGTACGGCCGCTGTTTCTCGTTCAATATTGGCTCTGAGCTACTCTAACGTCTCCGGCTTGTTGAAGAAGACCCATGATTTAATATAGCCCCATAACAAAAAGTCTAGAGGCGTCAAATCACACGGTCTCGGCGGCAAATATACCGGTTCGTTTGTCGAGATAACACGTTCACCGAACTGAGACTTCAATAACTCGATTGTTGCACCCGTTGTGTGGCTTGTGACACCGTCTCGTTGGAAGCTCATAGCACTGATGTCCAATTCATGAATTGCTCAAAGAAATAACGTTCCAACATGTCTCTGCAGCGAATATCATTTACCGTAATGTGACGGTCATTTTCATCGACGAATAAAAACGGCCCAATGACGCCACCGGCATAAAAACCGCATCAAACAGTGACTTTTTGCAGATGAAGTGCTGTTTCATGAAGCACATGAGGGTTCTCACCTGTCCAGTAACGCATATTTTGCTTATTGCCAAAGCCGGTAAAGATGATTTTGCGATGAAATTCCTCATTTTCTTCCATCATGTCCAGAGCCCAGTTCGAGAATTTACGCAGCTTCATATGATGAAGTGGCTTTAGTTCTTGAGTCAGCTTGATCTTGTAACGGTGTAGACCAAGATCCTTACGCAAAATTTCCCATAATGTTGTCAGGGAGAGGCCCAATTCTTGAGAACGCCGGGAAATTGACTGATTTGGCTGGTTTGCGACGGACGCCTCTACGGCAGCAATATTCTCTACACTTCGGGCAAAACGTAGTCTCACTGGCACGGCAATATCAAGCAGCGAATATTCTGACTCCAATTTGTTCATTAGACTATGAATTGCTTGTCTTCAGGGACGAAAATTACAGCCGAAAATTGGCGTTAACGCTGTTAAAGTTGCGACCACCGACTCGGAGTTTCGGTAGTAAATTTTAATTATTTGTAAACGTTGTTCCTTCGTGTACTGCACCATGTTGAAAATGTTGATTTTACTGAATATTTTGATATTGAAAGTTCGAAAGTTTAAAGTTGTCAAGTCGCTAATTATCTAGTTATTGAGAAAATTGAAAGTTCCGAAAATTTATAATATATACTCTCTAGGGGCCCTTAATGCACATGTGTACATATTTTTAAAATTCACCCATTGACACCGAAAAACAGTTTTATTGAAGGAGTCACTGAATTTGCTTCCCTGAAAGTACTATTCTTCGCAAAATATGTACATAAAGTCGTTTTGAACAATGTCTTTATATGAAGTTTTCTGCCATGCGCCCTTTTAAGGGGCGCTTTTCTGTCGACAGAATCCTCTGAATGTTGTATAACAATTCATCCTTTCTTAGATTTTTGCCACGCCCACTTTATGAGGGATAGGAATGCGAATAGGGTATGCAACAGTTTGCCCAAGTAGGCTGTAGCCCTTCCCTATGTTTTTTTTGTAGTATTTGCGTTGTTTAACTTTGAAGTGAAATAAATGAATTTAGGGCAATCCTAATAAAAATGGATTTTCAGAGCTAAATTCCATTTATTTCCCGAAGCCTACCACCCAGGAACTTTTTATTAAGAAAACTGTGACTTGGGC
This sequence comes from Portevinia maculata, assembly GCA_949715645.1. NCBI lineage: Eukaryota > Metazoa > Arthropoda > Insecta > Diptera > Syrphidae > Portevinia > Portevinia maculata. The sequence continues at coordinate 34,428,370 of OX454526.1, read as the reverse complement.
GCCTGCCAGACGACTGAAGATACCCTTAGCTTAGCAACGAAGTTCAAACCGCTTTATCCCGCTAATTGGATCATCCAGGTACATACTGTTGATTAAGAAAATTGTTGACATTGGCGCCTGCCAGACGAGTGGACATACCCTAAGCGAAACAACAAAGTTCCGTAAACGTGGAATAACTACGGAGAGATAGTTAAAATCCTTTTATACGGGGTACAATTGTTGGCTCCTGCCCGACAACTGGACAAACATACGAGTACCTAAGCTCTATACAGTTAGAAAAAAGAAGATTTTACTAATAAAAAAATTGTTTCCGTAGTTTCCGATTTTCTCAAAATCTAGAGGGGATATAAGACTCTGGTTGTTTGCATTCCTCAAAAAATTGTTATGGGCAGTAAAAAAATAAAAAGCTTTTTTTCAAATAATATTCATAGAAAAAATTTGATTTAAAAAAATAATTTATAAAAGGACAGATGATGGCTTTCAAAGAAGTTATAGTATTTTATTTTAAGTGTTACCGTTGTTCTTAATTTATTTCTATTCATGTTAAGTTATTTTGTAGAAAACTACTTCTTGCGCTAAACGGGTGGAAAAAGACCCCCCTCTTATATTAAAAAATGCTCGTATTTTGTCCCTCTACAAAGAAAACTTCAATATTTTACCAAAGGTAAAGTTATCGTTCTCTTCCCGTCTTTCGATACGCCAAAATAGGACTGTATTCTTCGACTATATATAAATACCGAAGTCCAGAAAACTTTGGATCATAAGAATCAGCTATAAGACAGTTATGAGCAAAAAAAAGCTACAATATTACGCACAAAAACAACTCCAGCCGACAGTTTTGACTTCCTCGAGCTGATCATCATTATGACAAGAAGAAATCATGCGAATAAAATTTGAGATTATTCCAGATCCTTATTACATTCTTTTGGTGTCAGAGACATGCCCTCCATTGCAGACCGTTAGCAAATCGTGTGAATCCTATTATTTTCGTCCAAATGTTTTGTCCAATTGCATATGCGTCACCTCATTCCAGACAAATTCTTCATCGCTTTCATTACCATCGCCGTCTTCTTCTGATTGAGCAACAAAATCTCATTGACTTTGCATTTGCAAAATATCGGCTTTTAAAACGTTTATAACGACCAGCACTCAGCGCAGATAGCTAATCGAAGACTTGTGTTCAAATTGAAATTTGTAAAAAGACATAATGTTGATTTGATTTTGACAAATTACTTCGTATGACTACAAAAGCGTTCCCTAGCTTCTTCTGACTAAATATTTTATTTCCCAACATAAAAACAATTTTAAATTCAAAAATTATTTGAATTGATTTATTTTGCACTTTAAATTCATAAACTTACGTCATGTCTAAAAAAATAATTACATTATCTCAAAAGAAACTATCGTTCCACATTCCACTGCACCTAACCTATCTAACGATTCCAATCTCGCAGATAAGAGAATAACGCCAACACTAGAATAACTCAACGACATGAAAGAAAAAAAAAATTAAAGAACGCACGAAAATCTTAATAAAAACGCCGAGCAACGAATAAAAATAAACATTAACTCTGGCCGAACAAAAACTCTATTCGAAAAAGAAGAATTCAGGCGAAAAATATACAAAGTAATGGCCAAGTACAAAATGTATTTCACTACAAGGTATGTGCGAATATAGGTATGTATGTGAGTAGCAGGACTAGTCAAACCCGAAATACGTAACTATATCTCCCGAATTATAGAAGTTGAGAATTATGTGTTCCATTTCGATGGTGTACTTACTTACGAGTGTAGATAGTAGCTTTTCTAGCTAGCAAAAATGTAAACGCAACAAGGACATTTTAAATGGATATAATAGCTAGTCAGGCCAACTGGCATTTAATTTCAATGAAATGCTGGATAAAGTCCACCATCGGGTGAGTTCCTAAAATGAAATTTGTCTTTGTCTAAAAAGAGGACAAAAATTAACCAAAAAAGACGACTGAATTTGTCCATGCCGAGGAAAGAATAGATGTAAATCTGCAGCTGGCGAAAATTAAGGGAATTAAAATAAATGGTGCAATGCGTGTGCAGTGGGTGAATGGTATAAGGAATGTGCAATGCATTACATTTGATTTAATGCAAGATTTAAGTTGCAAGAAATTTTGTTTCCCGCCCAGAAAAAAAAGATTATAATTTTATTAGCTTCTGAGCGTTCAAGTAAATTCGTTTTAATTTACGTTATGTTCCTAAGTTGGCATTTTATCATCTGATACTTCTGAGCCAAAGGCTTTTTGTTTCTGGGGATCGGCAAATAAAAGAAATATTAAAGATAAACGGAACAAACAGTCCTTAATCCTAGCTTTTCGAACCATTCCTATATGGGAAGTTATAATTTTGATACGAATGGAACGGTCGTACAATTTTACCTCGACTTCGAAAGCCGAATTAAAAAAAGTTTCTTATGAGAATTGATCCCACAGCGCTCTTTAAGTTAAGCCGTTAATTATAATAAGTTACTTAAACTAAATTGAATAAATCGCTAAATGACACTTTTCGAAACAATGCATATTGAACATCGATTTGGGATGATTAAAAGTGGATCCAATAACTAATTTATTCTCCAACTAACCATCAATCAACAAATAGTGAAAGCATGCTACTTCCGAAAGTAAAATGGCAGACCATCCCTTGAATTAAAATGATACAATTTGTATTCTCGAAAGTAGAGCTAGCAACGTTGTTGAATGCCTTAAAGAAGCGAAGGTTGATCTCCTTTTCGATCTCTATTAAAATACGACAGCTTGCAATTCAAACACTCATAGTCACACAATTTGTATTGTAATTTGTCAAATTGTTCATAACTTGCTGCTGCTCCTCTTTTCAGATCCTATTCTAAGGGTAATATAATTCTGACTAATAGTTTTTAAAATACCTCTGTATTTTTTTCATTTCATTTTCATTTATTTCGAATTAAAGTTATTACATAGTACTTCAAGATATTGAATCTTATAATAAGTATCAAAATTTAAATTACAAATTGTTGTGTAAATAAATGGAAAATAGTATTTAGTTACGTAGTTTTTTATAAAATTATAGGTAGGTATAATTGTATTAGATAGAATGAATTAGACTATTAAATAAAAATAAGATGTTCATTTATCATTCCTAAGAAAAACTATTGTTGTGACATGTGGTTGTAAAGATTCTTCCGAAATACCCTCGACGAAACTGTTCTTTGCAATCGATGTGGAAGATTATTCCACAGACGAATCGCGTTTACAAAATAAGATCGCTCTCCTACTGTATGTGCAAATCGTGGTATCAATAGCTTTAGACCTCTAGGCGTGGGTAAAAAAGTTAAATATTGATACAAATACTCAGGACAATGATTATGAATTATGGAATGGAGTTTAAGAATTGATCTGAATTCGAAATAATCATCCAAGCTCATTCCTAACAGTGTCATTTTATACCTAGAAACACTCATATGCCGTGGTATGTTGTAAATGTACCTCAATGTCATTAAATGCGACATTGATTTTGCGTTTACAATCAGAATCTAGACAGGGATAAACTAAACAATTATACGAAAAAAATGGTAGTAACAAGGATTTAACAAGATGCAATTTCATATTTGGAAGCAATAAGCTCGAAGATGACCTAAGACTTCGTAATCCACCATAGACTTTTCTTATGGAATCTGAAGTAGCATCACAACAACTCAATGTCCTATTAATAATAAAACCTAGATATTTAACACTTGTATAGGGTAAAGTTATACCATTGAGATCAAGAGTAGGACAGTCTAGTAAAGATATTTCACTTCTTGAGAGCACCATACCAGAGGATTTTAGTGGGTTTAGACGTATTTTGTTGATATCAGACCAGTTCTGAATATGTAGTAGGTCTTCATTAACTCTAGCCACACAGTCCTCGATTAACCCAGGCCTTCTAGACAAATAAATAATTACATCATTTGCGTAAATATGAACATTACTATTAATAACTATATCAGGCAGATCATTTACAAAGACGCATAAAAGAAGGGGTCCCAAAACCGACCCTTGCGGAACACCTGAATTAACAAGAAACGGACTGGAGATTCCTTTCTCAGTTTCTACAGCCTGAAAACGGTTTCTTAAGTAATTGAAAACCAGTTCAAGAGCAGACCTGGAAAATTGAAAATTGGTTTTAAGTTTTTTTAATAAAATTGAATGATCTATGCAGTCAAATGCCTTTGAGAAATCAAGCATTACCATCACACTGATTTCGTCACGTTCTATAGCTGTCCTTGCTCGTAGAACCCTAGATGTTACTAAATTTGAGATCGATTCCGTCGAAAGTGATGTCGATCTAGACACTTCGAGCTAGAAAGCTGAAATTCTATAAGGGCCCACAACTATGGGGTGTAAACATTTTTTAAATCCGCCAACTACGAGTATTTAGAAAAAAACGTTTTATCGAAGAAATCAAATTCGAGCTAGAAAGGGGAAATTGGGAATATATAGGGGCCCGAAATGGTTAAGTGTGTTCAAACCCCGCCTATTGACACACCCACTTAAAAAAAACTTTTATTGAACCAATCAATGGTAATGAAGGTCCTATTCTTCGCAAAGTATGTAGATAAAATAATTCTTAACAATTACCCACTTTTTAGGAGCGGTTCTTACCAAAACAATGTTTTTTCGCTTGTATCCTTTAAAAAACGTTAAAAAGGTGTGTACCTATAATAAAATAGTGGAATAATTTATTCATACTTAGATTTTTGCCAGGTCCACTTTTCGGGGGATAGGAATAGAAATAGGGTATTCAACAGTTCGCCCGAGCGGAGCTTTCCTTATGTTTCAATTGATGTTTGATTTAGCTCAACAGTAGGTACTTTCCTTTCATTTTTATTGTATTTCAATTTAATCCACAGTAAGAGTACACTTTCAAGTAAGTGTGAAATTAATGTGTTAATATGGTACAAAAATGATATGAGTAATATAAGAAGAGAACGAGTTATAAAGAAGAATGAAAAAGTTAAAGATCAAAGAAAACTCGGACAGTAATATCAATCTTTATATTGAAAATCTATGCAACTTTAAAGCTTTTAATAAGGAACATAAAAGAGGTAAATTTAGTTTGCTTGATAAAAAACGTAGATTTAAATCGAAATAAGTAGCTTTGTTTTATGAAGAAGACTTATAACTAATCCATAAATCGATGCGAGGCAATCAGATCTCTCAGGTTGCGAAAGTGTGTTCCAAAGGCGGATCGCAGAAATAAAAAATTGTTTCTCAGATGTAAGGCAAGTAATTTGTCATAAAATCAAACTGGCAGATCGCTTGGACGCCGAAAACCGGAATTCATTGTATACATAGATATATCGGTGTTTTAATAATATAAAAATAATAAAAGAAGGACAATTTTTGGTCAAATGTGAGATATGTTTAAATTTTCTGAGACTTTACGCATAGCCATTGTACTGTTAAATAATACTTGAAGCTTCAGAGCCATTGACGAGTACTGGAACAACTAAGAAGAATTTATCTGCTTTTTGGTGGTATAAACTTTTGAGTAGTCCATAAAGTTCGAAGAACTGCTTAGGACTAAATGCTTTATTGTTTACTTCTTAGGTACTAACTTATGCTAAGCTATACTCTGAACAGCATGGTTCAAAGGTATTGATACAAGTATGAATACATATCACTCTTCTCCACTTAATATAAAACTTTAATATATAATATATATATAATATAAAACTTTATGGATATAGTATTTATATATAGTATTTATATCTACCATTATAAAGTTTTCTTATAAATCCATTTAAGTTAATTTAGTTATTTTTCAAGGCTTTGTTTTGCATTTCTTTTAACCTAGCTGATCTTCGCGGAACGAAATACTCTACATCATCGTCGACAGATCTCTTCCTTTTCGTCGACTGGTCTAAGGCAAAAGTAACAATCTTTTGTTTATTTGGGATAATTGTAGGTAGTATACATTTGTTTTGGTTACCCGTATTTTTTTTTAACTGATTTACATGCGCAGATCGGTTATAACCACCTACATTTATCAGATACATTACATTTCCTATTTTCTTAATTACAAACCCAAAAACCCACTTATAACCTAAACCTGATTTTAGTTTATATAATACTTTCTCTCCCTTTTTAAATGGTATCTTGCAATGGCTTATGGAGACCGTTCGATTACTTTTAGTTTCGGAAGGTTTTTTGAAATTTTCAGATTTGCGATTCACATTATCGATTTTGACTTTAATTTTTGGATTGATATCGTCAATCAGCGTTTTGGGTTTATATTGGAAGAGTAAATCATGGGGACAAACTTGAGTAACAGTAGATGGTGTTGCGCGATATTTTAGTAAAAACCGATCCAACAAAGTCTGAACAGGCAGACAACGATCTAAGTCATTATTACCTATCATTTTTTTCAACCCCGATTTAACAGTTTGCACCGCTCTTTCCGCGAGTCCGTTGGACTGTGGATGATATGTCGGACTTTTGAGACATCTTATATAGTTTCCCTTGCAAAAGCTCAAAAACGCTTCGGAGTTGTATGGTGGTCCATTATCAGATACTATTGTTTTTGGTAGGCCAAAGTATGAAAATATGGATTTCAGTGTAGCAATGAGGCTCTCGGCATTTGTATTTTTCATAATCTTGACATCTATCCATTTTGAAAAGCTATCTACCAAAATAAGAAAATACGTATTTCTAAAGTAAAAGAAATCTATATGGATTCTCTCGGAAAAGTATAATGATTTTGGCCAGGAACTTAATGCGGTCGAACAGGATTTATTATTCAACCTAGCACAAATTTCGCAACCTAGTACATAATCCTCTATATCCTTTTCAATACCATCCCACCAAACGTAACTTCGTGCTAGGATCTTCATCCGCACGACACCCACATGCGTCTCGTGCAGTACTTCCAAAACTTTAGGAACTAAAATCTGCGGAACAATAACCCGGTCTTTGAAGTAGAGACAATTGTTTTCATAATTCAAGTCATTTCTCCTTACAAAATATGGTTTTAACTCCGACGGCGCCTTTACCGGCCAACCATTACGATTCATTTCTTGAACTTGCTGTAGCACTTTGTCGTTAGTGGTTTCTCTTTGAACCATTTCTATATTTAACGCGATTTCATAGCATTCATCAACGTTTTTTGGCGTTGAGTCAATCAATTTCGATTGAATTTTTTTGTTGCGTATACCCATCAGCAACCGGTCCTTAAGAGCATCATCCAAAAATTCTTGATATGCACATGTGTCTGCTAAACTTTTTATAGTCACGATGTAGTCCGCTATCGTTTCATCAGCATTTTAATTCCTTGCCAAAAACTTGTATCTCTCAGCTGTTACATTCCTTTTAGTTAAAAAATGTGTTTTGAGAAGTTTAATTAATTCCTCAAACCTGAAATCTTCTGGCATCTTAGGTGATGTTAACGTTTTTGATACTTTATATAAATCTGCTCCACCCATACCAATTAAGAATGATGTCCTATCCGCACTTTCCTCGATTTTATTGAGTTTTAATAAGTGCTGCATACGCTCAATATACGAGTCGACATCATCGCCAATATTAAAATATTCAATGCGACCGATAAAACTAGACATTTTAGAGTTCTTCGCATTCACTTTATCTTCAAATTTGTTCTTCACTTCAGTTTTAATATGCTCACTGTTCATTGAAAAAAATTACAGTTTTTTTTTTTTTGTAACTCTATATGACGAGTCTTAAGCAATGCATAACCAGTTATACAAAAAAATCCGTAATTGCCATTTGTTCTAATGGTGTACTTGTTTTCGTTGTTTTTCCTCGTCGCCAATAATATATATTAGCCGCGGCCAAGTGAAACGCATTGATCTCTGCTTAGGACTAAATGCTTTATTGTTTACTTCTTAGGTACTAACTTATGCTCAGCTATACTCTGAACAGTATGGTTCAAAGGTATTGATACAAGTATAAATACATATCAGCCTTGACTGCAATCACATTTGCGTGGTAACTCCATGTAAGTGTTCTGTTAAAAACCATTCCTTAGTTTGTCGATCCACCTTGTCAATTGCTGAAGAATTAAGCTTAATTGTGGGAAAATAAAAAAGCTCTAGCTTCTTCTTTGAAATAGCCAAATATTTACATTTTGATGAATTAAGTTACAGACTATTGTTTAACGACCACTTCGAGATCCTTTCAAGGTTTTCGGTTAGATCATCGGCCCAGTTTTCGATAAGGCGGCCAAGAAGGCAGATTTTATAAATTTGAAGGCCGTCAGTGTAAAATTGCTTCGATGAATTCAGGATAATGCTTTGAAAATTGTTGATGTAAAGCAAAAATAAGAGGGGCCCCAAAATCAATCCTTGAGAAATCTGATAGGTTTCTTAAAGACACAGCCTAATTTTGTTCTCTTAGAAACGATGACAGTAACTTTTCAGTCGAAGAAGATTTATTGAAACATTGACGTAAATTATCAATAAGGATAAAATAATCATTTTTATCAAATGCTTTGAGAAGTTCCGATGGATAAGAAAAGCAACATGATCTTTATCCAGATCCTCTCTTATTTCTTTAACCAGGTTCAAAAATTCGTTGGTACAACTATCTTGGGCAAGAAATCCAGATTGAACGGAAACTGAAAGATTGTTGCGCTCGGGTTTGAATTCTTCATCTGTCGAATTTTTGGGGATTGGTATTATTTTTGGTACTTCCAATGGCAAGGAAGAGACCGATCATAAAAATGGTATTGATAATCTGCGTGATATGCGGAAGCAATAATGGCAATATACCTTTTATAAAACCCGGATAAGGTCCATCTATTCTAATCTTGTGCAATTTAGTTCAGTTCATAGAGCACCTAGTTTCGGTCAAGTTGACTTACTGAACTTGTGAGTACTTCTAGGTTAGTTAGTTTAATATAGCTCACAGCTCAGTAATATGAATCTGTTGTGATGTTCGCCGATAAGTCGTCAAATTTTTGTTTTTAATGGTAGCGCCTTAAGAAATGAGCACAACATTAAATAAAAAATATAGGGACGGGCTACAGTCCGCTTGAGCGAACTGTTGGATACCCTATTCTTATTCCTATGCCTCATTAGCGGGGGTGACAAAAGTCTAAGTATGATTGAATTGTTAAAAACGCTCTACATATTTTGTTATATAACATTTAAAGGATTTTATCGAAAAAAACGCTCCCTAGCTCAAACTTTGGTGTTTCAATAAAATTGTTTTATTTAATTGTGGGCGTGTCAGTAGGCGGATTTAAATAAAAAATTAACACCTGAGCATAAAGGGCCCCTAGAGAGTATATATTATAAATTTCAGCTCCCTAGCTCAAATTTAATTGTGGACATGTCAGTGGGCGGATATTCAAAATCTCCCGATCAGTTTTAGGAGTCATAGATCATATATAAAAAAATTCAGTTTTCTGGCTCAAAATTCGATTTTTTCGAAAAATTTGTTTTTTTGAGTTTGTGGGCGTGTCTGTGGGCGGATTTCAAAAATTCGTATAAAATATTCACGTACATATACAAAGATAAAAGTTACTTCGCAGAAACTATCCACAACGAGCTACGATTAAACGAAGTTCGATGGACGGAATCGAACTACAGAAGCTAAAATTGCAGATAAAATTGTTCCACCTCCTTCAATTTTCAATGACCAAACACCATGGATTTACTTCCGTTGCTTTCTTTCAGCAATTGACAATTTATAAAATAAAATAATTATTTCAAGACCAATTATCCATCTTATAATGGTTCAAAACCAAAAAAAAACCCTACCCAAGGCAAGCCTCAGTAATCTGTTTCACCGATTAAAAGTAATCTAAATTCCATTTAAGGGCCGGTAAATAACCTTTGTACCGTAATCAAAGTACTCGTATATCCTGTGAAAAGCTTAAAAGGCTTAATTAAATTTCAATTTAACACTGCATAGACGAAAACTTGCTGGCGTATTAATAACACTGAAAGCGAAGGAATATTTACACGTCAACTTATCGATCAATGTTAGCTGTGGCTTGATTACTTAGAAATTATTTTTCCATTAACGCATGTACTAATTGAAGGATTTTTTTCTTTCTCAAATATACAACTAATCCTAATGGCCTACAGCTTTATGCACTATGCGCGATTGGTATTTAGTGAATAAAGGGGCACGGGGATTTGATTAGAGGATAGTTATGGGAGCGATAACTTACTATTGAAGTTCGTATTATTGGGAATAATTCTCCAGTCCCAGTGTCAGCTCGAAGGTTAATTGTTGTTATCTTTTGAATACAGCTAATCGAAAAGTCACAACAATCAATTTCGGAAATTAAGCAATCATCACAGGACGAACCAAATAGGGGTAGGCAGACAAAAAGATGTATTAAAAGCCCACATGTGTTTATGCATTGTATAGGACACGAAAACAGGGAGTGGATATATTTAATAAATATGGCCATCCAGTCGATATTGAAAATAGGAGTAGCGTTCAGAATTGTTTTGTCCGGCGTCTATTGGCGTATAATATTCTTCGCCAATGGACGAGACGTGACTTCGAGCGGAATGTTTGATAAAAAACTGTTTAAGGCGGGGGCGATCTGGAAGGTTGGTGGCCTATATATAAGGTGCTTAAATCGAGGTCATCAACATTTTTTTGCAGCGTGACTTCGATCAAATTAAGGAATATTGCGACATCTGGAAGTCGAAACTACACTTTCAGAAGACGTTGTTAGTTTTCTTTTTTAAACTATGAGAGCTGGGGCCCTGTAGGGATACCAAAAAAACTTGTAACAGGCATTTACCCTAGGGGAGGTCAAATAACAAATAATAGGAGCATGTACATTGTACGTGTCGAAGACTTCTAAAATCAAGAATTATGGAAATGATCGCTAAAAGGAAGGCACTGTCCCGCCAGGCACTACTTATCATGTTACTTATCCTGGGCCGGCAGACATGCTCGGATCAGAGATTTCGGTTTCCGGGAAGAGCAAAGTAATTCAAAATCTTAAGCACAACCTGGGGGTCGCGAGTTGGAACGTTGAAAGTATGAGTGGTTAAGCTGCAACAGAGTTACAAATACTGGAAATCGGGCGCGTTTATTGCTAGTTAGGACAATATAACAATTTATTTTAAACCGGAGCTATCGGTTAACGGAGCCCAACTCAAATTGTTTGCATTCATCACTAGGGAGACCTATTTGATTTGATATAACTGAGGATCATTGGTCGACAAGAAAGTAAACACATCATTGCGTCCTGTAAAACTTTAGTGGGAACAAAACAGGCCTGCCACCACTGATGATTATCTCAACCACGCAAGAAAATAGAAGTCCGGATGGAAGATTAAAATTGTTGCGGGCGAAAAATTGATCGGTAGCTATAGGTGCAGTTTCAAAACGTAGGTACTTACCTCCATTTTTTTTTTTTCAAACTTTTTAAACTTCAAGTTTAGTATAAAAGATGAGCGGTTTCTAGTGCAAGCTACAAGAAAGAATGAAAAGGAGAAGAAAATATAGAACATTATAAAAAGTGATTTAAATATTATCAAAAATGTAAAACCAAAAAGTTTTATTTTTTGCCTTTTAAACAAAATAAACAAATTTGAAATCAACTTATTAGTTTTTTTTGGAATATACGTTATACCGTTTTCTAAAACAAAAATAGTTGTACATAATTTCTAGAAAATTGCATTTTTTCTAAAATAAAAAAACACACATAAAAAACCACAAACTAATCCAATGCGTTGCAAAAACTATAGCTTATTTTCACATTGTCTTAAAGGCACATACTCGTATACATACTCGTACATTTCCATTTTTTTAAAAATAATAACTATTTTAACGGAAAAATAAAAACCTATTTTTGTCAAATTCATTGTATTTTGTTATGATTTTTTATGGGTTATAATGCTTAATCTCAGTAAATAGATATCGATATGATTTAATGTGAGGCAACATGTATGCTTCCGAGTATACGTGTAATAGTTTTGAAGGTATTTAAATTATTTTTAAAATAAATTTTCACATAATCCTTTTGGTTCTTTGCAGTAGCTTGCGCAAAAATCGCATTTTATTTTCATTTCTGGTGCACTATATTACATTATATTTATTCCCAATCGTATTTTCGGCAGAGCTCACCGTTCAAGAATGCGCAACCCACATTTAAGCATCCCCGATCCGAATCCCGCCGGGGCCAGGTAACACCTAAAGGTTTCTTTTCCACTGCCCCACCTGCAAGAAACATCCAATGTATCAATTGTCATGAATCATGATTATCAAATTTTCCCTTCGGAGTCAGCCTAAAATTGTAGGTCCTTTCACTTCGCAAAAGCAAATGGTTGGAAAAGCTAGGTTTTAGGAAGTTAATGCCTAATATTTATTATATTTTTTATTAAAGGCGCCAACATCCATACTCCCATAGCTCCTACAACATTTACTCCGAATCAGTAATGCGCTGTTTTATTATCCTTCAACACTCGACTCAAGGAACAAGAGCAAACTGTAGTGGATTCCGGGCCATGAGGGTTTAGAACATATAAACGTATCACCAATTAGGAGAACATAACAGGTCTTAGACAACCTTTTACAGCAATGTTTCGTATTTATGGTACGATTTGGTTTAAATTCACAAAATGAATTTGCTGATAAAATTTGGACGCAAAAACTACATTTACGGATGTTTGCTCATATCAGAAAGGATAATTATGTTGACTTCTGAGAGTTGGCGCTGTATTTCCACTTTTGTATTCGTTGGTCGATTTCGTTGTTGACATTCGAATAGAATTGTTGCATGTAGTTAAACCGTGCTCATAAACAAATTGATTGAATGAAAATAAAAATCGAATTTTCTTTCTTTCGTGTTGCTATTTGATTCGAAAAAGTAAGCCGACATAGGCACCTGCCAGACAACCAGCAACAACCCTTGACGGAACAATGAAGTTTTGTGAGTGGGCTAAGCTATACATAGAAAAGTTTACAGTCCCTTAAAAGGCCGAACCGATTAAGCTCAAATCAGGCAATCTTTTGCGTCGACCTGAAAGTGTTTCTCTGAGGTTTGATCAAAATATGTCCACTAAGTTTGCCTTGCAATTTTGTTTCTTACTAAAATAGACATCGGAAGCTAAAAATAACTTGCAAAACTAAAAAACAGTTACACCATCATTGCGCGAGCCCGACATTATTCCGAACGTTTTTATTTTTATGGAAGTCTCCGCGAGCGGAATTTCGCCTTGTGCTCAATCTCCAGACCTTCGAAAATTTTCTTTAAACAGAGATATCACCAAAGCATTTCATCTTACCGTTAAAACAAAACAAAAAATACAAATCCCCACACTAAGCTTACCAGATCCAATCATAAATTCTCTAATTTAACCGCAATTATAACTTTACCTTTTTCTATATCCTGTATTTCTTCATCAAATTGTCATTGATCATCCGGTCGTCCTTAAATAAGGTATTCTTTGAGATTTTCGGACTTCAATCAAAGTCACATTGAAAATCGATAACTCATACCTTGCTTTATCCCAAAGGAACGGAAGAAGAAAAATTGCACAGAACATTAAAGATACGATGAAACTTCCTGGGCTGTTGTCTGGATACATTATGGCCTTGGCCACAACATGTGTGCAGGGGAACATTTTACGAGCACTAAACTATTGTGCATCAAATCTTTTTCGGTTTCCTCTTCCATTAACTTAAGCAATAATCGTAGGAGACTTTTATATCTCCTGTCTTTGGTTTAATGCCTTTTGTCGTAAAAAAAGAAACTCATCAAACTAAGCAATGATTTTTATTTACGAAACTACCTACTATACCTACATAACATACATAGGCGTAAATAGATAGGACTAGCCTTACTTAGGGGTAACTTCTTTAAATCAACAGGAAAAAGGTAAAAACACGTTTTTAATGAAAAAAAACATTGATTATTTACAAAAGGGTTAAACTATCGTGTTACCAAAGGGATCTATTTGGTTTTCATTTCCGCCGCTGCTGTAAGTGAACAAGTGCCGGCTTTGTTTAACGAAAATGGTCTTTAGAACGATAAGACCGTATGAATTGCACAATGCACATACACATGCTTAGGATGTCTTCGCCGGAGAGTTCCTGGTGCCGTATCCCTGTCCTCCATGACAGCGGCAAGGATGATACCGATTCCGTTCCTACCCTGTTCCGTCCCGTAATAGAACATTTTAAAACCATTTATCTTAACATCCTAGAAACGAGCCCGAATTTCGATCCGGTCTTTCGCCATTTCGTTTCTTGAACACATAAGATATCAACTCGCCTTCGAACCATCATCTCTTCAACGTTCCAACTCGCGATCCTTAGGTAACGCCTTAGCTTAAGCCCTATTTTGCTATTAGCCGAATCCGAATAGCTCTGACCCGAGCATTTCTTTCCGTCCCAGGATAAGCATCATGATTAGTAGTGCCTGACGGGGTAGTGCGTTTTCTATTACCCTACATTTCCATAGTGCTTTCATTTAAACGAATTCGACACGTACAGTCGTACAAGTTCCTATTATTTCTTGTTTGTTCTTTCTTTTACGACACCGGTGATCTCCAGTCGTATTAACCACAGGATTTACATGCACACTAGTGGGGGAGTTTTAAGACGTTAATTGTGTCCCTAAGCGCACCTTAATGTCTAATTGCGTAGATGCGATTTTCCGCCTTAGTCGCCCTTTACGACAAGCGATGCTTGTTAGGGTGCGCTGTAGAGATATTCTTTACCCGTCCCTGTACGAGGCGTATACATACATAATTGTATGGAAAAAAAATCCGTTGCAGTTTTCTGCCGTATCGTAACCCACTGCTCAAGATTTTCTGAAGAAAATTCCATCATTTTGCTGCCGCTTCTAGCATTCTAAAATCGTTAAAAATATATGTAATATGCCTTTATATCGGATTAAATTCGCGATTCATCAACTAAATTCAAAGTACTCACTTGCATTCTTCATTGGGGAGGGCGCGACCTTTTCATTCAATATTACAACTTGCAAACAAGGAATTCCTTACATTGAATTACTGCTCACAATATGTTTCACAATCACTGCACTGAGCATGTCGGGCATTGTTGTAAAGCGCTGGGAGGTAGTGCGAATCCATCACATTCTGAGCACGTCTGATATAAACAACACCAAAGCGAATGGGTTCCTTGTGCTTTGGCAATTTATTACTTCGTCCTGTTGCAATCTGTTTAGAATGTTTCAGGGGGAATAATAATAAGTATGTATACTCAAATCTGAGATCATAACTCAGATGTGCGAGTTTAAGTAAACAAAAATATAGGGAAGAAAAGGACACCTTGTACCTACTTGTATTACTATGCACTATATATTCACTCACAGAGTGGAAGGACATCCTTCGGCGACAGAGTATGTAAGCTGAGATATTTTGTTCGCGACGTATACTGAATATGTATTGGAATGTCTTGCTTGGAGGTGGATCCCCTTAAGATTTAAATAGAATTTACTGTCTGGTGAGACTCGAGTTTCGGGGATTAAGACTCCAAGCAGCACGTGCAATTTAAATGCATTATCAAAGCAAATTTATAATATCAAAGTTGTAGTGATTCTGTTTATACCCTATTCTAAGGGTATATTAATTTTGACGCATAGTCTGTAACATACCTTAATATTGCCCGTAGACCCCTAAAAGTTACTATATTTATGATTAGCATCGATAGTAATTTCGATCTAGCCATGTCCGTCCGTCCGTCCGTCGTTGTCAAAAATTAGGCTTTTAAACTGGGCCTAGAGAGCTGAAATTTTAACCATATACTCTCTATGGTCCCGAAATAATCAAGTTTACGAATTTTTGAAATCCGCCCACAGACACGCCCACAAACTCAAAAAAACTAATTTTTCGAAAAAATCGAATTTTGAGCTAGAAAGCTGAAATTTTTTATATTATGATCTATGACTCCTAAAACTGATCGGGAGATACAATTTTCAAAATCCGCCCACAGACACGCCACAATTAAATAAAATTATTTTTTGGAAAAACCAAAATTTGAGGGGGCGGATTTTAAAAATATTTGCACATGAGCATAAAGGGCACCTAGAGAGTCTATATTATAAATTGCAGTTTCCTAGCTCAAACTTTGACTTTTCAATAAAATTGTTTTATTTTATTGTGAGCGTGTCAGAGAGCGGATTTTAGAAATGTTATCTCCTGAGCAGTTTTAGAAGTATCATATATAAAATATATAAAAAATTTTAGCTTTCTAGCTAAAAATTCGATTTTTTCGATAAATTTCTTTTTGAGTTTGTGGGCGGATTTCAAAAACTCTTGTTTTGATTGCAAACACAGATCATTTTATTGAGTTGTTTTTATCAATATCGTTTTTTCGATGTTATATAACAAAATATGTAGAGCGTTCTAACAACCATACTTAGACTTTTTTTTTTTTTTTTTTTTTTTTTTTTTTTGTAAGAGGGTAGGTGAAGATCTTCCAAAGACACTATGAGAATAGCAAGCGCGTGCTCATAGTAGTGTCAGATTTTTACTGACTAAAAACACCTCCCTTCGATAGATTGATGGGTACTGCAACTAAGATATAACTTATCAAGCAATTTTTCTATCACGAAATAATAACTTTTGACAGGTTACTTTCCAATGAAAGATCCTGCATGTTCCGCAATTTAAGCGCGGTTAATCTTATCTTGCCAAGTCGAACGGTTTCGTTCTTTGTAGTCGGCGCAATAAATTGCTCTCATCCAAGATTTGTCGGATTGTATTGTTGGTATGTCCGATTAGTCGGTTTCTATGCTTTCTCGCGAAGCTTCTAGTTTCAGCTTCGATTGTTGGAATTCCGAGATCCCTGTGGATATCGTCGTTTCTAATATACCATGGTGCTTGTACAATTTCTCTAAGCACTTTATTTTGAAAAGTTTGTAAAATATTGGCATTTGTTTTCTTGGTACAACCCCAAAGTTGTATACCGTAGGTCCACACCGGCTTTAGCACTTGCTTGTATAAAAGCAGTTTGTTCTCGGTACTGAGCTGGGAATGTTTTCCGAGTAACCAGTACATTTCTCTATATTTGATATCGAGTTCTTTACGTTTCATTTTCACGTGCGAACTCCATTTTAGCTTTGCGTCGAGAGTCATTCCCAGGTATTTGGCCTCGTTTGCAAAGGGTATTCGGGACATGTTTAGGAAAATTGGCAAGTCATTAGTTTTCTTATTAAGTTAACTTATGAGTTATAGGAATAAGAATAGGGTATCCAACAGTTCGGCTAAGCGGACTGTAGCCCGTCCCTATGTTTATTTTTTTTATTTTGAAGGAAATTGCGTTTTATTTTTTTGTTGTATTAGTTCTTAACTTTTGGAACTTTTCACAAGGTTCAACCAAGGACTATGAAATTTTATGCAAAATTGAACCTATATTTTAGCACATGTTTTTTTTAGATTTTAATGTAGATTTTTATTCAGGTAATTTTTTTTAGTTTACTGGTATACCATAAACATGTTTTTTTGTGTTTTAATGGGTATTAAGTCTGCAGGAATTCGGTATTGCGTGGACCAAGATGGTTGATGGAGCAATCTAACTTAGGGATTCTATGCGATGCGACTGCCGTTGCTACACTAGACATCTTCTGGCGATTGTCTCCTAAAGGCGCCGTGGCCTGGACACGCCGTGCATGATTCTAACCACAATTTGCACAAAATTCATCCGTGGAATTGGTTTTTGTGGCTCTGAGAAGAATTCCCAGACTCCACTTAATATTGCTGCTATTTATTTTTGTGGATATCTCCGGATTGAAGTCTTGCCCGTGCCCTAGAGGAAAAAAGTCAAATGGCACTTTTTGGCTTGAATTTTATGTGCAAATTTACACGCTCACCTTTAAAATGTATAAAATCGCTCCCAAATGCAAGGCAATGAGTGCCCAGAACCCTAATTACAGTCAGTATAAGTTAAGTAGCATATATAAGTTAAGGGAATAGGTAGCTTGTAATTGGTTTTATGTAAAATATATAAATTAAAATATATAAGATGCCGAGTTTTTTTTCGAATGCTCTCAATGAATTCAGAATAAATTTCCGATTAGTTTGTAAAATTGTTTTCAGACGTAGAGACCAATGATCTGGAATAAGTACCCTGCTTTTTAAAGTAAGATTTAATAATTTTTGTCAAGTAATATTGTTGGAATATACAAATAAATTAAATAAAAATTAATTAGAAGATACAAAAAGAGGGCATTGTTTAGCTGGGAGACGAGCTGGGGCATCACTCTTCTCTGAAAATTTGCAACATTGTGAGAATATGAAGCGAAGATTTTAATTACTAATAATTGATTTTATTTCACATTGATCTCTCCGATTTGTCGAAACGGTACTTGCGTTAAGGAAAATGAGATTTGAAAAAAAGGTCTGATGAGTCGTCAGTGGACTCCATCCATGTTCTGTGACTTTTCTTAACACTGGAAATACATGCTTAGTCGAATCGACGACTCAAGTTCACGTTTTACCGTTATCATTT
Organism: Portevinia maculata; assembly: GCA_949715645.1. NCBI lineage: Eukaryota > Metazoa > Arthropoda > Insecta > Diptera > Syrphidae > Portevinia > Portevinia maculata. Next base: position 34,409,912 of record OX454526.1, on the reverse strand, counting down.
CTTTTTTTTTTGTCTGTTTTGCGTTGGTTTTTCGTACAGCGGTAGCTGTGTTCATACTACTTGTGTGTACAGACGTGCAGCTGAATATGTATCATGCAAGTACGATTTTTTTCTAAATCTCTCTCGTCGAAATCACGAAGCAATCCATATAAAAATACTCGTTTAAAGGATTGTGTAAAAAAAAGGTACCAAATTAGCTAATGTTGTGAAAATTGCATCTTGAGGTAAAATGTTTTTGAAAAAATATTCATAGTTTTTTTTTATGCTAAACGAAGTAGGTTATGTTAGGTTGAGGTAGCTGTTAGCTGAGAGCTAAAACACTTAGACCAAAGAGGTCCATTGTGATGCCACTAGGATCGGGAGTATTTACCACTACATCCTTGCGGGGTCAGTCACCTTGACGTGTGCACCATCATGGAACGCAAATTCGATGGTGCCGGTGCGGAGGCTAACGGCGTAAAGAGTCATCGGGCTATTCTGATAAGGGACAGGCCGTCTGATGAGCGTCAACTAAGAACTGACCAGGACTACACGTCCGCCCCCCTTCTCCTCTTTCTCCCCAATTACCCATATCCCCCCTCCATCAAATCCCTAATTCCTACTTCCCCAATAAACCCCTAATCTAAAGTGGCAAGCGCCGAGAGATGCATGGCTAAGAGGGTGCTTAGTCGTTAGTTTGCAAACTTCGGATACCAGGCGACCTCCGATTTTAAGATAGACACGAATACTCGTGGGTTTCAAAATAAACCAATTAACAAAAAAAACAATAGAGAATGATGCCTCTAAAATTGCATTATCAAACAGGGATGTTTTAGAACACCCTGTCGATGACGACACGACATCTGTCAAAGGGATAGAGTCGGTAATCATCGACTCTGAAATGGGGGAACCTGAAGAGAACTTGTCTCAACTCAGTGACTCTATTTCAGAATCCAGCACCATATGCAACAGCATATTATCGGATGAAAGACATCCCGATATAGAGGCCGTACCTAAGACAGTCGGCAATGTGGCACGGACTGAGTCTGAGTTCGTTAGGTTCACACCATCTGAACAGCGCAGATTTAAGCGCGCGCAGAAGAAGGGGAGCACCATTGAGCAGGCCCGTCTCTATGCGATCCAAACGATGGAAAACAAGGGTCCCGAGGTGAAGCGAATGCGATCCGAGGATAATACTCCGCCTCAATCCGAAGCGAAGCGAGGTCGCACTGGGAAGACAACCGTCGACAAAGTCTCGTATAGCAATATAACGAGCTGTGTTAAACTGGGTGTTGTACCGGTGGACATCGATCGTAATCCTCTCTCCAACGAACAAATGGGTTTGTTACAGGAGAGGATTATGGATATCACGATCGAACAGCGTGCCGAGGAGGTCAAACCAGCCTTCCGCGGTACTACGTTCAAAGCCGGATGGCTCATGATCGTATGTGCGGACGCCACCACTGCAGAGTGGATGAAGGCAACCTTCGCCAAGCTAAAAGAGAAATGCGGGTTAGAGGTGATGCTTGTGGGAGAGGAAAATTTTTCAAAACCACATGTCATCAGAGGGTTCTTCCCGCAGAGTACCGGCGTAGCTAGCGAAAGGATCCTAGCCTTATTAGATGGCCAAAACAAAGAGCTCAACACGAGAACGTGGAGAGTTCTGCAAAGATCGGATGAGCGAGACATTGCACATATGGTCTTTGCTATTAATGACAGCACCATGAGGAGACTCGTGGAGCTGAAGGGTATGGTCTCTTTCCGGTTCGGACAGAACAAACTTATCCTAAAAAGTGCTGACAAGACGGCCAAACAGGGCCCTAAAGACCAGAAACAGCACGTTTTGGGTTGTAAAAATATCACAGCTCACGGCAGCACCGCAACTGACCCAGATGGAGCCAGCACCAGCGCTGCCGCTAAAGCTGCAACTTCAAGAACGGCAACACCTGTGCCACAAAAAGAAGCTACAAGCGCGAAGTCAAGCGCAGCCGAAAAGGCCGATAGTGCCCACAGCACTGCCAGAGAAAGTCAAAAACGATTCAGGCCTAAGTTAGGCATGGATCGTAAAAAAGCACTGGCACAAGAAGGACAAAAAAACAAAAGTCCTAGAGGCAGACAAAGTGGTCTTCCTCAACAGGGTATCGTACGTAGGAGAGGTGACAACAAACCCAATAGAGTACGAAACCCTGAATACAGACGCAAATGATGACCACCCGTCTCAGCGTTTTGCAGGCCAACCTGCACAGGGCTATGGGTGCCTCGGACACCTTTAGCCAGCGATGTGCCGAAGGGAACATTGCTATTGGACTAATCCATGAACCATGGGCAACCAATGGTAAGATATCCGGATTAAATTGTAAACACAGAGAGCTAATTTTCGCCAAAGGTCCTTTCAGACCATGGGCGGCTATCACTATTAAGAAAGATATAAAATTTTCTCTCATTCCAGGTTTCACAACTAGGGACGTGGTGGCGGTCCTAATAGAGCGCCACAAAGGCCGAGAGCTGCATAAATTTGTATGCGCATCGGCGTACTTTCCTGGAGACACGGATGTAGTGCCTCCCTTACCAGTACAGGAACTTGTCCGGTACTGTGAGGACCAGAAAGTGCATATCCTAATCGGCTGCAACGCAAACGCACATAATACCATCTGGGGCAGCCGAGATACAAATAACAGAGGTGAATCATTATTAGAATATTTATATAGCAATAACCTCGTCTATCTAAACAAGGGAAATAGTCCTACGTTTAGAAATTCCATAAGAGAAGAAGTTTTAGACCTTACTATCTCATCTCCTTTTATGAAGGATATTATAGAGGGCTGGCATGTGTCTGGCGAGGCATCTCTATCGGATCATATGCACCTCCGATTCGATATAAGATGCAATGCCGAACACGCGTCAGTCCGTTATGACAACAGACTGACTAATTGGAGAACTTACCGCGAAAATCTTGCGGTCAGATCTGACATGCTGCCAGAAGCACCATCAACAACAAATGAAGCAGATGCTGCGCAATGTCAAATAAATGATATTATTCTTACCTCATTCAAAAATAGTTGCAAGGTTAAAAGAACCGTGGTTAAAAGGTGCGTACCATGGTGGAACGATAACCTTGAGTCTATTCGAAAGAGAGTGAGAAAGCTTTTTAACAAAGCAAAACGCACCGGCACATGGGAACAATATAAATCCATGCTGAACATATACAACCTAGAGTTGCGCAGATCCAAAAGAGCCTCATGGCGTGCAAACTTCGAGAGAGATCGAAAAACTTCGAGAGGTGGCACGCCTCCAAAGGGCTCTGTCAAAGGATCAAGAAAAAAAGCATGGGATTGTTTATCAAATCAGATGCTTCAATCACACGCGACCGGGAAGAAACGCTGAAAACTTTGCTTCAGGCTCACTTCCCAGGGTCTCACACGATGGTCATAACAGACGACCATATAGCGGAGGTCTCAATCCCAAGAAACCTCAGCAGAATTAATAGTTTATCCGGAAAACTTTTTACTCCGGATAAGGTTAAATGGGCAATTAACTCATTTAAACCATTCAAGGCATCAGGAACAGACGGTATTTTTCCAGCCCTCATTCAAAATGGAATAGAATTTTTATTACCATTCATGATTGCCTTATTTAGGTTCAGCTTCAACTGGGGGTTTATACTAGTTACCTGGAGGGAGGTAAACGTAGTGTTTATACCTAAGCCGAGTGAATTACCTAAATCATATCGTCCAATAAGCTTGACATCGTTTTTTCTGAAAACAATGGAAAGGATTATTGACATCCACATTAGAGAATGCATATCAAAAAGCATGCCTCTGCACCCTCACCAATATCCGTACCAAAAGGGCAAATCCACGGAAGGCGCTCTGTTAAGACTAACTACAGAGATAAAAAACGCCTACCGTTGCAAAGAGATCGCACTTTGTGCCTTTCTGGACATAGAGGGTGCTTTTGACAACACTGGATATGAATCCATATCAAATCCTTTGTATCATAGAAACATAGACAAACCAACTATGAAATGGATCAAATCGATGCTGGAAAGTCGCAAAATAACTGCCTCGTCAGGAATGACCTCAGTATCAGTAACAGCCGTAAGGGGTTGCCCAGAAGGGGGAGTACTTTCACCCCTTTTGTGGTCATTGGTCATCGATGACCTGCTACACAAGATAAGCAATTTGGGCTACACTACAATTGGGTACGCCGATGATATTGTCATCATAGTCAGGGGCAAAGACTCAATTGGAGTCACTTCAAAAATGTAAAATGCTCTAAAGACAGCCATAGACTGGTACATCAAGGAAAATCTTTCCATAAATCCCAGTGAAGCCGTCATCGTTCCTTTTACTAAAAGGAGGAAATTAGACCTAGGCCTAATCACAATAAACGACACGGTCGTAGAGTATTCCGACGAAGTCAAGTATCTTGGAGTAATCCTGGATAAGAGACTTAACTGGAACTCTCACATAAACAACAAAATCACTAAAGCTAATAGAGCTTTATGCGCCTGTCGTCGCACATATGGCAGAACCTGGGGAATCTCTCCAAAGATCATCCAGTGGATCTACACAGTGATGATAAGACCCATTATAACATACGCCTCCATAGTATGGTGGACAAAATCCACACAAAAGGTCGCAATAGAGAAGCTCAAAAAGGTACAACGGCTTGCGTGCCTTGGTATCTCCGGAGCCATGCGAACCTGTCCAACAGCTGCCATAGAGGCAATAACAGGAATTACACCTCTCCCCATATACATCCAAAAAGTGGCGATCCGCAGTGCAATAAGTCTAATACAGTTAAACGAGATAAGTCTTATGGATCATCCGGAACTAAAGACCCTTCTCGATGAACTGCCAGAACTTAACATGAGCTCCGCGGTCACAGACCGCATTCAAAAAACACTATGCTTCAACAAACGGAGATACCCAAAAGAGAAGCATGGGTTAGTAATAACCCACCAAACAGCCACAACGGCATAAAGTGGTATACGGATGGTTCTAAAATGGAAACGGGGGTAGGAGCGGGAATATACGGACCACACAAACGCTTCACGATACCCATGGGAAAAAGTCCCAGCGTATTTCAAGCAGAGCTACACGCCATTCAAGAATGCGAAAGCCACATTATTTTATCTGGCATAAAAGGTGCAACCATCCATATTTTCACGGGTAGTCAAGCAGCTATAAACGTCCTTAGCTCGTATACCATTGACTCCAATTCAGTCATGTACTGCTTCAATACCCTACAAACACTCGGAATAAGAAACAAGACCAAATTATGGTGGGTTCCGGGTCATGTATGGGGTAGAAGGTAACGAAAAGGCCGATGAACTGGCCATAAAAGGTTCAGAAAAACCTTTCATAGGTCCCGAACCTTTCTGCTGCACTCCTAGATCAGCAGCAACGGCAGCAATTAAAAGCTGGGGACATAGAAAATGTATCTATCTTTGGGAAAGCATCCCAGGTCTAAGACAGGCCAATCGAGCCCTTCGGCCCTTCAATCAAAATGCCAGCAAATGTCTAAACCTAAGCAGGCATGATATCAAAAACCTAGTAGGTTACCTTACTGGTCACCACGGTTTAAGATATCATCTACACAAAATGAGAATAGCAGATTCTCCTGAGTGCCGACTCTGTCTTGAAGAGGACGAGTCAGCTGAACACATTTTATGTGAATGTCCAGCCCTTAATGGAATTAGAAAGAAGATCTTTTTCAGGGAGCAAATGAACCCCGAGGACATAAAGAATTCTTCTACTGGTAAAATTGTCCGCTTTACACGGAAAGTGGAAATTCTACTAGTTTAAACTTTTCTGGCCCATACGGTACAAAAGATCTTTTAGGTCGAAGATATATATATATGCAGTCGGTTAAGTGAGATCAAACTCAGAGGGCGTCGCAGGTCCAGCTAGACACGTATCAATACCTGTCCACCTGAGGTTTGTACTCTCGACTGCGGCTAGCTTGAGCATGAGTTTACAAGTAGCGATGGGCATACCTAGGAGACCTTTAACACGTAGAAGAGGTAATGCTGTTCCCTTTTTGGCGAGTTCGTCTGCCCTACAGTTCCCTGGGATGTCTCTGTGCCCTGGCACCCAAAAGAGGTGCATGTTGAACTGCTCTGCCATCTCCTCAAGAGACGAATGGCAGTCTATGGCTACGATGGAGTTTGATTAACTGAATCTAGGGACTTCAGCGCGGCTTGACTATCCGAGCAAATGCGGATATCCTTAGCGGATATCACGTTTCTCTTTAGCCACGACAAGACTTCCTTAATCGTTATGATTTCCGCCTGGAACTCGCTACAATGATCAGGAAGTCGGAAAGAGAGACTGATATTTAGTCTTTCTGAGAAAACACCACCACCAACCCCATTACTAGTTTTTGATCTGTCGGTGTAAAAGTGGATCGATTTATCTTCCGTGTAATCAGCCTCCTCCCAGAATGATCTGGGGGGATAGTGATTTGGAAGTTCTTTTCGAACTGTAGCTAAACGAAGTATGGTCGCGAAAACATTCGACTTTCAAAGTTGGTGGTGCTAAGGTCTTCTGAATGACAGCTTTAAATATGCCATCATATATTCGACGAAGTATGTTCTTTCAAAAAATATCCATGTACTTCCAGAGTTAACGACAGGTTGAATGGACTTAGGCCGACTTGAAGTTGGCTTCGGAGGGGCCATTAAAGTAGCACGGACATACAAAAAAGTTTCTTCTTTTTAAGGATCTAGATCCATCTTGTGGGCGTAGAGATTAGTATGTTTGACTCCTTATCTAAAGGTCTCAATTTCCGCCGGACGGCTAAGTAAGATAAAATGTTTTTTACCTTCCCTTCCACTTCGCACAAGCAAATAGTTGGAGAAGCTAGGTTTAAGGCCCTGTATGTTTATGACTCAAATTTATTTTTTTAGATCAATCTCCGCTTTCAGGAGTTCAAACTTTTACCAAGGTTTTCTATAAAAAGAGAAACAATAGCTTAGCAAAGCTTTTGGCAATAATAGAGAACTATATTTTCAAAACAACAATTTATTTGCCAATAAAATCCCTTTCAAAAACTTGTTATTTTCATTTGTTTGGAAACAAGTTAAATCAATTTATTTAAAAAAATATCATATCAAGCAAGATTAAAAAAAATCCGATTCCAATAACTGTTGGCAGTATTTCATTGTTAAAATAAAAATAAAAAACAAAAACCACATTCAGCCGATATGGTCGACCCGCATCCGATTTGCCCGAAGGAAATTTCGTAGCGTAAATTAAATTTCCCCCCTTCCAACTGGACGATGAAAAGAATTTTCGCCTCGTTTTTGGCAGATTTAATTGCTTTTCCCTCGCGCATAAATTGCCATGTTTTTGTTGCGTTCGTTTACATTGATTTAAGGGTTACTGCTTGTTTGCCTTTCGTTGATGAATCAACGATTTTTTAAGACTTTGTTAAAGACGTTAAGCATAGCATGATATCCAACAACTGTTACCCTCAGCGAGGCGCATTCTAAATTAAATAAAAATTAAAGTCATCATTTAGCTTTATTCAACTTAATTCAGCATATAGCAATATAACGTCGTACTTCGTCGTTGTGTTATTCTTTAATCAAACATCGCATATTGTATGTAAGCGTTGAACGTTCCTACGATCTATTTAATTACAACTAAATTGCCTTAAGAAGACGAAACAGGAAATTAACTTTGTGTGTAGGTATATCTCTAAATCCGTATCTACGCGTCGATGTCTCATCGCAGGGACGAGGAAACAAGATACAGCATTACCTATAGCAAAATTAATGAAAATCATTTTCATTTCACTTACTTCTTACATTTGTTTGCCAAAGATGTTCAGTTTCCTGAGGACGTATACGACAACTCGCACTCATACTATCCGCCCGAGCTACAGGAATACATAAGTATATCATGGAAATTTTAAACTCTGCTGACTTTAAACACCCAGAGAGTTCTATACGAAGAATACATATACTAAGTAAAGTAAACTGATGTAATCGCGACACAAATATACTCATAGTCCTAGACAAATCCAAAGTTTTCTGTTTGCTTTTCTCCTCATTCAACAACTTGACACTCGCATTCATAATGAGACAATGAATTCAACTAACGCGCAAATTCAGTTATGGAAGGTACAAAGAAGGTTTTGTACATCCAATTCTAAGAATATATTAATTTCGACTCATAGTATGTAACATACCTTAATATTTCCCGTAGACCCCTAGAAGTTACTATATTCCTGATTAGCATCGATAGTAATGTCGATCTAGCCATGTCGCTGAAATCGCTGAAATTTTTTAATTTTTTTTAGGTGCCCAAAAAACAGTTTTATCGAAAAGTCGAAATTTGAGCTAAGAAGCTGAAATTTATAGAACATACTCTTTAAAGGCCCTTCATGCTCATGTTTAAAGATTTTTTTTTAAATCAGGGCACTAACACGCTCACAATTAAAGAAAATCATTTTATCGAAATAGCAATATCAAATTGGGAATATATACTCTCTAAGGACCCTTAATGCTCATGGGTTAATATTTTAAAAATCCGCCCACTGACACGCCCTTAAACAAAGTTCTATTGGAGAATTTAATCGCAAAGTATGTAGTTAAAGTCGTTTTGAACAATACATTACATAAAGCTTTCTGCCATGCGCATTTTTAAGCCGACTTAAAAAAAAAAAAATTGTTTTTTTTTCAATAAAATCTCTATTTGTTGTCTAAATATGAAGATCCTTCATAAAAATTCTCCCATACTAAGATTTTTATCACGCTCACTTAATGAGGGATAGGAATGGGAATAGGGTATCCAATAGTTCGCCCAAGCGGATTGTAGCCTTTAACTATGTTTTTTTATTAATTTTGATTTGACTTTTAAAATGAATAATATTTGGACCAGTGACAAACCAAAACATAGGGACGGGCTACAGTCCGCTTGGGCGAACTGTTGGATACCCTATTCTTATTCCTATCCCTCATAAGTGGGTGTGACAAAAGTCTTAGTATGGTTGAATTGTTAGGAACGCTCTACATATTTTGTTATATAACATTTAAAGGATTTTATTAAAAAAAAACGAAGCTTTTGTTTTTGAATCGAATGTTTTATTTAATTGTGGGCGTGTCAGAAAGCGGATTTAAAAAAAATTAACACATGAGCATAAAGAGCCCCTAGAGAGTATATATTATAAATTTCAGTTCCCTAGCTCAAACTTTGGATTTGCAAAAAAAGTTGATTTTAAATTGTGGGCGTGTCAGGGGGCGGATTTTGAAAATATTTACACATGAGCTTAAAGGGCCCCTAGAGAGTATATATTATAAATTTCAGCTCCCTAGCTCAAATTTTGGTTTTTCAATACAATTGTTTTATTTAATTGTGGGCGTGTCAGTGAGCGGATTTTGAAAATTTTTACCCCGAGCAGTTTTAGGAGTCATAGATCATATATAAAAATTTCAGCTTTCTATTTAAATTTTTTTTTTTTAAGGTGTAAGCGTGTCTGTGGGCGGATTTCAAAAATTCGTAAACTTGATTATTTCGGGACCCTAGAGAGTATATGGTTAAAGTTTCAGCTCTCTAGGCCCAGTTTAAAGGCCTAATTTTTGCCGACGGACGGACGGACGGACATGGCTAGATCGACATTACTATCATTGCTGATCATAAATATAGTAACTTTTAGGGGTCTACGGGCAATATTAAAGTATGTTACAAACTATGCGTCAACATTAATATACCCTTAGAATAGGGTATAAACATAGGGACGGGCTACAGTCCGCTTGGGCGAACTGTTGGATACCCTATTCTTATTCCTATCCCTCATAAGTGGGCGTGACAAAAGTCTAAGTATGGTTGAATTGTTAAAAACGCTTTACATATTGTGTTATATAACATTTAAAGGATTTTATCAAAAAAAACGCTCCCTAGCTCAAACTTGGGTGTTTCAATAAAATTGTTTTATTTAATTGTGGGCGTGTCAGTAGGCGGATTTAAAAAAATTAACACATGAGCATAAAGCGCCCCTAGAGAGTATATATTATAAATTTCAGCTCCCTAGCTCACTTTGAATTTTCAAAAAAAAAAAATAATAATAATTGTGGGCGGATTTTGAAAATATTTACACATAAGCATAAAGGGCCCATAGAGAGTATATATTAAAAATTTCAGCTCCCTAGCTCAAATTTTGGTTTTTCAATAAAATTGTTTTATTTTTTTGTGGGCGTGGCAGTGGGCGGATTTTGAAAATTTTATATCCCGAGCAGTTTTAGGAGTCATAGATCATATATAAAAAATTTCAGCTTCCTAGCTCAAAATTCGATTTTTTCCAAAATTTTGTTTTTTTGAGTTTGTGGGCGTGTCTGTGGGCGGATTTCAAAAATTCGTAAACTTGATTATTTCGGGACCCTAGAGAGTATATGGTTAAAATTTCAGCTCTCTAGGTCCAGTTTAAAGGCCTAATTTTTGCCGACGGACGGACGGACGGACGGACGGACATGGCTAGATCGACATTACTATCGATGCTGATCATAAATATAGTAACTTTTAGGGGTCTACGGGCAATATTAAGGTATGTTACAAACTATGCGTCAAAATTAATATACCCCTAGAATAGGGTATAAAAAGGAATGCAAATATACTGTTTAAGGTACCTAGTCTAATAAGAAATTTGTAATAAATATAATACAACTGTTTAAATTTTAAAAATTTTCTTAATTATAACGAAGATATTTTAAACGTAATAGCTCTTCTTAAAAATACGAAAAGTAACCTTGATTATTATGTATTTGATGAAGTAGCTTTTAAAAAAAATTATCATTCCTAAACATAAGAAACAACCTTTAATACCTTATGACTTAAGGTGAATTTAAACAAAAAGCTAAGAACTCTAATTTGTGTTAAGGGGAGAGTGGGTACAATGGGATACAGGTGGAAGGGATATTACATTTTTCCTCAACATTACCTGCTTTTGATAACAATATAATTCGTTGGGCTGTATCCATCCGGCAACAAAGCATTTGGTGTCTACAATGCAATTGCGAATTGTAAAATTAAAAATTTTGTGCAAAAAAAGTAAAATCCTTGAATCAACTTTGCGTAAAAAAAAGGAGGTAACACATAAGGCAATTAAGTAAATTTAGGTTGTTCTCCTTTGCTCCTCCCCTTCTAAAAGTCTGGCAAAAATCCATGAGTATTAATTGTGATGAGAAGCTTTTCAAATTTGCCGTTCCATGTTGGCGTAAAATTACAGGTCCCGGCGGAAAAATTTCCAGTAAACAGCTGATATTCACAGGTGATATTCATCCAATCACAGAGGGTTAACTAGTAGGGACGCTTTGTTGCCTTGTAAATTGAACGCATAGTTATTTTTTGTCATTCATTGTGAGGGGACGAGGGTAAGAAATCTGTTTGGTTTTTAAATGTTTTTCTGCAAATAAATTTTCATTGCAATTGCTTCCTTTCTAAATGTTACCGACAATGTATAAAATTCATTTTATAGAATGGCTAAGAAGGTATGAACTTTTTTTTAATTCAGTTGGGTAGATGAAGTGCTCGAAAAAAATCAATGGACAGATCTTCGACTCACGATCTGAAAGGAGTGCCCAATCCAAGCTGGGCTATCTCTCCTTTTTCCTAATTCAATCGGGTAGGTGAGACGCTGCGCGTGGAATTAAAAAAAAAACTACTGACAAATCTACGACTCTTGATCTGAAAAGAGTCTTTTAATATTACAGGTAATATTAAAATATTATTATATATGTTGCCTTTTTTGCTGCTATTTTTATACTCATTTCAAAAATTACCCGGCCGTTTGAGGCATTCCATAGAACTGCTGGTAACATAAATTTACTTGATTTTCCTACTTAATGTGGGTCAAAAAGTAATTTTATTGGAAAGCAGTGACTATTTAATGTACATACGAGGGGCGTTCAATATATTCTCGGCATCGATATGAAGGAAAATGCGAATTCAATTTAAATTGTCTTTATTTTTCAATATAATTTCCCCTAACATCAATGCATTTGTCACATCTTGAGATAAGCTTTTTTAAACCCTCAAAAAATAAATTTCCTCTTTCTCTGCAAAATACCCATTTATTGCCGACTTGAGTTCTTCATCATCCGAAAAGCTTTTTCCACGAAGACATTTTTTCAAATCCGGAAACAGGAAATAATCACTAGGGGCAAGGTCTGGACTATAGGATGGGTGTTGGATTTCTTCGAAACCATAATCTCGCGCAGCCTTGGAAACTCGCGCCGTGTGAACAGGAGCGTTGTCATGAAGAAGCAACACACCCGCTGCGAGTTTACCCCGTCTTTTCTTTTTAATTTCCTCCCGCAAATTATGCAAAGTGGAAGCGTAGGATGTGGCGTTGATGGTTTCACTTTTTTTTTGTACTCAATGAACAAGATTCCCTTTGAGTCCCAAAAAACTGTTACCATGAGCTTCCCGGCAGACGGAGTGACTTTGAACTTCTTCGGGTGGTCTGTTCCTTTTTTATGCCACTACATGGACTCTTGTTTGCTTTCAGGGTCATAGTGGTGGACCCATGTTTCGTCCCCAGTAATAATTGGATCCATAACGCCGTCCGCGTTCTCACTACACATCTCCAAAAGCTCTCTACAGCATGCGATTCTCACTTTTTTCTGAGGCGCTGTGAGCATTCGTGACACCCACCTTGCACTGACCTTTGAAAGGTTAAGATGGTCATGAAGAATGGTGTGAATGGTACCAATTGAAAGCTTGGTGATCTCTGCCATCATTTTCACCTTTATTCGGGCATCCTCAAGAACAAGTTTTTCGACTTCTTTGATGCTTTCTCCCGTACAAGCAGTAGCCGGGGCGCCGGAGCGGGGGTCGTCTTCAATGCTCTCTCTGCCTCTCTTGAACTCACTTGACCACTTTTGCACAGTTGATAATGAAGGTGCGGAACCCTGGTAAACAGCCACCATCTCTTCATGAATAGTTTTTTGACTTTTTCCTTGCTTAGTGAGAAATTTAATTACAGCGCGATGCTCAATTTTCACCATCATCGTCTCAGTTGCCATTATGATTCTGTTTAACTAGAGATAAAACGCGAATTAATAATCACATTTATATAAAATTTTACATTAATGCACTAAAATAATAGTATTACTTGATAAATAAGTCAATTTATATATACAACCACAGCTTCACCCCGATACCGAGAATATATTGAACGCCCCTCGTATGTAGTGGAACCAAGTATGCGAATTCCAGAGGCGGACCAGTAGGTAACTAAAGCCGTTAAAGAAAAAGAAGAGAATAAGAATGGAAACAAGTTTATATGCTTGATAAAAATTTAACTGAGCCAACTATTTTTACTGGTTTTTGATGTTACAATCGTATGCTGTAGAAAGGTACATAGGTGATTGGAAGGTTTACATTTTTTTGTAGATTTCGGTTTTAAGATTGAATTTTAAGATGTGTTAATAAAATGTTTTGGCTTAGTCTTACACGGAATGTACTGCTTTATCGAATCATCCATAGGTACTAGGTATTCGATATATTAAATAATTAAGTCTTACATTGGTAAAGTGGAGGTAGACTTTACGGTGACTGTTTGTCCAATAACGAGCTATATATAGCTTGCTCCATAATTAGCGCAAAGAACAAATTCAAAATTATTTCGCTTGAAAGAGCAACGACATAATATTGTAAACAGAAAAAATTACAAAAATTAATCAGAAAACGAAAGAGGGAACTACGTTTTTGTTTCTCCAGAGAAGCCGGGCGGTTCTGCTAGTGCTAAAATTAAATAGAGGAGGAAAAGCTGTAGAGGTTTACGGCATAACTACTGGTCGGCCGGTGGGATTCGCCGAATTGACATCACTTAACCTTGAAATTAAACGAAAACGATTTCTTTGCGTTATTTACAAAATTTATTTATTTATGAAAGTTTGTGGCATTTTTTAGTGATAAGTAGCCCAAAATTTGAAATATTACACAATCAAACGGCGAAATAGAGCTTTCATAAGGTTTGCAGCCAAAAATACCTAGTCGCACTATTTACAAAAGGTACAAAGTGACTTCAAGAATAAATCCTAATTATCTTTGGAAGTTTATCGATAGTAAATTGTGAGTGCTAAATTGAGGTATAAAACCGTGAATAAAAAATATTTAAAATTTCTATGATTATTACAATGGTTTTTCTTTATGTCCTTTCCGTAATTTGTTCATGATTTCCCAAACAAAAGATGTCTCTGACTCATTTCACCGAATGTTTACTAGTCCACCTTTAGCGTTCATTAACCCTTTCGACCCGGAATGCAGTCAGTGAACTTACATCAATTATTTTGTGTTGATCTGTTCAAATGACTTACCTTTAGCACATTGTTACGTTCCACTTCCGCGACACAGGACACTAAGAGCCGACTGACCCAATGAAGATGGTCGTGGGATATTGATGGTAAATGGGCGCCACGCGATTAATCTTAGCGTCCCGAGACCTGCTTCCGGAAGAATCGCGACTACCTGGAAGAGTTCGCGTATCGGATTGAGCACATAAAAAAAACGTTAGACAAAAAAAAATCTATCCTTACAAACGTTAGCTTATTTATTTAAAATTCAAAGAAAAATAAAACTCCAATACGGCAATGAAAAAAAAATAACTTATAAGAAAAATTGACCTACACTGGGATTCGAAGACACCCCTTTCCCAAAAGGGCCACAACGTTGTCACCCTTGAGTTCACAAATTTAGCCCACACGGCTACAGAGCTGTGTCACAATTAGTTCCCCAAAAGAGAAGAAACCCAAAAAAAAACAGGATGTCCCAACAACCAGATAGAAGTAATAAATAAAATAAATAAAAAACGGCAAAGTGACAGAATAATTAAAACAATATCAGAATTTAAGCAAAAACAAACAAAAATTATGGAAATGATTTTAAATAAAATAAAAAAAGAATATACTGACGACTCCTCAGCCTCGAACAAGCAACACGTTCACCTCAAGCAGGTACTCTCGCTCCGCGCCAACTCGCCTCCAATATCCACTGTTTCCGGGTTTGGGTTTCGACCCAATGTACAATTACACTGTTGGCGTTCGGGTGGCCACGTGTAAGCAACCAAGACTGTGTTGTGCCTTCTTATAGGGGAAGGAAAACCTCAGATATGTACTGTTGAAAGAGACCACCTAAAACCGTACAAAAGAAACAAAACCCCCTTAGACGACGGATTTCCAGTCTCGGATATCTGAACACTTACCTCAAGTTGGAGGAAATCTAGCTTATAGTTATAACTAACACAAATCGAGCTCCTTTCGCTACTTAATTATCAAATATTGACGAAGGGAGACACTCCCACTATTTAATACCGTGTCTAATATTGGTTCTATTTGGTTTCAGTTCTACTGGATAACCATTCACTATGGAATACACCTTTTCTCACTAATGACTACACACTTTTACTTCTTCGGCAACTTTTGGAAATACTCCTTTTAAAATCTGTTTTTCACACGCTTAGATTTTTCCCACTACTCGATCGGAGGTCTCAGAAGCGAATGATCTCCCATACCATGATGCGATCATGATGTCTCGCTCTTCCTTATTTGCTCACCAACTTGACCTCTAGATGAAGCTAAGGACACAGGTCACCACCTTCCAGCTTGGATTTGATCCCACAAACCAACGGTTACGACTCCGGCACCTCATGACCCAGGCTAAAGCTTAACCTGGGGTGGCTAAGGAATATTTGTATGGAGGAAAGGTGAAAACTTCGCTACGCCCAATCTTTACAAACATATCATAACAACATTTCTAGCAAAAAACTTCCAAAATTGCCCGTGGGGGCGCTGGGGTACCGGGACAGATGTGTCCCATCCGGCTTTGTGGATGGGACATATACGTCCCATCAAGTAGTTAGCAATATATATAAAATAACACATCTTCAAAAAAAAAAGTTATATAAATTAATTTATTCACATTTTTGTATGTTACAAAGAAAAAGAAGTAAGACATTAATACTCGTATAATGTAAGTATACAACAAACTGTAATGTGTAATTTTCATTTGTAACTGGCGAAGCAATTTTTGCACAATGGAATATTACACTCCTAGCATATGGATGTTGTACGCTTCTCCTTTTTATTGTTACTACTCGTACATTGAGTACAACGTCTTCTTGTAGGACCCTCTGTGGGTAGGTGCACTGCAGCTATCTGTTTTTTGTTTCATGATATAGATTCAGATCTGCCTAAACGATGAATTTTGGCAGTTGTTTTCCCTTCGGCTATAAGGTCCTCTGCTAAGTCAACAATAAATCCTATCAATGGCGATTTTGTTCGTGATAGTTGCGAATGGATTATGTACGAATTTACAACGCTCATCATCAATAGTCGATAGAACACCTTTTTACGCCATTTTTTTGACTTCCGATCCCATTTGTACAGCCCCATTATCTCTCTGACCATTTCCGGACATGGTGTGCATACTTGTTTCCGATGCAGTATCTAGATTCATCGCCAGAAGGTGTACAAATGCTGTCACTGTTGCTGAAATCCTCTTCGTCATCTAATTTATTGACATAATTTGGGGCATACCTATATGTCCCACCTAAAAGGCCGAATGGGACATATGTGTCCCAGCACTCAAGAATGGCAATAAAACGTAAAATACAGAAAGAATCTTTACTTGCAATTACTGCAATGTATACAAACCAACAAATAATAACTTTTGTTTTACATTTTATGCTTATGATACACAAAACCTTCAATTTACATTTTTTTCACTCACTTATAGAAAAATATCCAAGCACCACAATCTTATAAACATGAATTAACGCGGTAATTTTGGCAAAGTTGGCACTAAATTTGAAAACAATCCATTAAAAATGGTTAAAATACGTCGTGGGACATAGTTCACCCAATTTGGATGGAAATTTTCGATTTTAGGGCTATGCGAACATTGAGTGGGACACATGTGTCCCAACAGGTGCGAAAGGGTTAAACATCGATAGGGTTCCTATGGTTTCGGATCACTTTGTCACTGAGACCAATCAAATGCTAGTGATGTTGCATTTTTCTGAGGATCCAGGATTATTTTTAGTTTAATTTTGAACTTTTTACTTTAATTATTATTTTGTATACAGCTCGCAAATATAATAAACCTGAAACACCCTTGTCAATTTCACTGCATGATATTTCCTAATCTCTCTTTAAAATTCCAAATCTTTTGAAGCATTTTTATCTAATATAAAAGTGATATCTAATAATTGAATAAAAAATAAATTTAAAAGTCAGAAAGAATGCCTTCTTGTTATGATTATAAAATGTCAATCTGAACAAATTGAAAATCTTCGCATTAATATTGATAAAACGAAAACAGAACCAGAACAAATAAAATATCAGCAATTCCATTATCCTCCCCAAAGATACCCCATTAAATATTAAAAATACAAAAAAAGATGGATTTGACGTACTCTTGTGAAACAATTTTGTCTGTGTGTCACGCTCACGGTCACCCACCTTAATAATCTCTCCTTTGCTTAGCCTGTACTCGCAACAAATTTAGGTCGCATCCAGAAATCAAGCAAAAGTGTGGTTTCAGAGGAAAGGACGAGGTGTGTCTGCCCTAAGGGAAGGATATTAGGATGATTGAACGCATAATATACATTTGCCATGCCTACAATCGCTGACAGTATGAGTACGATATTGGCCTCTTCCTTTTAACGTGTTGTTGTTTTTGTTGTCATCCAAAAATGCTTACTACACAAATATGTGCATAGGATAAACGAGTATGTAAAAACTATGTCAATGTCGTTGAATACAAAACCTTTATATCATTTATAAAAGGATGATTTTGGATTAGATTCGGCAATAAAATTATGTGAAGAAATTATTTACACCAACATTTTGATGTATTTCTCAATACCTATAAATTTATTGCCGATTCATTATAATTGAGGTTTAAAGAGACTTCTGATTTAACAGTAATGGCTTTAGTTCAAAGGAAATCGCTCTGTGTCATCAAAATTACGTAGGGCGTGGTATGGAATCAATCACACTTTACTCCACACAATGAAGTATACAATTTTATTGATCGCAATACTTAATAATAAAAGATGCACCCTTAAAATCACCATTTCTTTCAATTATGCCTCGGTGGCGCATACATAATTGAAATATGACATTGCACATTATAACAGTTCAAGAGCTTAACTTACTAGTAGTTGACATATTTTTTTATGAGCTGCGTTATAAAGGATTTGAGATCAATTGTTTACAAAAGTATAGCGGTTTGTGTTTACATTAGTATTGAGCGGGAATTGAATGATTTGCTTTGTTTTTCGAGAAGTGGAATTTTCTTAGTCTTTAACGACAAAATTATGATCGGGATTAAAGGGACCATAACCCTCGCACTTTACTGCCACTCTACTGGTCCGGCAGGCGACTCGAAATCGGATCACTTTTTTAAATAATCCACTGAAATGCTGGTGTTATTGTATCTGTGTGATATAGACATTTTCAGGCATGCCTCTTTTTGAAATTACACTTCTTTTAGCTCATTGAGGGTAAAATTTTAATTGAAACGAAAGCATTGTCGTCGAAGCAGTCGGATATCTAAACCTAATTTTAACTTCCCAGTGGAAGTTCTTGTAATGGGGCCGACTTTTTGAATTGCGGATTTTGACATATCTCCACGTTTCAAGGTCACCACAATCCAAATTCAACGTTTTTATAGAGATGTCTGTCCGTGTGTATGTACGTATGTGCATATGTACGTATGTGCGTGCGGAATTATCTTTCGCCACGATTATCTGGAGAACCAAAGATGATATTGACATGGGACCGGGTTTATTCGAAGCGTAATTACATAATTCAGAACAGATTAAGTTTTCAACGAAATCGGTCCAGCCGTTTTTTGTTAGTAAATAAATAACTTGAAAAATTCAGCTAGTTTGCCTTTATTACCCTCCCAGTGGAAGTTGTTGTAATGAGCCCGATTTTGTGAATCGCGAATTTTGACATATCTCCACGTTTCCAAGGTCACCACAATCCAAATCCAACGTTTCTATATAGATGTCTGCGTGTGTGTGTACGTATGTCCGTATGTCCGTATGTGCGTATGTTCGTATGTGCGTTTGGAATTATCTTTCGCTATGATTATCTCGAGAACCAAAGATGATATTGACATGGGGACGGGTTTATTCGAAGCATAATTACGTAACTCAGAACTGATTAAGTTTTAAGCGAAATCGGTCCAGCCGTTTTTTGTTAGTAAATAACTAACTAAAATAATTTGCACTATCAAGTTTGAATGTCACCATATATTAGTCTTGAAAAATAAATGGTGCATGTTACATCATCGGTAATTTGGAAAGTGCTCTTCGGTACAGTTGGAGACCACTGGGTTAGAGCAAAACAATTTAATTCGTTTTTTATTTGTATACATATATATTTATAAAGTTTGTAGAAGCGCGTTCTAGGGGAAGTGCAATTGCAACAGAGAGTCATTCTGCATCCCTCTCTAATCCGGTGCGAAAATTAACAGGTAGATTAACATTATATATCGATAAACGGGTGTATACATTATGTATATTTATATAGAAATTCTTTAGGGAGAAAGCGATATACCAGTAAGGAATGTCAATGAAATTAAAAAAAAATAACCATAAATTATGTGTAGGTGGTAATTTATAAATTATATATTTTTATATTTTTTTTATAATTTGTAAAACAAGATAGGAGAATACTTCATTGGAAAAACATCTGAGTCAACCTCCATCGACTTTTGCGAAAAGTTTGGTAGATGCTTTAGCTAAACGAAATGCTCTTCAAGATTCGCCAAGTAAATTGGAAAAAAACAACGAATTTCGTTTTAAGGATGAGATCGTATGTAAAAAATGATATTTTCCTTTATTACCTGCTTCAGCTTTTCTTTTTTCTTTTTTTTTTAATTGTAACGTTCATTATCGAAAAATAAAAAAACATTATGTTCTTGTTACTATAGAAAAGTGGCATGAACGTCAAAAATTTGCATGGGCAAGAAAAATGAAACTGACTTAAAAACCATAGAGAAGGGCTACAGTGCCCATGGGCGATACCCTATGCCTACTCCTATCCCTCATAAAGTGGGTGTGTCAAAAGTCTTAGTGTGGGTGAATTGTTAAGAACGCTCTACATATTTTGTTTAAAAATATTTAAAGATTTTATCGAAAACCAAATTTAAGTAAACTTGTCATGCCCCTTTAAAATGGACATGGCAGACAACTCTTATGTTAACGATTCGTTCCAAACGACTTTATCTAAATACTTTGCGAAGAATAAGTCTTTCATTTACAATGTTTTATTTATCCAAACGGATTTTTTTAAATATAGTGGGTGTGTCAGTGGGCGGATTTTGAGAATTCTTAAACTTGATTATTTCGGTGCCCAGAAAGTACATGTTATATATGGTTAAAATTTGATCACAAATATAATAACTTTTAGGGGTCTATAGGCAATATTAAAGTATGTTACAAACCATGTGTCAAAATTAATATTATCTTAGAATAGGTTATAATAAATATCTATGAAATAAATATGATATCAATTTTATTCAAACGCAGTTAAAAGCAATATTATTTCTTCTAAAATTAAAGCCCTAAATCAGGGTACACGAATCTAAGTTTTTTCTTAACTTCTCGGTAAATTATGTCCACATTGGAGATAGACGCTTCCTGTAGAATTTTTTTTTCTTTGGATTATACCAAAGAATAATTTTTCAAAGTCTTGACATTCAACTTGGAACCACACGCTGTATAATCATATGTATTTTAATAAATATTTTGCGGCTTAATTTTGATTGCTGATTTTCAAATAAGTTCAAAAGCTGCTGCTGCTTAAACTGCCCTGTTGGGTTGGAAAACATATGCTGCATTTGCGGTTGAAATTAAATGTGGGATTAGCCATGTTTTTAATAGATGTTACCTAAAATTGCGGCGTTGGAAAACGGCCTCCAACCACTTTCCATTTGTTCCACGATCGTGGAACATATGCATACACTACCCGGCCAGTTAGCACTTACCCAGTGGAACCTAAGATCTGTTTAACATACTACCATACAGTTCAGCGAATCTCTTTACCATGCCCATCAACGAAAACTGCTTCGTCATTTGAAGGCGTTGATCAAAATACCATTGATCGCATCACAAACTTCCGGCATCCCACCTTTCTAAAAAAATAAACAAATTTTGTTTGTTAAGATGTAGACTTTTATACCAATGCACTTGCCTCTGAAATTCAACTTCATTAATTGCAGAAGGGACTTCTTTAACATAATCGACACACTGTAATTGTATTTATAACATGAATGTCCCAAACCAATGCAGAGCTATTAATATTTTCTCCTTAGCAATTAGCGCTTTGTTTTTAAAATTTGGCGAACGTAATTTGTGGAAGAGGCTTGTAGACAGATAATCAACAACTTGTTTTGGTATACGCCATTTTTCAATAAACAAATCAGACTTTATTTCTAAATTGATTCTTTCTTTAAATACTTTTATATTTCCTTGATTCCCGTCACTGTCCGATTCACAATCAAGGAAAAACACTTTTTAAAACTAATTCTTATAAAGAAACCTATGAGCAAGTAACCAAATAAATCGAACGCTAACTTTTCTGTACGATAACTTGGTAAACACGTTTACAAGTGGTTCTTTGTGAGTTGTTGTTTTTTAACAACTGGTTGCTTTTTAACCATCGGCTAGAATTTTTCAAATTTTCAACAAATGTAATCAATGCTTTCAACAATTATTATTTCCAGTTACGGAAACGGTGAGTTCATCATTTAAAAACAGTTGTTGCAAACTTAGTGTTACATGTTACCCAAATTTTCAACAGTGGTTTAACTTCATTTGTTAAACATGCACTTGTTGTATTGTGCTAAAGGCTCCTGGTCTATAACTCGCTTACATGCTTTGTGGCTTTTACTGTAGTTCAGCTTAGACTTGTAGATTTTAGTCCTGGCAACTTAGACCTTAATATCTCAGCAGTGCATGCCCCTTTTCAAATATTTTTGACGGCTTGAAAAACTCATCGTTGACATAAGCATTTGGTGGTTTTGATTGCATGTCCAAAACATACGCTTCCATTCCAAATCTTAAGCTTAAAATTAGCTCTCAATCCAAGCACTAAAATACATCATATATAAAATGTGGCAACCCACAAAATACCAACTTACTCCCTCATTAGCTGATTCACAGTTGCCACTACAGAGTAGTTTCAAACATCCATTTCACCATCATTGGAACCGTTTATTCGAAACTCTGCCATCACGATATCCCACTGGCATATCCACACTATTGCGACTGCCTTCTGTTGGTGTCTTCCTTAAGTCAATCCTGGTGAAAGGTTTCGCAAACAGTCCGATGATTTATTTCACGGTAGCCCTTTTGTTGGTCAACCATTGCTTTCGCCCTAGTATCTTTACAATAAGTTGAAACGTCCTTCAGCTGTATTTCATCAAGATTTGGTGTTACGTCCTGTTTATCCATTTCGCCACTCGCAATCATCAGTTTTGGCCTACTTCGCACACTCTGTAAGCCGCAGCACAACCGAGTCACCGTTTGAGGCCAGGCCAGTAACGACTTGGGACTGAAAATGGAAAAGTTGTGCAATCCTGTATAGGAACATTTTTCATTCTAGTTGTTTGTATGCCGCTTACATCCTCACAAGTGACCATATTTATTCAATTAGTAGGTACAAAGAATATACGATGGTTACATTGTGGATACAAAATCTGACGACATTGGGTGGCTGCTTTCAAGAGAGAGTAATGGCTTCCAACTCCTGAATAATTGGGTGCATGTTTGCTGCAAATCGAAAAATGAATAGAGGCAAGTCGAGAGGTTATTGTGAATGAAATGATAGCATGTATAATACCCATGTGACTTAATTAACTTGATCGTTGGCTCTTTCGAAATGAAATTGAATATCTCAATAGGTTAAATTCGCCTTGGGAGCGATATATGAACTATATAGCGAGCTATCACACATTACATACCCCGAAAGACCTCTTGAGTTAATTTTACATTTTAATTAAAACAAAATGGCAAAGGGGGATGCAAAGAATGTCTTTTGAGTACATACTTAAGCATTGGTATGCTTGCAGTTGCAGTCACGTCGAATGACTGCAGGGGACAATTCAGTTTTTCATCGATTTTCGTATTAAATAAAAAACAGTTTCCTATTGAAATTCGAGACAAAAGGGATGAGCTCGGTGGCTGATAGTTTAATTATAATCTTCAGATAGTGAGTTGTGCATGTAAAGGTTTCGGTACTATTGCGAAACGAAAATAATGCACTTGAAGGTCCTTGCAGAAATCTGGATTCCTTTGATAGATGTAAAATTTAATGTGGACGTCATTGAATTGCACCAAGAGTTCTGCTTCAGGTATTTTATAAATAATTAAGTTGATATAGATACTTGGAGAACGTACATACATTCGGACTTCTGAGGACAGGCAATTTTCTTTTTGAAAATGTTACGATATTTTTAAAACTATTCTCTAATCTGGGAAAAACCTTTTGCAGAATGTAAGAAAGAAAAATTCATGGTTAGGTTAAGAAAAAATTATTAATTTTAAATTAGTTTTTTCAGTAGGATAATCCCCCTCTACATACTGCAAGAAAAACAAAAACCTAGATTCTTGCCCAACAACTAGACATGGCCACCATATCCCCTGACCTGGACATCACGTATGGGGATGACATTTAAGAAAAGCGTACCAAGGAGGAAGGGAATATAATAATACGGACGAAATAATTGACACCATAAAACAATCTATCCCGAGTTTTCTGTAAATACGAGACATGTGGTGACGTTACAAGCTTAACACATCATCATGGAACAGACCACAGCTCAATGACGTGGCAGCTAAATGACAAACATTATTGTCCGATGAAAATAAAAAAAATTAATAAATAACATATTGGCCTTCTGCCAAAATATGTAGGGGAGAGGGGGTCACCTTAGGACACTTTTTACAAAAATCGCTCTGGATCCATTAAAAATCGGAGTATCCCTTCGAATCTTGAAAATTATTGTTGCATGTTGTTTTATCTTTCAATATTATATCCAAATAAATATGTATAATTATGATTTATATATTTTTTTTTTTATTTTAATAAACTCTTTAAAGTGTCCCAATCTGCCCCTCTGGGGGGCACCTTTGGACAGCCATGGGGCAGTTTTGGACATGTCTAAAAACAACGAATGCAAGTAGTTTTTATGTATTTATTTAACAAAAAAATAA
The DNA here is from genome assembly GCA_949715645.1 of Portevinia maculata. NCBI lineage: Eukaryota > Metazoa > Arthropoda > Insecta > Diptera > Syrphidae > Portevinia > Portevinia maculata. Next base: position 34,385,696 of record OX454526.1, on the reverse strand, counting down.
TTATTTCAAAACATAACATCAAATAAAAATAAATAAAATATAGGATTCTGAATTTCAAACATTAAATGACATAGTGTCAATATCATAGAAAAAAATTAATGACATTTATACTCATATTATGCAAATGAATAAAAAATTACCTAAATTAAGTTCAGTCACCCTAGTTTAAAGGCCGAAAAATCTAAATTAAAAGCGAACATACCAGCTGTACGGGAAGTACTACCTACATCATTTGGTATTGGAAGTTTGGCTATGATATCAAGAGCTGGAACTGGCCACTTATCTTCTTTTTCAGGAAAATAAAATTTGTTAAACCCAGGCTTCTTTTTTAAAAATGTAACGTTAAAAAAGTCTTCATTCTTATCAAGAATTTTTGCGACAAAATCGCAGAACAAGTTTTTATTTTCCGATGAACATTTGACCAAACAAAAATCTCCTGAATTTAAACCAGATGACAGCAAATTATTTGAGTTTTCTTCCTCGTCCTCCTCATTCACGAAATCTGAATCCGATTCGGCGTAGATAACAACTTCTTCATCCGTGTCATCTGAGCTGGAATCGTTGGTCTTCTTCGTTGTTACCTTTTTTGGTTTGATTTTTTGTCGTTTTTTTATTTTGAGGGCTGATTTTTCTAATCTCTTTTGTCTTTCTAGGAAAGCTGCTTCTATTTGTTTTTTTTCTGGTGTTTCAGTGAGGATACGTGACTTCCCTTTTTTGTGTTTGTAAAAGCAGAGTTCGCTTCATTGTTTTCTGGCAGTGGCTGTGGTAAAACTATTGTAGTCGCTTCGGATGGTGTGAAGATCCTATTAGTAACTTCACTACAATCGAAGTCTGTATCACCAAAAGCATTTCTTGAAAAGGGAAAGATCCCTGTTGTTTTGAAACCGGATAATATATTGTTTGGTGTGAATGAATTGTTATATGCTGGTGTCACTATTGAAGCTAGGTCATGAATTGTTATAGTCTTCCCTGGATTGCTGAGTAGCCAATCATTTTGTGAAATAGAGAATTTCTTTTTAAACGGTCCCATGACTGAAACATCTAACGGCTGTAACTTGTGAGTGCAGTGGGGTGGAAACGTAAGCAAAACAATGCCATTGGCCCGGCAGAAGGTGATGGCGTCTAAACTACAATGGCTTTCATGGTTATCGAGGAGCAGAAGAATAAGGTCATTTATACTGCATCTCGTATATTTTTGTATGTGTTCAAGGACTTTCATAAATAACAGGCTTGTCATCCATCCGCTCGTAGGACTATTTGCTAGTCCTATCGATCCATTTGGCGCTCCTGTGAGCATGCGGTCATGGAATCTTGCTCTTGGAAATACAAAGACTGGCGGTACAGAGTTTCCAGCTGCATTTACAATACCGCACATTGTGATTAGCTGTCCTCTTTCCGCCGAGACATTTTGCCCAACTTGTTTTTGGCCACATTGAGCGATTACATTAGGAGCTTGGACAACCGTCATCACACTGGTTTCGTCTAAATTATATATTCGGTCTGGTGTGAAAGAAGATTTTTGAAGAGCGATTTCCAAATTTTTTTGAAATGCCTCAACATTGTGCTTATTAAAGCTAGTTGCTCTAGACAAACTGGTGTTTTCGGGTTTTCTTAGTGACAGATTTCGATGTCTTTTCATAAAACACTTCATCCAATCTAAACCGGCAGTTTGGTTTTGTTCCCATAGCTGAGGGCACTTGTTTAACGCCTTTGCATATTGAAAAGCAAGATTTCTTGCTTGTGGATACGTCAGGCCATAATTCATTTTGGAAGACTTTAGAAAGTAAACTTCTAACATACCTTCTTCTGAGTTGTTGAATACTTGGGCAACAGAATATATGGATGAGTACTCTTCACTTTTTAATGTTTTACGGCTCTTTTTCATTTCGAGCCTATAGCTCAAAGTGCTTTTTGAAACTCCAAGAGAATCCGCAGCTCTCCTCAGTGTCATTGTTTTATCCAAAACAAGTTCCATGCCTTTGAGCAAATCGGCCTCATTAGGAGCGGTTTCCTTCTTTTTCTTGTAATTTCTGACCATTATTGCAGAGATAAAGCTAAACAAATAAAACGAAAAACAATCATTTTACACAAATTACCGAAATAGATTGTTCAACGTAATAAAAAGGGGCAGATTAGGACATGTCCAAAAGTGCCCCTCACGCATTGTCCAAAAGTGCCCCGAGAGTGTTAAAAAACTAAAAGCGTCATATTTTTTCAGAAACAAAGTAAATTGTTAATATTTTGGTTGAATAACATCGCAACACATATAAACACTATTACTGAACACTTTTAACTTGTAAATTGAGCATAATTTTAGAATAATATACTTACGTCTGGGAATAAAAAAAAACACAACCGCCGCCTGGAAACACACTTTTCTTTTTAATATTTTTTTTTAAGTTGATATCGTTTCAATATCCATCAGACGTTTGTTTGAACTGGAGTTGCCACTGTAAAATTTTCCTAAAGTATTAAAAAGTTGTTGTTTTACTACTTTTTTTGAAGTTGTCTTAAAATGCCCCCGTCCTAAACTGCCCCCCTCTCCCCTACATATGTATATTTTTCTCCGCTTTTTATACCCTATTCTAAGGGTATATTAATTTTGACGCATAGTTAGGGTATGTTACAACCTTAATATTGCCCGTAGACCCATAAAAGTTACTATATTTATGATCAGCATCGATAGTAATGTCGATCTAGCCATGTCCGTCCGTCCGTCCGTCCGTCTGTCGGCAAAAATTAGGCCTTTAAATTGCACCTAGAGAGCTGAAATTTTAACCATATACTCTATAGGGTCCCGAAATAATCAAGTTTACGAATTTTTGAAATCCGCCACAGACACGCCCACAAACTCAAAAAAACAAAATTTTGGAAAAAATCGAATTTTGAGCTAGAAAGCTGAAATTTTTTATATAAGATCTATGACTCCTAAAACTGCTCGGGATAAAAAATATTCAAAATTCGCCCACTGACACGCCCACAAATAAATAAAACATTTTTTTTGAAAATCCAAAGTTTGAGCTAGGGAGCTGAAATTTATAATATATACTCTCTATGGGCCCTTTATGCTCATGTGTAAATATTTTCAAAATCCGCACGCTGACACGCCCACAATAAATTTTTTTTTTTGAGCTAGGGAGCTAGGGAGCTGAAATTTATAATCTCTCTATGGGCCCTTTATGCTCATGTGTTAATTTTTTTTTAAATCCGCCTACTGACACGCCCACAATTAAATAAAACAATTTTATTGAAACACCCAAGTTTGAGCTAGGGAGCGTTTTTTTTTTTGATAAAATCCTTTAAATGTTATATAACAAAATATGTAGAGCGTTCTTAACAATTCAACCATACTTAGACTTTTGTCACGCCCACTTATGAGGGATAGGAATAAGAATAGGGTATCCAACAGTTCGCCCAAGCGGACTGTAGCCCGTCCCTATGTTTCTTTCTGGCTTTCTGCTAATCCACGTGGATTTTTAATTGGCCTTCAGCCCTAATAAGAGGTTTAGATTCATAGGTTTCAGTAAAGTTATGTGATTGGACAGTTCGCTTTTAAATCAAGTAGAGAACCACCAAAGACACATACAGTACCCATCACTTATATAGAGTCCAAAAAAACTAACTAATCATTTTTTTAAAAACAAATCATTAGCGTTTCACTAACTTTAAAATTTCTAATAGGTATATTTTGCATGTGTCCTTTAAAAAATGTTAAAAAAGGGGTTCACTTTGTGATCTTATTAGAAAAAAATTCATAAAAATAAAAAATGTCAACCTAACTGTGAATTCCTTTTCACAACATGATCGGTATTTATACTTCTTACCTTCCGCAAAAAGTTTGCCTAGATTAGTGAATAGTGTTAAAAATATCGTTACATTTTCAAAAAAAAAAACCTTTCACCAGACATTTTAAAAAATGGAGAAAATGTTAGAAAAAGAAGATTAGGAAAAGGCAAAATCAAACAGTGTTGGATGACCGGCTGTATGGATTTAACACTTCTATCCGCATGCGTTAAATCGCTAGCGCAACTTCGGTGCCCTGCAGAGTGTAGGCGCTAGCTGTCTGGCAGACGCCTCAGTCAAATATACAAGGTGGCGCAAAAGTTGTCATCTGTTTACTTCACAAATGTCAAAGTAAAATTGACATTTGCCGCCATTTGCAAAAATGATAGCATCTTCCGATAGGGTTTTTAGCCCTTGGGTGTGCCTTAGGCAATTCAGTGTGCCAATGTTCTAAATCATCCACGACGTTTGACATCTATCCTATGTAGTTTTCAGTCGGATTGGTGAACGCCACTGGGTGATGACTTTTGCGCCACCTTGTATTTACAAAAAGCACGCTATAATTTTCCTTTCCGCAAACTAGAGCTGATGACCGCCTCAATCGATGTCCTGGCGTCCGCTTACGCGGTGGCGGAAGGCCGATTGCTTTGCAGAGCTCCCTTTTGTTTAAAAATAAAAATAACACATTTTTTGGTCTGTAACGAGACCCCCGAAACTTTCCAAAGCGAGCCCCTGATCGACTTAATTCCAAAAATAAATTGTACATTATTCATATTCTGGCCTAATTTCCATTTTACTTTCTGAATCTTTTTTCACACATTTTCCAAATATTTGTCGGTTAATTTAATAATAATTTTGATAGTTAAATGTTTGTGGCGTCTTCATGTTTGATTTATGATCTATTCAGAATTATCTCTGAAACGTAAAACGGTCTTCAAAGTGAAAGTACACAACATTTTTTTAAAATTTAATGAAAGGTCATTAACACGTTGGGACGCGATGATATTTGTATGTGTGTTATGTGAGACATTCCTGGATTTTTGGATTTTTTTTAATGTAAGTGTTTCCGTTGTAGTTAAGAATTTTTATATAAATTTTATATGTTATGCTGTGTTAAATTGTGAACGTACAAAAATGTGCCAAACTATTAATTTGCATCCTGGGACCATGTGACCACCCGTGCCTACGTCAAGCAGAATTTTCAATGAGTCGTCACAGTTTTTTATTCTTCCAGTATTCATGTGTAATCAAATATAAGTAAAATTTAAACCCAAAATCCAAATTAACTTTTTTTTATCAAAACAACCTAACCGGCGATTCGTTAAGCATTAACGAAATTCATAGTTTTATAGCCGCCGATGGACGAGTTGGGCCAAAGTCATATAACCATGTGTACCACCGGTGGACAAAACAGTGCATTTATAAATTTAAAAAATGTGCCACCGTTGCTCACATGGGGCTCAACGTGCTAAGATAGCACCATTCAGATAAAATGTCAAAGTCATTTTGAAGCTGATTGCAGTACCTACGCCAGATATTTTATCACTTTATGAAATTTAAAAAAATTAAACATAACGAATACAAAAAACAAACATAGGGACGGGCTACAGTCCGCTTGGGCGAACTGTTGGATACCCTATTCATATTCCTATCCCTCATAAGTGGGCGTGACAAAAGTCTAAGTATGGTTAAATTGTTAAGAGCGCTCTACATATTTTGTTATATAACATTTAAAGGATTTTATCAAAAAAAACGCTCCCTAGCTCAAACTTGGGTGTTTCAATAAAATTGTTTTATTTAATTGTGGGCGTGTCAGTAGGCGGATTTAAAAAAAAATTAACACATGAGCATAAAGGGCCACTAGAGAGTATATATTATAAATTTCAGCTCCCTAGCTCAAACTTTGGATTTTCAAAAAAATTGTTTTATTTATTTGTGGGCGTGTCAGTGGGCGGATTTTGAAAATATTTATACATGAGCTTAAAGGGCCCCTAGAGAGTATATATTAAAAATTTCAGCTCCCTAGCTCAAATTTTGGTTTTTCAATAAAATTGTTTTATTTTTTTGTGGGCGTGGCAGTGGGCGGATTTTGAAAATTTTATATCCCGAGCAGTTTTAGGAGTCATAGATCATATATAAAAAATTTCAGCTTCCTAGCTCAAAATTCGATTTTTTCCAAAATTTTGTTTTTTTGAGTTTGTGGGCGTGTCTGTGGGCGGATTTCAAAAATTCGTAAACTTGATTATTTCGGGACCCTAGAGAGTATATGGTTAAAATTTCAGCTCTCTAGGTCCAGTTTAAAGGCCTAATTTTTGCCGACGGACGGACGGACGGACATGGCTAGATCGACATTACTATCGATGCTGATCATAAATATAGTAACTTTTAGGGGTCTACGGGCAATATTAAGGTATGTTACAAACTATGCGTCAAAATTTATATACCCCTAGAATAGGGTATAATCAGGTGAGCCATTTTTAGAAAGCGAGAATATGAGCGGACCAATATGGCTGCCTGGTAGACCTCCCGAATCATTTGAAACTCGATAATACTGGGACAATTTGCACATATCGGACACAATTAGCCCAATAACTTTAGATCCAACCTAGCAATTGAAAGTGAAAACCCAAAGCTTAGCTTTATTTATTTCTGTGGCAATAAGACAGAGTAGCTTATGTTAAAAAAAGTGTTTTTGATATATTGACCTTTTTGTCTAAATTTGTTGTTTATGAACTTATACATTTTTTTTAATGCTCAAATATAGAGTACAGAATACATGTTATATTTTCTTTTAATTTGTAAAAATATGTGAAGAAATTAAGTTCTTTTGCTAAAACGAATTTGGTGATTATTGATGTCTTATGTAACATAAGTTCTTCTGTCGTACCCTCAGAAATTATTATGTTACCCCTAAGTTGACTTAAGATTTTATGATGAATTGTAGATTACAAACAAACAAAACATAAGGAAATTATTAGAAACTTTTATTAACTTATTTCATTATAAAAATGTAATTAAAGGAACTGAAACCGCACAAAATTCATTAGGTTTTTCAAAATCAACATAAGATTTCAATTAAAACAGTATTTTTTTCAAACGTTAGGTTGTTGATCTTCTTCATCACCTTCGGTTAGATCGGCATGAAAGTCAGCCACTTTAATGCCATTTACACTTTTATACAAGGTGGCGCAAAAGTAATCCTCCTATCAGAAAATGCTATAAATTTTGCGATTGGCCCATAATGTCAGTTCTGTTTTGACATTTGTGTAGTAAACACATGCGAAATACACGTTAATAAACAATGTTACGCTACACTGCTCCAGAACGCGGAATATTGGTGACTATTTATTTGAGCAATAATCGGTCGGTGACCAAAAAACATCGGAAGGTTATTTTTGCGCCACCTTGTAAAAGGGATGATCAATATTGCCAATCAATGGCAACATATTCAATAAATCTTGCTTTTTCTTTTCATTGATTTCAAGTGGTGAAGAATAACATTTTTGCAGATCAGATAATTTAATGGCATTGAACCCACGGCGTTTTATATTAAGCGATTTGAATTCTTCGATTTTATTTAGTGATGTTTTGTAATATATTGTTCCAAACTCTTTTGTGAACCTTATCCAATCCACTTTACCTTTTGCCAACAAAATTTCTCTCCGTCATTGTCCACCTTTCGCCACATAAATTTTTCTTTGGAAACAGCTGAGAAATAAAAAATCTCATCTTCATTTATTTAATTAACTTCGAATTTGCTTTTTTCGCCCACAACAATCACTCTACAAAACAACATGTCGAGTTTCAGCTGGAAGGTTTTGAAGATGATTAAATACACATGAAGCGATATCATTTCCTCAACGATTTGCTAATGCTTCGTGTCACATATAGCAAATTGGCTGCCCTGTCAAATTATAGGTCCACAATGGGCGTTTATAAAAAGAAACTGACGATCTCAAAAATGGCGTTGGCAGACATTGTTGTAAGTCAAACGTTAGAACTTTTATAGATGAGGAGTCTTCAGCTTTAGATTTGTCTATTGCCTTCGATTTATACGCAGAACCTGCTTTAAGCTGGTGATCATTTTGCTCCTTTTTAAGCTTTTCTCGTTCGTCTTCAGTAGCAACGTCAATTTTCATTTTAAAAACTTCACATTTATGGCAAGTATCTAATTTTGGCTTTTTCAATTTTAAGTTCAGAGTGTTGAAAATTTTCGAAAACTTAAAAAGTGAAACTGGAACTCTTCTGAATAGAGCCGAAATAATTCGGCAATTGATAAATCGCTCGACAAATACCTTTTGGAAGTATTGCGTCTTGTGTAATGCGATTCGTAGGATGGGAAGCTTTTTTAAACTCAATAACTTAATTTTTTTCTTCAGGAGAGAGTTTCTTAGGACCAGGATGTTTTCCACGCAAGTCACCTGTGAACGACCCATAGCCTTCCAGATTTTTTTTAACGATTGTTTTGATTAATTGTTCCGATTCACAAAGGGTGTATCTAAAACATTTCTGGCAAACAGAAACCCTTTCTCCACATATCTACAGGAAATATTTGTTGGTGTATTTCCTTTTGCTCGGATTGGTGAGTCTCTTTTCTTTTCTAACAAATTTGGTATCGTCAACCAAAATCAAGCCGGCAACAAAAGCTTGTCTCAACTCATAAGATCCAAGTTCCCAGTATGATTCAAAAATAAGCTGTTGATTTGCAAACGATATTTTTTCTCTACATTTGTTGCGACAATCATCCAACCTTCGTACGGTTCGTTCTCTTACAACTTTTCTAGTTGTCGATATATAGCTTTTGCCAGAGTTTCTTTTTTCTTTTCGCCGTTTTCAGAACTTAATGAACCGCAATCTCCAAATAAAAGATTTCGTTCTATTTGACTCCCAGCATTTCTTGTATCGATGGAAATTTCCGAAGGATCAGACGGGACAAAATCAGGATCGCCAAGTGAATCGTCGTTATTCAAATCTTTGGAATTTTCTCCTTCTACCTCCATATCAAAACTAGTATTTTGGGTTTCGCCAGCATTGCCTACGATTTCTTTTACGTTCTTGAAATCTTGATTAACCGATATGTCTTGCCCTTTATTACTTGTGCCTAAGAAATGTATGGTTCCATTTCCTATTTTATTAAAAACTTTATAATATGAACTTACTGAGTTATCTAAATTGTTTTCATTGCCTGTAGATGTAGACCGTTCCAAATTTCTATCGAATTGCTTATTTAATGCCATAGACAGCATTTTTCTTGCACGTTCCATTCTTGAGACTAGGTAAGTAACTTGATGTACATAAAAAACTTAAGCATACTTTTTCAAAGAGCAATATGCATACGCAACACACTTCACCGCGAAAAACTTTGAATAATAAACTCTTTTTGCTTAGACTGAAAAACATAACCTTTCCTCTTAAGTGAATAGAGCAAACTGGTATGCATCCAACAAAACTAACTTATGTTGACATAAGTAACGGGTATTTAAATACTGTGTTGCAACAGAATAGCTTATGTTCACTTAAGTTTTACTAAAATTCTGCAATATTCAAGCAATGGGCGAACTAACGCGATAAATAGTGATTTTAATGTATAAGGGTCACAAAAATCAGCAGAATTCCTAAATAAAAATTCCCACATTGCGTTAGCCCTTGAAATTATATAATAAAAATGCAAATTAAAAAATAAATGAGAATCAAAAATAACTCCTAAGTCCTTTTGACTGATTACCCTATTCATTCATAATCAAAGACAATAGGCATTGCAGATCTGGAAGAAGTAATTACGGCGCATTTATTACTATTCAATTGCAAGCAGTTTGAACAGCACCATGTATTCAATTTATCGATATCTGCTTGCAAATCGCACCAGTCTGCCACAGTCCTGATTGCCTTAAATACCTTGACGTCATCAGCAAACATCAGACAATTAGATGCCTTGACCACTGAGGGGAGATCATTTATGAAAAGCAGGAACAATAGGGGACCTAGATGGCTGCCCTGTGGTACCTCAGAATGGTTTTATATTTCAAACGATTTTTCAAACCCAATTTTTACATATTGAGAACGAACCGTCAGGTAGTTTGAAATCCATTCAAGAAGGCTAGAGTGAAAACCAAGAAAATTAAGTTTTTTTAATAGAATACGATGATTGACTCTATCAAAAGTCTTAAAAAAATTTGTAAAAATAGCATCTGTTTGATATTTGTTTTCCATATTTTTTAGGCAGAAATTCGTAAAAAGGGTCAGATTAGTTGTGGTAGATCGACCATGAACAAATCCATGCTGATAGTCAGATATATGATTCCTAACAGCATTATACATTTTTTTCTTCACAATAGACTCAAAGATCTTAGGAAGCAACTGCAGTTTAGCGATGGGTCTATAGTTTTCAACTACTTGCTTAAGGCCCAATTTATAGATGGGAGTGATAAAAGAAGATTTCCATAAATCAAGAAACTCACCTCTAGAAAGTGACAGATTAAATAAAATATGCAGAGGTTTCGACAAATTACATGCACAGTTTTTTAAAAATATTGAAGGTATATTATCCCGACTCATGCTTAGGTTGCCATCAAGACCAGAAAGTTCTGCATAGATCTCATCTTCGGTTATCGACATAGAACCCATATTAGTTATTGGAGAAATGCAAGGCAAAACTTCCAAGGAGTCATCGATAATAAAATTCGATTGAAAGAACGTAGCAAACATAGAATGTAGCGTTGTACGAGTATGAAGTGCCGGAGAAGGCCGATGACAGCGTTGTTGTATCTATCTACACGGTCTTTTCTGATAAAGGTTGTAGTTAAAGTAAAGGCTATTGGGCATTTCAGGCTTACAAAATTACATCATAAAAGTACTCTGCTAATCAGACAAAAATTTGTTTGCGAAAGACTCAAGACTTCAACATCGAGCTAGTTAGTTCTATTTTGGCACATTTATCATTCATCCTTATACATTATCATACATAAACTGAATTAAAATCATTTTAACTCCCCTTTCGCTGATATTTATCCAAAACTATGCCCCTTACAGTAACAAAAATCCTATTTAAACAGCCAAATTTCCTACCTAGGAGATATTTAGTAATTAATACCCATTATACCTATATACCATTCTCGGTTCGATCCTTGACCTTCATTTTGTCATCAATATTCAACATTATTTAAAACCTTATTTGTCAGCCCAGATGGGTTCACATATTTTAATATTCAAATCACTGGCACATTTTACATTACTTTTGATGTGAGAGAGACAAATGCCGCGCAAATGTTCTATACACCATCGCTATAGAAAGGACGTCTTGTGTAGCCTGCTGCCCACAGATTTAAATTAGAATAAACACTTGTATGTGTCCTTAACATTCATTCTAGTTCATTTGGTAGCCTATGTAAATAGTATTCTTCCTCTAACGATGCGCACAGGTGGAAATGATTGAGTTTACCTTATAGAATTTTTTTCTCCCTCAGTTGGATTGCTTAAAGAATCCTATTATCTCTGCTCTACGATGATTACTCTTTATTAAAAAAAGGGCAGGTAACTTTAAGAGCGAGTTCATTTAGCTTGGAAGTGTAGATGGGGACCATAGCTGATTACTTTTTAAGCAGGGATAACGGATGTTGCTGATGAACATTACGTGATAATAGTGATATTATCCATGTGGCTGCAATATCTATTATAACTGCATAGTGTTTCTTTTGAATACTAAGTTGTTTGGAATAATGAATTTAGTTCAGTTGAAAATTCTAAATTAAACATAAGGAAAGGCTACAGTCCACTTGGATGAACTGTTGGATAATTTATCCATATTTGTATCCCCTAATTTTATGAAACAATTTTTGTTTCTTTAATAAATAACAAAATGTTATCCAAATGCTTAGAGAAGTAGGCGTGGCAAAACATTTGTTTAACCGATGTTTTTATAAGGGCATTAGCTACATATTTTTTTCAAAAAAATTATTTTCGTTTGTTAAGCAACGAAATGAAAAAAAGATATTTTCAAAAACGCCCCCATAAATGGATGTGACACAAAAACTTTGAATGAACGAATTGTTGAGAGAATATTGGTTACATATTATTCTTGTGCTGTTTTTTATGTTTTTTATGGATTTATAGAGAAAAAACAATGCTCTATCAAAAACGTCACAAAAAGCTTAACGTAATTTTGGAAGGGCTAATTGTTAAAAAATACTCTGTCTTCATACATTGCGAAGAACACGACCTTCATTTCCATCGACTTCGTCGATAAAATGTTTTTTAATGAAGAGTGTGGCAGTGGGTGGATTTAAAAAAAAATATTTACAGTTGATAATTTTTTTCAAAATTTTAACTTTCTAGCTCTTATTTTAGGGCCACCAAATAAGTCATATAAGATATAACTTTCAATGCTAGTCACTAATGTAGATAGTAACTTTAAGCGGTATACGGTCAATATAATGGCTTTTTATAAACTGTGAGTCAAAATTAATATTCGCTTAGGAGGGGGTATAGTATCGGGTTTTTCAAAAAGGACATAACAATTTTGTATTTAAATAAAAATAGAACAACTGGACTTTTTCGAAGAGGCTCTTCTATTTCAAACAGCATAAGCGTCACCGACATTGCGGCGCCAACGACTTATGTTAAATACTTTATCGACACCAATGCGGTGAGTGAAGCCAACCGTCGGCGTCGTTGGCACCAAAGCGACCAATGCAACACCGAAGGCTGCTCTGGCCAACATTAAATAAATCCAGGTCCAATGGCCTTCTGAGGCATAGGAGACGACCCCTTTCCAAATTAGTAAACACCATCGCCGCTTAAGAAAGACATGCTCAAAGGCTGGGCATTCCCTACAATGACTTCTGTATAAGCTGTAGGATGAAGAGAAAGAAGAGACTATCAGTTACCTCCATTGCACACTCCTGCATTAGCCACCATTAGAAAGGCTGATCTAAATGATCTCAACAGTACCTACACGACAAAGATTAGCTCCTTCATTCAGACGAATGGTTCCCTGAGTAAGAGGGTGACCCACCCACCTTACACATCGGCGAACAATGGACATATTTCTGGTCTAAGAGCATCCTCATCGAGGGCCGGCTCCAACCAACCAATCTTCCACCATTCGAACCCGCTCAAATGACAGCCGCAATATTGTTCTTGAGCTCCTCTAACGTTGTTGGCTCGTTGGCATATACCAGCAACTAACGTAACCCCATAAAAAGTAATCCAGCGGCGTTACACTGCATGATCGAGGTGGCCCTTCGGCCGACAAATTTGGACGATTATCGAACTTCCCCTCCAATAGATCAATTGTTTGACGACCTGTGTAGCATGTGGCACCATTTTCTTTTTACCACATATCACTGATGTCTTGTTCATCAAATTCTGGCAAAAATAATATTCCAACATAGCACGCATGCAATGGAGTCTCTTGAAGTACATGTGGGTTTATTGATGTCCAATATATATACACTTAATTGGCAAAGCCCTTAAGCCAAAAATGAGCATCAAAGCTGAAGATGGTTTCTCGATGAAATTCAGGATTTCAGCGCTCGTAAAATTGCCAAAACCGACTCGAAATTTCGATAGTAACTATCAAAAAATTTCCAAATGTTGCTCGTTCGCTAACTTTTCAATAGTGAAAATGTAAACCTTGACTGATATTTTAACATTGACAGATCATAAAAAAGGTTTAAATGTGCGTTTTTAGAAAAAAGAAATATCAATCAACTTTTCTATACAATCGCAAGAGAGGCAGGCTCAACAACTTTTGGATTATACAAAAGCATCAAAACTTTCGTTTAATTGGCCTCTGCGATGAAGTGATTCAAAACCAGGAGGCCCGATAAAACTTTTTAACGTCAAATCAGCGAACCACCGAATCTGACAGGCGAACCAGTAGGGATGCAGTAAAGTGGGAGGTTTATGATCCCTTTAGCCCGGATAATAAACTCGTTGTTATGGAAGAAGATAAAGATTAGAATATGACACTGATGTAGTTCAATATATAAATATCACTTCTGGATACCTGCTGTTCCACAACATGCTTTTAGTTTTGTTTCTTGAAACGCAAATGCTCAAATTGTTGTTCTTGAAATAAAAATAAGAGACTTCAAGGCAATTTCATTTCATAAACACATATTGAATTAATTTATATGAGGTTTCTGTACCTCAAGTTATAACACCAAATAAAACAGTCTAACAAATTTGATACTTTTGGGCCTCAATAATGAGGCAATTGACAATGCGAGAATAAAAGTGCAGGACCTTGTAAGTTCTTTCTATACGTTTTGCAGAAATAACAAAAAATATTTAGCAAATTTTGGAGTTCTGTTTTATTAAAGACGGAAAATATTTAAGGAGGTTTAGTTTATTTTTGTGTTTGTCAATTTTTTCAAAAAAACATAAGAAGATTGAATATCAGTTGATGACTGTAATTTTTCTGATTATTATAATGCATAAATAAAGAACAAAGTCTAATTGTTCTACTTAGGAGATCCTGCACTTTTATCCTCGTATATCCAATGATTATGAATGCATACTCAAAACAAGTTAGGTAGTGTAGGTTGTGGTTGCAAGTCGGTCGATGTCGGTAGTCGATCTATAACAAAAAGCTACAAGTGTATAGATCTGCAGTCACCTGTAGGATTATAATATTAGTCTGAAAAGTTTAGATTATTTTTGTAACACAGAAAAAAACTTTACAATGCAAGAAATAAAAATGTCCGACGACATGTAGGCTCAGTTTACATTGCCGTGGTGAAAATCCGATAAAATGAAAGAAAAATCTTTTTGGTGCATTTTCCGATGCTTTAACAAAGGAAATAAAACGCGGAAAACGAAATATTTAGCTAGGGCGAAAGCTTGAATATTATTCCTAAATAAACAGTGCACGTACATAAGAAACGTGAGTTGGGAAAATTATCGAAAAAGCGCTGTTGTAACATTTGTATTGTATTTTGTATTTTTATTTATTCATTTATCATAACTTAAACATTACTTAATTATTATTATAAATGGAATAATAGTTATCATTCCTTAACTTAAAAGTTAGTGGTGAATGACACATCTAGATTCATATTTCAGTTGATATTTGATGTGGGGTGACAGTCAATATTAATTTATTCAATTCAATTCAACTTTTTTTTTTTTAGATTGGATAAAGAAAGTTAAAAAATTTAGTAATTTAGTGATTTAGTGAAATTTATTCGATTATAAACATAACAATTCATCATTAATAATATATTATGTAAATGTACTGTTGATGAGAAAAAATAATAATTTAAACAAAGGATTCAATACTTTCATAGCTTAACGTAAACAACCAGTCCACAACCTTTTTGATGAAATATGAAAAATGAAGCGTATCTCTTATAAATAAGGGCAATCTATTAAAAAAATGTGGAGTCGTATATGTATTAAAATGAGTAAAGTGTGTTCTATGTGCAAAAGGAACATTAACTAAACTCATATTGTTAACACGCAGATTGTACATTTGTATGTTCCTACTGGGAATATTTCCGCTTTGTTGAAAGAACTCTTTTAGAACTTTAAAAACATATAAATGTCTAATTGGCAAAATACCCAAATTTTTGAATAGAGGCCAACTCTCAGCTAAACGATTTTTATTTAAAGCAATTCTTATTAAGTGTTTCTGAGCGATTAATAAGGATCTAACGGTATTAGTATACGAACCTCCCCAGCTTGTTATGCCGTACTGCAAATTTGAGTGGGCAAGACCATAATTGATAGTTGTTAAAACTTTTTGAGAACAAAAAGGCTTTATCAAGTATATTTTACGTGTGACCAACAACAAATAAGCTTTAATCATTTGAATATGACTTTTCCAATTTAAATTGAAATCAATCACTACACCTAGGTACTTAAAGGATTGAACCGTTTCGATTTTGAAGCAGTTTTCAGTGCAACTCACATTTGCTGTAAAATTACTCTTTCCACACTTATGTAAAGGTAATGGAAACTGTTTACAATCATGAGCGTGAAACCATAAATTATAATCATTTAGGACATTGCCAGATACTTTAAAACACATCAATTTAGTTTTCTCGCTGATAATCAATTTGTGGTAAGTAAACCACAACCGTAAGATTTCCAGGTCTTCATTAATCATCGCAATGCCTTCGAAAACAGAATCAGATTGGTATGTTAGTACAATATCGTCCGCAAAAGCAGTTGAATTACCATTTAATTTAAGTTCAAAAATAGAATTATTGTATATTAAGAAAAACAAAGGGTGTAAAACATTACCTACTATTCTCCGTCCACTGCATTGATAGCTGAAGTTACTTCCTAAATGCACATTAAATTGACAATTCTTAATATGACAAACTGGTTACTATTAATTTGTTACAAGTTAACTATCGCCAAGGTCTGGAATCAAGATCATTCATCTCCTAAAACTATTCACCTTTTACTTTCAAAGTCAAAGCAGAATTATTTCCACTCGAGGTAAAATAAATTTGGAGTTAGGTACCTTTAAAGTGTTTTGAAATAAAGCAGTTGCTCTTTACTACTAATTTAAACTATATTTATACATCATCAGGACCTATTCAGCATCCTCAAACGGCTACGTACCACAGACATGGTAAGTTAGTTATTAATCCAATCTATTCAGCCATAATGCATTCATAAAATCATTTGTAAAAAAAACGTTTAATATAAGTTTAAATTAAACATAAAATCCGCATAAAAAAGATTATATAATATATTTTTTATATATTTTTTTTATTTCTCGTCGACTTTTGATTTCCAAATGCAAATAATAGATATTATTCCATTCTTTTTGATTATGAAGGCTTGGTACGGCAAATCTCTCCGTTTTTAATGTGTTCTTCAAAAATTTATCATTTTATCCATAACAATACCTCGGTTCTGCTGATGATGAAGGCCATTCAGCCTCTTGAGATTGCCGATCTTCCAAGCGTCAGATAAGTTGCATAAACTTATTTCTCGGGTTTTTTATATTTCAGAATGGAAATTGGGCAAGCAAAGATGACTAAAGATGCTGAATAGGTCCTCTTATCATTTTAAACTTGATTTGGATTACATTTTAAATGAAAATTGATAGTTGAAGTCAAAGTTTCAATAATTGTCAATATGATGATTGCATTATATTGAATATTTTATTATTTGATAGTAGATATAATTGAATTTATTGAAAACTTTCATTCATTCTAAATTTGCAATATTGCATCAGATTAAATATTTCGATTTTCAATATGGCAAATACATTT
Organism: Portevinia maculata; assembly: GCA_949715645.1. Classification (NCBI taxonomy): domain Eukaryota; kingdom Metazoa; phylum Arthropoda; class Insecta; order Diptera; family Syrphidae; genus Portevinia; species Portevinia maculata. Next base: position 34,368,681 of record OX454526.1, on the reverse strand, counting down.
CGCATTTTAAAATCAGATCCAAAATTCAATCAAGAAAACAAATCATGTCGTTTCACTGAAAAATGAAAGTTGTAAACTACAGTTGTTGATTCAAAAATGACTACGTTTTCTTTACACTGAATCAAATTTTGTTTAATATAACAGCATTTTTTGGTTCGATGTAGTTCATACTTCGGCTGAGTAATATGCACACATTACAATGATAGATACTTTTTCATCCTTCCTTACTAACTCTCGCATTTACTACGGATCAGAACATACCCCAACTCGGTTGCTAATTCTTATTGATGACTTTTTTTGTCAATCGTATTCCAATACATTCCTAAATGGATAACGATGCTTACTTTGTTGCAGACAGTGAAGTTGCGATTCTATGTAGCTTCTTCATGGCCTGTCAAAAAAGACAAATGAAGACGTTAATAATGTTTGTTGACCATATCCATATAAAAACTTTATTATTGAGCAACAACGTATCCGTTCATACTAATGGGGCACATACCAGTGTTGTGTGTATATTCAATTTGTAGCTAAGTTATATTAGTTTTCAAGTACGGATACATAGTATTAAAGTTAATATTGTGTTTTCGTTTCACTTAAGTTATTTATTACAAATTTATTAGGTTCAGCTTAAGAAACCGCAGCCACGTCACACGGGGATGCGCTTACATTATTTTTTGTTTATTCCTATATTTGGAAGAATTAGTAATTTTCTTTGGAACTCTATTTGCCATTTTTATTTTCATCTTATTTTATTTCATAAGCTTTTTTCCTGCAGTAGCATCAATAAATGTATTCCTTTCTCCGCTTTCCTGATCGACCCCCTTCATTTCGCATCGATATAATGATATTGAAATAATCAAAACTGAACTAAAATTCAAATCTATTTACTCCTTTGGGTGTAATAGCAGCCTTTAAATTGTTTGAACATTTTACTCTTCTGTTCTTCATGCATGATGCACCTCTTCGAAATGACAATAATCACTCTGCAAAGTTTCAGTTCATTCCCATTTTTTTTTGGAAAAATACACAAATCTTTACACCATACACCTCGTTCTTTATTTTTATAGCTAAATACAACTACATTCTCCAGTGCAGGGAAGGGTAAAGAATATCACTGCAGCGCACCCAAAAAACAGCGCTTGTGGTATAAGGCAACTAAGCGGGAAAAACCATATCTAGGCGATTCTAACATCCACGTGAGCCTTGCGTAACATTCAACATCTTTAAGCTGTATGTGTATCAATCGCTACATGTAAACTCAAATTTAAGCTAGATGCAACCGAGAGAACAAACCTAAGGTGGATACGTGGTAACACGGTATATCTAGCGACAAATCAGATCTGGATAAATAATAACCCTACGACGCTCGAGGAGTCTATATTCCATCCGGAAATAATAGTCAGTACAGCGCTTTTGGTGGTCTCTTTGATTTGTGACCGTCAATATTGGAAGCTATGTCAACCCTGAGAGAGCTTTAAAGAGCGACAGCACAACCACAGGCACATTTACTGGACACTGTCTTGCACGGACAAGGAGGAGGAGAAGAATTAGAACAGTTCTACACGGTCAAACAATGGCTTAAACCACACACCCAAACACACCGAACTACCAAAGGCGACCGTTCGCCCGCAAAGCAAAAGCGACCAGTTCTAGATCTATCAAAGCGCCTGAAAAATAGTCGACAAAAACTTGGAATAGTATTGAAAAACGTATTGGATAGTCGCCTGAATAGTATTACATCAAGTTTGAAAGGGTTGAACAATTCTTACACAAGGGCCTACACATTTTCGAATTAACCAATAAATGTTGTTGAACAATCTTTATTTAAGTTTACAAATTAAAATTTAAAAATTCTCACTCATTAAAGTTATTAACAATAACCAGTACATACTAAAAACCTGTACCTGTATTTTATTCAATTATACAAGCATTTGGCAATATGATGCCGGTAACTTTTGGGCATTGTGGTTTAGGAAATTTGTTTTCATTATAGGCGGAATTGGAATTCATTCATCCATTTTGTTGCGAACTTCAACATGTCTATGCATGAAAATCAAATAAAAAGATGGTCGGCGGTCAAACAACCAAAGGCGGCCATAATGTATAAGGGCTGTTCCTTCCTTCAAAGTATTCTAGCCAGTTTTTTGGACAGAAGGAAATTGCTTTTCTAGACAGTTTATACTTGAAATTCTTGAAGCGTATCGACTTCATAACAAAATCATCAACAAAAAAATTTTCCACAAAATGGATGACACAATAAATTACCTATTGAGCAGTTTTGCGATGAGATATTTCTTTTGGTATACTCATTTGCTAATGCACCTAACTTAAGAATCCTTACCAGCGATCAGTGCGCCACATTGACTGCGGAAGCGCGTAGCAGATGTTAGCTGAAGGCTGATTCTATTAGTAATTATTCAATGATACATCCAAACAACTTTGTCAAAAATTTTGAAGAAAGAAACAACCCTATAGATACATAAGTTGCAGGGCGAAGGAAAAATTGGAAACTGAGCTCAATTAAATTTTTCTGAAATGTCCTTGCAAACCGCGCAGCATTTCTGTGTTACTTCTTAAGCTTCTTATAAACTTATAAAAAAAAATATTGTATAATTGTATATATTACAGACAAGAAATTCATATGAATTTTCGTCTTACTGTCGTTGTCGTATGTGATGGGTTTTGTTGTATGTAACTATTCAAAATATCGGTGCTTTACGACAAAATGGTTTTGCATTGGTTTTTTTTTATAGCTCAATACCGTTGACACTTTGATAATATTTCTTCGACGCAAAGGTTAAACACGAAACGCAATGTCCCATTTTATTTATTAATAAGCAAAAACCATTGATCCTTTTGTGGCTTACCAACGAGGTGTAAATTAACAATCACTTCCATAACAGGATTAACATAGAAAAACAAAAAAGTTTCGAAGGCACGAACAAGAATTAACACAATTTTACCTTTTGTCATGGTAAGTCCTCTCGGTTGAGGTGAGACTAAAGGAAGTAAGCACTGAACTGAAATGAATTTAATATCTTCCCAGAAAAAATATGTCAATCACGAAGAAAGGCTCGAAAATCTTGTTAACAACATTTCACGCACATTATACAACAAGCTTCGCTCATTCATCCCCGTGTTTCCCTTCGCATTTAACCTCATTCTGGGTTTAATCCGTTGGGGTTTTCATTTTCATAACTATCAATTGAAATGTTTCCATTCTGTTTTTTGTTCGCTTAGTTTTCTTTTCTTTTTCTAGTTTTTTGTTTGTGCAAAAGTTTGCTAAATTTCACGTTGAAATTTTGTTATAGGTAGGTACTCCCTCATGTGAGCGAGTTAACAAAGGTAAACCATTGAAAAAAACATGCTGTCTTTTGGTTTTTATTTTACGGAACATCTTCCGCAGATTGACGAGATATGAATATGAATAGAGATTAATTCACCTTTTTCTACACAAATACACTCACTGTTGGATTTAGCAGAGCTGCCAAAAGTAATTGACCACAACCTTCAATCGAAGAATTATATTATCGTACGTTATTTTGTACGAGGACAAATTTGTAAGTTGGATGGCGATAAATGGCCCTTGGTACTAATCGTGATGTAGTTTTTTGAAGAAAGTTATGGCATATTAAAGTTATAATTAGAAATTTGGATTTAGAAAACCCTTTATTAATTAATAAACTTTGTCTTCCTAATCGTTCATATATAATATAAGCTTAACAAAATAATCAATGTAGCTTTACATAAATGGGTGTTTGTAATGCGTTTCTGCACTTTGACATGTTGTAGAAATGAAGCTTAGTATTTCAAATGTGTCCTGGATATTGGTATCTTTAACATTATCATAAAATCATGAATGAAGGGAAATAATGTAAAACTGTTTTTTTTGGAGACTCTAAATATACCAGCTTATATCCCCATCGTTATCCTCAAATGCAATAAAAAACATCAAGTCACTTCTTGTTTAAATTAAACCACAAAGCCAAACAAAAGCGTTGTTTCAATGTTTATGGACATAAAAAGTAACTGTGTACATGTTTTATGTTTTCGCATTAACATTATACGAATAAAATCGTGTTCGCTAATGTGGTGATAATAAAATAATATAATTCACACACACTTTCGTATTCCATATGTTGTCGACACGTTTGAAGCATCAACGTATACCCTGTTAAAGTTCCACTCGTGATATAGTCCGTTGAAAAGAGTTCAATTTTTCAGGCAATTGATATTTTATGTGTTGAATTTTATTTATACTTTGAGGTGGAACAGGGTACACGATGTATTTTGATTAGTTACAAACAATTACTTAACTTGGATGTGATTTAAATTTGTTTGAATAATTTTATTCTCGATAGAATTATTGCATACCAGCGAAAGCAGATGCTTTCCTCAAAGACAAAATGTACGTTCTTTTTCGTTTGACGTTTTAATTTTTTGTTTAATTAAGCTTATATCTACTTACGTAAAAGAAATAAATGGTTAAATCTAACTTTAAATTAAGAGGATAAAAAATTGAATACACACAGCAAAATAGATCTCTCTAAAGCAATTAGGCCGTCAATCGTAAAGAAAAAACCATATTTCACCTATTCATTCATGTAGCACCTAAAACAGGCAATGAATCATTTGCACGTGCTGCTTGAGACAGCATTAGTCATCTCCCGGAAGCACCACCACAACAGCCGGGTCTCTAATAGAAACGCGCTACCTGGCCTGGCTAACTCAACCTGCAAAAAGGATTTTACCTAGGATAACGCCGGTCATGGGGGGACATATTCACGTCTGCCCCTTAACAAGCCACCAATTGCATTATGATTATGCCATTGCTAAATCTAACTCTATGTTGGGCTTACATACAGTGACCGAAATAAGTATAAAGACACACTCAACTTCAATGCTCGGTTGGATTTAAGTACAAAAATAATAGAAATTATAAGTTTATTTTATCGTAGATAGTAAGTTTATTTTATTCAGTAAATAATGAAACGAAAAAAGAAAATATTTATCACCACAAAGGCTAGTTTTTGAGGTTCACCTTTAGGGAATTCCAAAAACGTTTAATTTTCCTGCGAAATAAGTATAAAGACAGTCAATATTTAAAAGCATTTAAACACCGAATTTTTTGGTTGTACCTATCAACCTGAAAGTTAGTACTTTGTACAACCTCCTTGATTTTCAATAACTTGGAAAATTCTATTAGGCATAGAATTTATCAAGTTTTGTAGGACTTCTTCGGTGATCTCAGACCATGTCTGTGTTATTCCTCTTTTAAGCTCTTCCAGATTTCTGTACTGCTTCCCATTTGAATAAAGGTTTCTTGCCATAATACCCCACAAATTTTCGATTGGGTTAAGGTCAGGACTACACGAAGGCCATGGTAAACACTGAATTTGACTCCTTTCAAACCATTCGCGGACCGTACTGGCATTATGAATAGGAGCATTGTCCTGTTGAAAAATAAAATTTTCACCCGCTGGAATGTCTCCAAATGCATCCAAAGCATATTCCAACATCTCCCTGTATTTTTCACCATTCATTCTAGGTTGAACGAACATCAAGGGGATTTTACCATGAAAACCAAAGGCACCCCAAACCATCAAACTTCCGCCTCCAGAGTGCCGACTCATTTTTATTGCTTTTTCGTCCCTCAAATCACGCCAATAAAAGCTAAAACCGTCCGGACCATCCAAATTAAATTTCTTTTCATCACTAAAAATAACGGATTCCCACTCCCTGGTCCAAGCCATGTGACTTCTTGCAAATCTTAACCTTGCTTCTTTATGATGCTGTTGCAGGTTGGGTTTTTTCGTCATTTTCGTTTGAGAATTACTGTCTTTATACTTATTTCGGCCACTGTATATATGAATAACTAGCTGTCCCGTGATCGCCTTGCTTCGCCAGTCTGCCACTTCTCAAATTTAAAACAAAATACTTGCTGATAAGAACTGATAAAGAAAACGTCGAGAGTATCCCTACTCATTATTATATGAATATACTCTGAGTGTGACTCCCTCTCAATTTCATTTACATTTCATATCCTATCTTTCTCAATCCCATGGCCATGCGCCATAAAAAAACAACACAAACTGCAAAAAGTGCATAAAAAAAAGAAAGAAAAAGCACATTGCACAAAAGGCACAGGTAGAGAAACAGATTTGTGCCGCACACACACACACAAATTTTCCTCCACTGAACGCTTGGAAAATCAAACGATATAGCTTCAATCAAACATTTTACTTTTTTGAATTGTATAAAATTTATAGTTTAATGCTTATTGCTCAACTTCAGGATAACCTACAAAGATGATTTATATCTTAAAATCTTTGTACATAATTGAACTTTATATTAAAAAAAATCCTATTTCATTTGGATGAGTCATTCCAAAGCTAGGAGCTAGAAAGCATTCGAGAGTTACAACTTTTCTTAGATATAAGCTTAGATCTCCGCTTCTGGACAGCGGATGAAGCATTTTCCCGCGGTAAAAAGTAGCCTATGCCCATTCTCAGGCTCTAGACTATCTGTGTACCATTGTTTCATTTAAATGGGTTCAGTAGTTTTGGCGTTAAATCGAGACAGACAGACAGAGTTACTTTCGCATTTATAATATTATTATGGTTTGCAAAGACTTCCGAAATGTACATAGCCTCAACATGGTTGGTCAGACCATGTTTGAAATATTCATCGATCATTTGGGATTCACCAAATTCACGAGATACGCGGTTCATAAATTAAACAATATGTATTGAAGAGCTTCCCAATTATGACAGAAGATGCAAATTAGTTGGTCTTCAAACCCTTAGTTTCAGACGCAAGTCAACTTCGGTATCATAAGTTATCAATATCATAAGTTATTATAATCATTTCACCAGAATTAGTAACTACAGAGAAAAGAAATCCCTTTAGCGCACGCAAATTATAAAAAAAAGTCTATTAAATATTCATTCCTATGTTTCACACACGAGATAATAAAAAAAGTCAGCGATGCTTCTCCGTTTAAAAATCATACATATCCGCTATTGCGGTTCTAAAACGGAAAAGATCAGATGCATTAGAGACGTCCCCGCAATGGATATGAGCCGATTATCTATCGCGCTGCAGTAGCGGTGGTACACACCTACTCACCTTAGAATTCAATCATAAAATTATTCGAACCGACCTTATCTATAAGACAACAACATAAGCCTTTGATGTGTTATGTCAGGTTAGGTTAATTTGGCTATCAGCAAAAAATCCGACACACTTAAGCAAATAAGAGGTACGTTTTTACGTCGACCTGGGAACAGCTTTCGCAAATCTATAAACCAGTTAGAGCTTCTAATGAAGCGCAGCACACTTCTAATGTCAGTGCTAGTTAGATCGTTTAGATCTTTATAGACGAGAGTAACTGAATAGAGTTTCCGTTTATATGAGAGATCTGGACAGTTACAGAGAAGGTGAAGAATTATACAGCCCAATCATGAATAAAAATTCCGCGAGAATTTTTTCACTTTTCTCTACTCTCCTATTCTGAATGATTTGAAACCGGGAAACTTTTCCCTTTTCACTTTCCTCCTATCCTAAGCAAACTTCGAAAAAGAGGAAAAATTCTCTAAGAGAAAAGTAGGTATCAAAATAATAGCGGAATGCGATCGCATTTCTCAAAAGTTTTTCTCCAACAATCCAACCGAGAAATTAGATGGAAATGTGAGTTTTATATTTGTTAATGAACATTTGAGCTGTAAAATATTATTAATTTTAATTTTGAATGTCGAAAACTGTTAACAAGGAACAAGCTAAGATTTTGAACAAATCTAATCTAATTTTTTTATTAATAAAAACTATTTTTTTATAGATTTTATAAATATATTATAAAATTTACAAGCTGCTGGGAATACCATCTCTTATATTTTGTGCTATAGTCAAATACTCGGACCTGGTTGAGGAAATTACGTCTTCGTTGTTCAGACTCAGAGGTGCATCAGTGACAGGGACCTCTAATTTAGGTTCTGTAGATTCTACCTTGAACCTAATGCATATATTATGTAGGGCGCAACATACATTAATAATTTTAGCTACTATCCGGGTTATAGTGCAGGTCCCTAGCACCAAGAAGACATCTCCATCTATTCTTTAAGACGCCATTAGTGCGTTCAATAACGTTCCGATATTGTGAGTGAACATCGTTGAACTTCATTTGTGTCGAACCTTTATTTGGTAGCCTGTAGGGTGTCATAAGCACCGGTTCCAATGGATATCCCGCATCTCCTTTTAACAAAATGAAAAATTAAAGAAAAAAAATTTTAAAAATGCAATAAAATTACTTCACGTAAATATTCCTCTTCAAAGTATGACCGAAGATCGCTAACATTCCATATTAAAGCATCATCGCATTCACCAGGATGAGAAACATTTACGTACTGTATAGTTAATTTATCATCGCATACCTGAAATTTGTTAATGTTATTATTCAACTTGAAACCAATGCATTTTAAACCTATGTACTAGCATAACGTTTAAACTATAGTATCCCTTTCTGTTGTAATACAGATGTTTATTTTCCGAGGGCGCTATTATTCTAATATGCGTGCCGTCAATACAACCCACAACACCAGGAATATAATGTTTTATATAGAATGCCAGGCTATTGCTTCTTTTTTCCTGATCATTTTTGCATATGCGATTCCATCGTGAATATAGCTCTCTTTCAAATATGTCCAACACGTTTGCAAGAACTTTGCAAAAGCTGGATTGGGCAAGACCAACATCATGATCCTTCCCAACACCAGTTCTTTCTTGCTTCCTGGGAAGATTCTGTGAGCACGTTGAGTAAATATTTAAACGCGCACTTATTGACGCGAAAATATTTTCGAAATCTGTAAAAGTAGGTAAAGATTTGCGTGTGAAACCAAACTACAAATGCATCAGTCTTTGCAATTACATGTTTTCAGGTAATTCCAATGGATTGGAGCTGTCTCTCAAGTTCCTTCTTCAATAGCTGCTAATTCCTCCGCCACTATTCTGAATGCGACACTTATCATTTTAACACGAATTTTTCATGAACAACAATTACAAATCACCTATATTATATTTATTTTAGCAAATTTATAAAAACTATTCAATTTTTATTCTTCTGACAGAATTCGCAAAATGACACTTAAATCCCCTAAATAGCTGATTTCGAAACTTCAGAAATTCCTTCTCCCGGATTCGAAGTGAAAAATGTTTCCCCGTTGATTCAGAATAGGAGGATTTAATTCTCGAGAAAAATAAAATTCTCGAGGAAAAATTCCCCGGGAATATTCATGATTGGGCTGATAGTCTTCTCCTCCTCTCCATGCAGCTTTGGCAAAACTTGCCTGAATACACGCCAAGCCTTTTTGCATGCTTTCTTATATGCAATACGAAATTATGTCCCGATGGGGTTGTACATAAGTCCCGAATTCAATTAGGGAGATATGTCTCACTGAAATCGAACATTAGTCCCTGAGCCGAAATGCAAACTGTTTAGAGAGTTCAGATTCTTACAGCTTCGTAGGTTCTGCTTTGGAGAGGATCTGCTTTGTCGCTTGACATGTGTTACCAGTTGCCCAGCTAAGGTTTGTTCTTACCTTTTTCAGGTAGCAAAAGTTAATCAATTTTTGGCAAATTTTATCAAATCCTACAGTTCCCCGGAATGTCCGTATGCCCCGGCAACCAACAGAAATGCATTTTTAACTGCTCCCTCATCAGCTTGAAAGATGTTTAGTGTTTAAAGGTTTGATGTTTTTTTAATTTTTTGCATGTTTCTTAGGACGATGCTAAACACGATTAAAAATAATTTTAAAATCGTTATTTTAACCTTATATCACACTAAAAAATTGTATTGTCGCATTAGAAGTTCTTTAATTTGAGCCAATGCTTTTAAATGGAAAAATATACAATAAACAAAATAATAAAGTAACAGAAACATATTCGGATGCAGTGATTCAAAAGAATAACAATCACACTAATTAAATACAAAAAATAGCATTTCCATCTACTGCCCACGCGACGCAACGCAATGCAAAAAATATAGTCGACTCCAATGTAAATTGTTTCTCACTTAGTTTTTATTTATTCAATAACAATTTAATTTCTAAAGACTTCAAAAATTATTACCATTGAACATTTTATTTATATTTTAATTTCCAAAAAATTGTTATACCACAAATATTATCATGAAAATGAAAACCAACTACGATTACAATCTGCCACTATTACGGGCAATGTGCAATGTTTTTTATGGATATCTAGAACAACAACATGCTGTGTGTGTAATTTGACCACATTGTTTTTTTTAACTTTGTCTTACATTAAAGAGAAAGATAGTGCAATCATGCTAGTATGTATCTCGAAATCAAACTGAGCATAAGGTATAATATTTAAACTATAGAGAAGCTAAACGAAATCTGTCTCTCAATTCCGTCCGTCAGTCCGTATGCCCGGATGACCGTTTGTGACCGGTTATCCTGCCGTAACAAGTGGACGGATTTGCTTTAAATTATATGCTTATTTGTGTTTATGGCCCAATATATCGCGTCTGTTTTTTTTTTTTTTTTTAGTTCTATCATTTCAAATTACGTTAACTACCATACAGCTGTTTTTACTACCATACAGCTGGGTTTTACTACCATTTAAAACATTCAAAATATTTTCAATAATCTGTCTATTATTAATAAATAAAAAGTACTATTAATATTGATTTTGCAAATCTTGATTTTGCTCTAAAAAGGTTTTAACGATTTCCATTTGTTTTGCTTCTTTCAATACTATGGGTAAGGGTAAGAAGAAGATGAGAGGTGCATGTCTCAAATAACAGTGCTTTATCATAGCGGCAATATCCCAAACAAATATATATAAATCTATATAAATATATATAATCAATACATCTATGAACCTATGTATGTTTGTATTTATATGCTATTCAGTCCGAAACCGCCGAACCGATTGAGCACAAATTTTCAGACAATCTTCGGTATTGTCTTCGGCTTGTCTTCTATGCCTTCGTGTATTGTTCATCCGATTGAGTTGGAACTTTGTACGGTTGTTACAGGTACTTGCACAAGAGTAACGGACATCGAAACATTAGCTGAGTGGAGCAAACGATGAAATCCCTTTAACCCGGGAAGCGGGCACTGTTTGATTCGAAAAGTAAGCTGACATAGGCGCCTCCCATACAAACGCACCCAGGATACTCGCTGAAATGTTGTATTTTAGATTTAAGAATAACAGAAAAAAAATTATTTACAAATGTAGGCAATGGCGAAACAACGTTCCTTTATTCATATTCAAATAAATTTAGTTTATATTTTAGTTCGAGATTTCTCTATGTTTAAAAAAAATGTACCCTTTTAGAATTTTAAGAATCATCACATTCATCATCATCTTAAAAACGGCTCTTACGTGTTGGATGGAGATTGGATAACCCTATTTTGCTCAACCGGTTCGAGTAACAGTACTTCAAAAATCGGTAATATCTTAAAAACCGACGAAGTGATTTTAAAAAAAATATAGAAAAAGGTCCGCTTAGACAAACTGTAGGATACCCTATTCCTATTCCTATCCCTCATTAAGTGGGCGTGACAAAAAGCAAATGTACGTACTCAAAAAATAATAAATAATTTTGTATAATGCGATTCTAAAACGCTTTCAATAAAAACGAGAAATGTTCGTACAATCCAGTCGTGCACTTTATTTTTAGATAACCATAAAAGTCGGATATTTTCCTGACGCTGTAATATATGCAAGCAGTGTTCCTGTTGCCAAAGTTAATGAAAACTGCGCTGGATGGGCTTCCTGCAAATTGCATCTGGGATTTCAATTCAAATACAACGAACTTGTGCGAAAAATATTTGTGCAAATTGGAAAATGTCAGTAGATAAAAAATAATAATAATAAAAATTCCCCAGCAGTCCAATATACCTACTCCCGAACTGAATAATGAATGGGGCTGCGGTTTTATTTTAGATTGTGAATGGTGAAAGCTGATATTGAATGAAATGCTCATTTTTTACTCTCCAACTGGATGGATAGTTGATTTATTTTAATTGTAAGCCTGCATGACCTTAATATCATTCAAAATACCGTAGATAGTAATTTACTATTTATTTATTTTTATTTTTTAAATGTTTGGAAAACCAAATGGAATGTGGAATGAGCTTGAAGCGATATTTGCTTGAGGTAGGTGCGTCAAAAATGTTATGAATAGAGTAAAAACAACTTGCTTGAAGGCAGTGAATATTTTATAATACGAAATTGATCTAAGTGCCTATACAAAATTCACTGTAAATGCATTTAATGCATTTCAAAAAATTAAATTACAAGATCCAATCCAAATTATGAGGATCATGATGAAAAACATCGTGATTTCTTAAAGGATTTGCATATGTGGTTGGTGAATTTTGATAAGGCCTTTGTTAGACAACTAAGAGATCTGTTATGGGTGGTGCTTAAAAACAAGGAGCTCCAGAAACATGCGAAAAGATGATAATGGATATGGATATGTATGAGGGAGTAAAGACAAGAAAAAGATGCCCCGCTGGAGTGACCAAGGAGTTCGCAATCAATGATTATCTGCCTGAGGGAAAAGTGATAGCTCGTGCTGCCCGTTCTCTGATCCATTCCGACCTTTTCCAGAATTGTATACTCGTATGATTGTAAGAGTGATTCCATAGTCCGAAAAGTTCAAATATCTGGAATCTATGATCAATAGCGAAACAACCTGTCAGTAAGCAGCGCGTAAGCATAGGGAAGATAGATAGCTGGTTTGTGGTTCTATTATTTTTCCGTTATCTCTCATTCCATTATTCCATTAATGTTTCTCGTCTCTTCTTGTTAATGTTTTTCTCTGCAAAGGCAAGTGCTGCGCTACAAATGTCAACCTGTTCGAAATACAATACAATAATATGCTTATAATTTAAGAAATATTCCAGTCGATCTGTGACTTATTTTTGCTATTCTTTATTTTCGGGATTAATAATTAGCTCTGAAAATCATAATTGTTGGGTTCAATATTAGGATTTTCTCTTAATCTGCAAAGGAAGCAAGAACTATCAGCCTCATTCGCTGCATATAATCTTCTATTCGAACTGAACTATCGAACTATCCTGTAGCAGATATATACCCTTGAATCATATTTAACTATATTTTGAAGCCCTTTTTACGCAATCATATTAAGATATCTATTAACTGAAAGGGCCTCAGCTTTTACGTCAATAAACGTCACCCAGCACCATCAAATCTTACTTACTCGGAAAATATTCGGGGATTAATATAGAGAACAATCGGCTTTTATAAAAGCAAGTGCTAAAACCGGTGTGGGCATTGGTATACAACTCTGGGGTTGTACCAAATTAAGAAACATTAATATTGTACAAACTTTTGACCATAAAGTGCTAAGAGGTATTGTTAACGCGCCTTGGTATATCAGAAATAGCGATATCCACAGAGATCTCAGCGTTAAAACAATCGAAGACAAAATCAAAAACTACGCGAGAAAGCATAAAAGTCGACTAGAAAGTCACGTAAATATTAAAGTCCTCTTAGTTTTGGATAAAACTACGCTGTCTACTGCGTAGTTATGAGGAACTTCTAATGGGAAGGTACCTGCAAAATGTTCTTATTTCGTGAAACCAAGTTGTGGTCAATAATACAAATATAATACAAAACATATATAACATATAAGATATGAAAAACAAATTCCTGATTGGTCTTTCGACTAGTTGCAACAATTGGAAGGCTGGCTCCTCCCGGCCAGCGTTGAAATGCCAAGACGGCAAGAAGGTAGAACGGGTTAGTGAGTAAAAATTCCAACTTTTACTGAGTATGGCTCCGTTTCGTATTTTGAAGATTACCACCTCCCAGCGTAAGAACAACCATCAAATCTCCTTTTATAATCTACACTACTAAACTTACTTAAGCTACTTAGTATATACTGACCATAATAAGGGTTCTAAGCACTCATTGCCTTACAGAAAAAAATCCTTATTACTTTTCGAATGCCTGGACGGGCTAAGTATATTTCACTGCAATTGTCGTAAAGGGCGACTAAGGGGACAAATAAAACTAACTCCAAAATCCAGGTGAGCCAAGCGACGCATCTTGAAACTCTCCACGAAGTTTGCATGCACAGCGTGAGTTAATACGACTAGAGATCACCGGTGTCGCAAAAGGATGTTTTAACAAAAATCAATAACATGCTGGGATCATATTAACCTTCCAACCACACACTGGGGTATGAGATACCCCACATAGATTTCAAAAGTATGCAGGTCCCGTTAAAATGTTTTCCTAAGGATGCCATACCTATGTATATTTAATTTTAAACTCTCTGCAGTAGCAGGCGAGGGTGTTCAGTTTTTAGATTTCTTTAACGTGTTTAGCCGTGCTTCGAAGTTTTAGCTTGGGTATCATATACCCCAATGTGCAGTGCGTGTTGGTATTTTTTTGGAATTTGTGAGTACATTATTTTAGTGAAATGTTTTTTATTTTAGTTATTTTGGACTAAAAATTAATAAAACAAGTGTGGGGTTTGTTCAGCCATAAACGAAGTTACTGTAGATGACAATATTAATACAAGGATCATCACTGATCACTCACAAGGATTTTTTTTTTTTTTATAATTTGCTTACGCTAAAGGGATTTTTTTCTGCTGTTACAGTACCCTTATAATGCTAGGAACACAGTGTAAGGATCATCACTGATCACTTACTGCAATGCATAGAATGCAGTGAAAAAAAAATGAATTTTTGTGTTTAAAAAAGCAAACATTTATCCCACTATTAAAAAAATACATTGGAGTAAACATTGAAGAAAGAGTATTAGAAAGCATAATGCGTCAGTTTTTAAAACTATTATTTTAAACTTTTTCATGAATTTGACTGATTTTAGTTGACAACTATATATTAACTTTTTTGTGTAACCTAATTTGAAAATTATATTTTTTAATTATTTTTATATTTTATGTTATTCATCGTATTGAATTTTGTTTAAATGAAATAAAAATATGAGTAAAAAAAAACAACATATATATAGCCATAAACATAAAATGTTTTTTTTTAATTCTTTTGGGGTGAGGTATGTGATACCCCAGTTTGAGGAGCGCGTTAGAAAAAATATGTGTGAGGACGGAAGGGAAGACAATGGCATTGCAATCTCGGCGCTTAGATGGTAAGGGTACCCAAACGATTACTTCTACTTTACTTAACGGGCTCCGGAACCAACGACCATACCACGTCGAGTTAATCGCTTCTCGTCAGATCACCATAATTAAACGACTCTGCGCTGGGCGTGGTTAGTACGTAGATGAGGGACCGTTTGAGAACAACCGCGTGTCGTTGGCCAGTCCCATCTACAGAGTTGAGGTAGATATACATACGTGGTATCACAATGGACCTAAATTGGTCTAAGTGTGTCGGCTTCTGCCGACAGCCACCTAAACCTAACCTACGATGTTTATTGAAGTCTTATTTGCGAACCCCACAGGCGAAGCTGTAGGGGTGTCATACATTGGGAGGGTTACGATCCCTTTTATTCTGATCGTTACTTCGGCATAATGGAAAAAAAGAAGACTATACTCGTATGTCCATTTAATTGGGAAAGTAAGACCCAAAGATGAGAGTAGTGTCGTTAGCCATCGCCCTTGCAATGTGCCTTCGAATCACCATAAATAGGAAAGAATCCTATTCACCTCACTTACATCGTATAAGCCTATAAGGTTGTAGGGTAAGAATTTTATATTGCTATTGATACCGGCATTTGTAATACCGCGCAAGCTATTACAGAATCCGTCGTGTTCGGAATTTCTCTACGAGCTCAGAAAGATCTCACAGAATCCATCGTAGAGGAAATTTTTGATAAGAATTTCGAAATTCGTAAAAAGAGGATTCACTTAATCTATATACAAGGTGGCGCAAAAATATCCTTCCGATGTTTTTTGGTCACCGACCGATTATTGCTCAAATAAATAGTCACCAATATTCCGCGTTCTGGAGCAGTGTAGCATAACATTGTTTATTAACGTGTATTTCGCATGTGTTTGCTACACAAATGTCAAAACAGAACTGACATTAGGGGCCAATCGCAAAATTTATAGCATTTTCTGATAGGAGGATTACTTTTGCGCCACCTTGTATTAATACGGAGTTGCCTATAAGGTGTTTCCACCGGGTTTTTGCTATTATACGTCACATAGATATGCCAACACTATATATATTTGGGTAGGGGACAATTCATAGAAGTGCACAATACAAAAATTATCCACGTACCTATATAACACACATTATGAATTACAGCAGGTAAAATGAAGCGAATTGGATGAAATTACAACAACAACATTGCTGTTTGAGGCAATAATCTGCCAATCGAAACGGAAAAAAATTTATATCATGAAGTTACTTGAAAATGCTTGAAGTTACTTGAAAATGCTTGAAGTTACTTGGACATGCTTGAAGTTACTTGAAAATGCTTGAAGCTACTTGAAAATGCTTGAAAATACTTGAAGTTACATGAAAATGCTTGAAGTTACTTGAAGTTACCTAAAAATGCTTGAAAACATGAAGTTACTTGATATTGCTTGAATATACTTGAAATTACTTGGACATGCTTGAAGTTACTTGAAAATGCTCGAAGTTAGTTGAAAATGCCGGGAAAATTTTATATCATGTGAAATCAGAGAATGCAATGTCAAAAAATGTCACTCTCCGATTAATACATATGTATAACAGTCGACTTTGTTTTTTTTTTCAACTTATAGAATAAATTGGTCGAATTTCGACCATGGGGTCCTTAATAATTGGGATTTAGACTATGCCACTAACTTTAAGATCCTTTGTAGAGAAATGCTGAATGCGATAAAATGTCTGGGTAATTATTTTCGCAAACACCCGCATATTTTCCATATAACTGAGCGCTATTTTGAACCACAATGGATAACCATATGCGATGATTAACCTTTTCAGGGAAACGCAGCATATGACCTTCAATCTAAAGTCAAATGAACTGCTGTGAAACAGTCTCCTTTCCAGAGCATAATGAATAAGCCTTCTTGGCCCCAGCAAGATAAACATATATATATCTAACAAAATAGAGATACTGGTCCAGCCAGATACCCAGATACCTAACTACGCTTCTCACCGCCTGTTCCTGTTACTCCAAGAGACCTCAGCATAACATTTTTCTGAACAAGTTGTTTCCGTCTTCTAAAAGATGATTTTCAACAAAACAGAACGCAACGTAAGGAAAAATTGTTGGTTGGTTGGAACCGGCCCCCGATGAGGATGCACTTAGACCAGAGGTAGGTTCATTGTGCTGCTGATGTGTAAGGTGGGTGGGTGACCCTCTTACTCAGCGAACCATTTGCTCCTCCGAATAAAAGAGCTAATCCTTGCTGTGCAGGCGTTGTTGAGATCATTTAGATCATTGAAAATGTATTCATCCAGTGTAGCCTTCATAATGGTGGAGAGGGGGTGACTGATAGTCTCCTCTTCCTCCTCGTACCTGCAGCTTCTGCAGAAGTCATTGTAGGGAATGCCCAGGCTGTGAGCATGTCTTCCTATAGAATAGTGCCCGGTGAGGGCGTTTACTAATATGTTGAGGATTCCTCTCTTGTGCCTCAGAAGTCCGATGGACCAGTTCGTCAGTTTCACCATTCCCTGGTATGTCACAGTGACCTGGCACCCAGCAAAGGGTGGGGCTATAATGACTATCTCGTTAAGAGATGCGTTCAGTTAGTAGTTCCCCATTATGTTCTGCATTTATAGTGAATATTATTCGAAGTTGTGTTATAGAATGCGAAAAGCAAACAAACAAAATGATCAAAAACGAATAACCAACGTTTTTTTTTTTTTTTTTGTGTTGGGAATTCGCTGGAAGTAAAAAATCATCGAAATACATTGCAGAGGTAGTACGCGAGGGATGCTTCTGCAATACTGATGGACTTTAACTCATATAAAAACTGGCATTCGCCATCCCGAATGAGATTGCACCTAGTCGACGACTAATCGGCAATTTGTTTTTGAACTATTTGTTGAATTTAAGATATAAATCCGCCGTTTGTCGGATTTCTAAACTTTTTTTTCGTTTGAAATTAATAGCTGATTTCTTAGCCCTAGCTAACTCTTATAGATCAAGAGGTTTTACCCGTCTCAATCTCCTGATTGCATTGTCATTATTTAAAAGTTCTGTTATTTCTGTGTTTACGTGGTTGAGAAGATGTCCTTTTCAGTCCACTTCTTCTTGCCATCTTTATTTACAGCTGATGACAACAACGTTCTTGCTATTTTAGCCATTTTCTATCTTCATTATTCATTTTCTATATTCGTAAAATCAAGAAAAAAAATATATGGAAAGGCTACAGTCCGCTTGGGCAAACTATTGTACATCCTATTTTTATTCCTAACCCTCATTACGCGGGAGTGACAAAAATATAAGTATGGCAGTTAAGAAGGATCTACAAATTTTTTTTCATGCAACATTTAAATGATTTTATTGAAAAAACAATGCTTTTGTAAGACAACGCCCCTTAAACGTGGGCACGACAGAAAACTTTATGCAAATGAATTGTTTAAAACGACTTTAAATACATACCTACGTTTGGAATGATTTTTTCAGTAAAAGGATTTTTTTTTAAAGTGGTTGGATTATAAATCTTTACACATGAGCATTAAAGGCCCATAGAGAGTATATACTCCAAATTTCAGCTTCCTAGCTCAAGCATTTATTTTTCGAAAAAAAAGTTTTTTTTTAATTGTGCCGGATCTAAAAAATCTTTAAGCATGAGCATGAAGGGAATCTAGAAAATACCTATACATAATATTAAAAAAAAAAATTCCATAAATTTGTCTTTTTTTATATAGTGGGAGAGAGAGAGAGAGAGTATATATGGTCATAATTTCAGCTTACTAGCTCCACTATGAATCAAAATTAATAAACCCTTAGAATACGGTATAAAGAATCGTAACAATGGTACATTTAAAAGGCTATAGGTGATTCGTTTTAATTGCATTTCGGAATGGGTATATTCCAAAACAAATTGAAATTTAATTTAATACCTTTCAACAGAGGCCGGAAATAGGTAATACAAATATAATAGTATTTATAGCGTATGAGAATGACGTTTACGTATAGGTACACAACAGTCATAATGATGTTTAATATATGTTAACATTTTAATGAAATATATGTGCTCGACATTGATCCAAATCTCATGACTGCAAAATAAACATGATGGTATTCCTGTTTCAAATGTTTTGTAATTGATGTCACGTTTTTAATTTTGTTATATGGCGGCAACGATTTTTTTCTTAAACTGACTAAAACTAGAATGATTCTTAGACCTAATTTCCGGCTTAAGAAAATTGACTTTGTGATTGTGATCTTATGTTTTTGATTTGTCATAATGGCTTTCTATTTTAATGCCTAATCTAGCTTAAATCCTTTACTGGCGCTTTCTTTTTTACTCAAGCCAAAAATTCAAACATTATTGGAGATTTGTATCGAGCCATGAAAAATATTGACAATCCATAATTTTCTCTACCTGCGCTTTGACACACGGCGCTGTACAGCAACGCTACGAAACATTACGTTCTGTTTTTACTAGTCTCATTTTAAAGTTGAAACGCGACGCAGATTGGATAGGTTTCATAGAGTTCCTATGCTTTAACTGGGCGTCTGTCAACGCGAAGCTCCAAAGCGCGATTGTGTTCCAGGCATAATTACCGGCATACCGATTGCTGAGATATTACGGTGTTTCGAAAGTATTAGTTGTTTTAATATTTTGGTAAAAACTGAGCATTCCATTTTTTTACCTTTGCTCCAAGCATTAAAACACCAACAGGGATCAATATTTTTAAAGCAGTTTTTGAGAAAAGTGACATCTATATATATAAAAGAAAGTGTCCGAAGCGATGTAATCCCATAACTCGAGATTGGCCGAACCGATTTTGATGATTTATACTTTGTTGGAAAGGTATTTTCTCAGTACGGGTTTTAAAAGAAAAAAAATCAAAATTTCAAAATGTCTTATTTTGACCACCCAGGACAAGTTTTTTTTTCGATTTTTTCAATTTTTTTTTTTTCATTTTGTATTTATTTATTTTGGCAACAACCAAAAAAAGAACAGTATACTGTTTTCCATCATTAAGTACTTCAATTTAATTTATTTATGTGTATTAAACAATGCCAGCAAGACGCAAAGGTACCAATTTGGGCCGTCGAACGAATAGAACGACAGACATGCGAAATAGAAGAGCCCAAAGATCGGACGAACGAGTCCATCAAGATAATGCAGATGTGCGTATGAGCATGACACAATTTCCTGAATCACAATCACAAGAGGCACTAGCTAAACGAAATCAACAAAGACAATTGGATTGAACGGCTTACTTATCGGTATGGATCTAGATTCTAACCTGTTCCTGAAGTCAATTCGAACATTTAATTCATGTTTCCAAACGACATCGTTTGGAGCAACAGAAATAGTTAAAAATAATGCTGCAAATGGTCAACAATTTCATTCAACATTCAAAATCAAAGACCAAGGTTATCACAAAGTGGGCTCATTGCTGCCAATGTCGAATGAACCACATACATTTTTACAAATTTACTTTATGGGCGGTGGGGAATCCGAAAGCGCACGTTGCGGCTACAATAACCTCAATTCACCATATGCCAGACGCATCGTCGGCGAGCTGGATGCTCTATAGACATTTTCACTAAGCTATCTCTTTCTGAATTGCGGAATCCCTGTAACAAACAACAGAAACAAATTGAATGATAAAATATGAAAGTGCAAGCAGAAGCTATTGAAGGGTAAAAAGTAACAAATAATAGAGAAAAAACGTGAGAAAGTATGTTAAAGCAAAACAAACAATTAACATAGGGACGGGCTACAGTCCGCTTGGCGAACTTTTGGATATCCTATTCTTATTCCCAGCAGACAACTAGAGAGTCTATATCATAAATTTCAGTTTCCTAGCTCAAACTTTGACTTTCCAATAAAATTGTTTTATTTAATTGTGGGCGTGTCAGTGGGCTGATTTTAGAAATTAATATACCCTTAGAATAGGGTATAAAAACAGTTGATATGTTGACCAAAAACGCTGTTCAATTGTATTTAGATATATAATATGTTTGTTTAGAAAACTTTTCAACTTATTTGCTTCCAAACAAAAATATTTACAAATTACAAACTGACAATCACGCTATTGTCATCAATCCTGATAAAACACCAGCTGTAGAGCACATGCGTGGACTTCATGCACCTGTTGTTGACGACTTTGCTGGAATCATGGTTGGCGACGGTACAGCGACGCGACAAATCGTGATTTGAAGAAAAAATAATAATCTTGAGTTCATTGCTGATACACACCTTTCAGGGACAAAACGTCCACAGCGCTCAATTCCTCTTTAAGTCATAGACCACATCCCAACACACCTACAATAAGTTAGTTATTTTTCATTTCACTACGAAAATATTCACTAGAAATAATTTATATGGCAAAACAACGTTTGCCGGGTCAGCTAGTTTAAAAATAAAATTAGAAACAGTTATAGGAACTTATACTTTATAAACTTTTTTTGAGAACCCAAATTTGTTCCAAATTATGGAATAAGCTTGACTCTCAATTTTTTTATGATCTCCTTCCACCCATTGAGGCTGGAGCCTCACTTTCTCATGAATAGTGCTTAATGGTCTCCTGCGAATGTAGAGCCATGTTTTGGCACAACTTCACATTATATACTATTTATTTCGTGTCAATATTAATCAACAAAAGCTTTCTAATTACCTTTAATGCGTTTAGAGATCACTTTACGACATATAAACAAACTTAATTTAATTAATCAACTCCTCGCCAACTTGATAGTCCAACCCTGTGAAGCTACCAACTGTCATCAAATTTAAGGCATTGCCGAAACAATCCACTGGCAATAGTCTATAATAATCCACAAGAGAAATATATGTCAATTAAATGAGCATTACACAGTTCTGGATTTAGTGGGAGAATGACAGGACTATTTCTAGGATAAATTTTCATGGCACACTCATTGGGTCGCTTGTAAATTTGTCTGACACAACTCTGTCAATAATTCTTTTCTGAAACATAAAATGAGATGTGTGTACATTTCCAATCGGATTTCAGGAAAGAGAACCAAGCAAGTTGCTGGGTCAAATTTTGTGTTATCTTCACCATGTCAGATTGTTTTTCGTATTGAAGCTAATTGAGGTCATGCTAAGATTTTTGATGGGTTATTGAAGCTAAAATAATAATATGGTGGTTGCACTTTCTTGGGGTTCCTTTGTTACTATAATTTGGCAAATAATATCGAAATAAGACATGAAAAGGCTTTTCAGCAATCTGATTTTATGTTTTTGCATTAGGTGCACATGCCAATAGAGTTCCATTTCAGCCAGTTTTGAAGAAAAATTAATGACGGAAGATAGGCCAATGTGAATTGACAGAAAGCTGGCACCCTATCTGCATGTCACACAAAAACCACTGGAATCGATATCAATTCATGGCCGGGCAAATGTTTCACCTTCTCCCCTTTCTCAATAAGTCCAACGAATTCTTGATCAATGAATACTTATATTATAAATTGATCTATTCATTAAAATCGATAAACAATCGAAACTCTATTTCAGGAACCGCGGAGTGCGCAGTGTGCTTGCCTGGGAACGCGCTCAAAAAATCTATGAGTATCTTTACCTATGGTCGCAAGTTTGAATCAATATCTGATTATAAGCCCCTTATGACCATATTCAATCAATGTAAGAAACTTCCAGAAATGAGCTCTGCTCTGTGATCACGGACGAGCAGTTTTCAAGTTATCCAAAACAAGCATTCTGGCAGCAGTGATGACCAATCACGTAGCTACGGCCGTCTACCTATGTCGCCTCGAACCTAAGAACTTCAAATGAAAAATCCTTGCTGAAATATTATTATCCAATCGCTCAATACGTCTGAGCCAATGCAGTGGACGTGTATAACCTGGAACAGATTTAAAAATTTGCGGTTGTGTTTTCTCCTCCAATCGCATTTCACGCACACAGGACCAAACCAATTAAACAAAGATTATTATTGTTGAAGGCCCCAAGTTTCAGCTTAATGCCCAGCCTTAGGCATCAAATGACATGTAGTTGAATACAAAGATATAGGTTTGGCTATACCCCTTTGCATTTATTTGTATTATAAATCTTCCCAACACTGCGCTAAGTATTAAATATTTACTTAACTATCTTCATGACCTTATTCCGAGTAATATACTCCCTTCATCTACCGTCTTAGTTCATCAAAGATACTGCATAGTTGCCAAGGATTGCTAAAAGCAATCTTATCAACCAGACCTTCAGAAATCCCATTTATCTTACTGCCACATATATTTGCTGTACGAAACGGATATTATCAAACATTTCTCCCTCTCTCTCACTGAGTAATAATGAGATGTATTTCATTTTAATTGATTCGTCAATTTGTAGGCATTCTCGTTACCCCAAAGTCAGCACAACATTATTATATCAATTCGTTAAGGAGTTAATGTTAATGGAAATGAATTACGACTACAAATCCTTCCCTGAACATGAATTCATTCCAACTAGGGTTTCCGTTTAATGACAAAGAATGAACTTCTCTGCCGTTCCACAGCAATTACCCAGATATCTCTTCTTACCGAAGTGCGAACAGAACAGAGAGTCATTTAAATTTTACGTAATACTTTGAAAAGTGTCGCAAGAATTCTCAATAAAACGGATGAATGAAGTGAATAAAATTGTTAAATGATATAAAAAAAAGTCATCGTCTTGTGCTGATCGACTAGTTTGAGAGCAATAAAGATGCACTTACATCCAAAAGATTAAAACTTCTCTACCAGGACAGGAGAAAAGTCGCGTATGAAAAATAACGAGTAATGAATGAAGTGGAACTAACCCTCGAACTGCACGAGACGCTGACGGCGACGCTGATTCAGCATTATGAAATTCATTGTTCGGGAAAATAAATTTAAAAGCAGAACAAGAAAATGTTTCAAGTTCTTCTTGGTGCTGCGCGTCAAAAAGGAACCTGAGATATTTGTTATAAGTGCTTAAATCCGCATCTATCCGTGGTGTTCGTTTTTATAAGAAGTGAAACTTTTCGGGAAAATGCCAGAAGCAATGGTTTATTCAGGGGAAATCAGCCTACAGCCTTTACTTGATACATTTCTCTGCGGGAGATCTCTTTAACTTTTGCTGTGGTTGCAAAATTCAACGATTAATGGAGTAGTCTTGTGCGGAAATTTTGATGCTGATTCCAAGCTGGCTTAGTACAGAGTTGAGTGATGGTGATGATGATAATATGACTGGTTCCGCGAGAAGAATACCTGATAAAATTCTGTCGGAAAAATGTATTTCAAAACAAATTTACGAGAAAAATGGAAACCATAATTTCCTTTCAGAGGCCTTGAGGGGCTTAGCCTTAGTTTGTATACGTATGGATTGGATAGCTCTTGTGGGCGCAGTGGTGCAGAGGTTAGTGCGTTGGACTAATAATCTAAAAGCCTAGAGTTTTTCCACTGACACACCTCTTGCGAACGTCTGACAAACATCCAAGAGTATCAATTGTCAGATTCTAAAACTTGAATTTCGGATTCGGCTTAAAATTGTAGGTCTCTTCCACTTCGCACAAACAAATGGTTGGATAAGCTAAGTTTAAGGTCATATATGGGGCGTTTGGCGTAAAGGCAACCTTGTGGCACAAAAGATCTCTTCAGGTCGAAGTGCCTGCCCTTGGGCAAGGGTTTTATTTATAATTAAAAAAATGGGGCGTTAATGCCTAATATTTATTTAATTATTTTATGGACTAGTCAAGGTTGAACAATTATATTGGGGTAAATGCTACGTATACGCCTGCGAAACATTACCTAAGAAATGTGTGCTTAGTCAATGTTGTAATTTGAAGAAATTGTTTTAAGGTTCTTTAGCAATATTCAACACAATTTAAGAGTGTTTTTTTAAACTCGCACTAAGAGAAAAAATAGATTCTCCATTTGGTTTTAAAATACACATTCGGGCATATGCCTACCACGATTGGATCTGATAAATGTCGTCCGAGAAACATAGTTTTGGACCACTTTTCCAAGCAGTTGTGGCCATATGTGCTCAATAACACCAATAATGCTGACTCATTTAACCAACATCAATGCGTTGTTGGTTTGCCAGGCTTCAAATCACAAGATCTTGGGGGCCTAAAAACTATTCTACAAACAAATCTTACATTCAACGAGCAAATTCTTAATAACTCGGCATGTTTATTAAATTTTTATATTTCTTTTAAAAGAAACTACAAAATACCAACACTACTTAACTTACTGACGCGAATTCCCCCTGAAGAAGCACTTCTACAAGTTTGGGGAGCTCGGCTTCTCTCAGTATCGCCCTAGC
This sequence comes from Portevinia maculata, assembly GCA_949715645.1. Classification (NCBI taxonomy): domain Eukaryota; kingdom Metazoa; phylum Arthropoda; class Insecta; order Diptera; family Syrphidae; genus Portevinia; species Portevinia maculata. Next base: position 34,343,264 of record OX454526.1, on the reverse strand, counting down.
TAGTTTACAAACAAAAATAAGGCATTAACGGTCTATACAGGTCATAAAACCTAGCTTCTCCAACCATTTGCTTGCCGAAGTGGAAGGGAGCTACAATTTTGAGTCGATTCCGAACGGCAGAGAAGAGAAGAAGAAGAACAGAAGCTTCTTATCACATTTAATACTCTTGGATGTTTGTCAGACGTTCGCAAGAGGTGGGACAGTGGAAAAAAACGTTTTGGTGTTACTTGTCCCCGGTGGGATTTGAATCTGAGACCTTTAAGTAAGTAGTCCAACACACTAACGTCTGCGCTACTGCGCCTGAGGGCATATTGGCCTCTTCCTCCAACAAGCAACCAAAATTTGTCGAATTAAATTGATCCCTCTTCGTTATTGTCGTTCTAAAACGGAGGACCTCGTGAGCATTGACGACGTCCCAGTCCCCGCCAAGGATGAACTGCTTATTTTTCGCGCTGCGATAGTGGTAGTACAATACCGGGATACCATCACAATCAGTCGTCTGTAACAGCTAAGTATCAATATGGACAAATGCTCCCAACGGGACAAGGAGAGGCCGGTGTAGTAGGCCCAAAAGATCAGACTATTGCTGCTGTCCATCGCTGTTGCAACATGCATTCGAATCACCTTAAGTCAATCCTATTCAACTAAGCACCTTCGTATAGAATCTTATTGGGACAGTATTTTATATAACTGGATTCACGTGTTCGGAACAACCAGAGACAGGGCTTTAGACATTGTCTCTTCAAAATACGAATCATTTCCATATCAATAGGCGCTATATTAAATCACAATGGACAACCATAAGCGATTATCGGCCTTATAAGGGAAACGTAGCATATGACCTTCACTCTACTCACACTTCCTACTTTCTCCGGTGAAAAAACCGTCGTTTTAAGCGATACTTTCCGTCTCTCTGTTCTCTGTAATCTTTGACGTTCGGACACAATTAATATCATTGTGATCCTTCATCCTGAACAACTTATTTATCTGTGGGAACATATTTGGACTACAGGTTTTAATAGCCCGAATTTTATTAATCCAACACAGACTTACAGATTTTCTGTCATTCTCTTTATTCCACTGACACATTCGATTATAGGGCTTCTGTTCTTTTTCGCTGGTCGGTGTCGGAACGTCCTATTTGTCATCTTATTGTTTGTCAGTAAGTCGATTTTATAAGTTGATTGTTTCGTTTGCTAGCGTAGCGACATCTCTTCCACTTTCAACCGGGAAACGAAAGTCATTAATCATGGCTCTATAGCGAATACCATTGAACGTAACACGCTGATAAGCCTCATTTTTGATGGTCCGATGATTCCACAAGCCAACAGACCGCCCCAAACTGTGATTTTTTGGGGATGTAGCGGTATTTCGATAATCTTACATGGATTATCTTCGGTCCAAAAATGAGCATGATGGCTGAACACAATTTTTCGAAAAAACAGTGTATCCAAAGCCAGTTGATTCACCGAAATTTCGTAGTATACTGTGGTCATTCGGCTTCAATTTTTGCACGAGCTGGATCTTGAAAGTCTTCAAACCAAGATCTTTGCGTAAAGAAAGGCGGACGGACAAGTACCAAGCTGTTGTGAAGGACCTCGAATCGATAAATTTGGATCGTCTTCAAGACTCTTCTGAACGGATGCAATATTCCCTTCAGTATGCACACTTATTCGTCTCGTTGCCGCTGCGTCTTTCAAATAAATTGGTGGATTATGTCGGCTGTAATATGGTGCAGGTTTTCTAGAAGTTTGACGCACAGAATAAATATTTTGGAAACAAATTTCTAAAATTTGTTGATGCTCAACCATTAGTGGAAGATCTTATGACACGCGGTAAAATCTCCCATGTCAAAACGTCATATTCACCTGCCTTGGATTTTTTTTAACATCACTCTTATAGACTTCGCATGCAATGAGTGTCACGCAAGTTCCTTGTTCTTATTCTCTCTAGGGATTGCTGTCGTTCAGATTAAGGCAGAATAAAATGCTTCAGGCAGTAATCTTTTTTCCACCTGAGTCTGTTTAAGTAAATCGATTTTTTACGCAACCCGCCACTCTGTGGTACGCACGAAATAAACAATTTTTCTTAAAAAAAAATTACATAACTACAACAGCTTCATAAAACACTTTTTGGGACTGAAAGAGAAGAGGTTTCATTGATTCGAAAGTGTTTTATTTTTGTAGGTTGTTTATTTTTCAACACCGTTATCATATGCTACAGAATTATATACTTTGTGGCACCACCAAATAAATAACTAAGACGTCAGAGCACAATGGCAATACAAAAAATATGTGGGTTGAGTCCTTCGTCATGCTACGTTTCATTGAGGTTAGCACACTTTTTTGTGTTGCTTCTTGCTTGCGTGATTTTTGTTTTTGTTCTTTGAGAGACTCCTCTTTTTATTTGTATGTTGGGCCGTTGGGGTCTGAGATGGTTGACTCTTTATGAGACATATTTTTTTTATTCTCTTTAGGATTCAACAAATTTAAGCTTGAGGCTTTAAGAAATAATACACCTGAGATAATTGGGATGTGCAAAGGGATAATGCTTAAGGTGGTTTACGGTATCAGCTGTAAGAATATGACATTGTGTTTGTAATGGTTGGGGCAGTGGTGTGCACAAGGTGGCGCAAAAATAACCTTCCGATGTTTTTTGGCTGTAATTTAAAAGAAAAATGAAAAACTTTGATTCTTCTTGTGGATTATTTTTATTTGGTCTTTTAATTTTTTTTACATCAAGTCGAGAATATGATGTCATGTAAATGGCCGCCGCCACAGTTGATTGTCATTTGAGCCCTTTTTATGGCATTTTCCATCACTTTGGCCAAAACTTCCGGCGATAGGTCCTCACATTGTTGACGGATATTGTCTTTAAGAGCTGCAAGAGTCTGAGGCTTGTTGACATAAACCCGCGACTTCAAAAAGCCCCACAAAAAGAAGTCTGGAGCGGTCAAATCAGGCGATCTTGCTGGCCAGTGCAAATCGCCAAAACGGGAGATTAGGCGCCTGGGAAATGCATCTTTCAGCATATCGGTTGTGGCACGTGCAGTGTGTGCCGTTGCACCGTCCTGTTGGAATCACATGTTTTCCAAACCCAATTCATCAAGTTGCGGCAAAAAGAACTCGTTGATCATTGCTCTGTAGCGCTCACCATTCACAGTAACCGTTTGGCCCAGCGAAAACAGCACACCATACAGTGACTTTGAGCGGGTGTAATGGCTCTTCGTGGGTTACACGCCGGTTTTCAGTGCCCCAGAAGCGCTTATTGCTTATTTACGTACCCGCTAAGATGGAAATGGGCCTCATCACTCATGATTATTTTTGATGAAAAATCATCTTCCTCTTGGTGGTGATTAAGGATGGCTTGAGCGTATGTTAGACGCGATTGGCGGTCAGCAGCTAACAGCTGATGCACCGTCTGGACTTTGTACGGAAACATCTTCAAATCTTGTACCAAAATTCGCTGTAAAGACCGTCGACTGATACCCATTTGCGTGGCACGTCGTCTGGTCGATGTCGACGGCGCTTCCATGACATCTTCGGCTACAGCAGCAATATTCTCTGCAGAACGGCTACTCGTGTTGTGCCAGTCTCTACGAGGCGAGCGGCTAAACGTCGCAGTGTTTCACCAGTAGGCGTTGGACGGGTAGGAAATCTGCGACGAAATTCACGTTGTGCCAAAGTCACCGACCGATTATTGCTCAAATAAATAGTCACCAATATTCCGCGTTCTGGAGCAGTGTAGCGTAACATTGTTTATTAACGTGTATTTCGCATGTGTTTACTACACAAATGTCAAAACAGAACTGACATTAGGGGCCAATCGCAAAATTTATAGCATTTTCTGATAGGAGGATTACTTTTGCGCCACCTTGTATTTATGTATATAATTGAATTGAAAGACTGTGGGAAGAAAGTATTTATCCTTGTTCATTTGCGCAATATGATTCTCCTTACCTTCATTTTAGACAAAGAAGCATGCCACTTCCTTTGAAAATAATTTTCAATCAAGAAATAAATTATTCGCATGATGGAAAAATTCGCAGAAGTGTCTTTCAAGAACAATATCAGTGTTCCCTTTGAGTGGAATAATATTTTTCAATCTAACGCATTGGGGCATTGGTTTGGTATACCTGTCGGATTTTCATAGACTCTGTAGCAATCCCTTGCTAACAAAATTAAATATTAAATCCATTTTTTTTTTAAAGCAACGTAAGATATTTCAAGCTTATGTCACATCACAGTTTCCTTGAGAAACATTTAAGTCTGCGCATATCATATCATCTTAAAATTCTTCGGCGGATTTGTGGTCCTGTGTGCGCGGAGGGCGAATGGAGGAGAAGATACAACCTCGAACTCTATGAGCTGTACCAAGATGTGGATGTAGTCCAACAAGCCAAAATACGTCGACTACATTGGCTCGGCCAGTATCACAAAGGGTCTACATTGACCTAAGTGTGACGGGCGCAGGATTCTCTTGCCCCGTCAGCTCAGTAACCTAACCTTGGCTCGGCCACATCGAGAGAATGGACAATAATGCTCCAGCTAAGAGGATCTTCGAATCCCAGCCCCCAGGTTGAAGAAGGCAAGGAAGACCGAACCTCCGTTTCAAAGACCAAGCCATCGCGGATGCCAGAGCGCTTGGTCTGGACAACTGGAAGCAGCGTGCCCGGGATCGTAGAGGATGGAAGGCTGCTGTGTCTCAGGCAGAGACTCTTCACGGGTCGGAAGCCCGTTAAGTAAGTAAGTATATCATCTCATCTTAGTGATATTGTCACTGAAAATATTGTCCAAGATAAGCTTACTGAGCTCAATTCCTTACCAAGTTACGTATATAGTAACAACTTTTTTAAAAACAGCTCAGTAAAGGAGTTGGTAAACAACCAACATCCAAAAAATCATCTGGGCTTTGTGGAATGAGCAACAGATTACTAAAAGCCTTACCTTCAACGGCCACCAAATATCTTACAATGGTTTTCAATTGTTGCATGATTCTTTCGTATTTCCCTAAAGATTGGAAAATAGCAAAAGTTGTAGCTATCCACAAACCTGGTAAAGCAAAGGATAATCCTAATAGTTACAGGTCTATTAGTTTATTAAGTACAATTAGTAAACAGTTTAAAAAGCTTATTAAAAAATGATTGTTAAATCATATTGAGGATGCAAACATATACCCTAATGATCAGTTTGGTTTTAGAGCAGGTCACTCCACAAGCCATCAAATTTTAAGAATTAAAAATTACGTCAAAAGTAACCTTAATTCAAAGATATCGACTGGTCTTGTACTTTTAGACATCGAAAAAGCCTTTGACACTGTGTGGCACCAGGGGTTGATTTACAAACTTATGATGTATAATTTTCCCACTTATCTGATTAAGTTAGTATGGAGCTTTTTACTTAATAGAAAATTATTTGTATACGCAGGCAGTGTAAAATCGTCTCTTTATGATATAGTAAGTGGGATATTCAAAACTATTTTCCAGCCTATACTCACTTATGGTGCTCCAGTGTTGTTTGACTGCGCTGAGACCCATTTAAAAACTATTCAAAGAGTGCAAAACAAAATATTATTTTTTTCAACAGTAAGGCTGCATGATAAGGCTAATGTTAGCAAATTAAGGTTGTACTATATAATTTACAAGACAACTTTTTTAGAAGATGTTCGTGTTCTGATAATGAGCTAATTCTTAATCTCTCAAATTAGATATTTTGTTCATATCACATTTGGGCTTATGTGCAATATTAGTTTTTAAGTATCATGTTAGGATTTTTTCTTGTAGCTTTTCACTTTAAAATGATTGCTTTTCATTTAAATTATATTCAATTTAAGTATTAAGAATATTGAAGTTGTAAAGAATTTTATTTTCTATATCTCTCAAATAAACACATACATATATGTAAATGTAAATATTATCGGACTGCAATAAAATAAATAAATGGTCAAAATTAAAGTCTGTGGTGTAGTTGGTAAACGTGTTTTTGTTACTGCTTTGACTTGCTCCTCCGGCATGTTGAGCTTACAAACAGTCTCATTTTACCAGCAACCTTAGAGAGTGTCAGCGATCACTTTTAGTGTGTCTCCACGTATCGAGACAAATGAAAACAAAATTGATTGGCTGCGCGCTTGAACCAAAGTAATAAGTACAATAATTACTAAATGACGATTTTTTGTTTAATTTTGGATTTAAAAAAAAAAACAAGGTTAGCACGTGACTTCTGAATTACAAATCTGACTACTAGTGCGAATTTCTCTACTATCATAGGCACGTTTAAGACATCAATCCGAAGACATCTACTTCAATAAGCTCAAGTCATATTCAGCGGAGTCTTGCAACTATCAATAGAGTCACAAACATCATTTCCACGAATTTATTAAGTGGAAAATAGTAGAAAGAGTCTTGCACTGCTTGGCCAACCCACGTTGCTTGGAGCACCAAGCGTCAAAAGTTGACGAGCTGAGCAACAGAAGTCCCAGCGGTTCGTCGAAGGAATCGCTGCATCGAAGCGGCATTCTCTTCAACCTCATCCACAGTTCCTGCAAGATATTACCTGCACCTGCCCCTACTCAAAGATAAATATAAAAAAAAAATTCCAAAAGATAAATTTACTAGAAAAAAAAGGAAAGAGAACAAAAAAATAAATTTGTATTGATCTAAAATACATACGTTTAAGTTTACCTTAGTCTACCTAACCTAATTTGTACCCGCCTAGTGACTAACCTTTTAAAAAATGCCAAGATTTTAATTTAAACAAAACAAAACAACATATAGCAAAACATCTATCAGTCATCAGCGATCCAGGGTGCACTCCTCATTTGCGGTTACTCAAGGTAAGCCCCAAAATATAATTTTTTTATATTTTCGAATATATTTTTTTCATTTTTTTCATTTATTTCATTTATTTCATCAACTGAAAACATCTACTGTTTCACTAGATTACTTAATACAATTTCAATATTTAAATTCTACCACCAAAGCCTAACGCCAAAATTAATTTATTGTTAAACGAGTCTCTACTTAAGTCAAACTCGAATAGACTGCTATGCTTATTGCATTCTTTAAGGCATCTGGTAATTGGTTCATTACAACCGTAATTAACTCTATGATATGGAATATAAAACAATAAACGATTTCTAAGTACTCTTGATCGAGCATAAAAACCAATTAATGATAAAAGAAAAGGGCAATCGATATGGTTGTTTAATAAATCGCGAATAAACATAAGTGAAAAATATTGCCTACGCCTGAAAAGAGGTAAGATACCAAATAATTTGCATCTTGTCTCATACGAAGGCATTTCAATATTCCAGCGTAATTTACGCATAGCAACCCTAGTTAAACGTTTTTGGATCTTCTCAATTCTATTGGAATGTACTTCATAACATGGATTCCATACTATACTACAGTATTCGAGATTAGACCTGACAAATGCAAAGAATAGACTTTTTTACTTTTAAATTCATTTTTATTAATTATTAGCTTATATCAACTTACATACTAGACAAAAATGATTAAATCTAACTTAAAATTAACAGGATACTTATTCTAGAATATTTATCCTTATGCGGACGCCCTAAACTTAACTCTATCTTATAATTATTACCTTTCGGCCTAAAAACTATTTTACGAACTAATCTTACATATTATGTTTTCATCGAGAAAATGTTTAAGAAAACTCGGCATCTTTATCAAATTTTATATTTTTATATAAAAAAAACAAATTACAAACTACCTACTCTACTTACTTAAACTAATTAACATATTCTAACTATAATTAGGATTCTGAGCACTCGTTGCATTACGAAACAAGTGGTCAAAATCCCAATTACTTTCCGAGCGCCCGGCAGTCGTCAACGTGCACACGCGCCGTCGTGAGCTGACTGATGCCTTACAGAATTAATCACCTCCCGGAAGCACCACCACAAGTTGGCGAGCCCGGCCCCTCCCAGAAACGACCTAGCTAACTTAGTCTATCTTACAAACTAAGAGGATGTTACCTAGAGTAACGCACCGTCTTGGGAGGGCAAGTTGAACCCTCCACCCTCAAAAAGGCACCAAAATTCGGCAAATTGCTTTTCTGTATCGAATTTATCCCTCTCCGCTATTGCGGTACTAAAACGGAGGAACTCATGAGCATTGGCGACGTCCTCGCCGCGGATGAGCCGCTTATCTCTCGCACTGCGGTAGCGGTGGTATAATACCGGGATACCATCCCTCGTCTGTACCAGCCCTTTTGCATCAATATGGATAAATGCCTCTGGCGGGATAAAGCCAGACCGGAGTGTACTCTCTATGTACATTTCATTGGGGTAGTAAGCCCCAAAGATCAGACTATTGTCGCTGGCCATCGCCCTTGCAACGTGCCTTCGAGTCACCTTAATGAGAAAATTGTCAATCCTATTCAACTGAGCCCCATCGTATAGGACCTTGTTGGGATAGTATTTTATATAGTTGGATTCAGGCGTTCGGAACAACCGGAGACAGGTCCTAAGACATTGTCTCTCCAAAACCCGAATCTTTTCCATATAGCTAGGCGCTATATTAAGCCATAATGGACAACCATAAGCGATGATCGGCCTTATAAGGGCCACGTAGCAAATGACCTTCACTCTGGAGTCAAGTTGACTGCTATGAAACAGTCTCCTTGTCAGAGCATAAGCCTTCTTGGCCCCAGCAAGACAAGCAACTATATGTCTATCGAAATATAGATACTGGTCAAGCCAGATACCTAGATATCTAAATGCGCTTCTCACCGCCAATGGCTGCCCATTTTGTCCAATAATGCCCAATTTTTTCCAGTTTTTTCTGGTATCCCTAGAGGCCCCAGCCAATGGAGTTCTGAACAAGATTGTTTCCGTCTTCTGAAAGTTGATTTTCAACTTCCAGTCGTCGCAATATCGCTTAATTTGATCGAAGTCACGCTGCAAAAGGATATTAATGACCTCGATTTTAGGACCTGATCTGTATGCCACCAAATCGTCGGCATACGCTATAGCATGGCTGAGTGAACCCACCAGATCACTCGTGTAAATGTTAAACAGGATCGGAGAATTGACCGCCCCCTGCTGTAAACCGTTTTTAATTTCAAAGACTCTGCTCGAAGTCACGTTGCCACATTTGACAACGAACTTCTTTCCCATAAGCATATTATAAATTACATATGGCAAAGGTTTGTGCATCCCCCGCCTGGTCAACTTGTAGAAAAGTCCCTCTAACCATACGGTGTCGAAAGCCTTCTCAAAATCAACCAGACAAGCACCCGTGCATTGGCTCTTGCATTTATTCCACTGAATGTCGGAAACCAGTTTCGACGCGGCATGAATAGTGTCATGCCTCGCCCTGAAACCAAACTGGTTGTCCGGAATTATGTTATTGTCCTCGACCCACTTTAACAGGGCTCTATTGACAATCTTTTCAAAGACCTTGCTAATATTCGGAAGCAAGCTAATTGACCGGAGATTGGCAGGGTTCGTCCTATCTTTACATTTTTTCGGGATAGGGTGTACCACAGCTACCTTCCAATGCGCCGGATAATATGCATTATTCAGCGCATTGTTAAACAGCGTGGTGAAAATATCTACAGCCTCCAGAGGCAGGTGTCTCAATACGACGTTTGGGACACCATCCATCCCCGCCGACTTTTTATTCTTTAGTGACTCGAAGATGCACAGAAGATCATCCTTCGACACGAACAAGTGCGATGCATCTCGGCCATTGGCGACAACTGCATTAGCATGCAAAGAATGGACATTTAAGAGTAAGTGGATCATGAAAGTCTTTAGAATTCCGCAATATAAAACCCAACATTGAATTGCCTTTAGCAACCAAGAAGTCAAAAATGCGAGTATGCTGGCAGAAATTTAGTTTTTTGTCAAATATGACTCCTAGGTCTTTCTTAGAGGAGATAATGGACAATGGGGAATTATCGATCACGTACGCAAATGAAACTGGGGAGAGGTTACGACAAAAAGATAGGCTTTGACATTTGGAGACATTGAGTCGAAGGTCATTGTTATGACACCACATAGAAAGTCTCTCAAGGTGTTCCTGCAAAAGAATGCAATCATGCTCAGACTTAATAGGTCGGAACACTTTTAAATCGTCGGCAAACATTAAACATTGGAAATGCAGAAACAAATCAGGAATTTCATTAATGAATAGGAGGAACAGCAAAGGGCCCAAATGACTTCCCTGAGGGACTCCAGACGTTACATACACTGGTGATGAAAGAACGTCCTTAATGCGAACATACTGAATACGATCTGTAAGATATGAGCGAATCCACTCTAGAAAATTGGAGTGAAATACAAACTTGTTTAGTTTGGACATCAATGTATTGTGATTAACGCTGTCAAACGCCTTAGCAAAGTCAGTATAAATAACATCACACTGTAAACCTTTCTCAATGTCATTCAAGACAGTGTGACAAAAGACTGAGAGATTTGTAGTGGTAGATTTACCAGCCACAAATCCATGTTGAAACGGAGAAATAAATCTTTTTAAGAGAGGTGTAAGTTTCTCATAAATAAGTTTTTCAAATAACTTAGGTATGGTCGAAATTTTGCATATTGGACGATAATTAGTAATTTCCTGCTTTGATCCAGATTTATAGATTGGTGTTATAAACGAGTTCTTCCAAACTTCCAAAAAATTACCAGTCTGCAGAGACAAGTTAAATACAAAACATAAAGGCACGGAGAACGCATAAGAACACTTTTGAAGTAAAATTGGCGGGATGCCCTCGAAACCAGGATTTTTGTCTAGTTTTAATAAAGAAAGAGCAATTTGAACTTCGTGGATTGAACACTCTAGATTACCAACATTTAAATAATTACCTGACACTAAGCTATCACTTGAATTTATAGGTGGAATAATACCTCTTAAATATACAGACTGAAAGTGGTTACCAAACATATTACAAATAGTTAAAAGGTCGGAAGATGATACATCATTATGACGCATACAGTTAGGAATACCATTAGATTGCATTTTACTATTGATACTCGTAAATCTCTAAAAACGATTACTATTATTCTTTAAATTAGATTCTACAGAAAGAACATACTGTCTGTAAAGAAACTTGATTAAAACATCAAATTTTTTTTTTAGCCTCCGATAAACTAACAAAAGATCGGGATCATTGTTTCTTTTTCGGAACTGCTTATAGACTTTATTTTTTCTATTATTTAAATTCACGATTCTATTATTAAATCAAATAGGTTTAGCGCCCGATACAACCCTTACTTTAGGTGTAAACATATCGATTGCCGCTTTAACTGTTTCAATAAATAAATTAAAAGAATTATTTAGATTGCCATTATTTAAAAGACCTAACCAATCAATACTATCTAAATAGTTAGAGAAGCTATTGAAATTGGCTTTAGCATAATTATACTTATAGATATTGACAGCAGGACTCGGTCGAAAATACTCGTAAAATTCAAATTGCATAGATAAAGCTACATGAAAAACAGAATTAGGAAAAAGTGGAATCATAGAATTACTGATACTAATACTCAGCTCAGAATCTACAAAAACCAAATCTAGAACATTATTAAAATCATTGGCAAAATGATTTATCTGGCTAAGATCTAACTGGGCAAGCGTATCAACAATTTCACACTCATAATCTAAGTTTACGTTAAGAGGAAAAAGTATGGACTCTTCGTAATCAAAAGACCAAATTAAATTAGGCAAGTTAAAGTCTCCAAGTAGGATGACATTTTGTTGGCTATGGTATCGCCTTATGTTCGAATTGTAGTTTTAATCTAACTTTTTTATGTATTTTATTTATATTTACAAAATTGAAGTTATCTATTCTAAAACATTAAAGTGTTAAACATAATTACCTACCTACTTAATAATACACACCTACATATATTTAACTATCTACAATATCTAAAATTTGAAAATGTCGCACTAGCTAGTGATAAGTGTCTAACGGTGTTTTTATATCGGGCATACTGAATGTCTATTGAATTATGCACTTTTTGAAATCGATTATTTTTGTTCATAAATCAACATAAAGTTTTGTTGCGATGGCTTCTAAAACATGGGTTTTTAGATTCTTTTTAATGGTGTGACTTGGTATCAGTCGTGCACTTTACCCGGTGCGATAATGCAATTATCTTCGTTCGCCAGTACACCAGGCCAGTACACCAGGCAAGTTGTCTTTGATCATGTGAACATCTCTTTCTTAGGCACGATAACTATTTTGGTAGTAGGTTAGTGAAAACAAGATCCACCCCATCCGACGAGCTACTGCAGTGCATAGCCAGCGTGCCACCAGTTGTCACAAGGGTAGCTTCCACCATAACCCTGCCTGCCACAACTCATATATTTATTAATAGGGGAAGAAAGATGGTATTATGGATTTTAAATTATTACAGCAGAAATAACTAAAAGTGGTTGTATATTTATATGGATGCTTCAATGTCAATTAAGATGGAAAAACATATGACCTGGTCTGGGATGCACACACAAGATATATTAGCCAAAGCTAGGCACACAATAAAAGAGAAATGTTTTAATATTTGTTTTTGTATGGTGAGCTTTTGCGATCAAGGTTGATTGAGAACTCTATGATAAAGCCCTCACTGCATATATTGCACTGCTTTGGTAGAATACTAAGTTAGCGACGTGCCTTGTCTGAAAGGTTTTTATTTAGAGTTGTCTTAAAAAGCCAAACTCTTGCTTCTTGGAGGGCGAGGAACCAACTGATCAAGATGCTCCTTGAAATAGAACATCTCAGATGTTCAATGCCACAAGAAGGCCAACATAATCAGTATAAAGGCATACATTTTATAGTTTATTGGCTGAAAGTTTGTAGGATATAGGCTGCACTGGCTACTCGAGGTATGTAGGTACCTTTTTCCTTTTTTTCTATTTAAAAGGAGATCCAAATCCCAGAGCACTCAGACTCGGTAACGGTCCATTGTACTAGCAGTCAGAAATTCTTCTTTTCGGTGCGGAAACAAGGTGTCATTCATTTTCCTCCATTAATGGGTGGCGTATGTTGTTGTTCTATGGGGATTGAACCGGCACCGCACGGGTCACAAGCCCACACACTAACCTCTACAACGTCGCCACCCCAAGTAAATCAGCACCGACACCCGAAGCTGCATGAAAATAATATGAGCGGATGGCACCCTGCTTCTGCAGCCGGTCTCGACCATCTACTTGAAGAGCGTCGGCAGCTATTGAGTACCTATATACCTAATTTATTAAAAACTAGGCGAAAAAAAGAAAAATCACGGCGCAGTCTAAAGCATTAGATGTAAGCCGTGTTTCTTTGCACGCGGATATAGGCATGGCATTAAAAAACGACCATCGCCGCTTAATAATTCATCAAAAAAAACTTGGCAGCACACATTCACCTACTCGTATGACGTTTATTAATGACACAGCTGGAAGTTGAGTTAAGAAATTTGTATTGAAAATCGTGAAATTCAAAAATATTAATTTCCGACAGTTGAAATAATTACCAAACATAATCTAAAATTATAAAAAACAGTTTCACATTGACAGATTTAGGTACTAAATTTTGAAAAAAATAATAATAAAATCCCGAACAAAATATTCGGCGGGATGTGCCAGTGGTCGGCGAGATGTCAAACTTTGACATTTCCTGAAAAATTCATCGCAACGATTCATCAGAAACGAAGAAAATGGGTTTTGGAAGCACTGTTTATCCCCGCTAAAGGACTTAGCGGCGATGGCTATCCCCGCTAAAGTTAACGTATATAGGATAAGTTGTTGTTGTATTTTACATGCAAATTTCAAAATATCCCTATATCCGCGTGCAAAAAACACGGCTAAAAATAAATAGAATGTATTGATACCTACGTTGAAACATATCTATTATATTTTAATGTTTTTACTTGTAAGAAATGTGTCATTTGTAAACAAAATTTTGTTCATAATTGCCCTTTGGAGAATACAATAAAATCAAAAATGATTTTGTCACACTTTGAAATCAAGCAGGTGGCAATGTTAGTGTATTCGCAAAGTGATTGGCAGGTCGTGTGTTCGAATTTTGACCATAGCCATGATTTGTAAAATTGAATACACACAACAATTCAAATCTCCCTTAAGCAATAAAGGAGCCACCTGTGGAGAAAAAAACCCTATCGCTCCAAAAAATTGTTTCCTATCCACCTATTCTTTCAGTAGTAAGCAGCACCAGAAAACAGTCAATGAATCATTTGCTTCACCGGCATCAAGGAACAGGGGTGAGGTAAAGCGTAGCCTGCCTGCGCTGTGGCAACATCATAAGGGTACTGTATCAATTACAGAAAAATAAAAAATCCCTTTAGCGCACGCTAATTATAAAAAAAAAATCTTGATTGTCCCAATTACGCGTTTCATAATTCTATCCCCCTCCCGTGGAGGAACTTACGCGGAAGTCTCTTTTATTTTAAAGAGCCCTGTGGTCGATTCAAGTTATTAAAGCTGGCTACGCTCTTTTCGCATCGAAAACATCAAATGCAGAAAATTGAGAGTTCCCCACGAGTGCTAGCGTTGGTCACATGCGTAGAATAGAAACAAGTCTTTCTTTTGTACTTAACCTACATTTTTACTTCATTTAATATTGTAAAATTTCATAGTTATTAAATTTTGAATTGAAATAAATAAATTTAATGAATTTAAACTTGTCCAACATCGTATCAATTAATTGTTTGTTTTTTTCTTTGGGTCTGTTTGGTGGAGGTAGTCGATTTAAAAAATAATTCAGTCAGACATGCCAAGGGTGGCGGTGGACTGAAGGGTGCCTGTTTATCCAATACCCAACTTTATATGGTTTGTTTCAGAATAAGCTCACAGCTCAATTGAAAAAAATTCTATTTAGAAAAAACAACGACAAACATTATTTACTCAAGGTTTAGCAAAAGTTCGTACAAAAATAAATGATAAAATCGGATAAGTAATAGCATTTTTATTTCTCGGGCGAAATATCATCTTCTAGTAAATACATATACTGCAGTTTTCCCTTCTTTGTGTAAAAGTAGGTATTTTAAGTAAAAAATTTTGAAACTTTGTAAGAAAAATTGAAAGGAAAAACAGTCAAAATTAACGATTGCACGTCTGTGGGACAATCCTGGAGAGCGAGCTCGATTATCTAAGGTTGAATAACATCTCACCCGTATTTTAAAGTCGCATTACTCACACTGCCAGCGTCAATATAAAAAATAAATAAATATTAGGCATTAACCCATACAGGGCCTAAAACCTAGCTTCTCCAACCAATTTCTGTGCGAAGTGGAAGGGACCTACAATTTCAAGTCGAATCCAAACGGCAAATTTGAGAAGCTTCTCTTGACAATTATTGATACTCTTGGATGTTTGTGAGACGTTCGCAAGAGGTGGGGCACTGGAAAAAAAACTCTAGATGTTACTTGGCCCCGGCTGGAATTGAACCGGGACCTTTCGATTAGTAGTCAGACACACTAACCATTGAGGCACTGCGCCCGTCAGTTTAACGTTAGGACAAAATCTCTCACGTCGCGTGACATCCTTTACAATGACCAGTAACCTAGACAGCAGTTAATCGCTGTATCCCTTGTCACCGCTTGTCGCCAGAAGCATTATTGCCAGCATAGAGAAGCTTGCCGCCTTTGTTCAGCTGTGCAAAAACTTCAAACAAAAATAAAGTCAAAAGAAATACCGTATCTGACCCTAGACATAGCAAAAAACAAAGCCAGTATCTGGCACCGGAATCGTCGTCACCTATGTCAGATTCTTCAAAATGTGCCTGGGTAATCATGAGTCACGGACAATGCAGGTATGCACAAGCTCAAGTCCCTCTGTAAGCGAAACTCACCACCAATGGCATCCTCTAACCGTGCGTAAAGAAATACCCCCATCAACAAAGGGACATAGCATGCAGTCGCAATGTCAGCTACAGCGACATCAATAGACGACATAGGATGAAGTAGAATAATGTGTAGTTAAGTATAATACCCAGTTGTATTAGGGATGGAACAAAATTGTGAGATACGTTCAAATGTGTGTTGAACCTAAGTTAAAATATGAAATCTTTTTTTTCAGTACTAGACAATGACACCGGCTATCAAACTGTGCACAACATTGTAAGTCATCGGGTGCAGAAAAGAATACGATGGCCTTTGAAAGACAACCAAAAGACGAATGACGCTTAACCGACAAGCGTAAACGCCTATTTAAATGTGAGTCGCGGTTAAGTTTCCAATCGAACTTGATTATCGCCGGTTTGAAGGAAAAGTGACGGACTCCAAAGTGGATCGACTATTGATGTATGGGTGGATTTTTTGGAGGGGATTGGGAATCGAAAAATATAAAATACCTGTGCGAATGAAAAAGTGATTCCAATATTTGGGTGATATTGATTCAAATATCTGGGTTCTGGGATCTATGATATTTGGCTGATATTTTGGAAATGCTCCACGAAGGTTGATGAAGGAAAATCACCAAAGCGAAGAAGACCAATATTGGTAAGCGGCGCTCACGCATCTGGTCACCGAATACTAAAGAGGAGCACCCATCCAAAAAGAGTACAAGGAAAAGCATTGCATTGTCCGTCGAAACGTACGTACCTCGAATGAACCCTCATTTAAGAAACCGCACACGTCTTAAAAATAACATAACGCTTAAGTATAAAACAATTCTCATAAATAAAATGTATTTAACAAAAACCTAGACCTAGCTATATGTATTAATAGAACCGAGTGTATAACTTTACGAACGAAATTCGGGGAATCAAAACGAAATACGAACAAAAAATTCAAATTTCCACCTAATACTCGTAGCAACATCACTTGATAAAAAAAACTCTTTTCCTTATACCCGTATTTCTCCTTTCAATGTACTGCTCAAAGGAAACCTCCTTAATGTATACAATAGAAAAACTCAAAGTATTAAATTTAATTTTGGGAAAAAGAAATGAAAAATCTTGCGTTATACGAATTCTTCATGGAAGTATTCAACGAAAAAAACTAGACCAATTTTAAGTCTTGTTTCATTATCTAGTGAATATGTTCGAAGAAGTCTGTTTCGCTGGAGGTAAACGATTTTCTGAAAGCTTGGTAGGGTATATATTTATATATGTATAGCTTTTTTCAAAACAGAAGAATTTCGTAATTATTTCCAATGAATTTCGTTTGATGAGCACTCTACCGGAAGAAAAACCAAGAACTTTCAAAATTACATAATAATCAAATTTCAACAAAATATGCAGGTACATTCTGTAATATAACACGTTAACGCTTGATATAGTGTTATATTTGTATTCATTGAATAATAAGCACATAATTATTATGCAAATGCACTATTTAAGTAAATAAATCTCTCCCTTTATATGGAAGGCATATGGAAGGCTACAACTGCTTGATACTCATATTACTATCCCCAAAAGTGAACGTCAATTGTATTACGATTGAGAAGATGTATCTTTTTGAATCTTTTACTTTCTCGTTTACTTAAGAAGAAGTAGTAATGCGATTTTCAATATTTCATTAAGTTAAATTAGGTTACTGGTTTATGAATTGAAAATGATATGTTTAAAGCTATACACTTGGGATAGGATTTTGTGGACCTAAAAAAATAGAAAAGGCAAAATAAAACTCTTAACTGGGCAAACAGCACCATAAATTACCCTTTAATTACAGTAGCATTGAACTACCAAGAAGTTTTGTAATTTCTCAGGTAATTACCGTTTGGGATTGTCCCTAATAAGAGCATTGAAGAAGCAAAATGACGTCTTTACTTAAGCCGAAACAAGTGGAGCCCATTTAAAAATCACATGATGTTATCGGGAACTTTGAAATCCACGTCGCCTTTAATAGCAGCATTTGTTTGCTCAACAGTTTTAAGTCCTGCATTTGCATTAACCCGAGAAGCATAATCTTCGTCATTTTGACTTGTGCTCTCGAAATTTTTAGTTGTCTTACTTAAACCGATGTACGTCTCAGTATTCTGAAACTAAAGCTAGAGCCTTCAGTCGCATTTTAAAGGGGTATGGCGTATGAGTATGCACAGCATGAATAGTAGATGTGTTTTTTTTATTCAAGCGTATATATGCTTATTCAAACTTACATGTCAAAAAATATAACAACAACTAAGCATATATACGTTCACTTTAAGCGGGGATACATATCGCCAATAAGTCCTTAAGCGGATATACATACGAGGAGCGTTCAATATATTCTCGGTATCGGGGTGAAGCTGTGGTTGTATATATAAATTGACTTATTTATCAAATAATACTATTATTTTGGTGCATTCATATAAAATTTCATATAAATGTGATTATTAATTCGCGTTTTATCTCTAGTTAAACAGAATCATAATGGCAACTGAGACGATGAAGGTGAAAATTGAGCATCGCGCTGTAATTAAATTTCTCACTAAGCACGGAAAAAGTCAAAAAACTATTCATGAAGAGATGGTGGCTGTTTACCAGGGTTCCGCACCTTCATTATCAACTGAGCAAAAGTGGTCAAGTGAGTTCAAAAGAGGCAGAGAGAGCATTGAAGACGACCCCCGCTCCGGCGCCCCGGCTACTGCTTGTACGGGAGAAAGCATCAAAGAAGTCGAAAAACTTGTTCTTGAGGATGCCCGAATAAAGGTGAGAATGATGGCAGAGATTACCAAGCTTTCAATTGGTACCATTCACACCATTCTTCATGACCATCTTAACCTATCAAAGGTCAGTGCAAGGTGGGTGTCACGAATGCTCACAGCGCCTCAGAAAAAAGTGAGAATCGCATGCTGTAGAGAGCTTTTGGAGATGTGTAGTGAGAACGCTTACGGTGTTATGGATCGAATTGTTACTGGGGACGAAACATGGGTCAACCACTATGACCCTGAAAGCAAACAAGAGTCCATGCAGTGGCATAAAAAAGGAACAGACCACCCGAAGAAGTTCAAAGTCACTCCGTCTGCCGGGAAGCTCTTGACCACAGTTTTTTGGGACTCAAAGGGAATCTTGCTCATTGAGTACAAAAAAAAAGGTGAAACCATCAACGCCACATCCTACGCTTCCACTTTGCATAATTTGCGGGAGGAAATTAAAAAGAAAAGACGGGTAAACTCGCAGCGGGTGTGTTGCTTCTTCATGACAACGCTCCTGTTCACATGGCGCGAGTTTCCAAGGCTGCTGCGCGAGATTGTGGTTTCGACGAAATCCAACACCCACCCTATAGTCCAGACCTTTCCCCTAGTGATTATTTCCTGTTTCCGGATTTGAAAAAATGTCTTCGTGGAAAAAGATTTTCGGATGATGAAGAACTCAAGTCGGCAATAAATGGGTATTTTGCAGAGAAAGGGGAAATTTATTATTTGAGGGTAAAAATAAGCTTATCTCAAGATGTAACAAATGCATTGATGTTACGGGAAATTATATTCAAAAATAAAGACAATTTAAATTTAATTCGCATTTTCCTTCATATTGATACCGAGAATATATTGAACGCCCCTCGTATATCCGTGCTTCCAAAACACCGTTTTCTATGTAGATACTCCAATAAGTTTCGTTGTCAAATATAACATCTTTGACATAATCTCACTTACTGAACTGACACATACAAACAAAAATTGTACATATTTCCGTGTGAGATTTTATTTTTACCAAAAAAATATTGAACCGCTGTCATTTCCAAACCACCTGTCCTAAAGTTGCAATTTTTTCGCCCTACACGGTGATAGAATTAGAAGCAAATAAATCACTTAACCTTATACTTTTAAATTTATTTTTTATTGGTTTTTAAATGCCAACTTACATGCTAGACAAAAATGATTAAATCTAACATAAAACTAACAGGATACTTATTCTAGAATATTGTGCCTTATGCGGACGCCCTAAATTTAACAATATCTTATAATTATTATTGCCTTTCGGCCATTAAACTATTTTACGAACTAATCGTACATATTATGTTTTCATCGAGAAAATTGTTAAGAAAACTCGGCATCTTTATCAAATTTTATATTTTTTTATATAATATGTTGACATGTTGACCCCTCCCCCTTCAACAAGCCACCACAATTCGACAAATTGCTTTTCCGTATCGAATTTATCCCTCTCCGCTATTGCGGTATTAAAAGTGAGGAGCTCATGAGCATTGGCGATGTCTCCGCCGCGGATAAGCCGCTTATTTCTCGCGCTGCGGTAGCGGTGGTATAATACCGGGATACCATCCCTCGTCTGTACCAGCCCTTTTGCATCAATATGGATAAATGCCTCCAGGGGATAAAGCCAGACCGAAGCGTACTCTCCATGTTCATTTCATTGGGGTAGTAAGCCCCAAAGATCAGGTTATTGTCGCTGGCCATCGCCCTTGCAACGTGCCTTCGAGTCACCTTAATGAGGAAATTGTCAACTGAGCCAAATCGTATAGGAAAATCTTGGAATAGTACTTTATATAAGCAACTATATGTCTATCGAAATCAAATACTGGTGGAGCCGGATACCCAGATATCTATCTACGCTTCTCACCGCCAATGGCTGTCTATTTTGTCCAATAATTGCCAATTTCTTCCAGTTTTTTCTGGAATTCCTATGGAGGCCCCGGCCAATATTGTCCTGTACAAGATTGTTTCCGTCTTCTGAATGTTGATTTTCAACTTCCAGTTAAAGATCAAGGTCACGCTGTAAAAGAATGTTAATGACCTCGATTTTAGGACCTGATCTGTATGCCACCAAATATGCCACAAGATCACTCGTATAAATGTAAAACAGGATCGGAGAATTCACCGCCCCTGCTGTAAACCGTTTTTAATTTCACTTTACCCATTGTTACAAGATTGCCTCGGATTTCGAAAGTACTCGTATCGTTATTTTAGTCTGAGTATGCCATATTCTTACCTTAGCTCCAAGTATTTAAAACACCATTAGAGATCAATATCGTTAAGACTGTTTTTGAAAAACGTAAATTTTAAAAAAATTAAATTATATTTTTTTTTGAGAATGCCAAATATTTTGAAAATCTCGCCACCAGTTTTTGAGATATTGCCATTTTTCTTATGTGCAGTTTTTCGAGTCTTTTGCGAAAATATGAGTATACCATGTCTTCGCATTCGCTCCAAATATAAAAAACTCCTAAAATTATCAAAATCATTAAAACTGTTTTTAAGAAAAGTAATGTTTTAAAAAAAATTTTAAATAAAAATATTTTTAAATTCTGATGAGTATGCAGATTTCTTCTACATGCCTGTATGTAGTAATATACCATACTTCTTTGAAATTTTTTCAACCGTTTTTGGAGATATTAATGGTTTTCCAAAGTACCGTTAGTCGAGACTTTTGGAAAAAAAGCTAGGTAAGCCATCTTCGGCCTTTCAACCCAAGTATTTGAGAAATTAAATTTGATCGAAATCAGTTGAGCAGTTTTTGAGAAAAGTAAAATTATCACAAATTTTCTTCAAAATATCACGTTTTCGAGATATCAGCATTTTTGTAATATACCGTTATTCAACTATTTTCGCAAAACTGAGTGTGCCATTTTCTAATGGTCACCTCAATTAGTCAAAACTGATCCAAATCGTGAAAACCATTTCTGAGAAAATGGTATGGAAAAAACTATTTGTTTGATAGGTACCGTTATTTAATACAATAAAATAGAAAAAAAAATAGGTATGCAAATCGATTTTAATGGTAAACGTAAATTAAGCGTTTGATTATGTTTAACGTTCGCTAAAATATGATTATGTTTCGAGGGCTTTAAAATTTTCGTTGATGTTCTTTAAAATCAGAAAGGTTTTCCGAATTGATTTTCTTTGATTTAAAAAAAATTTTACGTTAAAGCTTAAAGTACAGACACTCAACAAATATCTAAATCTTGCAAGTCTTCTAAAAAAATTATTTGGGTCAACCAAAAATGCGAAGTTGACTTTAATGTACGAGATCTCCGACTGCGCATAGCGGCCACGGTGTAGAGGGCAGTGTATTGAATTGTGACCCATACGGTGAAGGTTCAATCCCCATGGGAACTATAGCATGTATTGGAGAGAAATGAATGGAACCTTGTTTCTCCAACAACCACACCAAATATGGATTTCTGGCTGGTAGTACAATGGACCATTACAGAGTTCTCTGAGAGTCGGATTGCCCTTTTTTTAAATAAAACATTAAACAAAATCCTGCTGCGCCTGTATCTCGGCGTCTTTCATCACTTAAGTTTAGGTAACACATCTTGCATCGTCTTCCAGAACACTGACACAGGGTGGATTTTCTTCAAATAAGGTTTTTCGGCTCATATCTTCAAAATTAGTCGAACTACGGTTCTTTGCGTACATGCCAATATCTCAAAAACGGATAAAGTGATACAAACAAAAAAATAGGAAAAGGATACAGTTAGGCGAACTGTTGGATACCCTAATCGTGTTCCTATCCCTCATAAAGTAGGCGTGGCAAAAATCTAAATATGATTTATGTGTGAATTTGTTAAAAACGATCTAAATCTTTTGTTAAACAACATTTAAAGGAATTTATCGAAAAAACACCGCTTAAAAGTGGGCATGACAGAAAACTTTACATAAAGGAATTGTTCAAAACGACTTATATCTTATTTGCGAAAAATGGGACTTTCATTTACAATGATTTCTTTAAACGGTTTCTCTTAAATAGTAGACGTGTCAGTGGGCGGATTTTAAAAATATTTAAGTCTTAGCATTAAGGGCCCCTAGAGAGTATATGGTTCAAATTTCAGCTTTGCGGACTGATGGACGGACGGACATGGCTAGATCGAAATAACTATTGATTCTGACCACGAATATAGTAGTTACCCCGTAAAACGGGCAATATTAAGGTATGTTGCAAATTATGAGTCAAAATTAAGATTTTTTTATAATAGGGTATACAAATGAACTTGGTTGCTATAGCTAACATTTTGAAAAAATCTGCGGGTTCAGATAATTTTTTTAATGCACTATCACTGTGTCGTCGAGTTGTTAAAGAAAGCACATATCACTATACGTTGTCCAAGAAAATTTGTCAGTACAGAGAAGATAGGATGTTTGTCTCTCAGTCTGGTTACAATGACTTACATAAATCGGTCCCTCTTTAAAGCTCTCACAGGGTTCCCGTAGTGTGTATGATAATTCGGCATAACTCAGAGAGCAATTCTATTAGGGTTACCATCTTCCAATTTAAAATAAAAATATTGCGGAACAAAATAAATTCCGTTTATCTTTTTCCTTTTCTGGTAAGATAATAATAAGCGCGTTTTTTTAAGGGCATCTCCAGTAGACCAACAAAATATATAAATTTCGTAACACAAAAAAATCAAAACGAAAAATATATCACTGTAATCCTATTTATTCATTATAAATATTGTAAAAAATAAAATACTAATTTCTAATATCACTACTCAACTAATCCGATGAGTAATTAAGTCTTTAGTAAGTCTTTTATTTCAGCCATTTTAAATGACATGTTTTGTCTTGCTACAACCCCTTTCACTTGAGCCCAAACCAATTCTTTTGGATTAAGGTCACAGTGATAAGGCGGCAAGCGAAGCACTTTATGTCCCGAATTTTGAGCCATTTCATCCACGACGTATGTTTCATACTTGCCTTTGTAACATTTAACGATTTCAAGCAACGATTCGCGGGTGGAAATGGTGCAGTAGTAGTGTATTCGCTTACGGAATGGAAGGCCGTGCGTTCGAATCCCGGCCAAGTCCATTACTTTATACCGAATACATGAAATCGTAATCTCCCTAAGTAACTTAGACACCACCCGTGGAGAAATACCCTACAACTGCACCCAAACACTTCTTCTTTCCTATCTCTCTATTCTTTCTAATACCAAGTAGCTTACACTGTGCTCTTAGCATTATAAGGGTACTGTAACAACAGAAAAAAATCCCTTTAGCGTAAGTTAATTATAAAAAAAAAAAAAAAAAAAAAAAAACTCTGCTTTAACCATATCATCCTCGGAACTTATCGCATTAGACCTCAACCACTTTTTTATTTCATCTTTTCTCGTGGAAGTGGATGGTGCTTTCAGGAATGATAGGAAGCATTGTCCAAAACTATGACGGAGTTGGGTTCCAGGCGTATTAAAATATCTTTAAACCATTTCTCGTACACATCAGCGTTCATGTCCTCGTGGTAGTCTCCGGTTTTTCCCCAAATAAAGCATAAAAGTCCACCATCGACGAAACCTGTAGAACTTCGTCGTTGAGCCAGGTCTCATCAGTAAAAGAAAATTTTTCTTTTCTTTTCTCTAATTTTTTTTACTTCGCGTAAATATCTTCGTCTCCAAGAAATAATGTCACTTCTTTCCAACAACAGATTCTTTCGCTGACGTTTGACGAATTTAAGTCCGAGATCTTTTTGTAATATTGTATGCAAAGTTGTTCTGTTTATTTTTGTTATATTTGTATTTTTTTGTAATTCCAATAAAATCTTGTCTAGCGTTGGAAGGTCATTATCAATAAAAAACTGATGGACTATCCGCCTAATGCAAATTTGTCAAAATCATCGACCTTGCTCTTGATACCGAATTTATTTTTCTTCTTTGGTGGTGAGTTGTGGCCTTTGATTGTTTTTTCCCTTAAAAGCATGTACACAGTTCGTTCCCTAACAGAAAAAACATTAGCTGCATTTCCTACGGCTTCCGATTTACTTTTAAAAAGGCGATGGAATATTTCAGTTGCATCAACAATTTGTTGTTTCTTTTCTACACTTAGATCCTTTGAAGACTTTGTAGCCATGTTTCTCTTTATTCATATAAACAATAAAGTAAACCAATTGCTTAGATGCACTATCAGCAATTTAGATAAAAACCATTGCTTCCGTCTTATAAACACAATCAGGCAATTAGAATACAAAATTATATAACCACGACGCAATGTCATATACCTAAACAGATGGTAAAATAAACTGCACTTGTGCAGCTGTACAATACAAATAAAATCAAATTAAAACCGAATGGCAACACCCCACGTAATAATTCGTTCTCAAAAGCACCAAAACCGAAAGTTCTTTGACAAAATCCATAGAAAACCCCTTAATGATATGCTTCATTGTAGAGATGGTAATACTCTTCTGATGTACTTCAGTCATACACACTGCTTATTTTGGTGGATGATAATAGCAAGCGAACACAAAACGATCATGCTCATTCCCATTCGGCTGTGTGGGAGACTGGTTGTGGTGGGTTATATGCGAATTTTAGGAAAATTACAATAACAATTCCTTGGTATGACAGTGGTTTGGTTTTTATTTCAGTGGCAATTCTTGCGTTTGAGTTCCGTGAGAGTATCTGCCACTGGTAGAAAAAAAGCTCCTCCATAAGGCATTTCTTTACCCCCATCACAGAGCACACAGAACACTACATTCACTAGTGCATTATCTGAGTATCTTATACAACTGCTGTTTGTTACGCGACTAAGGATCATCTACTGATTTTGAATCTTATAGACTACTTCAAATAATAATTGTAAACTTATCGAGAGTCAATGAAAAAACGCAGTCAAAGTCAATATTGTTGCACAGCTCATTGAATGCGCTTCTGCAGCTTGTAATAGCCTCAATAAAACCATAATTGGCTCTATGCCTTTCAGTGAAAAATAAGCTTCGAACCCGCAGTGACATTTGGGGAGCATACATATTTAAAAGGTAAACTAATTCTCGTGAAATAATATGATAATTAATTATAACGCGAATAAACATGACAGAAGTTGCCTTGTGTATGAAACAAAGGGATTGCGGACCAATGAATTTCCATCTTCTGTTATAATTGGGAAGCTCATCAAACATTTCAAACTTACGAACCGCGTATCTCGTGAATTTCTTTTGCACTCTTTCGAATCTTAGTGTGTGAATGGAATACAAAATCCCAAATCATCGATGAATATTCTAAATTAGTCTGACCAACTAGCAGTAGACAACTTTGAGGCTATGTACATTTTGGAAGTCTTTGCTTTGCGCATAAGAAATCCCAATATAGAGTAAGACTTGGCAATGGCATAATCATAATGCAAAATTGCTATTCAATTTATTATCAAACATGACACCAAGATCCTTCACTTCTTCGAATCGCTAAAGTCTAAGATCATTTATAATAATTATGAAAGACTGGAACAGCATGTTGGTAACCAAAAAGTCCACCACAAGAACAAAGCAAGCAATTAATTAAGGCTAATAAGGAAACTTGACATCGTCATAGAACAGAGAGTAGTACAGCGAACGATATATGTATGGCTAAGTAAGCAATTTCACGCTCAAACTTATCTTATGAGTTTAAAAAATGTGATTTCAAACCAATTCTTATAAATGCGAGAAAGTTTCGTAGAACCAAGTCGTGCAATGTTTTTTGCAGTTCTGTATTTCTGATTTATTCTTGTAGTTATCCTATTATTCATATAAAAATAAAAAACGAACAGAAAATAATTTGCCCAGCCACAAGAACAATCTAATACCTATGTAGGTAGGCATAGATGACTTTTCAGAGAATAAACAACAAATCTTTATCAGTTACCAATACCTTTATCGTATATGCATGACAAAAGTATCTATACACACTCATGGCAACAATTGATAAAACATTCATCTTACTCCATTACCCCACAAATGTAAATGAATGCCTACATCAGATGTTCGTTATAGTAAAGCCAATGTTGAAAAATTTCATCTCTATCAGAAAAACCCCATTACCATACCGATTTATACTAAACAAAAAAAATTTCCATCAAGAGTTGTGTTCCTAACTTACTTGATTCAGGTTATTATCCTTATTTGATCCCATGTATGAATATATTTTGGTAAACTTCTACGTACTCACTTAAGGCTTTCATTCAAACATCACTTAAATAACTTCGTAGTGAATACGTACATATTTACGGATAACCTCAAACATTACGAATTACGGTGTCACGTAACACCGTGGCGACATCAATACACCCGGCGCCGATTGGAGGGAAACTGAATTGCTCATAAAAATTAATTTTTTCGTAAAGCCCACAGCTTTTGCTTTGCTTTTGGAATAAATCTCCTGCATAGGCATGGAAAATCATAGAGAGAATGCCGTAGAAGAGATTGAATCCTGTTTCGCATGTGCAAGAAAATGAATATTAAAAAATTACTTTTATCAAGTGCATGTACTCTACATAGGTAGATTAGTCGCAACTCAATGATCGTTCAACACTTTTGAATCTAACAATATGACATCGGCAAAGGAAGTTTATCTTTCATTAAATATTCAGTTAATTATTCATACACAATCATATAGACTTTGAAAGACCATGCCAATTTATTAAAATGATATGTTTTTAAATAATTAGCAATGCAAATGAAAGTAATAGTTTCAGAATGATACTATTTCTTGTTTCCAGTCTATAGAATTTCAAAAACTGAAGCATAAAGCGATTTGCAGGATATGACGGCGACGGGTAAAGTTAATATCAAACCGGATTCCAGTGTGACAAGAAAGTTCCGATATCTTACGATAATATTCAAGCACAGACTCCGAAGGTTTCGTGACATTAGGTCAAGTAACATAACAAATATTTTGAGACATAAGACCAAATAAGTTTCTATATCAATCATATATTATTTCCGCAGAAACTAATCTAAATTCCAATAGTGAGTATTTTTGGAAGTTTATAAACTCCAAGAGAAAGACAAATGGTCTCTCTAGTCTTATGTTCTACTTAGACTCCTCATCTGATGATAAAAAACCTTGTGCAACTTCTTCGCTTCTTTTTGTAAGTCTGTCTATTCCCCAGTTAATGTCGTTCCCTTCAACATCTCAAATATCCACCCAATTATTGACATTACTGATGTTAGTATCTACAGGACTGATGTTGAGGAAGCTCTTCTTAGTCTTACAGCCAGTAAAAATGAGGGCCCCGATGGGATTGCCCCCATTTTTTTTAAAAAAAATTGCTCTAGAATTCTCTCTAAACCTCTATGTATTATCTTCAGAAAATCTTTAGCCTCCGGAATGTTTCTGAATGCTTGGAAACTTTCGCATATAATACCAATCCATAAATCTGGTCCTAAGCAGAAGGTCTGCAATTATAGGCCTATTTGCAAGATATCTGCAATCAACAAATTATTTGAGAAGATTGTTTGCAATAAAATTACATTCTCAATCCGGACTGTGGTATCGGATCACCAACACGGGTTTATATCTGGTAGATCCACTACTACTAACTTTGCCCTTTTTTGCAATTTTGTTATAAAGAATTTCAGAATTATCAAACGGATGCGATTTTTACTGATTTCGCGAAAGCCTTCGACAAAGTCTGTCATAGCACACTTGTTCAAAAATTATCTTCTCTTGGATTTTCCTCCAATATTTTGTTATAGATGGAATCTTATTTAATGAATCGCACTCAGTTAGTAAAAATTGATGATATTCTAGGAAATAACCTCTTTTATTCCTCTTATTTATTAATTATCTACCCAGTGTGATAAAACATTCCGAATGTCTACTGTTTGCGGACAACCTTAAATTATTTCGTTCTATAAATTCTGAATATGACTGTGAATTACTGCAAGCCGATGTTGCTGCGGCTGTTGAGTGGTGTGACCTAAACAATCTATTTTTGAATATTTCTAAATGCCAGTGCTTCACTCTTACTAGATCGGAGGTACCTATTTCGTATAGATACTCCATAAAATCTACACAACTTGAAAGAGTGTATTCAAAGAAAGACTTAGGCATTATTCTGGACTCGCGCCTTACATTTAAAGACCACATTGATTACATTATCTCTAAAGCCAACTCCATGTTAGGCTTCGTCAAACGTAATTCTAAAGATTTTACTGATCCTTACACTCTAAAATCCCTCGTATCTTTAGTTAGGCCCCACCTAACTATGGGGTATATGTATATGTAATATGGAAGCCGTCTTACGATATTTACTCTAAAAGGATTGAAAGGGTTCAAAGACATTTTACTAGGTTCGTAATATTCAAGTTAAATTGGAGAATTAACACACCTATTTATGAAACTAGATGTTCTTTGATTAACTTGAACTCCCTTCATATTCGACGTAAATATTTCTCGGTCATGTTTATAAGAGATTTAATTCATTATCAAACACAGTGTCCTGAATTGCTTAGTATGATCAATTTCCCTCTGTGCTCTCATCGTCTTCGCAGTTATTTTAACTTTCGTGAAGATCTTCTTACTACCAATTTTTCTCGTAATGAGCCTATTGCCCACTGCATCAAAGAAGCAAGCTCTATAATGACTTCGATCGATTTGTTCAGAAGTTGTAGCAGGTTGGATTTTAAAAACAAACTTCTTCTAATTTTAAGACAGACTTAGTATAATTGCCCTATTGTTAACTTATTGTTTCTTGTTCTTTCTTTTTTTCTTTATTTATTTATTTTTTTTTGTCTATATGTATATGAAATATTCAACAAATCATATTGTTATTAGTCTATAAGAGAAATGTACTCTATTGATGAAACAAATAAATTAAATTCTTGTCATACTTTTAAATGTGTATTTTTATATTTTTTGAATAACAAAACTTGTTTTTACCGTTTGAATAGGGCGGTGTTACAGTGCATAAAACACCTAGAGGAGATATCAATCGCCAATTCAGTGACCCTATGCTGGGTACCAGGGCACAAGGACATCTCGGGGAACGAAGAAGCAGACGAGCTGGCAATACGCGCTTCGGAGATGGATGCATTTCTGGCTCTGAAATCTATACAAACTCCGCTCGGTGCACTGACACGGAAGATCGACGTTGAATCCATGAGTAGAACAAACCTATCTACGTTGGACCTGCCTCGAAACATGCAGACACTTGAGTAAGCTTCGACCAGCGGTAAACAAAAGGAAATCTAAGGCCACGGGCTGAACCGCAAAGACATACGCACACTGACGGGGTCCTCACAGGACACTGCGCAGTGGGCCTACACGCGGAGCGGCTGGGCATAATGCACAACGATTACCGCAGGAGCTGTAGAGACGTCGAAGAGATAGAATCTATTCGTCACCTACTATTTGAATGCCCTTAAAACCAACAGATTCAAGATTCTTGGCAGCTGCTTCTATGAGGAGCTGGAGGATCTAACTGATATTGAGGAACACAAGGGCATCCATTTACCTACCTACCTACCTACCGTTTGAATTTTGATTCTTATCACCACTAATGGTAATTTCGTCTCACAAATTTCGTGTTTTTCGTCAGTTTTTGGTACTTTTTGAAACCGGAAAATATATATTCGGCGTTTAATATTTTAAATTCCAAAGCAAATGACACTCCATTTAAAACAAATGGTGGAAGTATTTTAAAAGATTTTTTGATCTATTTTCGAAAGCAATGGATATAAAAGTTAAAACTTCGCCCTATTATTGTCTTGCCGTAAAAGCCATTTCCATGTTTTTGGGAAATCGGAAATCCCGTTGAAGATTCGACCGACTCATCCATTGCGAGGATAGCCGCATCGTCTACGAACGTTGCTACGATGGTCCCTTCATCTTGTGGTATATCTCTTGTGTAGAGCAGGAATAAGATTGGGTCGAGAACGCTTCCTTGCGGAACACCGACGTGGATTTCTTTGAATTCCGAGAATTCAGTCTCATGTCTAATACGAAAAAGTCTGTTTCCAAGGATTCCAGTATTTCGTAGAATTTTCAAGGTAGGATTATCCTTAGCTTATCCCTTAGGCCTTCGTGCCATACCTTGTCAAAGGCTTGCGATACGTCAAGAAAAGCGCTAGAGCAATTTTTTTTGCATTCTAGAGCTTTTTCAATTTCATTCGCTATTTGATACACCAGATCGATTGTGAAATGTTTGACCCGGAAGCCGAATTGATAACCTGGTATCAAGCGTCTTTCTTCAATTACTGGTTTTAATCGTTTTAGCAGAAGTTTCTCGAAGACGTTGGATATTATCGGCAGTAGCGAAATAGGTCTATATGATTTCTTATCATTTGTACTTTTCCTCTGTTTGGGAACCATAATGACTTCGGCTACTTTCCATTGTCTTGCAACAAATGAAAGTCTCAGAGAAGCATTTATAATGTAGAGCAGCTTAACTAATGCTTTTTTCGGTAGCTCCTTCAGAATTTCTCCAGTGATTAGATCGCATCCTGGAGCTTTGTTATTTTCAGCTTTCTTATTGTCAATCGAAGCTCGGACAAAGATACGGCTTTTACTTTATAGTTATCGGATGCCGTATTAGCATTCGGGTCTTCGTTTAAAGGTCGTCGATCGAACGGCCTGAATGTTTCTTCTAGATACTCGGCAAATAAATCCGCTTTCTCTTTGTCTCATTTTGCCCATTCGCCGTTAGCTTTTCTTATTGGTGGATTGTGCATTTTGGGTTTCCTTATGGACTTCAAGGCTTTCCAAAGAGAGTAGTTTGAGCTGTTTGAGCTCTTTTTAGCAGTCAAGCTCTCGAGGTAAGTAGAAGCTTCTACATTGTTTAGATGAATAAAATTAAATGAATAAAACATAGGGACGAGCAACAGTCCGCTTGGTTGTCAACGCTCTCATTGTCAACTGTTGTTAGAAATGTAGGTACAAAATCAGAAACCCCTTTTTTTACCTGATGCAGGATTTCCTAAGTATCATAAAATCTATGGATTTTTCCTGTTAAAGTACACACATTAAAACAAAAATTACCTAAACCAGAAAAAATCGTTTTCATTCATAAATTTTGCAACTTAAAGCAATAAAACCTTTTTTCCAATTTTTACCTGTTCCATGTTTTCCCAAGTAAGTCAAAAAATTAGCATGGGCAGGAAAAATTAAATAGGTTAAAAATTGGATATCTTAAGACTGAGTTAAGATATAAAATGTATTTCAATGCAATTACAAAGGCTAATATTTCTTCTAAAAATAGAGGCCTCAACGAAATTTCTACCATTAGTACAGCGCAATTACCGTTAACATGGGTCAGGGTACACCCAAGTAAGCCTTTTCTTAAATCCTCAATAAATGATATAAAAATTAGAGATAGGCCCTTACTCTAGAACAATTTTTTCCTTAGAATATACCAATAAATCATGCCCTAAAATATTGCCAACGAATTAAGGGACACCCTGTATAAAAAATTTCAGCTTTCTAGCTCAAAATTCGATTTTTTCGAAAAATTTGTTTTTTTGAGTTTGTGGGCATGTCTGTTGGCGGATTTCAAAAATTCGTAAACTTGATTATTTCGGGACCCTAGAGAGTATATGGTTAAAATTTCAGCTCTCTAGGCCCAGTCTAAAGGCCTACTTTTTGCCGACAGACGGACGGACGGACGGACATGGCTAGATCGACATTACTATCGATGCTGATCATAAATATAATAACTTTTAGGGGTCTACGGGCAACATTAAGGTATGTTACAAACTATGCGTCAAAATTAATATACCCTTAGAATAGGGTGTAAACAATAAAGAGACAGTTTTAAATAATGTCTTATAAGTTATCGTTCCAATCGTTCCGGCAAACAATAATATTCACTCAGTGAAGCTGTATAAATATCCTTTGGGTGATTGAATTGAAATTTTATTTAACTAAGAAGTTTTTTATGTTTTTCGTGGATTAATTGCGTTAACTGTCTAGTTTGTTTTTATATTCAGTTGTCTAGATTTTGAATGGATTAATACAAAAAGTAAGATCGCTAACTGTCACTAAGGAATTAATCTATTACTTTAATACTCCCGTCAGGCTTAGAGAATTTTGACTATGGCCTTGCAGACGGTATAGGTATGCTTTTGTAGAGTCGCAATAGAGTGCTTTGAAAGAAACATAAGTTGAATAAGAAACATAAAATGAATAACTGAATACTTGCCTTCCACCTTCGATTCGGAGGAAATTTGCGAACAGAATTCACGACAAAAGGGAATGCGACAAGAAAATAGGAAGCAGAACTGATAGGATCAGTTCTACTCCAATCGTTTTGGAAAAAATAAATAAATAAATTGAATGTTATTGTGTGAACGGTCATTATCTGAAAGGAGGCTCGTTTAAGGAACAGATTAGGCTTGAACTAGGAAAGTAGGGGGTCGGTACTGGAATTCATCTCTTAATTTAGATATCTCGATTTTGAATTACATGGATGATATAAAACACCAAATCAATTAATACATTTGATTCTTAATAAAAACGTCTTTATTTGAAAAGAAAAATTATTCGGAAAAAAATTGACGTTGATTTTGGACTGTATTAAAGTCGAAAAATTTCTTAAGGGCGCTTGTTACTCGGTACTTTAGCCAATTTTTTTTTTTGATGATATGAACATTTGGAAAAGGTAGGTTTGATTTAATGTTACTAACTTACTTAACAGGCTCCCGACCAGTGAAAAGTTTCTGCCTGAGACACAGCTTTCCATCCTCTGCAATCCCACGCTCTTTCCAGATGTTCAGACCACGCGCTCTGGCATCTGCGATGGCTTGGTCTTTAAAACGGATACGATCAGGAGGAGGTTCGGTAAAACATATGCGTTATGGATTTTATAATGCTGACATTTAAATTGTAAATATTCGGGGCAAAATCATTACAAGCATGTGATTGTAAACCAACGTATTTAATTTTGTACGCTGATTATCATTGTCAGCTTACAGGTTACAGCTGCAGATTATTTTCAACACATTGTCCGCCTTGTCGTTATTGTAAGATCTGATAAGTGTCTTAACATAGCTACATTCGTTTCACTTTGTTAAAGTGCAATAAGTCCAAATGAATTCACTTACCCAAAATGCAATGAGGCCAACATATCCAACCTCGCACCGACTCCAGGATGCCCCCCCAGCCAAACGTTACCCAAATGCACGAATTTTGGCCTTGTTTAACTCCACCCTTATCGCGATCTTGGCAAACGACATGAGAAGACCCTTAACTCATCCCTGAACTACAAACACTCTATGGTGTATTATGTGCTGTTATCACATGCCTCACTCTGGTACCGACATAATAAAATGTCCTTGTTATGTTGGGAACCAGGGTCGAGCCACAGGGGCAACTTTGATACAGGTGAGGAGGACGCGGCATGCTTGTGGTTGCTCGGCTCAGCTCGTCGGACGGGGGTAGTTCTTGTCCCCTCACCATATACCACCTGCTCAACAAACGTTTTGTTCATGCCAAAAAGTTGTGAAAGAGAGAGAAAAAAGAAAGGAAGCTACTCTACGTAGAGCACGGACGGACGAAAAAAGATAGGAAAGTGAAAATAAAAGAAAAGAAAATGTCCAAGGACATAGGCCGATACCCAAGAGAGAGAAGGGAAGGAGCACCCGAACTAATCTAGCTAACCTAAATTAAATCTAACCTAACCTAAAATTACAAGCTATGCCCTAAAATGTACCTAAGCTCACTTAAAACTACACTAAAACTGTCTTACCCTAACCGCAACCCACTTTCCCTAAATCTCTCTTTGGTACCGGGTTCGTTATGAGCCCGAAACATGCCAGATGTTATTGGCAAGGGTTGGCCAGCCCACCCTTGTGTCTTTCGACACAACCTTAGCTATCACTCTGGCCGATGTTGTGAGTGATAGCCCCTCTATCCGTTGCTGATTCCCGTCAGCTGTTTTAATGTCCGTAGTCATTTTCGTCATTAATATATTGTGTCTATCTAGGAATTCTAACGCTCCGTTTCCTAAGCAGCTAATTGATGCTCCACTATCCAATATGCCCAGGAGCTCTTCTCCGTCAATTCCTACTTTAGCGTAGGGTCTATTGTCGTCATTAAGTGCTATCACAGATTCTAAAATATTTCTCTTACGTCGTCTATTTATTGCACAAATTTCCCTAAGCCTTTTAATTTTTTTATAGTTCCTGCTGTTGCTAACAGGCCCTGTCTTCCTCGCCAAAGATTCTCTTTCTTGCTTCAGGGTATTCCTGGAGTCTTTGGTGAAGACTTTTTCGTGGGATCAAGTCCTGGATAGGAGTTTCTTTGGCCGTCGGTTCCCGATTCAGGATTTGAAGTTGGTCGGTCCCCGTGATCCCCAGGTTTAATTTCATTCTCTGGCTTGCTTCATTGTGGTCTGATTTTCCGGGTGAATTAGATTCAGCGGCGGAAGGCTCCCGGATGCAACGCCGACTTTAAAGTTTTCCTGGCATTTGGCACAGTGAAAGTTTATGCTTCGTTGACCACAGCTAAAGCAAGTCAGGGAATGAAATTGTGAAGGACAAGTCATTTGACTTGTTCCTACTTTTTTTGTTGTGTCCGTTTGACCGTTCAAGTCAGTCCTATTTATATTTTCCTTTCTATAAGGGTTTGTCTGTCTCAGTGGTCTGTTGTTTTGGAGGGCAGCTATCTCCAAGTCCACGTCCTCGTGCTGCTCATCATATGTTCTATGATGTGTATGTGTGTTTTCGTCGAGTTCTGTTACGTGGCGTTTGAATTTAATGTCTCTGTCCGTCAAATGTTTTTCTGCTCGTCGACATTCGTCTCTTAAGTCTTGGATGCTCCTAATGGAACATCCGAAGATAAGCGTTGCGACCCGGTCTTTAATGTTTTGTCGTATAATGTCTACCAAGTCCCGTTCGTGTGGTCGGTTTGTCATCTGTAGTGTCAGTGAACGTATGTCGCTGTAAAAGTCGTCGAAGCTCTCATGGGGCAGTTGTCTTCAACCTCAAAAACTCATGGTCTCTGCGACTGTCGCCAAAGTGCCTACGCAACTCTCCTATCAGGTCATAATAGTTGAGACCTGTGTCATCCCTATTTTCTTGCATGTATTGCCAGTACCATCTTTCCGCCTGGCCAGTCAGGAGGTGGTGGAATTGGGAGAATATCTGGCTGTCGGACAGGCCATTCTGTCGCTGCAGAGTTTCGACTCTAAAAATTAAGCTTTCTATGGACATTGTCCGCTGTGTACCGTCGAATTTGAGCCCCCACTTGTGAACCGGTAGCTGAACCCTTCTTTCGGCATCTATGAAGGAATGCCGCTCCTCCGCCTGTTGCCGTGCTGAGACAATCTCCCGAGTCACCCCTGACCGTTGTTGCCTAGTCGTCTCTTCGTTAAGTCGTCGGTCAGTTCGTGAATTTGGCTCACGTTTTGCTGC
Source organism: Portevinia maculata (assembly GCA_949715645.1). Classification (NCBI taxonomy): domain Eukaryota; kingdom Metazoa; phylum Arthropoda; class Insecta; order Diptera; family Syrphidae; genus Portevinia; species Portevinia maculata. The sequence goes on along the minus strand of OX454526.1, from coordinate 34,307,317 downwards.
AACAGAGAGCTCGAGGTCATTGAGCCTGTTATTAATGGCCTTCAGACTGTCCTGAAAGGTCACCATCATGCCTTTCATGGTGTCGGCGAATATGGCCATCGTCTCGCCTGGGTTCTCTCTTGCAGCACCGGAGACCATCTCGTGTATTCGTCTTGTACTTTGTCCGTTCTCTACCTGAGTCTGTTCTTGTAAGTCACAGTCCTCTACATATACGTTGTCTTGTCTTAAGTTGTCCGTTCCTGCTATGGGGTTTGTTCGTTGTGTCAGCGATGGTTTGTTTTGAGTTTGTACGGTGCCCTGTCTCTCCAGTGGAGCCCTTTTCTTTGTAAACGTAAGTTCTGTTCTGTTGTGCGGTTCATCGTAGTCGTTACGTCGTTTTGGAAGGGATGTTTGCTCGTCTCCTGATTCTTCATAAATCGTTGAGATGGGACGAGCTACCTTCGAGTCCGTTTCGTTGGCTCTGTCAATGTCAGTGTGTCGGTTGGTGAAGTCGTCTGGGGTAAACTGGAGAAAGTCGTAGGAGTAGGTCGTCAAGTCGGTAACGTCCAACCCCGATGTCCCTGTAGCAGGTCTTCTTCCCCTTTCTTCCCTATTTTGGAGGAACGTGCTGTTCCCCAGTGGTGGTAGCGAGGACTCTAGGTCCCAAGACGAAGTGCTTTTAGGGACCGTCTACTATGTCTATTTTGATTAATTAATTATTAATTATAAGAAATTTTTATATGTGTTTTTTTTTTTTATAGGTATGTGGTTTTTTTTTTTTTTTTTTATGTGTAGAACTGCGTTGGTGTGTGAACTACTGATCCGGTTCTCCGCAAACCGTTCTATAGATCTTTAGTCCGTAAGTAGATAAATGTTTGTAAAAGTCGACTCTACGTCAAGTCAGATTGTGACCGGTGTCTCGGATTCGTAACGAGTGTTGAAATATGTCCTTTCCACCCTACCACAACTCGCTGTCCGGCTTAACCAAATGCTAGGCTGGCAGGACTTCTAGGGCACACCTCAGCACGGCCAGAGTCCACAGGCCTATGTTTACGCCTCACGAAAGAGCTGGCGAAAAGCCATGATCTTTCGGTAGCAGCTAACATTTGGCCTGCCTACTTTGGCCCGCTCGTAGATCTTTCACAGACTTCAGACTACCTCACGAGATCCTCTGGCTATACGCCTAAGGATTGGAATAGCTGTCATCCATCTGCTCCCGACCCAAGAGCATAAGGAGTTCTTGAACATAAAGAAGAAGAAAGATAGAAAAGTAAAAAAAAAAATAAAGTTGAAAATTATTCTAATCGCGAGGGCTGTTGTACGTCCAAGGTGATGACCTTCGAAAGTGAAAATCATCCCCTTGGAGTCTCAATCTGGCCTAGCCGAAATCGTTGGGCGCCATTGTTATTTTATTAAAAAATGTTGAAATATTTGTGTTTGTGCCCCCAGAGCTGAAATGGACATGAGTACTTCACCCTTCCAGGAATTGGTATCTGCCGCTTTTTCTTAAATTAATCGCAGTAATCCAATAACATGCAAGGTTTTAAAATGAATTATCCCTTAGTGAAGACCATGAGGGCTATATCTGCTGGGGAATTCTGCGAAACCAATTGCAAAGTAGTGTTAGTGGTAATGTCTTTAAAATCGAAGCAATTACGACTGTAGAAGTGTTGCGGTGAAAGGGCTGAACTTTTATTGTACTAAACACAACCTTAATGTATTGTATTGTACCCATGTGTTTTTATTTTTGTCGATTTTATAACTCTGCTTCATATGCGGAGGAATAAAAATTCAATAAAGTTTATCCCCCGAAGCAACATAAAAACACATTTTGTTCGTTTCGTTTCGTTTCGCATGGAACCGATGACAATTTGATACATTTAACGGGCGCGTTTACACTGCCCTTGATGTTCATAAACCCCGATTGCCAATGTGTGTACGAGTATATTTTTTTATGTCCCAATGTGTGTCCTTATTTCCTTTTAAATTCATTTTTTATTTCAATTAACTAAATATCAACTTACATAGATACTACATAGACAACAACGGTTGAATCGAACTTAACAATAGGATACTTATTCCAACTTATTGTTAACGTAATAACTAGATACTTATTCAAGATTACTGGTCCTTATGCAGATGCTCTCGACTTAAATTTAACCATTTAATCATAACTTACTGTTAGCTTGCCTACAGATCTATCAGTAAATCGGGTTTTATAAGCGAGCTTTGAATTAAAACAAGGACATCACAGTAGGCCCAGAGTGATGGCAGTGATAAGGGAACTAAGTCGTACCTCTAAGAGAATGTAGTCTAATCTCGATTTGATTGAAATGAAGCTAAAGCCTAACAAAAGGGCGCGTGGAACTAAAAAACAGTTGTTTCTATTAAAAATACGGTTATGTACTTAAGCTTGCGAAAAAAAAGTAAAAACATATGCAAGGGCTACAGTCTTGGGCGAACTATTGGATAGCCTTTTCATGTTCCTGTCTCTCATAAAGTTGGCGTCGCAAAGGTCCAAGCATGGGTGAACTGTTAACAACGCTCTTTATATTCTTTTCAATTAAACAGTTTTGTTTTTAATACCTAGTGGACGTGTCAGTGGGCAGATTTGGGAAATATTTAAACATGACCATTAAGGGCATCTAGAGAGTATGCATTATAAGTTTTAGCCTACTAGCTCAAGCTTTGACTTTTCGTTAAAACTGTTTATTTAATGGTTAGTCGATTTTAGGGCCAACATTGAAAAATTTTACCTTTCTAGCTCAAAATTCCATTTTTTCGATAAATTTGTTTTTTTAGATCGCGGGCGGATTTTAAAAATTCTTAAACTTGATTATCTCGGTCCCCTAGAGTGCACATAATTAAAATTTCAGCTTTCTAGCTCGAATTTAAAGGCCTAATTATTACAGGCCGACATGGCTAGATAGACATTACTATCGATGCTGATTACGAATTTAGTAACCTTTAGGGGTCTACGACCAATATTAAGGTATGTTAAAAAATATGAGTCAAAATTAATCTACCCTTAGTATAGAGTAAAATCAATATTTATCATTAAAAATGGTTTAATTGTTTTTTAAAATACTTTCCACAAAGATCAATTAGCTTTTGCATGCGTTTGAATCAATTTTCCAATCACTTGTTCCACTCCAAACGAGGTAACTCCAAAACATGCGCTTCTAATGCATCAACAGCTTCTGCCGGCACTGAAAAACGGTGACCTCGCAATTGATTTTTTATTAGCAAAATAAAAAGAAGTCATTGGGTGCCAAATCAGGGCTGTATATCAGTTTTCGAAACGGATTAGTGCAGGAACCCGACGCACGGTGATGTTATAAAGCATAAAGGATAGCGCATTGGCGCAGAGGTTTATGTGTTAAAATCAAACTAATCTAAAGGGTATCAATTGTCATGAAAGCTTCTCAAATTTGCCGTTCGGATTCGGCTTAAAATTGTAGTTCCCTTCCGCTTTGCTCAAGCAAATGGTTGGAGAAGCTAGGTTTTAGGCCTCGTATGTATGTTATGCCCAAGATTTTTTTTTCTTTTAAATAATAATAAATACTGCTTTTGAAGATCCCCGACTATGAGTTTTGCAACTTTATTATTCAGGAAGCAGTATTGCAGGCAGAAACGCTTCATGGGTCGAGAGTCCGTTATTTAAAGTAACTTATGCTGCTCCATCAGTTGGTATTTCGTATAGAATTGTATATCATGCATAATATGTAAAAAAAAAGGATTTCACTTCACATTTATCACCCATTATCCAGTTTTTAACATTCTAGCCAAGTTCTTATACTATGCGCACGAACACCAGCAAATATGTATGCATGCATAAAAACGTCTATGTCATATAACAAAACAAAATTGTAATCTATTACTGCAATAAAATATGTTATCACATATACTCGTATAAGCAATTGCTACGAATAACAACACCTTTCCAATTTATGTCACTTACAAGTGCGGAAATAAGAACTATGAAACTTCTACAAGTTATTATGGGTACTTTCTTCTAGCCTTACCCATGTACGATTCTACGTTCATTAAAGTGTCATGCAATACATACAATAACATAACAACATTCACAGCATGTGAACCAATCATATAACCATAACTAGCTGCAACATTGTGCCAGAATGATGTTAGAGACTAGGGACAAAGACCGTCTGACAACTTGACCCAGATAGGAGACCAACACAGGTTGTTTGTCCAATTTGCTTTATTTTTATATATGGCAATCTGCAATATGGGTTTCACACTGGAATGGTAACCATGTTGAATGATTGGTCTTTCATGAGTTGCAAGTTTGTGGGGAAGAAACACATTTAAAAGTTTGTGTGTGAGCCAGTTAAGTTTGTGGATGTAATGATTTGTGCAGTTGTCTGCTTTTGATGAAGAAGGGTTTCGGTTAAGTCGTTAAGCTAGGAAAATACAAGTTTTAAAGTTGCAATTTTGATGAGAAATAATTGAAGACTTTAATTGAGGATTGGCAGAACTGAATTGCGTCTGTAAGTTGGCTTCTATTGATACGTGGACCTTGACATACATATGTATGAAACAATTGCCATTGCAGCAAGTGAATGGCTGAATAGAAGATTAGGATTACAAACTGGCAATAGAGTTGTGAAACTCATGTAATTTCACCACCGGAAAAAAGTAATTATCTTTTCCATGTTTGATTTTGTCTGATGGTATAGGTACTAAAAAGGACGATATTGCAATCGTGCTGAAATTCCAAGCTCAAACTGAGTATGGAGTATGATATACGATACATGTCCCTTCGTCGGTCAGCATGTCCGTCTGTGGCCGAGGCTCCTATCGCAAGAGGTGGACGGATTTTCTTTAAACTTCGTATTTGGAGGACTTACATGTCGAGGCCATTTCTTTGTCTATCATTTTAAACAATGGTACCAACAATACAACTTTGGATGCCTTATATCTCGTGGCCATTTTTTTTTTTTTATTCTATCTATTTTAATAACGGTAGATACCTACCAAACAACTGTTTTTCCAATACTGGTTTTCACAAAAACGACTCTAACGATTTTAATCGATTTTAAAGTATAATATAATTGAGGTGAGCGTAGGAAAATGCCAAATAACAGCACCATACAACAATGATTATAACTAAAAAAAATAAGTTTTTTTTTCAACAAAAAAATCTAAGATACTCAAATTTTCGAATAACTTGTTTAGCATTTTTTTATTCAAAAAACAGCTTTTGAATTTTTATGCTACGAATTATGGCTAAAGCGCCCATTCATGTGAATCTAGAGATTCGTTTAACATCTTAAAACTGACCCGCAAATCCGTAGGTTGACACGACTGGAGATCACCGATATGGTAAAAGGTCAATCAAATAATAATCATTAATTGGAGCATGGTAGTTCCAAATTGTTAAAAATGGCGAAGGCTTAAAACTTCCTAGATCAAGCAAAAGCAACAACACCAGCAGTAGTGAAGAAGCATTTAAGCATCACTTAAGCTTTTAGATTTTTCGAGGATTTCACTTATCTCAAATATTTTTTAAATTTTTTTATCATTTTGTCGGCCTTATTCCAAATTTCAAAGAAATTTGACAACTTAGCTAAATTTGCATATTGTAGCAGCGGGAGGGGTTATGTGTGTGGTTGTCCCTTGTAGCAGATTGTGGCACGCTTGCGGAAGGCCGGGCAAAAGCTCGTCGGTTTGGGGGAGGTTCTTCCTGCTACTCATCCTCGCTACAAAATATATATCGTGCCAAGGTAGCTAGGTGCTACCGAACCAATATACGAACATCTCTACGAAGTAGATTTGTCGTGACCGAAACATCTATATGAGCCAATCCGAAAGAAGGGTGGTAATCACAGGGACTACCGTATGGAAATTTAAGAACTCAAGAAAAAGAAATACATACTATCAAAACATGAAAAGAGAATCCCTAAATGAATGGCCAAGATCATAAGAGATGTGGTATACAAAATTTTGCCAAAGTGAAAGATAAAGTTTGGAAGAAAAGTGAAAAGCATGGAAGAAGGAGAAGAGAAAAATGGAAATGATTAGGAATGGTCAGATCTCATTGACCGTACGGTGATAGGTAAGAGTATCATCCTACCTGCCACTGTATCATCGGCTATACCCGCCCTAACTGCTGACTGTATCGGCAGCTCCATGGCTACTTTACGCCGGTAATATTATTAAGTAGCCCCTTGAGTTGTATGTTACGCCTCACCTACGACCTTTCCGGTCCCCCTTCACACCTCGTTCTCGCACCAAAATAGTTTACCAAATCGTATTAAACAACCATGTAACTATTTATAATTCAAAATGATATGATACAGTTTATTCATTAAACGCTTTTGGTTTAAGAAGAGACACAAAAATACTCTCTTAAGAAATCATCCCGCTAAAAGAGCGATGGATGGGCTGAGAAATCTCGACAAATATGCATAATAATGCAATCATTAGAATGCCTTTACATGAAATTTAGAAATAGGTATATAGATATACGGATAGAATGATAGGTTATTTTAATATGTATATGTAAGTACCCAGGGTAGTTAGTTTTAATTACTTTTAAGCAATAATTGAATATAGATAAATAGGTAAATTGAGTAGGAGTAATAAATATGATAGGATATTTTTAACCCCCGACTGTATGTATATAACTTTTAAGCAATAATTCAATAGATATAATTAGGTAAATAAATTGAACAAATTGAGATCAAATCAATTAATCTAAAGTTGTGTGCCAAAAGAAAATACAAATTTTAAAACTCACTTACTGCTTGAATGTTTGATATGAGATTATGTTCTGATGAAATGTTGCAATTTTACGAAAACAGCTGACTCCTCTTGTGCGCACAATTTGTGGTCTGGTGTTTGTCCTCTGTTGAAAGTTTTCTATTGTAGGTATGTTATGTATGCATGTTAGCTGTATGGGATAAGACTTAATTAGATATATGTATGTTTGTATGTTCCTTATGGCATTACCTGGGTGCGAGTCGGTCTTACAATGTTAAGAATTAAAAAAAAAACAATAGGGTATCTACTATCTACACTTAAAATAACTTAAACTAATATTCCTGTTGATCCTGGGCCTTGACAGAGTGTTTGGATCCCCGTATGAAGTGATGATCAGATTTTATGCTTCCTGTGTGGTTACTACAAACTCCGCATTTGGAAATATTAGCTGCTGGGGTCACTTTTCGTAATTACACTTGATGAACGCATTGGAGATACACTAGGTTATGGCTGGAAGAGGTATTTGCATATGGTTTTGACACGTGGAGTTTAATTTGTGACGTCTGACCAAAGAGACGTGGTATTGTATCTCTCAACGTATATATCCCGAGCGGTGGTGGTATTAAGACTACTTTCTCGCAATCCTGCTATGGAAAACGGGGATTGCGGGAGATTTATGAAATGTTCCCCTGCAATCTAGCGCATTGGCCTCGTGGACGTGGTGGATGTAGAATTTAATTTACGAGGGCGTAGGAGTGTGGTAGATGGTCTGACGATGTGGAAAGAGCAAGCGAAAACGTGGCTAACGTTATGGTTTTTTTTTTCTATGGACGTAAAGTTACATCCGAGAGTGGAGCGCTTCGCGAAGGATGATCACTTTAGAACAGAAGCTTATGGGTGTATTTAACACACGTGCGGTTTGTCCTAGGAATAACACAAATGAATGAGTTGTCCTATCACATCGAAAAAAAAAACACTAAAACTTACCCTCACTAGCGATATAATTAAAACAGTTTGTTAAATAAATATCACTGAATTTGTGCAATTGATTATATCAATAAATGTTTTTTTTTTTTGTATGGTCTTTAAGAGATATTCCTCTTCTTTTCTTTTACAAAGAATCGATTACGAATACGAACTCGATTAAATTCGCGGGAACTGATATGCTCACACTCTATGAAGCTTGGCAACTAAAAAGATCGAGCGCTCGTGCACAAGGCTTTTTATAGACGTGAGGTTTGTAATGGCAATTAACTCTCCAATATCCGTCGCGTTGCGCTTTAACTTTTGTACAGTGGCGCTTCCTGTAGGAATGCGCCATATTCTTGATGTTAACGTAGTGTGTCAGTTATTATTTAAATTTATAGATGAGAATAAAATAATGATTATTTAGTTTGATGAGGTTTGTAGTGTTAAGCTACAATATTCAGATTCTCTAAAGATTTTTTCTTAACTTTTATTTCATAAACCAGTCTGAGATAAGGCCCGCTAAAAGTCGAACTCTTTGGTCACACGGAAATGACTGATTAAAAAAAGGGGGATAAACGGCCCATACAAGGAGCGAGCTGGGGCAGTGGAAACAAGGGTTGCTTAGTGATAGGGAAACATTCATAGAACTTTTGATTATACAAAATGAGCAGACAAAAAAAATGTTATACTGTGTGACAGGGAGCTCAATTTCCGATCGCTTATTGACTAGATAATTCTTAAAGGCAACTCATAACATTAAGAGCTGACAAAAAATTTGAGGAAAGTTGTATCGTTATTGCGAAAATACGAATGGTGTATATGGATTATTTCAGAGTTCGTGCGCTTCGATCGGCGGCTGATTAGGATTCCATTATTCTTTTCGAATGAACGCACATTTTCTGTTCCCCGTTTGACTTAAGACTTAAGACTAATGCTGCAGGATCGGCTAAAAAGTATTTCATTATTTCATGTTTATTCCGATTATAACGACAAACTAGATATAGATGAATTGAAATATTAAGTTAATTTCGCAAAATTCAAAGCGGATTGCAGTCTTTGCATTGAAAAACAAAAAAAAAATGATTAAATGATATTTTTTTTTTGCGACTTTTGTAATCGAAGTTTCGTCATTTTTTTATATCCACTACCCACTCGGGCTGAACATGATCTGCCGGGCCTGATCAAGACAGCCTCAAACTCATTAAATTGAATACCCTTGAGGAACTCAGAAACGCTGTAAACATTATTTTCATTAATCGTTTTTCGAACTATTTTTTTCTTCAGTACTAACCCTCGTAATAAGCGATGCTACCTACCGGCGCACCGCCTGCCTATGGCTCTTTTATGGATGGTTAAGTCAAACTTTATCGCCTTACGCTTCACCGGCAGCACTCCCAGCCTTAAGCTCGATCTGCTTCACTATTCTCGTTCTTTGCTTCAAATCTAGTTATAAGACTTAGTTTGTTATCTTACTTTGAAGGCTAACAGTCAGATTCAACACTTAGAAACAATCAAACATTTCTCCACAGGCGACTTAGGTGTTATTCGTGAAGTTGATTTTTACTCCGAGGCCAAATAACTTCTTCAATTCAATTCAATTCAATTCAATTTTATTCCAATGTACAAATAAGACTCAGTCTTTTGTAGTACTTTACAATACGGATAATTAAAGATAATAATAATAAATCAATCTTAAAGCTAATCTCAATATATTTTTTTTTTTTTTTTTTGGAATTTACAATACGTTATGTATATATAACAATTCATAATGATAATAATACATACATCAATCTTACACCTAATATTACTACAATAATTTTTTTTTTTTTTTTTTTTTTTTTTTTTTTTTTTTTTTTTGTTATCGAAAGAAAGAAAAGATTGCAGTTTTAAAGTATGCTGTACCAATTATTCTTTTGATTGAGGAAGGAAGGGAGTTCCATAGCCTGGTTGCATGAACAAGGAAAGGTCGTCAAGAATTCAAGTAGTTGAAAGCCGGTACTATAAGCTTAGTAGTTCTAAGAGATTGAGCGAATTGCAGTTTATCAAAAACGTAATGAGGCGCTTTATTTTGCATGATTTTGTGCAAAAATATACAGCATCTTGCATCAAGAAACTGCTGTAGCGAGCATCCAAGGACCAGTTGATGGTAATGTGAGATGTGTTGGTATCGTCGGAGGCCATACACGTATCTTACCATGTCATTAAAAGCTACAAGGATTTTATGTTGGGAGTGCGACTCAGGCTTACAATAGACCACATTTGCAAAGTCAATTATAGGTACTAGTAAGGTTTTTATGAGTCGTAGTTTGGTATTAACTGGTGTTATATCGGCAAATCGCCAGAGTCTACGTAATCCAGAATAGATTCCCACTATGTAGTTAGTGTGATTAACAGCTGAGAGTGACCGATTAATTTTAAGACCTAGACTGGTGACACATTCAACAAACTGTAGCTGGAGTTGGGAGAGAAAAACTGGAGGCAGGAGTGAAGTGTCAATGTGCTTTTTGGAAATAGCAATAAGTTGAGACTTAGCCGGATTCAATGTCAGACCATTATCAATGGACCACTTGGAAATTGCCGTAAGATCTTCATTAATCCTACAAATCAGATCCTCCTGTAAGCCAATCGGACGGGACAAGTATATTTGTACATCATCAGCATATAGGTGCAGCGATACATTTGACCAAACATTCGGGAGATCATTTATAAATGTGCAGAATAGTAATGGCCCTAATATTGAACCTTGTGGAACACCCATAAGTAAGTTTGATGGCGCTGATTCTGCTTGGCCAATCTTGACCTTTTGGCAGCGATTGCACAGATAACTCCTAACCAGACGCACAGCTCTATCATGAAAGCCAAAATAGTATTTCAGTTTTTGACAGAGAGTTTCATGGTTAACTCTGTCAAAAGCCTTTGAGAAATCCAACAGACAGAGAACAGTAACGTTATTCAGGTCATATTCACACCTAATATCATCAAGGACTTTGATCAATGCAGTTTGGCAGCTGTGATTCGCACGGAAACCAGACTGAAGTGGTGACAGTAAATTAAACCTTTTAAGGTAATTCAATAACTGTGAGGCCAGAATTTTCTCAAGGACTTTAGACAGGCAAGGAAGAATGCTAATTGGACGAAAGTCAGAGCATGAAACTTGTTAATAATAATAATAATATTTTGTTAGGGTATATTACACTGCGACCTATAGGTCTATTGTGTCCCCTTGCTTGTGCCTCGGAGAGGTTCGTGCCCTCTTTCCGAGCCTCTCTAGATACTTCTTTGTGAAGCATGTCGAGTTATTGCTCTGGTTTATCCTTGGTCCTGATTTCGCAAGAGCTTTATGTAGCCTTGCCGCAGTAGAAGTCTGTTGATTGTCTCACAGAATTTCCTGAAGCTATTTCTTTTAGCTTTTCTAATTTCCTTATTATATGTTGTAAGGGCCATCTGGCATCTTTGCCAGTCTCCGTTGCGCTTTACTTTGTTGAATAGCTTCCGCACCTCGGATCTCAGTTTTGACAAGTTATTGCTCCACCATGGCGTCTGTTTCCTGTCCCTTTCTCTACTAAGGGGACAGTTTTCTTCGAACGCAGTGATGACGGCGTTTGTTATGCTTTCCACTGCGCTCTCTAGCTCTACGGGGTGGCCCTAAACCTTCCTCAAAACAAGGCGCCCCAGATTGCTTTCTAGAGCATTTCTGTAAGTCTCCCAGTTGGTTTTCCTAGGGTTCCTTACTGGATTTCTCGTGATACTTGTGCTGTCCAGGTCGAACACCATTATTCGATGGTCAGACGATGACGGCTCACTAGATACTCTCCAGTTGCTAATTAGTTTACTTACGCTTGGGCTACCAAGCGTGAGGTCGAGTACCACCTCCCTGACCCTAGTTACAAAAGTGGGGGTATTGAAACTTGTTGCTACCAACAGTGACGTTTCGTCTAAGGCTGAGGACAATTGTTTGCTTATTTTTTGAACGCATGTACTTGGTTTTGTCCTCTTTGACTTACGGAAAAACCAATGTTGCCTGTTCTTCTACATATATAACGAGTGACCAATAAGTATATAATTCTTAACCATCAATATGAATTGAGACTGTAACATTGAAAAATACAAGATAATCAGCATGATTTTCAGAGACTTGAATGAGTTATGCCGCCTCAATAAATATTGATAAACCTATCGAAATTTTAAGGATAGATCTGTTTACAATCATACCTATGTATCAAAAATAACTGGTATAACTCTTGGGGATATGGGTTTATTGTCTCATAGGCAGTGGCATTGTCTTAAAAATACATTAGTCAATAGATTCAATACAAATTTTATCTGAAACCCCTAGTTACAAAACAAAATCACATTTCCGCTTTCTCATTTAACCCTAAGCCTTTGGAATAATGCTTCACCAAAGTAAACATTATTTGGCTAATATAAATGATTGACAATTTATTAACCTCACTAACGGCGGTTTATAGCTGCCTGCAAGCGTACAATCAAATAATTTCATTGCCTTGCCCTCTTAAACGTGATTCCGCCAATCAATTCTCTTTTGGGTGATGGTGTTTTAAATTAATTGCTCGAAGTCAATCATTGCACCCACATCAAATTTTACTTTACATTTATTTTCGACGAGAAAGGGAATCCCTCACCTTGGGTTTGGTAATAACGCACACCAAAAAATAAAGGACAACAAAAAATGAAAATATAAAATCAAATAACAAACAACAATCAATAAGTTTTGTTTTACTACTTCTTTCCCATTGATTATTTCCCAAGTTTATTGAAGCAACAAATTGAATATTTAGCGAGTGAAATAAATTTTTAGTTGGTTTGTTGTTGTTTCACGATTGGTCAATCACATCGTTCTCAATATAACGGAGGAAACAAAAGTTGAAAGTGACCTAAAAAAAATCGCACGAACACAAAACATGGGATAACCCATGCAAAAGTAAACGAGCCTCGAATACAAGTTCTTCATAATCAAACTTCGCTATTTTGTGTGAAACACAAAACTTTCTCGTTTGCTTTTCGGTTCCGAGTAGATGCAGATGAAGGAAAGAGTGTTTTGAAGATACATTCGAGGATACGAAAGCGATGGTATGATGTGGGACTTTCGAAGTTATTCAAATTGATTCGATAAAGGGTTATGTGTAGCATCTATGCTTCTCCTTCGATGGCGAAGAAAGATCTAATTTCGGTGTTCTGCACTGAGTCAGTTTAGCTTTAGATTAAACTTCAATTTAAGTTTGCTGTCAGTTTGATTAGGTTAACCGTCATCACCCTGACGCACACGCAACTTGAAGGCACTTTACCCCGTTTAGTGTTGGAAGTTTCTACTGCATTCAATCTTCTTCGGTGATCACAATTTTATTCAGCAGTACTGACAACATGGAAGGTGGTGAATAAATTGTTCGGAAAAACTTTTTCGATAGCAAATCAGGGATATATGAAGGGGATAAGTTGAGGGAAAAAAATAGAAACTCTTTGATGAGTATTCTTTCATAAAAAAAATATCGAACTCGTTACTGTCTGGATTTTGTTTGCTCCACCGATCGTGTTAGTGTTGTGTATTAGTTTGAGAACAAATTTAGCACTCACGAGTGAAACACTATTGGTTGGTTTGTTTTATGGACCTCGATGAAGTACACTTAGACCAAGGTTTGTCAATTGTGATTACATTGGGGAGGGGCAGATGGCTCACGCTTCCCGCTTCTAGAACCAGTTGCTTTTCTTAATGAAATTATTAATGTCAGCCGCGCAGCCATTATTGCGATTATCCAGATCGTGGAAGAGGAATTGACCTAAAGTAGCCCTTCTTACGTTGACAAGTGTGGGACACGTCCACAGGAAATGCAGGACTTTCTCCCCTTCCTCTTTGTCTCTACATTTTCTGCAGAAGATGTGATAGGAAACGCTCAATCTCGTAGTATGCCTACTAATCGCATGGTGTCAAGTAATTATTATGTCTTAGAACACAATTTGGACTTGTCTGGTCATGCTTTAGCTGACATTGTCTCGCGGTGCTACACTGGCTAAGCTGGCTGCATCTTAGGTTTTTTTTACGCATCATCGTGGATAAGGTACCCAGCAGACACCATTCGTGCATCTATATTGTCTATAGTTATGCTACTCGTACCAGAGGAGGCTCGTCCTGCCAATTTGTCAGCTCACAACTCTCTTGCACATCGCTATGACCTGGTGCCCAGCAAAGGTTGATGTAACACTGTGTGACCATTTTGGATGATGTCCAGGTCCAAACCATCAACAATAAAATAAATATTACCTAGGCATCAACAGCCACACAGGGCCTTGAAACTTGAATCCGTATGGCAAGTTTGAAAAGCTTCTCATGACAATTGATACTCTTGGATGTTTGTAAGAGGTACGGCAGTCGAAAAAGTTCAAGATGTTACTTGTCCCCGGCGGGAGTTGAACGGGGAACCTTTCCATGTAGTAGTAGTAGTCCAACACATTAACCACTGAGCCACTGCGCACACTCACCCAAATAATACGTACATACATACATATTAGTCCTTAACAGCCCATACAGGGCCTAGAACCTAGCTTCTCCAACCACATTCATGCGAAGTGGAGAGACCTACATTATCATGACAATTTGATACTCTTGGATGCTTGTCAGACGTTCGCAGCCAAATAATAACTTCATATTGAAAAATCGGTCTTACTGTTGACTGCAACCTTGGCTTTCTGCATATATTTGTTGACTTTCCGTGTGTCTTTCCTATGTCTTTCCCGTGTAGTTTACAGTCCAATTAAAGAGTGAATCCTATTAAGGTGGGGAGCGCGAAGAGTTCCTAATATACAGGGTGGCGCACCAATTGTGCTACAATAAGAGATTCAAATAACTTTTTTTCTAAACAATGTATTTCATTTAATTTATTTTATTGTATAGAAAATGCAATTTTATTTCATAGAACTAATTGTTTTTGAAGATGATAAATCCATGCTCATCCACGCATATGCGACCTGAAGGGTTGAAGTCGACATCGCCTCAATGGACAGCTTCAATTCAGTTAAATTCCTTGTTTTCGTTGCTTGATATAACCCAATAAAAAAAAGTCTGGCTATGTGTGCAGTTGATGCATCTTGCTGGAACCCAATGCTGTTGAAACGGATACTTCTTCGGCTCAGTTCTGGGTAAAAAAAAACTCCTTCAACATCTTTAAATAACGGTCCCCATTGACAGTTACAGTTACACCGTTTTCTTCACAGAAGTATGGTCCCACAATGCACCTTGATGAAACTGCGCACCACACAGTGACTCGTTCTGGGTGCAGTACCGTCTCATGAAGTATTTCTGGATTAGATTCACTTCATATACGGCAATTTTGCCTATTTACATTGCCATTTAGATCAAAATGCTACTCATCACACATAAACAAGCAAATTTATCAAGCTGTTGTATTCTTCGGTCATTTTAATCATTTTTTTGGCAAAATTCCAGGCGAAAAGGCAAATCCAGAGGGATTGCTTGTAATTTGGACTTTGTACGGAAACAAGTGTGGGTCATCATGAATTATCCGTTGTAATGACCGTCATTAACTCCAATTTGCGCCGATAAGTTTCGAGTCGAAACGCTTGGGTTTGCCTGAATTGGCGCTGCTAAAGCCGCGATTGTGTCTTGAACCCGAACATAGGGATATCGATGGTACGGTCTTCGTGCGATGCTTCCAGATTCGGCAAACATCTTTACCAGCCTCATAGTGGTCTATCTACTCGGGGGAGTGCAGTCAAACTCCCGCCAAAATTTCCTTTAGACGGAAATGAAGGACTGCCAAGCATGGTACCGCTGCACCATCTAAATTCTCTTTTTGGTATCCCAAGCATTCATCTTAATATATCTAAATAGTAACCTGCCAAATAAAAAAATATAATTCGATTACTCACACAGAAAAAAAGTTATTACGTTTTATTTTTGTAGCACGATTCGTGCCCCTCCCTGTATATAATATTGCTACCGCATGTTTTTGGTCCACTTTACTAGAATATTTATTTCGAATTGTACGACATCAGCAAGTGTTTCTGAGTACTTGATTTGATATGGAGATATCTACATCGTCCGCGGAAGCTACAATTCTGCAGCTGGTGTTCTCTATTACCACGAGGATTTCATTGAGACCAAGGTCCAAGAGTAATATAGAGAAAATTCCTTCGTTGTACCTGTCTCTTGATAGAACTTCTCCCAAATGAAATATATATCAATCTGGTTTTCAGTTTTGTTTCCTCCAGAGAGCAGACTGATTCATACATCCTTTTAGTGCGTGTACATTATAAAAAAAAATAAAGGTATTGGACCTTCCAAGGGCATGGATAATCAAATTTGTTTCTAGGATTTTGAAGGCTTCTTCTATATCATGGAAGGACACTAGGGTGGATGACATTATACAAAGAGATTTTCCAATGGGGTATATATCGAGTGGAGGGCTGTCTCAACTGATTTGCCATTTTGATGGGACTGCAAATAACTAACAGTGATGTCAAAATATATAGTCATGTCAAATACATATTAACCAGATCATAAAGAATGGTCAGTAGTCGGTAATCAGCAGTCAGGAGTCGGTAGTTGACAGTCAGTTGTTTGTAGTCGGTAGTCGATAGTGCGCTGTATGTACCCATAAACTGTAGTAGTCCATGATAATTCAATCAATTCAAAAAAAAAATTCTGGAAGTGAGCCTGAGCAGTCTGTGTACCATGCCAAAAACCAGCAGCAATTAATCATCATTAACACCAATAAACCCAAAACCGCATCACACGCACACCCACTCCTGCAATGTTCACGTTATCCATATACATCTGAATTACTTTGTCTTTGCTTAATGATTGATGGAGCAATATTAAATTATTTATTTCCCGTCACTAATAACGAAATAAGCGTCTTTATGAATGCATAAATACTCACCACAATCCCTCGACTGATTAATAATAAATATAATAATCAGTGCCCGGACACTAGATAGCCTCATCAATTGCCCATCGACAATCCCAACAGAGCCCATACATACATAATATGTATACCCCAAGCGAGCTTCAAATCTTATATTCGATCTCTGAATAATTCCTCAAGACATCATCAATTCCAAATCAATGTCTTATTTTTTATATGCCTCATTTATTCAAATAAAATAATAATAATTCCACCACTTCGTTTCTGTGTCTATGTATTCCTGCCTGAATTCTGTATAAATCAATAAAAAAATAAAATGAGGAGAAGAAAACAACACACAAACAAACAAGACAACATGTATAAAGTCGATTCATGAATCAAGATACATTTCATTTCTCTACGGATTATTATGTATCGAATTCACATTAACACCACGTGAAATGCCCGCAGGACGACAGAAGCTTAACACAAAGTATAAGCAAAAGTAATAAAAGAACGAAACGAAGATGACGATAAAAAAAATAGAAAACCTGTATTTATGAATAAATACGAAACCGTTAGAAGGAAGGCTATGGGAAATTAGAAGGATCAAACGGACGCAAAGGAATCCATTAGGAAACTGGTAATGAGACGCCGAACGCCTTGATGATGATGGGTATCTATCGTTTTTCATTGCAAATGAGTGGTTGGAAATTCTCGAAATGGAACGTCTTTCCACTGCTGCATCATCGGAAGTCGGAAATATTTCATCCTTCTCAATCCCATGAGATCAGAATTATAAGGGTAGTCACTATAATTGATTCAAATCGTTGTTTGATTTTTTTTAAAAAAATAATAATTCCTTGACTAGTTTATTTTGGGCAAAGATTTTAAAATATTTTCTACTTAAGAAATCTTTTCTGATTTCCGGTAATATTAACATTATTCAGCATTTAATTTTACGTCAGTTTTGTATTCAAAAGATTGGCTAGGGCTTTATGTTTTTGTAAGCTTGAGTCGACTCGAGTCCTGTTCTCAGTGGATCATGATCCTCGCTTTGCCAGCTGTGAAATGCCGAGCTTAACAAATCGTTTATTAGTATTTGCTTAGTTTGTGGCAAGATGCTATTGATGGATTTGTTTTTAAGATTTTTATTATAACCACTTCACGTTAAAAATGGTCGATTCTAAAGAGAACAATTCTGGAGGGCGGTTTTGGTTGATTTGTGAATAAGAGAATAGCAGAAATGAAGCAGTATGGCATTTATAAAGGAATATGCACCTTATTGAGAAATATAGTCAGAAATAGGGGCTGAATATTGTATGGTATCATTGTTATTAAAAAGACTTGCATGGTGACTAGTACGAAGTGCTGTCGTTTTGCACTGAAACTGTGCTAATTATAATGACAAGTGCGATTAGACGGATGCAAGCAGACCCGAAACGACTTTATAGTTCATAACCATTTTTTTGTCGGACATTTAATCGAACATATCGGATAGTTAAACACGACAATGAAGATTACAATGGGGGACTGCGATACGGCATGGCACCAGGAACTCTTGTATGTAACTTTTTTGCTAGCCATTTTCAATCCATTTACTCGTATTTAGATAGCTCTCCTACTATACCTCTTGGTAATCAATTAAATAACTCTGATAGCCATTTGAGCATTTGTAGTTTAAACCTTTCAACTTCTGACATTGAACAAGCTTTAACTAAGATTAAGGTGGATACACGGCTAGATATGAATGGAATTGCTCCTATTATTTTACATAGGTGTGCGAAAGTATTTGCTGTACCTTTGAAAATAATTTTTAATCGTTCCCTTGAAAATGGAGAGTTTTTAAATAATTGGAAGCGTTCTATAATTACATCAATTTATAAATCAGGAACTAGGCAGGAAGTTTCTAACTATCGCCCCATTTGCAAGATTAATACAATTCCAAAAAATTTTTGAAAAACTGATTTATGCAAGATTAACTCAAATTCTTAAAAGTACTTTTTCTCCCTATCAACATGGTTTTGTTGCTGGTAGATCTACTAGCACAAACCTTACACTTTTTTCCAACTAAGTATTAAACGGACTAGAGAAAGTGTATCAATTTTGTGTAGTCTATACAGACTTCTGCAAGGCCTTCGATCGGGTTAGTCATGATACATTACTTATGAAGTTAAATAAAATAGGATTCCACTCTAAATTCTTGAACTGGATAAATGCATACCTAAAGGGTCGTCTTCAGTATGTTCGTATAAATAACATTCTCTCGCCACCTATAAATGTTACATCGGGTGTGCCGCAAGTAAGCCATCTTGGACCGCTCTTTTTTTTTGTTATTTGTCAATGATATTCCAAATGTATTTTTAAATTCTAAATATCTTATGTATGCGGATGATTTGAAAGTTTTTCGGTGTATGAAAACTCAACTTGATTGCATGTCATTACAAGAAGATCTTGAGAGATTATTGAATTGGTGTCTGGTTAACTCCTTACACCTTAATATTGCAAAATGTCAAAGTTTAACGTTTTGTCGGAATCGTTCTTCAATTAACTTCTCGTATAAAATAAACAGTACATTTCCTTCAAGAGTAACCTTTAAGAAAGACCTTGGGGTAATTTTTGACCAAAAACTTGATTTCGTAAAACATATAGACTTTTTAGTTGCCAAAGGTAATTCTATGTTGGAATTTATCTTGCGCAATTCAAAAGAGTTCTGCGATCCACACACGTTGAAATGTCTGTTTTTTGCGTTTGTTAGATCTACTCCTGAATGTTGTAATACTATTTGGAGCCCTTTGCATGAAGTTCACTCTTTTATAATAGAGAAAATACAAAAACGTTTTACAAGAGTATTAGTGAAAAGGCTTCACTGGGACATGGATATGCCTTCCTATGGAACAAGGTGCAAATTATTTGGTATCCTGCCTCTTAACATTCGAAGAAAGTTCGCTGAGGTTATGTTTATTCGTGACGTATTGACAAATCATATTGCTTGTTCCGATATTCTGGCCTTAATTAACTTTAATGTTCCTGCGAGGATGCTTAGAAACCAATTGTTTTTTAACATTCCTAACCACAGAACAAATTATGCTGCAAATGAACCAATAACTAGGTGCTTAAGAGTAACCAATACAGTTTGCGATATGGTCGATTTTAGTCTTGGTAGATTTTCATTTAAAAATAATTTGCTACTTATCTTCAGTAACTTTATTGGTGGCAATGTGTAATTTATTTATTATTTCTATTATATTATTTATATTATTATATTGCATTATTATCAAGTAATAACGGAGAGTTTAGTTTAGTTTATTTCATCAAACAAAGTTACAATTATAGTACTTTATATAATTGTAACTTTGTTTGATGAAATAAACTAAACTAAACTCTCAGTCTCCGGGTGAAGACAGCCCAAATCTGGGGTGGGAACCTTGAAAACGAAAATCATTTAATATTAACAAGCAATGGTGAAGATAGCTTAGAATTAAAAGAGATTCCCTGTATTTAAAAAAAAAACTGAAGACAAAAATTAACGATGTCGGCGGGATTTAAACCTGAGACCTCTCAGTTAGTTGTCCACTCACCACTGAGAAACAGCGTTTACTTTAGAATCTCCAACTATAGTTTTGATGTGACACAGTTCCTTAAATATTATCGAACGAGAAGTAGCCAACGAAAGGAGTTACATGAATCAACTTTTCGCGTTCGCGTTTTTTGAAATGCGAAATCGTGTTTCGTTCCTTTTAATACAGAATCTTACCACTGGTCTGGACAAAGAATCAGGCGAATTGTTTTAAATTCAGAACACAATGTCGCCACTTGTATTTCCAATGAAACTCAGTAATGGCTCCGTTTTCAGGGAAAGTTTACTTCAAGTTATAAATGGATGAGATTAAGTTGAAAAAATGATATCGGTCAGATGATCATCTCCTGATTGGTGATTTCATCTTCAATGTTGGCTTTTAAGACCTGCAAGGCTAAGGGTTTTTTGTGGTAAACTCGAGATTTCAAAAAAACCCAAAGGAAGAAGTCTGAGAATTTCATTATTGGGGATTTGGCCGGCCAGTTCGAATCGCCAAAACTGTAGGCCACACGTCCCGAAAATTGGTGATTCAAAATCTTCACCGGGAGTTAGACAATAACGCCCATGGAAATACCACTCAAATCGATTTTTGAACACTTTGGGTGTTGTTTTCTTGCAAGGGTTCGTTTTCAAAACAGACAATAACGCCCGAAATAACAGGTTGAAATATTTAAAAAGAAAATAATTCCCAAACAGGAAAAATCACCCAAAACAATGAAGACGACATGAAACAACGCCAAATAAAATGAAACATCGCCATAGTGGCAATATTGTTAAATATATTTAACTGAGGGTCTTGCCTTTAAGTATCTAGTTATTTGAAAATTCATGATGCTGTTATATATTTATTTGAACTCCAATAAACAGTTGTAAATAATAGGCGCATATAACAGAGACTACCGGCATCGCGATATCATTAAAGAGGTAGCACCGTAGGTTACCAGCCAACCCAGAGAAAGAGATAGAAAAATGTTGAGAGAACGTGCATATATGCAAACTGTGCAACGTAAATTTAGGGCAGCAAGGGTAGTTTATCGCGTAAGGAGAAATAAGGAAAAGAATACCCAGCGTAGAAGGAATAGTGCATACGCAGTCTCCCACCTCAACGTGATCGAAGAGTCTCGTGATCGAAACAACATCCGTAGGTTTTAATAAAAAGGCTAAGCAACTGGCTGCCGGCTCTTCGGGACAGAGAAGGGAACCTAGTTACCGAAGCACAGGGAAGAGTGCATGTGCTTAAGCAGCATTTCTAGTAGCTGTAAAAACAGGTATTATGTAGAGAGAGTGATGGGGCACGAAGAGAACTCACGTCCAGTCTACCAAAAACCGGCTCCACCACCCTCACCCACCTCGAAGGAAAAAGACTTCTCCTAGGAAACCGTTGCTACTTCTGTTTGCTAAGGCAAATGGATTCAAGACTCCTAACTCGCCAGAACAACTGTAAGCTCTATGAAACACTGGTACTGCCTGTTCTGCTTTACGGCGCCGAGTGCTGGACGATAAGCAGGAAAGTAGAGCTTATTATGGGTTCTTCCGAAAAAAAAATACTACGACGGATATTTGGTGCCTGAACTCTATGAGCTGCACCAAGATACATTGGGTTGTCCACATCGAGCGAATAGACAATAATGTTCCAGAGGATCTCGACTCACAGCTCCAGGTTCGAGAAGACAGCGAAGACGGCACCTCCGTTTTACAGACCAAACCATCGCTGATGGCAGAAAGCTTGGTGCTGCAGTATCTCAGGCAGAAACTCTCCATCTGTGGGGAGCCTATTGGGTATCTAAGTTAGCTCGCCCCTACCACAAATCCAACGGTGACCCTAAGCGCGAGGGTTGCAAGGGGTAGCACATTGCACTGCTTATTGGATTACTTGTGTTTTCACAAATCACCGTCGCCATAAATATCACAAGTAGATCTCATAAACAGGGCAACGTGTATGGAGTGCCATGCTGCTCCCCTGAAACCCCCCCTGCTAGGGGTCAATGTTTTATACAAAGTAGGTGCGAGGCTGGGGTTGGTGCTATGTTGAGTATATTATTTAAATATTTTTGGAGTAATTCATTGAAAACATGAAGTGAAAATAACATTAAAAAATATGGAAAAATCGACGAAATCTTACAAAAACAAATCTTATTGAAAATTGTTTGGCTATATAGCCTATTTATAATTTGAGTTAAATGGAGTTTTATGCATTAGGCTAGATTTTTGGGGCTTTATTTTCGTCTTGTTGTTTTTTTTTTTTTGAGTGGTTTGGCAGTTTTTGGGCCGATATTTCCAAATCGATTTGGGTGTTATTGCCTAATGCCTCTCCATCGTTGCCCGAGCTGTGTAAGCGGTTATTTTGTCGGATCCAACGATACTCAAAAACCAATCGAGCAATTGCCGCAAATAAAACTCGTTTAACATCTATCTAAAGCGCGCAGCAGTTACGGATACGGTTGTGCCGTAGGCGACCTAAAAAAACTGCACTGCAAATGCCGCACCAAACAGTCACTTTGAGGTGATGCAATGGCTCTTCTTTCTTCGTGCAGCACTTAAGTGGAAATGGTCTTCGTCAATGAATCCGAATACGATATCGTCAATTGATACCAAAAATCTTCTTGCAACAGGTTAAACAGATCATGGAAGTAAGTTAACCTCACTTCACGCCCAGTTGGCAGCATTTGGTAGACGCCTAAACGGTTTGTTCTTTAAAAGAGAATGAGAAAATTTAACGCCAAACGAACGTCTACTGATAATTGTGTGCATGGTTGTCTCGTCGATGTTTGTTCACTCTCTCGGACGTTCTCAGGTATATAGCAGCGATATTCTTTGTCAAGCCAGCAATAGGGGATCGGTCACTTCTTGTGGCTTAGTCGAGACAGTTTGCACGAGACGCTCAGCTAAATGCCTTATTGCTCGCGCATATGGTGCAGGTCTGCAGGACAACGAGAGAAACGCCTACGAAATTCACGTTTTTTGGGATGTAGGTACCTACTTGTGATTTCGCAACTCATGCCATCAAAAGTTCAATGCCTATTTTTTTTTTTTTTTTTTTTATAATGGACACGCACTAAAGGGATTTTTTGATACCCTTATAATGTATTAGCTACACAGCGCGGGCGTTAAGGAAATTAGGGTTAGAAGATAGGGGGAGATGCACGTTGGTTTTAAATGTTTGTAAATCACAATGTGTAGGAAAAATGGAGCGGGGAAGAGCATTCCACATTCGTGTTGTACGGCTAAGGAAAGATTCCTTGTATTTCACTGTACGTCCGAATACATGCTTAAGGGTAAACTGATGCGCATTCCTGGCATGGCGGGTATTGCGGTTGAAATGTTCTAGGGGTGGAACGCAACTGGCTATTTCGTTTGAGCACTTATGGTGGAAATGACGATAAAATAACGAAAGGCATTACGACGATGAATAAGAGAGTCAATCGATCTCGCAATGTCTCGGTCGCCAATGAGTTTTATCGCGCGTTTTTGGATCCTGTCAAGTAGCTCCAAATAAGTTATTGGTGCACCGGACCAGATATGAGCGTTGTACTCGAGTTTCGGGCGAATAAACGCCTTATAAATTGTAGCCAGATCAGAAGGGGTGAAATATTTCTTACAACGCTTAAGGAAGCCTAGACATTTCGCGGCGTTCTTGGCGACATCGAATATGTGGTCATTCCAACGAAGGTTGTCATTAACACACATACCGAGAATGGAAAGTCTTTCGGTTTCAGCGATGTAAGTGCCATTCATAGATAATGGCAGTGTGTGTGGGCTTTGCTTTAATGACAGGAGACATTGTGTTTTGGAAGCATTAAATTCCACTCTATTGGTCTTACTCCACTGAGTTATGCTGTCAAGATTGGAATTTAATGAGCTTAACGTACGTTGCCGTTCCAGTTCCACACCCGAAGATGAGGGGCGTGACCCAAGAAACGAATATGAGAAGCTGAGGGTACTGTCATCAGCAAAGGAATGGATTGGATTAGAAGTAACAGACAGGAGATAATTTATAAAAATGAGAAAGAGAGTCGGGGAAAGAACAGAGCCTTGGGGGACACCAGCATTTATTTGGTGAGTTGCAGACTTGAAACCGTCCAAAACAACTTGAATTGAACGGTCCGAAATGTAATTTCTAATCCATTGAAGAAGAGTATCATCGATTCCAAATGCACGCATTTTCGACAAGAGAGCTTGATGCCAAACTCGGTCAAATTCAATTCAATTCAATTCAATTATTTATTTGGCATAGTTCAAATAAGAACACATTGTCTTTTATAGTACATTATGGCTCAATAGATATACATACAATAAAATTAAATCAATTCACATAATGAGCACATAATGCCTTTGAAATATCAAGCGCAACAATCTTACTTTCTCCACCTTGATGAAGAGATTGGTTCCACTTTTCGGTTAGATATGTCATCAAATCACCAGTGGACCTGTTGCTGCGAAAACCATACTGCCGATCATTAAGAAGTTTTCGCGATTCAAGATATTTCATTAGCTGAAGTTTTATCAGCGTTTCCATGACCTTAGAAAGAAGGGACGTAAGTGCAATTGGTCGGTAGGAGGAGGGAGAAGAAGATAAGCCTTTTTTTGGTACAGGCTGGACAAACGCTGTTTTCCATCTTCCCGGGAAGAGTCCAGAAGAATAGGACAGATGGAAAAGCTTACGCAATGGTTTTGCCAGCGAGGAAGAACACCTCTTCAGTACGATGGGGGAAATATCATCTGGACCAGCGGATTTGTGTATGTCATGATCTCGAAGTACTCTAGCCACTGTACGAGTGCGGTAGTGGATTGGTCCCATGGAGTATTCTACGCTCTCGAGTATAGGGGGAGACAAAGCACCATCTGGGAGCGTTGAGCTGACTGCAAAGTGAGCAGGAAGCAGATTGGCCTTATCTATAGAACTGCCAGGTGGAATGTCATTGTAAATGAGTGTCGGGATAGATGATGAGGCCGAATTCTTGATGTTTTTAACAAAAATGAAAGTTTTTACTACCAGTGGGACTTTTTTAGTATTTTTTGCCTTAACTTTTGATCATAGGAGAATTTGATACGATTAATGTGGGCTCGTTAAAACTTTTTTCGGCTTTCCTCAGATGGGTTGGCTTTGAGTGACCGAAAGCTTACCTCTTTTAACCTGATAGCCTCTTTGCAGCTCGAGTGATACCACGCGTTTACCTTGGGTTTGATACTTTTTATCCTGTTAGGGATGTAAGACTTCATACCCAGATGAATTATGTTTGATACCATATCAGCAGCAGCATCCACGTCACTGTCGAGGAAGCACAGCGACCAGTTAAAACTCTTAACGAAACCGTTAAGTTTTTCCCAATTGGCTTTCTCGTATTGCCATGCGGTTCTTTTGTGAGTTTGTTCTTTAACAATGTGGTTGGAGTACGAGAATTGAGCTGATATGATACAATGGTCTGACGAACCTAGAGGCGATAATACGTTTAAGCCGTATTTATCGGGGTGAGAGGTAAGAAACAAGTCCAGTGTGTTGGCAGTTTGACTGCTAATGTCCGGTATTCGTGTCAGCTCATTTACAAGCTGAGTCAGGTTATTTACCTCAGCAAAGATCTCGACGTACCTTCCTTCGGGTGTTGTCTGACCAGAATGTCGAAGCCAGCTTGAATTGTGTATATTGAAATCGCCCGCAATGACGATTTCAGTACGAGGGTGAAGGGTCACATTTCTTGTGATGGAATCAGACAGGGCATCTAACTCATTATAAGTTGAATGTCTGGCCAAATTTGGGCTTCCGTAAATAAAACAGTAGTGGATTAATTGCATACGGACATGGAATTTTAGCCAAATGAAATTAAATTCTGGATAGGAACATTGGCCATATTGAGGCTGAAGTTGATAGGCTACGTCACTACATATATAAACGGCGAGACCGCGATGGGGGAAGAATAATGGCACTTAGTTGTAACCAGTTAGACTAAACTCCATTAAATCGGAGCCGACGCTAACCTATGTTTCACTTAGTGCCAAAACAGCTGGTTTATTGAGAGAGACAAGGGCGTATAATGAAAAAAAAATGTTTCCTCAACCCACGGATGTTTCTCACATCCACTACAAAATTTCTACACATTATAAATCACAAACATAAAAAAAACACAAATTCTGGCGCTAACAACCTAAGCAGAGCCGTGAAGTGAAGACGCACGTTGACTTTCCAAATTACTGCAGGGGCTATGCCCATACGGCAATTTGCTTTGGTCTGTCAACAAAATCAACACCACACGGGGCGCTATCCGCCTGATGCTGTCTTTACTCAACCATTGCAAGTACACACACGAACATCGTAAGGCACTTGCAATAGCCAAGCAAAAACAACAGTGATGGAGTGGGATGGGACACGATGGAATACCCGACGCTGTGGCTTTTTTTTTGTGAGCACTGACACCGACACTGCGTGTTGTTTTTTCGATTTTTTTTTCGCGAACCGTATGGTCGTGACAACTGTTGGCGATGACGGGCAAAAAAATAAATGCGTGCGTCCGCGACAAGAGACGATCAGCCTATTGAGGGCGGGGGGAAACGCTGCCCTGCCAAATTGGCCTTATTTCCTTTGGCCCTTATTCAAAGATTGTGGCACATTCACCTCACGACATTACCTTTGCCTCACCATGTAGAATCACCTTACTTTGCTGCCTTTACTTTGTGATGTTTTTTTTTTTAATAAATGTTTTCCTCTTATTCGGCCTGAAAAATCAACGGAAGACGAAAATCTTTTACTGGGGCGTATACGTTATATTTGAAGTAATCTTGTGATACAAAAAAAAAATATATATACTAACAAAAGCGCGAAGTTCCCCAAAATAGTTTATTTGATTTGTTGAAAGTATCAAGTATTTGCTACCAGTGCTGGATTTACGCCTAGGCCCGTAAGGCCCGGGCCTGGGGCGGCATGATTTTAGGGGCGGCAAAATTTTGATAACCCTGAAAATCAAGAACCGTAAAATGTTAGAATACAGTCAAAATTCGATAACTCAAACTACTATTATCCACAATAAAAGCTCGACTTATCAAGACTTCGATTTATCCAAATTGTTCCTCAAAATTAAAATAATCAAACAATTCAATATGTATCTGAAATACATATGCACACACATTTTGTGCTTTTATTAAGTCTAACACATTTTACATTAATGTAGTACGTAAGTATTTACAACATACATAAAATTATTGCCTGTATGTACATATATGTATTTACTTACAACTTCCAACCAGCAACGAAACATGTCGATAATAAAAAAGTCAAATTTCTTAAACCTACATAATTATTTTTGTGTGTATGTAGGTAAGTATCTCGTTTTCTTTTCAAATGAAAATTCGCTTCAAAAATTCGAATTTAAAATGCATACATGATGCTGTTATTTCTTCTCACTAAATGGGAATTCCCCTAAAAAAGTTCGACTTGCTTGATGCATATGCGATTTTTTTGTTCGAGTTATCAGGGAAAAAAATGTATGGGATTTGAACTCTAAACGTTGTTGCCACATAATTTTGTTCGATTTATAAAAAATAAGGTTGTCCAAGTTTGACTGTAATTTGAAATTGATAATTTTTATATCTATGAAAAATTTTGAATATAGGTAATTCCGACTTTACCCTTTAATTTGCCGGTGCAATACATTTTTTTTTAGATCAATATTATTGGCCGTTGAAAATAATACACTAAAAAATCGGCAGTGAATTTCTCAGTTTTTTTCAGTGAAGTGATTGCGGAATGCAAAATTTTTGTTCATCAGTTTAAAACAAATTCAAATTTACAAGTAAAATTGTTGCAATTCTGATATAAATTTATAATCAAATATGAGTGCATGTCGAAATAAACTCAGTGGTGCTGAATATCGTAAAAGAAAGGCAGAAGAATCTACGAAAAAATTTAATTTACTAAAGAAAATCCCAAAAATATCTAATTTTTTAACAAGTTCGCCAAAAACTTCTAATAATGATCAACAGCCATTATGTTCATCTACTGTAAGTATTTTACTATAATTATCAACATTTTTTTAAATTGAATGTAACGTTGTTCTTAATCTAAGGGCGGAATCACATTTGTAACGTGTGGTTTGTTGCTATCACTTCAATGAATTTCATATGCGTAGAAACATGTTTTTGTCGTGTGGTGCAGTGTGGCGCGTTGAGTCGATATCGCTCCTATTACGACTGCGCCACACCACAACGATCTATGGAGCAATAAAACGAGACAAATATACTATCTGAAATTGGGTATGTGAAAGATCTAGAAATCAGAATTCATTTAAATAAAAACCACAGCACACAATCCAAGTGTGCACAGAACGCGACAGGACACACCACACGTTACCTTTCAAGCGTGGTTCCGACTTAAGAAAATAAGAGAATAAGAAAAAGAGTTATCAGTTGTTTAAAAATAATGTATTTTTCTTCAGCAGAAAATAGACGAGATTTCAACACCAAATATCGAAGAAAGACAGTTAAGCCCTCCATCACCAAAAGATACTGAAGAAATACAATCAAGCTCTCCTTCAACTAATTTATTAGGTGACAGTTCAATTGCAGGTAATGTTTTAGGAATCAGTAGTGATCCCTTCTTATGGAATTTAAACGAAGAAACTCAAGAATATATCATTTTAAACGGTGCACCACAAAATAATATTCATATTATTGATTTTAAAAATTCTAAAAATGTTTATAGTGATAAAACAAGATATTGCTCGAAAAATTTATTTCAACGAACTTTGAAGAATGGAGAGATTCAACGCCGTGACTGGTTGATGTATTCAGAAACTAAAGGTCCGTATTTTGTATTCCATGCTTACTACTTAGTAGATGTGGTGAAACAAATGCTTTCACCTGCGAAGGGTTCCGAGACTGGAAAAACTCAAAAGCACGCGTTGAAGGTCACGAAAACTCTGACGTTCATAAAACTAATGTTAGTAACTTAAAAGCTCGAGCGGTAGCTCAAGGACGTGTTGATCAACATTTATTAAAACAGCTCGACGAAGAAATTTCGTACTGGAAAAAAATATTGTATCGGATAATTGCAATCGTTAAATCACTTGCAATAAGAGGACTGCCGTTTCGAGGGCATTCAGAGAGAATTGGAGATCCCCGTAATGGAAACTTCTTAGCATCAGTAGAACTTGTTGCTGAATTCGATCCATTTCTATCTCAACATTTAAAGTCGTGTGCGCATCCTGGTAGTGGCAACATATCGTACTTATCAAAAACAATCTACGAAGAAATTATATTACTGATTCAAAGTCAAGTATTAAAGCACATTTCTACTGAAGTGCAATCCGCTAAGTACTTTGGTATTATTGTAGATTCTACGCCTGATATTGCTCATGTCGACCAGCTAACTATAATTATTAGATATGTACGTGCAAATGGTGAACCCGTTGAAAGATTTTTAGAATTTATACCTAGTACTGGTCATAAAGCAAAGGATATTGAAGATGCTGTATTAAACTCATTAAAAAAAAATGGTTTGGACATTATGAACTGTCGTGGTCAATCGTACGACAATGCAAGTAATATGTCAGGGATATATTCAGGAGTTCAAGCACGAATGAAAACAATCAATCCATTAGCAGATTACGTTCCTTGCGCTGCCCATTCGCTAAATTTAGTAGGCATTTGTGCAGCTGAATCTGTACCTGAAGCAGTTGATTTTTTTTTTTCTACTTTGCAAGAACTGTATAATTTTTTTACGATATCTACACATCGTTGGGAGGTCCTGGCGCAACAGACAAATTTAAGACTCAAAAGCCTTTCTCAAACTCGATGGTCTGCTCGACATGATGCATGCTATGCTTTAGAAAAAGAGTGGTGTGCAATAATTGAAGCATTGGACTTTATTGGAGAAAGCAATGACGAGAAACCGAGTACACGATCTGAAGCTATTGGATTAAAACAGAAATTACAGCATTTAGAAACAGCAATACTAGTCATAGTTTGGAATGTAATTTTAGATCGTTTTAATGCTGTTAGTAAGAAACTTCAGGGTTCCCAAATTAATTTATCATCCGTAGTCCGACTCTACGGTTCGTTGGCCTCTTTTCTTCAGGATATGAGACATAAACAATTTTTAGAATATGAAGAAAAAGCTAAAGCGCTGTCTGGAGTTCAAGATTATTATCGCTATGGTACTCGCCGCAGAAAAATCAGAAAACTTCAGCCAGACGAGTCACGGGTAAATGAAAGAGCACCTATTTCTGGCGAAGAAAATTTTCGTACAAATATTTACTACCCTATTTTGGATACTCTAAGTACACAATTAGCTGAACGTAAAAATGTATAGGATAAGCTTTATGCACAGTTCAATTTATTTGATAATCTATCTGAAATTGATACGAATGAGTTGAAAAATGAATCAAATAAACTAGTCAATAAGTATCCTGACGATTTAGAAGAAACATTAGGAAATGAATGTATTCACTTTCATTATCAACTTAAAGATTCATTGGCAAATTCTGAAAATGTAAGTTCTGCGAAAAATATATGCAATATATTGCATTCACAAAATCTTTGTGATGTTTACCCTAATTTAGATATTGCTCTACGAATTTTTTTGAGCATCCCAGCAACAAATTGTTCTGGAGAAAGATCTTTTTCAACTCTGAAAAGGGTAAAAAATTATTTACGTGCAAGTATAGGCCAAGACCGACTTAATGCCCTTGCATTATTATCTATTGAAGCTCAGTTGGTACAAGAACTGGATAATGATGATATAATTGACGTTTCCGCACGAACTAAAGCCAGAAAGAAGAAAATGTGAACTCAAAAAAGCTATAGCTATTCAAATTAATAATTTATATTTAAGACTTTATACGAAAAGTTGTACCTATGTTAACTAATTAAATGTTGTATTGAAGTTAATAAATTTGAATTCATAATAATTTAAATATTTAAAAATCTTATATTTATTGTTAATATTTTTTTCTCCATACAGCAAAAAGGGCGGCATATCTCACGGGGCCTAGGGCGACATCGAACATAAATCCGCCACTGTTTGCTACCACGTGAAGGATATAGCTGGATTTACAGAATAGTTTCACGGTTCGCCACAACCGATAACCAGACTTTTTCAAAGGTCCTCGTCGTTTATCCCAACCACGTTTCCAGTTATACCGACGAATAAGAAAAAGGCTGAGACGAAAAACTTCCTCTTTCTACGAACGCCTGTACGAATGTCACTGTCGATTTGATAGATAAAATGCTCGCAGTCAGAATCGAGAGTAGCATCGTATAGCGCTCCATTATTTATTGCTATATTCTGTAGGTGGCAGTGTAAGTAATTAAATCGGGGCTTACAAGCCGAAAAGATTGACTGAAGCAGACAAACCCCTGATTGCAACACGCAGTAATGATAGGAGAATATCTTGAAGTGACTGATGCACTCGAGCCTGATGCCACTTTAGTTTACGGATGACTCTTCCTCGCAGTAACTGTAGCTACCCGAGAGGCAGTGGCCAGTAATTACGCCCACCACTGAGTCTTGCTGTTCTTTTTACATAATTTGTAGTCCAAATTTGTTTGGAAAAAGCACATGTACTGATTCCGATCCACCATTTGCTGCCTAACTTAAATGAATTATCAGATGAACTTTATTGTACCTATCTATGATTATGCGCCGTGGCTTTCTGTTTTCAGAAAGAAACTGCCCGGGTCCTAGTCCAGCTAGTTTATCTGTCTTGCCTTTACCCGCAAAAACGATGTGACTAGTGTGGATTTATTAAGAATTTTACCATCCTTCCAGAGGAATCGCTCTAAGATTACAGTCCTATATTTCGTCCTGAAGTCGATTTGATAATTCTTAGTTTGGCTGCAAAAATCTGCTTCATATCAAAAGAAATCTCTCCTCAAGCCTCCGAATAGCCTCTCTGCAACATATTCCCACACATCGATCCATTTGCTTTCAATCTAACACATTCCCCCATGATTGTTTCATTCATTTCAAGGTCTTATATAATTTCAAGGGACTTCCCCGTAGGGAGACAACAAAAACAAATTACATTCTACCAGCTTTTGACTGTTTTATCTCACCACCAAGCGTGCATAAGTAAATTTTCCATTTTTCCAAATTGTCTCGAAATGGGCTTAAAAAGTAAAGCCCTTCCGGCTAAGCGTTGTAATGAAAGTTTCCTCTTTGATTGTTTCGGCGTAGCACTTATGTACACATTTCTCAACATTCTGTTTTTATTGTTTGTGTTGCTGCTGCTGCTGGTGCACCCCACTACTGCCCAGCAGAATGCTCTGAAAACTAAAAACTTAAACCCACATCCATGATAAATGTGTGCACCGAACATTTCGGAAGAATAACACTGAGAAGTACTTAACAAAGTTTTGTTTGATTATAGTTTGTGTGTGTTTTTTAATTAATGGAATCATAGCACGCGCTAAGGGTTAACGTGAAGTGGTAACAGCATTTAGTTGACATCTATATAAATTAATTTGGTAATTTCTTGGTTGTTGTATTACAAACGGACAAAATGTCCTTCCTTTTGAAATCTTAGGCAACCTAATGTTGTCTAAATGACCATATGACATATCATTATCCGTATTAATCCCATGTTCAATCAATTCAACGAGGCTTCATTAAATTTAATGACCCGAAACAGCCTCAATGACCCTAAATTGAATGCACTTCCGCACTTAACGCACAGCCACAGAAACACAGGAAAACACACTCTCGTCAAGGAGCGACAATCCATTTAATCGAACTGATGAACACGTATCACGTATTTAATTAAATTTTCCCTGTCCATTCAACTTGAAGTTATTCCTATGACGACATGCTTACATATTTTATAGTAAAGTCCCCCGCAATCTTGCTATGCACAAATCCATCGGTACAGTGACTAGCATCCTGTCTCTATCCAACCGACACAAACCTATCATTTCATTCTGTTAAGTGGCATTTAAAGCGAGAAATAGAAAAGAGTTTCCCCCATTATGACATTTAATGCTTGTCATTAAGTTGGAGTACGTTCTTTCATCATGGGTCTTAGGCAGTGCGAATTGAACGCGACGCATACTGTGTAGAGATGAGAAAATGTTTGATAGACGTTTTCATTGGAACAAGGGATCCAGGGAAAGGACTTCCATTGTGGGACCTTTTTATCTCTTCATATTCTTTTGATTCGCTGAAATTACATTATTTTTCCATGTTTGTTTTTGTTTTTGTAATGTTAGCCAAATGAGAAAAAGTTTAATGGCAAGAGATTAAATTAATTTACGAGATAATGAGAGCAAGATGGGATGGTCAATTTTACTCTGATCACAATGAGGAAATGTAAGGTTTTTTTTGAGATAATGTGTTCATTTATATTGTCCTTGAAGCTCGTTAAACAAGTGATTAAAATTGATATTTTTTTAACTACGTTAGGGGTTGGTCTTTATTTGATTATAAAGTAATGAACACATTTCAGGGACAGTGATTTTAGTGTTTTTTTGTAATATTAAAGTCATTTAAAATATCCGCTTTCAATTATATTCCGCCAGTGAACCAAAAATTCAGTATAGCTTTTAAGGGTGAAAACCAGACGGCGCTGAAATCAGTTAAAAATTGAAGGAACAATTTTTCCCGAGGTTCAATTACGACTGTCGCACAAAAAAAATCGCCTGAGACCAAAAAGGGATCCCATAAAAATATCAATAAATAAAGATTATTCTTTCTTTTTAACGACAATGTTATGATCTGGACCAATGAGATCATAACCCTAACACTTTACTGCATCCCTACATGTCCGCCTGCGGAATTCGTCGGGTTTACCTCAAAAAGTATCGGCAGTTCTCCAGATTTCGATCCACTTAATCACTGAGGCCAATTATATGCTGGGGTTGTTGCATTTATGTAATCCAGAGGTTTCAAGGCCTTCTGCTTTTGTAAAGGATCGTTGATTGATATTGCATTTTTGACCGAATTAACTGAGCCAGTCGAACTCCATTTTCATTGCGATAAGTTGTTCGACGTAAAGGCTTCCTCGGATCATGGATCTTCCTTTTCGATCAAGATGTGTAACTCCTTGTCATACAAAGCATCGTCACTTCAGCTGCCGTTGATTTGCCCCCATTCTTACTTTTTGTACGCTGTCAAACGTTGCGAATTATCACTGAGAAAAACTGTTGAATTTACCAAAAACGGCAGTCACTTCCAAGTTTTCCGGTCATGATTTTCAGCTAAAAGCATAATAATGTTGAATTAACGATTTCGCTGAATTGTTAAAACAAATACCAATCTGTTGAATGTATTATAATAAAAGTTATCTCAACATAATTTAAGCTCTTTCAGTAAAATCAACTATTCAAAGTACTCAAATCAACAAGTTTGTTGAACTTACAGTGCAAGCTTTTTATAATATCCCGGTTTTGTTGGGAAAGCTATCTATAGTGAAGTAGCATTTTGCACGTTTTACAAATACAAGAACCACTGCGAATCACTGCCGATAAAAGCAGAAGTTAAATCCTGCTGCGGATATGAATGAACTTGAACTTGAAACTTTTGGTTGGTTCGTTCTTAAATGTTGGTACGATTGATACTTTTTTTTCCTCGTTCGTGGATTTGCGTTGAAATCTCAATTCAGGTTTTCGACTCATGAGTTAAGATGGGTTTGGAGTTGAGTAGAAAATAAGTAGAAATGATAGAAAAAGGAATGGCATTGCCCAATTTGTTCACCTCATAGTACCTACTACACGTGCTTATCAAATGTATATATGTTATATCGGAACCCACTTTGTGCGCATCTAGATTTTAAATTCAATAAGTAAACATTTTGCCATACTTTCAATGTACACAAAAAGATGCTATGACAAAGAATAATTGTAGTCAACACTTTTTGTCCTAATCAATGTTTATGTTTTAAAGATCCATCGCTTCAATGTTTATAAAATATGAGCAGGAAATGTGACTCAGCACTTTTTGCCTTTAGCAACTGGTGCGAGAATATCCGCAGTCAAAATGCTGCGTTAGCAATTAAGCAATATAAAAGGGGATCGATGTATCTCAAGTTGTTAAGTCTTAAGTCTACCATACCAACAGTCACTTCGTATAGCGGAAGATTTCCCCCCACCAAGGGTAAGGGATCTGAAGCTTTGACTTCAATAAAAAGTTATTAAAATTAAATAAAGTCTTTTATTTTGATGTCGCTCTCTGACGAGAGCGCAAATATATTTTTTATTAACTTAAAACACTTAAACAAAATTGGCGCAGTCGGTAGGATTGCACAAATCGTGTAATCCTTGTAAAAATCTACCGTTCCGTTTAAATAGTGAAGTAAATTTCAAAAATAAGTTTTTTCTGCGAAAAAGATTAAAACAAATCTTTGAGTCTACGACTAAACACGGTGCTGTGAATAAATAAAAATAAATTAATACAAAATTGATTAAGATATTTTTAAAAAAAAGTTTTGAAAGTGAATAAACCGTACTCACATTGACGGGTAAAACATTTTTAAATAAATTCAGTGAAAAGATCGAAGATCCAACAAATCTATTCAGTGAATAAAAACGGATTAATTAGTGGTTCACCCCAATGCACATGGTAATACCACAAAACTCATAGAGAGAAATTAATCAACCTCATAGACTAAGTTAAAGAAGAAAAGGGCAGCTTCAGAGCTCCAACAAATAGCATAAAATAAATGTTCAAGAGATTGCAGAAGAAGAAGATAATTAACCCAGAAAGCAGATACACTGACGAAGAGGAATCTAGTTCAACAGAAGAAGAAGACCTACATCTACTAGAAATTCGAAACAGAAGTATACCTGAATATTGTAAGAATAATTTTGAAAATAGAAAAATTAAATTACTAGAAAATAAAATTGATAATTTAAATCTTAGTTTGGGCAATAATATTTTAGACAATAAAAGTAAAAATAAAAATATTGACAACATTTTATTGACAAAATTTGAAGAAAATAATCATAAGTTTAATCAAAGTAAATTAAGTATAGAAAACTATCAGAAAACCAAAATGGCTACATCCCAAGTAAATAATACACCCAAAAAAAGCTTAACGCTTAATCCATTAAAATATATTGAGAAACTTAATACGTTTGATGGTCGCACTGAAGATCTTTACACATTCCTCACAAATGTAGATGGAATAATGCCAACTCTTAACGAGTATGATAATCAAAGCCAACTGATGTGTATAAATATTTTAAAATCCAAATTTATTGGAAAAGCAAAAAGATGCATTGAGATTCACTCCCACTTACAAAATTGGTTAGAAATCAGACATATGCTAATTAATAATTTCGGAGGATTCAAGAACAGCCTACAATTGTACGAAGATCTAAGGCAGATCAGTTTCAGAGGTAACGTTTTAAATTTCTATAACGACATACAAAAAACTTTGTGCGATTTGAACCAAAAATCGGTTCAAGAAAATAAAGTCCATGAAGTGAACAATAATAATCTCACAGCCTTAAATATTTTTAAAGAGAAATTGCCGGTACATATGCGAACAATTCTTTTCGCCCTCAAACCAATGAGTTTGCAGGAAGCCCTACACGAGCTCACAGAAGCAGGATTTGTTGAATCAAACTCTTTTGAAGAAAGACAGCCAAGGCAAAACTTCAGCAATAATGTTAAGAACTTTCAACCTAAAATGTTTGTCCCACAGAATCATCAAAATAATTTTAGACCCCAAAATTTCCAAGCGTTTGGCCAAAATAGAAACAACCCTAACAACAATTTTAGACCAAATAATTTTCGACCACCATTCAATCATTTTCAAAACAGAGCTCCTTTCCAAAATAATTACAATACAGATAGGAACTATAACCAAAACAACTCTAGAACACAGCCTATGGACATAGATCCAAGTAGTAGTCAATTGAGACGTAACCCAACACCGGTTAACAGACAAGTTAATTACAACAGAGGAAATCACTCTAACAATCCTGCGGGATATAATGAAAATAATAGTAGTAATACTGAAAGGAATTTAGAAACAAATAACGAAACTCACGAGAATCAAAATTTTCAGTTACAAGCCTCGGAAATAAATCCGGACTTCCCTATCTCAGAATAGAGAAAAACGGCAAAATTATACGTATGCTCATAGATACTGGAGCAACAAATAGTAACATTAATAAAATAGACGTTCCACCCCAATACATACAAACTAGAAAGCAACCGTTAAAAATTAACACAGTAGGAAACCCTGTCGTAGTGACAGAAGAAGCATTATTTCCCAAAGAAAAATTCGCCTATAAAGTAAAAGAAAACTGTCTTTTCCATATATTGAATTTTAGTCCAAATTACAATGGGATAATCGGTAATAATATTCTATTACCTAATAATAGTAAATTAGATTATGCAACCAAGACATTAACACTGAATGACATAAAAATTCCAATATTTTTTGATTTAATTGACGAACAAGACTACATGATGGAAGTTCATCACTTAAGCGGCTTAACGCCAAATGACACTATCTTCGACGAGTTTGAACAAAAAAATACTGAACACATGAATATTGAAGAAAAAAGAATTCTCTCTAAAACCCTAAAAGAATATCAAGATGTATTCTTTCATAAAGGTGACGACCTAACATTTACATCACACGTCAAACACAAACTTACTGTCTCAGACAATTCCCCAATTTTCACCCGGATATACCGCTATCCCGAGGTACATAAAAATGAAGTCAATAATCAGATCCAAGATCTTTTGGATCAAGGGATAAGCAAACACTCGAGTTCACCATATAATGCTCCGATATGGGTCGTACCCAAGAAAATGGACAAGATGGGAAATAAAGAGTGGCGTATAGTTATTGACTATCGCAAATTGAACAAGGTTACCAAAGAGGATAAATTTCCAATTCCTCTAATTGAAGATATACTCGACAAGATGGGTCGAGCCAATTATTTTTCTACTTTGGATTTAACAAAAGGTTTTTACCAAATTGAAATAGATCCACAAGATCGTGAGAAGACAGCCTTCTCCACACTTTCAGGACATTATGAATGGATCAGAATGCCATTTGGTCTCAAGAATGCTCCTGCTACATTTCAACGCATGATGAACGAAGTCCTAAGTGACTACATTGGTAAAATATGCTATGTTTACCTTGACGATATCATCATCTTTTCTTCATCACTACAAGAACATATTCAACATTTGAAACTAATCTTCAAGAGACTTCGACAAGTCAATCTTAAAGTTTCTTTGAATAAATGTGATTTTCTAAAGAAAGAATCCGAATTTCTCGGACATATAATTACACCAGAAGGTATCAAACCCAATCCGTCAAAAATTCAAACAATAAAAGATTTTCAAATTCCCACCTCCATAAAAGAAATACAATCCTTCCTAGGTTTAACTGGATATTATAGAAAATTCATCCAGGATTATGCTAAAATAATCAAACCTATGACGTTATACCTAAAAAAGGATTCAAAAATAGATATAAAGAACGAACAATATGCTGACGCGTTCAACAAACTAAAAGTAGCAATGACAGATATGTTAATTAACAAACACCCAGACTTTAGTAAAGAATTTATATTAACAACCGATGCAAGCAATTTTGCAATAGGTGCAGTATTGTCCCAATCTCACGGACCACTTTCATTTGCATCCAGGACACTTAATAAACACGAGTGCAACTACAGCACTATAGAGAAAGAACTCCTAGCAATCGTTTGGGCAACCAAACAATTTCGTCATTACCTATATGGTAGACGTTTTAAAATTTTAACAGATCATAGGCCGCTAGTTTGGCTACATAATCTGAAAGAGCCTAATTCTAAACTACAACGTTGGAAAATAAAGCTCGAAGAATATGATTTTGATATTGAGTACCTGCAAGGCAAAGAAAATAAAGTTGCCGATGCTCTATCAAGAATCAAGATTTCACCTGAAATTAACGCTTTAGAAGAAGACTTAGCGAGTACACAACACAGTGTCGAATCAGATAGTACAGACCTAATTCCAATAACAGAAAAACCCCTTAACATGTTTAAACGTCAGATAATCATCAAAACAACTAATGAAGATTCTCAGGAAATATCCTTTCCGTATATAGGTAAAAGATTAATAACAATTACGAGAAAAAATTTTACGACCAAAGACTTTGATCTAATAATATCAGAATGTGATATAAATTGCACAAATGCAATATTCATAAATAACGACGATTTACCTTTGAACAAATATGCGAATGACGACGAATTATTTCTTAAATTTCAAACCCATTGGAAACAACACCATAATAAACAGAAATTATATAGAAGCATATCTAACCTAATAAATTTACATCCTCCAGAAACTGAGGAAACAATTAATAAAATCCATATAAAATTTAATCATATTGGTATTGAAAAAACATACCTTGAAGTCATTAGAAAATTTTACGCACCTAGTTTACGTGAAACTATTAATAAAGTATTGAACAATTGCGAAATGTGTAATTTCAAAATAGAAAGGAATCCAATAAAACTACCTTATGAAAAAACGCCCACGCCCTCAGGCCCTCATGAACACTACCATATGGACATTTGGCCCATACCAAGAAATGGTAGCTACCTAACATGTATTGACAAATTTTCAAAATTTATAGCCCTTGAACGTTTAGAAACAAAGAATCAAGCCGATGTGCTAACCGCTATAACTAAGATATTTATTTATCTAGGTAAACCAAAAATCTTAACGACCGACAATGATAAATGTTTTTTATCTTACACAGTTAAACAATATCTCAAAGACAACGAGATAGTAACTCACATTACTACGCCATATCGACACACAGGCAACTCAGATATAGAGCGTTTGCACTCCACTCTCAACGAGAACATAAGATTATTTGAAAAGCAAAAGCCAAGCTTAGTCGATAACGTGACACGAACAATAGAGGTTTACAACAATAC
Organism: Portevinia maculata; assembly: GCA_949715645.1. Lineage (NCBI taxonomy): Eukaryota > Metazoa > Arthropoda > Insecta > Diptera > Syrphidae > Portevinia > Portevinia maculata. The sequence goes on along the minus strand of OX454526.1, from coordinate 34,267,306 downwards.
GATCCACTTAACTACTAGAGAAAAACCGAGTGACATACATTTCGGACGCATAGACAATAAAACAATATTTAATAGAATCGAAAGCACAAAAAATAAAGTTTTAGCTAGAGTGAATAAAGATAGAAAAGATACCGATATAAATCCTAATTTTACCAAAATTTATAATCCTACATATTTCGATAAATTAAAAACAAAGCATAGGAAAGTAAAAGTGATTGAAATCGATAAAAATAAAATAACTATTAAACCAAACAGAGACTTACAAAAATTACACAAAGACCAGTTTCGAAAGAAAAAGAAAAAATTTAAAAATGATAAAATTAAAATTGGCATCGATACTAGTTCTATGGCAGTTAACACTGGCCTATAGCCAAGAAATACAAATAACTAATTACAACCACGGTAACGGTTTTACCATTATACAACTACAACAGATACAAATAATAGAAAACTATACTAAAATACTTCATATTATAAATTTAACTAAGTACGAAACAAATTTAGAAATACTAGAAGAACATATACAACTTTTACCTGAACCAAACATTGAAATTATTAATTTAATGAAACATACAAGAAAAGAATTTGAAACTATAATACCACATAACAGACAGAAAAGAGGACTTATTAATATTTTAGGTACAGGCATGAAATTTTTATCCGGAACTATGGACGACGATGATAGGCAAGAAATAGAAGAAAGGCTAAAATTAATAGAAACAAATACACATAATGTAATAGAAAACTCAAATTTACAAATACAGATAAACAATCATTTTAATGAACAAATTGCGTTAGTAACTAACATGTTTAATAACAAAACTAAGAAACTTACCGAACATATAGAAAAATCTATTCGCATTCAACACGATTTAGAAAGGGATCTTAACAAATTGAAATTAGAAATAGAAATTAAAGACAATATAAAATATTTGATAAATGACATCGACAAAATTAAAGACATAATTTTAGCATCGAGACTAGGAATCCTAAGCAAAGACATATTTTCAGAAACAGAAATTGATAAAAATAATATTACAATTGAAAAACTTTCAGAAATCAAATTAGAACTTGCTTTGTATAAAAACTCTATTATTTTTATAATTGAATTGCCAAACTTTACAAACGAATTATACAAACAAATACATATTCAACCCATACCAAACTTAGAAGATAGTCAGCAATTAGAGATAACTAATAAAATATATTTGACTAAAGATCAAGCAATTTACAATAATACAAATATAAAAAAATATTTATCAAAAATAAATGATAACTGCTTACAGAATCTATTTAAAAAACAAATGAATTGTAAACTAATAAAAAATGTAAACCAAGAAATATTAGAAATAGGAAATAATAATCTTGTGTTAATTAATGTAAAATTACAAGAAATAAATCAAAATTGTAATAATCAAAACATTACTGTTAAAGGTAACTACCTAATTAAGTTCGAAAATTGTAAAATTGAAATAAATAATAAAATGTACGAAAGAAAAAATTATAAACACGAACCTTTAATACCAAATGTAATTGAGAATATTAATTATACCAAATCAAAAGATATAACTTTTCAAGAATTACATTACCAAAATATACAAAACTTAAAAGAAATTGAAGAACTGAAATACAAGCACAAACATACTAGTTTAACTATGTACATGATAATTTTAATCATTATACTTGTCATAATCCTTTATACATATTTAAAATGTAAAAATAAGAAGATAATAAACAATGTAAATCTTCCAAAGGTCACTTTCCGACCATTAGAAGACTCTAAAGGGGGAGGTGTTATATCGGAACCCACTTGTGCGCATCTAGATTTTAAATTCAATAAGTAAACATTTTGCCATACTTTCAATGTACACAAAAAGATGCTATGACAAAGAATAATTGTAGTCAACACTTTTTGTCCTAATCAATGTTTATGTTTTAAAGATCCATCGCTTCAATGTTTATAAAATATGAGCAGGAAATGTGACTCAGCACTTTTTGCCTTTAGCAACTGGTGCGAGAATATCCGCAGTCAAAATGCTGCGTTAGCAATTAAGCAATATAAAAGGGGATCGATGTATCTCAAGTTGTTAAGTCTTAAGTCTACCATACCAACAGTCACTTCGTATAGCGGAAGATTTCCCCCCACCAAGGGTAAGGGATCTGAAGCTTTGACTTCAATAAAAAGTTATTAAAATTAAATAAAGTCTTTTATTTTGATGTCGCTCTCTGACGAGAGCGCAAATATATTTTTTATTAACTTAAAACACTTAAACAAAATTTATATGAATTTGTACACAAACATATAAATTCACAGTCCCATGCAACTATGCGAAAGCGATTTCAACTCAACGCACCTTTAACACTTACCATGGGCGACGATACGATGAGAATCTATATTTAACTAACTGTACAAACAAACTCCCTAGATGTTTTTATTATGTCATTGGATGTCATTTCAGAATTATCCAAATTATCCATTCTAGTTGCGGTAAACCAAGAGTTTACCGCACTTAGGGCAGAATGATGTTTATATTAAATGTCTTCATAATCGGTAAATCATATTAAATGCCATCATAAGCGGTAAATCATGCACTCACAATACATATTGGCTTGAAAAACAGTTGTTATTAAGGGTTAAACCCTTACTTTTATTTCTTCACTTCTTCTATGCAGTTTGTCTTTCATCATACTGTCTATCGTGGCCACTAGGAACATTTAATTTATTGCGAACACCAAAGGCGGAACAGTCAAGTGGGAGGGTTATGATCCCTTTAATCCTGATCATAGGCTCAACGTCATTAACGAAGAAGAGGATTGAACGTTGAAGAAACGGAAGATGTTTTTCCTGTTTCCTGGTGGCAGCAGGTAATGCAACATTTTAAATACGAGTATCTTAAAGTGGTTTAAATCTACGAGGAAGAAGAAATGTAGAATATGTCAATATGAACATATTTCTGTAAAACTTTGTGCACATGCATTTTTACCTTCATTACCATAATTTTCTGATTTATTTAGTTTATTGGTTTATAGAGCAGCGGCAATTAATTTTGTTGGCTTTTATTCATCTTCTCAGAATAATAATCTGCTGACTGCATCATTATGCGTGAAATCAATTTGAATCTGAGAAAACGAAATTATGTATTTCATGTTGATTGATATTGTTTAAAAATTACAAATGTTTGTCCATAAATGTGCTTTAGTAAAGGCCGCTCTCTAATATTTTGATCCAACAGATGGACTTATTTTCTTTCTTCCTTGTTCATAGATATGTTAATTTCCATTTGCTTACAATGTTGGCCAAGGATCTTGATGAAGTAATATAGCCACAGTTTGTCGGAAACGTTTTGTGTGTCGGTCGTCCTTTCATTTCTCTTAACAAAAAAGTTGATATCACATATCAAATGAAATTAATATTTTACTAAAATAGTATGGGTCTAAATAACACACGTTACCTCAACATTCGTCAACTCAACACTCACCATCTTAACACATACTATTTCAACACAGCATGCTGCCCCATACACATTGCACTTGATATATGATACACTGGCGATCACAAGGATGAGGCCATACATTTTGGAATCGATTTTCAGCCTTTATACTTGTTGGAAATTTTATAACCAGAAACTTTTACTACCTGGGAACAGGTAAATATTTTCCCAACAGTAAGTCATAAAATTAAAGAGTAAATAAGAAACGACCGCTGAAATTTCCCTACTTAAAAAGGGAATAAAAAGATGCGACACTAGGATGAGGCCACATGCAAAATCTTCGAAAGAGGAAAAAATGAATAAAATGTTTACATTTTATGGTTTTAAAACATTTATTTATTATGTTTTTCTACATTAATAATGAGTATGCCCGCCATTTTTCGATACGACCTACATAAGGCGGTTTGGAATAGAATCATATAGTTTTTTTCAAATAATTACGAGAAATTTAGGCCAGGCATCACGAATAGCTTCGATTAAAGTGTCCTTGTTTTCAAATTGTCTGCCGCCTTCATACACAACCATTTTCGATTATGTTTAAGGGCGGTGAATAGGGCGGCCATGGCAAAAGTTCCCCGTCTTCTGATTAAATCCAACCTCTAACAACCCTGGAAGTGTGGATAGGGGCATTATCTTGTTGGAATATCCAAGACAGGGGTCTGAAAATGCTTTTCACTTTTGTTTCCGTTCACTGTTGAACGTCGAACTCGATTGCGCCATAGTGGGTAATAGCACCCCACACCATTACACCTGATGTACGGCTGTGATGTCTTACCAAAATAAGTTCTTCTTTCCTTAGATCATAGAAATAAAAGTTGTAACCATCGGGGTCGTCAAGGTTAAACTTTTTTTCATATAAAAAGACAACGCGTTTCCATTCACTGCTCCAAGCGACATGTTCTCTTGCAAAATTCATTCGATGATCCTTGTGTACTTGCCTCAAAACATGTTTTTTTTTAATTTTTCTCTTCTTCTCTGTATAGTACCTACCAGTTTTTCGTACTATCCTTCGGACCGTTCCTATGCTGGCTGATACTCCGCTGTTGGCCCTTATTTTAGTCACTGGTAAAAAAGAATTTGAGGCAAGTCATAGAATAACCCGCTTTTCTCGCAATGTTGTTGCTTCTGCCGTGAGTCCTTTTTGATTTTTCCTATAGTTTTGTCCATCCGCAATATAACTGTTTACAACAGTTTTACTTCTATTTCGCCTCCTTGCAATTGCTCGGCCTGAGAGCGCATCTTTTTATACGCTTTTCAACTAGTTCATTGTTTGATCTTGGGAAATTCTAGCGGTCGTTTATTATTTACCCTTTAATTTAATGACCTACTGTTGGGGAAATATGTTCACAGGTAGTAAAAGTTGCTGGTTATAAAATTTTCAACAGGTATAAAGCCTAAAATCGATTGCATAATGTATGGCCTCATCCTTGTAATCGCCAGTGTATACCCAACCTCGTACCTACTCCAAATCCAGCAATGATCGCAAGGAGGGGGGGTTGCCGAGGAGGAGCTTGCCCCACATACACATTGCCCTTGATATACCCAACATCGCAACTACTCCAAATCCAACATTGAACATAAGCACGTGGGTTGCTGGAGGCAGCATGGCCACCCATACACATTGCCCTGTTTATGGAATCCTTAATTCACAATGGAATTTTTTAGCAGAGTGTTGTTCTCAATGGAATTTGTTCAGGGTGAGGTTAAGAACGAATATAATGTTCATGTGTTGAAGTGGTATGTGGTGAGATAGCGTTTGTTAAGATGGTGTGTGTTGATTTGACAAATGTTGAGTATGTTATTTCGACATGTAACCATACTCGATTCTGATAATGCACTTTCTGCAGACTTTCTCTTAAGGCTTTTGTTTTCACTTGAAATAGCCTTTTCTGTCTTTACTTTCTTAATTCATTTTGATATTTGTTATGTAAATATCTTCTCCGGTGCGAAGTCTCAATTCTTTCAATTAAATATTGTCACGTCGGGTGTTCCACAAGGAAGTCACCTCGGGCCGCTCCTTTTCCTTATTTTTATTAACGACATGCCTGATATTTTCTTAAATTTCATTCGCCTTTTGTTTGCAGACGATCTTAAATTCCTAAGAAGCATACAATCTGAAGATGATTGCCATCTCTTGCAAGATGACCTTGATAGACTGGTAGAATGGTGTACGTTTAATGATTTGTTCTTAAATGTCTCCGAATGTCAGTGTTTTTCTTTCAGCAGAAATTCCTCCCTAATTTGCTTTGAATATAAAATTGGAAGCATTATTCTTGAAAGAGTTCTTGAAAAAAAGGATCTTGGAGTTGTATTTCATTAAATATACTGAATACATTGCCGCCGAAGCTATTTCCATGCTTCGTTTCATTAAACATAATTCCTCGGATTTTTCAGATCCCTATACATACTCTAAAATCGTCGGGCGCAGTGGCACAATGGTTAGTGTGTCGGACTACTAATCGGAAGGTCCCCGGTTCAATTCCCGCCGGGGCCAAGTAACATCATGAGTTTTTTTCCACTGCCCCACCTCTTGCGAACGTCTGACAAACAACCAAGAGTATCAATTGTCATGAGAAGCTTCTCAAAATTGCCGTTCGGATTCGGCGTAAAATTGTAGGTCCCTTCCACTTTGCTAAGAAAGTGATTGGAGAAGCTAGGTTTTAGGCCCTCTATGGGCCGTTAATGCCTAATATTCATTCATACTCTAAAATCGCTGTATAGCGCCTACGTCAGATCTCTTTTGGAATACTGTTGCGTAGTATGGAATCCATAATACACCATTCATTCCAATAGAATCAAAAATATTCAAAAGAATTTCACAAGATTTGTTGTTTGGAAACTTGGCTGAATTGTTATGCCATCGTATTCTACCCGATGTTAGCTCATTGGCATTCAGTCGCTCGTAAATCGTCGTAAAATATACTCAAAATATACTGTTTGTAAGTGACATTTTGTCGCATAATATTAATTGCCCATCACTTTTGTCATTAATAAATATGTATACACCATCTCGCCATCTAAGGGAACGTTTTCTATTTTTGGAAGACGAACACAGGGTGATATATGCACTCAATGAGCCAATTACTCGCTGTGTCAGGGAAACTAACCGCATTTCAGATGTTATTGATTTCAATTTCCATTATAGTAGATTCTCTTTGAAAGTTAAACTGCTATTGTATTTTTCATTCAATTTTTGATAGCTATTATGTTTTATGTATTGAGTAGTATAAGCCTCATAGATGTGTATTTCGATAGTCTGTAAGATAATTATGTCTGATTGATTGAATAAATAAATAAATAAATAAAAAATATGATACCTTATTTTCATTTGCAAATATACACTTTGTGACATACACTCTTGCAGCATACCGACGAAAATAAAGCATTTTACAGATTACTTAAGTGTTAATTAAGTACATTGCAATTGTTTTTGATTACCAGCTTTGTTAGAATCCATTTCAGATTTAAGATATTTCATTTAGATAATACTAAGTTTTCATTTACCCTTTCGTACTTATAGATAGATATATTGTTATGCCTTGCAGCAAAACTATAAAATAAAATAAATAATAAACATAGGGACGGGCTACAGTCCGCTTGGGAGAACTGTTGGATACCCTATTCTTATTCCTATGCCTCATTAGCGGGGGTGACAAAAGTCTAAGTATGGTTGAATTGTTAAGAACGCTGTACATATTCTGTTATATAACATTTAAAAGATTTTATCAAACAAAAACGAAGCTTTTTTAAAAATACCTTCCCTAGCTCAAACTTTGGTTTTTCAATAAAATTATTTTATTTAATTCTGGGCGTGTCAGTAGGCGGATTTAAAAAAAATTAACACCTGAGCATAAAGGGCCCCTAGAGAGTATATATTATAAATTTCAGCTCCCTAGCTCAAACTTTGGATTTTCAAAAATGAATATACCCTTAGAATAGGGTATAAAAAAATTATTTTATTTATTTGTGGGCGTGTCAGTGGGCGGATTTTGAAAATTTTTTATCCCGAGCAGTTTTAGGAGTCATAGATCATATATAAAAATTTCAGCTTTCTAGCTCAAAATTCGATTTTTTCCAAAATTTTGTTTTTTTGAGTTTGTGGGCGTGTCTGTGGGCGGATTTCAAAAATTCGTAAACTTGATTATTTCGGGACCCTAGAGAGTATATGGTTAAAATTTCAGCTCTATAGGTCCAGTTTAAAGGCCTAATTTTTGCCGACGGGCGGACGGACATGGCTAGATCGACATTACTATCGATGCTGTCATAAATATAGTAACTTTTAGGGGTCTACGGGCAATATTAAGGTATGTTACAAACTATGCGTCAAAATTAATATACCCCTAGAATAGGGTATAAAAAGTAGAATCCGATCCAATTAGTTCGACGCGGGCTGGCTTGATTTGCTTGGGAATTTGGGCACCAGTTTTACCGTTGTCGATTTTAGAACATTGAACGAATAGGAAGAAAAACAAACACAACGTTGTCGATTTTAGAAGATTGAACGAATAGAAAGAAAAAGCAAACACAATTACTTTGCGAAAAGAGAAATAATTTTATTGTATTGAATTCGGGTATGGGTAAAAGAAAACTCGTCACATTTTGCCACTTAGCTTCTAAAGGGTTTTTGAACAGGGACGCTACAAAAGTAGAGCGACAGGGACAGCAAACGACGCCGAATTTCTTGCCGCTCTTTTGACATTTCTCTTCACTAAGGTTTGCCATTTCATGATGGAAAGATATACGAGCCAACAACGAGTCGAAATTATTAAAATTTACTACCGAAATTCGGAGTCAGTTGCCTCAACGTTAAGAGCGCTACGTCCAATTTATGGTTGTCATAATCGTACTAGCAGAACAACAATTGAGCGTCTAGGGGAAAAATTTCGTCGGTCGTGCGATTTGACGCCGTTAGACTATTTCCTGTGGGGCTACGTCAAGTCTATGGTCTATGTCAACAAGCCAGTGACGATTGATGAACTTCGTACGAATATCGAACGTGAAATTGCAGCAGTATCGCCCGATTTATGCTTGAAAACCGTCGAAAATTGGGTTCAGCGTCTGGACTTCTGCAAGCGTGCCCGCGGTGGCCATGCAAAATAAATCGAGTTCCATACATAATGGCATCGAACGTACTTTCACAGGAATAAAGAATTTCATTGATATCCTTTACTTATAGCCTAATTATGCTGACGTCGGTTTTACAATTCTCAACGATTTTTATGCTTAGGTGTATGTATTTTTGCGGGTATTGCGATTCCCACAGAATCGCAATGCATACTTGGGGTTAATGTTGCGCTGTTGTATCTTGTTTCTGGACGTGTGCAATAATTTTTTTTTTTGGTAAATTTATTCGCTGCATCCGTAACAATATATTTATGTATTCATTTCGTATAATTTTTAACATTGGTGTTGTTACCGCACATTTTACATTACAGGGATTTGATAATTTTATCTTGCCACTGAAATATTATTTACAAGGCTACAAATTACTTTAACAAAACAAAATATAGTAATATTTAGAAGGAAAACACGATAAAAACCTTCTATTAACTATTCGTACTTATATGCGTAGGAAATACGACCGAACTCTTAAAGCGCTTCGAAAAAGTTATGCTTAAAGGCATACACGAAATTTAATATCGTAAGGTAACGGCGATCTGATAAGAATCTTGTAGACATATCCGCAGATTTGCTGATTCAACCCTTGTCACAACGTAACGCGCTTAACAGTTTTTTTTACTTCAGTAGCTAGCAGCGTAGGTACCAAAGGTAACAGTTCTAGGTAGATGCACTGAGTGTTTAGTTCTAGGAGCAGTTGTGAACCGTTGCAAAGAAATAGTTTTTCCTTCGAACCCATTTCTGCGCTTGAGCTCTTAAAGGCGATTAGCTCTCTGAAAAATTCGAATGCTTGTGGTTTTGATGGAATGTCTAACGGTGTATTGAAACATATCTCGTATTTCGTAGTTGATGTCCTAGCAGTCATCTTTAACCGTAGTATTTTCTCAGGAGTTTTCCCGGAGAACCTCAAGTGCGCTGATATAGTTCCACTCCACAAAAAAGGTGCTGCAGAGGACATGAACAATTTTAGGCCAATCTTCCCGGTTCTTAGTAAGGTTTTTGAAAAAGTTGTTAAGGAGAGGTTAAACAAGACCCACTTTTTCAGTCCGGTGCAATTTGGTTTTCAAAAGGGAAAATCAACTGAGTATGCTCTTTTACATTTTTGTTCCCGTATTTTTGCCAACCTGATGAAAAAAAGTTCACCGAAGGCCTATTCGTTGACATAACAAAAGCTTTTGATATGGTTGACCATTTTATCCTACTGAAAAAACTTGAAAATGCTGGTTTCCGTGGTTTCATGTTCGATTGGTTAGGGTCTTACCTTTCAAATAGATCTCAAAGGGTAAAGATTACTGAAACTAGAAGTGAAATCCAATTTCTTAAAATGGGGGTTCCCCAAGGTTCGGTGTTGGGACCAATTCTGTTTCTCATTTATATAAATTCACTGTTTGGTCTTCAATTTAAAGGTATGCTTACTGCTTTTGCAGATGATGTAGGTTGTTGTTATGGTTACGATAGTGCATTGGATTTGACATCTGATATCAACTGGGATCTGAATTTGTTGAGGATCTGGTTCGCTGAACATAGATTGTCCATAAGCTCTAAAACCAAAATCATGTTTTTTAATCTATCAACCCCTAGCGGCTCAAATGCGGTTATGTTATTCCATGCACATGAGTGTAAAAAATATAAAATACCAAGCTGCTCATGTGCTTCCGGTGTGTCCCACCCAACTTTCTGTACCACGGAAAATTGCAGTGAACGGTGTTTTTCGATTGAAAAAGTGGACCATTTTAAGTATCTGGGGCTCACTTTTGACACCAGGATGAGCTTTGCACTCCATACGGATTCTTTGAGGAAATACTTTCGTTGTACTCTAAGATATTTCTTTTATCTAAAAAATGTTTGTTCAAGCAAACTACTAAAAATTATTTATTATGGTATTTTTCATTCGAAGCTTCAATATTGTATTGCTTGTTGGGGTGGTACATATATGAATAAAATTCAACATCTGTTAATCCTACAGAAAAATATTTTGAGAAAAATATGCCGAAAACACCGTCGTCATCCCAGTTACCCTTTGTTTCGTGATTTGAAAATACTTCCAGTCCGCTATTTGTATTGTTTTAAAGTGTTAAAAACGTTTTTTAAAAGATCGGGTAATCTAAATTGCAGATTAATTTCTGAATATAATCTGCGTAGAAACTTTATGAATGTTGTATCTGTACCTCACGCCCGCACTGCCTTTCGCAATTTTTATTTGGTATCATCCTGTCGGTTATTTAATAAGCTCCCTCAATGCATAAGAGCTGCAACATTTTCTGGTAGGCTTGAAAATTCCTTAAAGCAATGGGTATTAAATTTCAAATATGCTGAAATAGACTCCATCATTTCCGACATTTTGGTGTAACATTATGTTCTGTTTATGAAATTTTACTTTGTATTTTTCTTTTTCCTTTTCTTTTATTGATTTTTCATTTTGCATAATGTTTTCCTTTTAAATGGGGCACCCCACCCGTTATCATTATTTCCCAAGGTAAAGAATATCGAAGTGGCATTTGAAACTATTTTCAATACTTAAAATATAAAAAAATAAAAAATGTCCAGGTGCTCTTGATTTCCACACACTTTCCCTAATGCTAATATTAGCCCTAAGATGTTCGCCTTTAACATCAATAAAGTGGCGAAAGGAAAAAAAAACCACTGTGCATTTACACTGCCGGCCGCAGGCTCTATTTAAAAGACAGTGATTGCGATATTAACAATGCTTTATTGGGAAATGTACATTTTTGCCTGCGATATCGGGTTCCGATGAGAAGCACCCTTATAGATAAACCGCAATCTGTCATCCAACAACCCAATAAAAGGTCTGTTTCCTTACTTTTTGAAGTAAAACTTAGCTACTCAAAGGTACTTAAAACTGCTTTAACTTGTTTCCTAAAACAACAATTTTGTAAAAGGCAACAAGAGAGTAAATTACTTCCCCTCAACTGAAAAACTTACGAATTTCTACCCAAGAAATTTCTTTGAGCAGTGGCCTATTTCAGCAAAATACAAATTACAATCACAATTTTGTAATACCCAGAGTTTGGTGAAAAAACATCTTCTTTGTCTTCACGGAAAAGCTACGTCCAGGATTAAATGGATTATAACCCTCTGACCTTACTGCATTCCCAATGGAGGCAAACCATGGTGAAACGACTTAAATCAGAAAAATCGCAAAAATAGAAATTTGTAGGCAAGGTAAGTAGGCCACAGGTTTTAGAAGAGCTAACAACAGTACTTTGTGAACGTCTGAAGCCGTTTTGCAACACACTAATTGGCACGCACCAGTGTGGCTTCCGGCCCGGCAGAATGACAACAGACAACAAAATGTTCACACTGAGGCGAATTTTGGAAAAGAGCCGCATGTGATGACATTCACCGTCAGGAGCTCTATATGGCGATGGCCGAATATGGGATTCCGGCAAATCTGATCCAGTTGTGTCGCGTGACACTTGAAAACACACGGTGTAATGTGCAGTTCGGAAGCAGGTCTTCCGAATTGTTTCGGCAAGGAGATTCTTCAATCTTGTTCTGGAGCAAATAGGGCGCAGGCAGGTGTCAACACGGAAGGCACTATCTTCTATAGATCCGTCCAGCTACTAGGTTATGCGGACGACATCGACATCATCGGCAGTTCCCGGCGTGCCGTTTTAGAGGCTTTTACGGCAATTGAAGAACAGGCGAAATTGGTTGGTCCTTGTAGTTAATGAGGACAAGACCAAGTACATACATGCTTTTAACAAACAAGGAAACATCTGTCCACGGCCTAGGACAAAACGTCACTGTCGACAGCAATAAATTCCGGGTAGTTAAGAAGTTCATCTAACTTGGTGAAAACATCAACTAAACGAATGACACCGTAGTGGGGATCCAACGAAAAATTACCTTAGGAAACCGCTGCTATAGCGGTTTGGCAAAACAAATGGTTTCGAAACTCCAAATGGGTGCTTTATCGACCACTAATCGTGCCGTTTTTGCTTTATGGTACCAAGTGCTGGACGGTAAAATGAAATGAGAGCTGATATTGGGATTTTTTGAAGAAAAATACTCCGTCGGACATCTGGTCCTGTGTGCGAGGAAGGCGAATGTAGGAGAAGATACAAACGCAAACTCTATGAGTTGTGTGAGCGAATGGACAATAATGCTAAAATTAAGAGGATCTTCGACTCCGAAGTACAGAAGTATAAAAGAACTTAACGCTGTCGTATATGTCCCAAAAATCGGTTAAAAGGTAGTGAGGATCTGTCTTTGTTGGTTTTCTCCAGGATGTGCCGCTGTGTGAATAGATATTCCATTGTGGAAATGGCGCGGCAAATATCCAATCCAAAAACAAGGAATTCAAAATGGTGAATTAATGTTATATCGAAGTAAAAAGTGCGTTTCGGTTTGATGTGTTGTGCTAATCGGCTGATGATCCCATCCACCACATCTTGGTGGAACGCCCAATTGGAAATAAAGGTCACTTATGTATTCACAAATATCCAATCCTTGATCATCCGTTGGTTTTATGATTGCAGAAGACTGTATGCTATGCATGAGGTAATAATCTTTACACATAACGTTGATTTTAACGTTAACCTGTATCTACAGAGAATTCAAATGGTAATAGAGATTTTTTGTGAAAATGAGTTATGTAAATACTTTCAAAATATAAACTTATTGGCACCTATAAATATATTCTCGACGGCCTCTATCATTTTAGATGTTTCTAACAGGGGAGACGGGTCTTTCATTTGTCAATAAGTTTATGAAGTTATTTGTAGATCCCCAATTCGATTTGCAACATAAACAGGATATTAAAAACAAACAAACCATAAATGTACAGAGTATATGCCGATTTCATTCAACATCCACTTACTGTCATTCTGAATTATCTCTCCTTTTTCACAGCAAATCTCCTCTCGACATAACATACCAAATTATATGTAAGTACCATAAGAACCCAACATACAAGTCACACCCATTCCCAGAAAAACAAATTTATACTTTCATATCCGACTCCATATCCTGTTGAATACAAAGAAAATCCTTTCACTCTGTCAACCAAACGTCCTGTTTGTTATCGATAGCTTACACTTTCTTGTGAGAGTACTTTCACGTAACAATGAAACCTCATATTATCACTTTGTTCTTCGATACGCCAGAGCTTCGTCATATAAGATAAGAATGTCGAAGCTTCCGGCATATAAGAAGCCGAAACAAAAACAACATAGCTACCTACTGAATGAACAGTGAAAGGATAAAGCATCTCCTTTCGTCATGCCGGCATATTTATCTGTGTGTGTGAATGTCATCGTCAGAAACGTATAAAACTACAAACTCGGGAAATTGGCGCTTACAAACAAAGGGGGCAAAAAGAAGAAAAAGGGCACAAATACAACACAGAGGAAAATAAGTACATCATGAGTAGATGAGCAGCACTCATTATTGTGTCACTGAATACGTTTATGGATACTGATATATGAAGCACATCATCATGGAACTGTATACTAAAGCTGGATCCTAAATATTTGGTTACGTTCTAGGTGCACTTGATTGCAAAAAAAAGAACGATTACACGGGATAAATTTAGCTCATTCGGGATTGATATTAAATGGGTTTATCTATTATCTTGGCAGAACATTTTACTCAGCACGAAATGTAGCTAATTGTTTTAAATATTTGATTTATCTAACGATATTAGTTGCTTGCTTTGTATCCTTTAAATCCATGTTTCGGACATGCTTCTATGTTAGAGTGTAAGGATAGGTAAGTTTTCTGGGTTTATGGAACAGAGCGAATCTGTTACAACGTACTAGGTCCAAGTGGACCCATTTGTTGTTATCCTTCGTTGGGATGTAGGCCTCGTCGCTCTGTTTGGTGTAATCCTAATGATTCTCATCATCAAAACAGCCTCCACAGATGTCTTCATCGTTGAGATTTACTCGTAGTTGCATTGTCTGCTTCAAAGGCAAATTAAATTATAACCGGTAAGAGTTCCGACCAAGTTGGGCAGTGATGTTCTGTCACAACGTAAGAGTTAGTTGCTCCAATAGATATATTAACTGAAACTTCTTCAAGCATTCGGAGAACTTTTCTGACGATATGAGTGAGAGAAATCTGAAATTATTTTAAAGGATGATATGGAGTTGGGGAGCCAAGACAAGAGGCTCGCTCGTATTCACTAGAATAAGTTAGAAGCACAGGATACATTTCCTCGTCTTAAGTCACAACTCAACTTCAACTTCTTTATTGAGACTAAAAATTACTACAAATTATTACATAGGTTGTTTAACAACATTTGAAACCACAGTAGTCGACTTTGAATTGGTCTGACAGGGTACTTAACTGATTTTTAAAGTATATCAATGTTTTCTAGTAAATAAAATTCTTTGTGAAAGAAATACAATAACTAAAAAGTTCGCTCAATAAAACTTTTGACATTTGATGTTTTGTCTTACGTACTAGTTAACAAAGGAAAAGGGGGTTAACATGAGGAACGAGTTTCATGCCGAAATCGGGATGAAACAGCGCCCTCAGAAACTACAAATGTTTTTCATTAAAAGTATTTAAGAGTATTTTGATATTCTTTCTTTATTTCCCTTTAGAGCAAAAAGGGTTAACTGATAAATGAATATAATTTTAATTTAATTAATTGTTGTTGTTCTTTTTTTTCGATAATATTAGTGTTACTTATATATATGTTATGATCTTATAACTATATTCTTTTTTTTTTTTTTTACTTGTACTTTTTGTTGGCCTATAAGTATCAAAGGTAATTAAGGGAATAAATAAATAGAATAATATAATTAAATTTGTTAAAAGAAAGAAAGCATTTATTATGGTACGAACAATTTGTTTTATTTTTTTTTTTGTGAGCATATTTTTAACCTCTGTGATTGTCTAGATCAATCTTTAAATAGAATGGTGGTAGAAATAGTGGTGGCGATGTCATCAGCGGCCCGAAAAGGCTGCCGGAACTTATGTTTAGTATGCTGATAGGATACATATAGTAGTTTCCCTGAATCTCCGTGTTTATATTGTTTGAGAATATTTCCTTCAGAATAGGATTGTCGTGCGATTCCAATTTTTTGAGATTCCGTTCCGCACGATCGATCACATATGGTATAAAAGGTACCACATTTGTATCATCATATAGCGTGCCGTTACTGTACCATTTCCCCCCAGGACGCCTAAACTTAGAGATACACAGTCTTAAAATTCTTCTCTCAAATGCCTGAATTTCTTTTGCTACCGTTGGCGATATTGTGAACCAGATATAGAAATTATAGGATATTATTGGTCTGATAAGAGTTTTATACATCAATAATTTAGTATTGGAAAACACATGTGTGGAATTTAAGATTGGTTTTAAAAGCACAGCTCCCGCTTTGGCTTTGTTGAGCACAGTCCTGCATGCGGGTTCATCTTAAGTCTTTCATGTAGCTTGATTCCGAGATAATTCACCGAGTTCTTCTTTGGTAACCTACTGCCCCTGATACTCAAAGATAACTGTTTACTTTCTCTTACTGCTAAATGGTGACCTCTCATTGATGCATTTCTAAAGCATATAACCTCACATTTGTTGCCGTTTAGGGCAATGCCCCAATTGTCTAAAAAGCTCGTGACGGATTGTATGTGGTCTTGTAATGGTCTTAACGCGCCAAATGGTCTTTCGTGGGCACTATATAGGATTTTATCATCTGCGTACAAAATGGCTTTGGATGAGTTCACCTCAGTTGTAAAATCATGCAGGAAAAGATTGAATAACTGGGAACCAAGGATGGACCCTTGAGGAACGCCTGATAGAACTTCAATAGGTGAGGAAACTTCGGACCCTACTTTTATCTATAACCATCTATTCGAGAGAAAGCTGCTTATTAATCTAACCATATGTATATGTTGGCAAATTCATGTTTATTAATTTGGACACAAGGCCCATGTGCGAGACGGAATCAAAGGCCTTTCTGAGGTCCAAGAGGCAGGCGACCGTGCATTCTTTCTTTCTGAGGTTGTGCAGAATTTCATTTTGCAGCAAGAGAAGTGCGTGACCAGTGGAGGGACTTTTTTTAAATCCGAACTGGGAGCTTGGAAAAAATTTGGTTTTCTTCACAGAATTCATCGATTCTTAGTTTCGCTACTCTTTCTAGGATTTTACCAAGATTAGGATGGAGGGATATTGGTCTCAAGTCCTCTATGTCATTTGATTTTTTTTTCCTTATTGGTATAAGCGTCGCCAGTTTCCAATCACTAGGAAAATAGCAATTATTTATGCACTGATTGATAATGATGGTAAGAAGGCATGCCAATTGACTGCCACATTTTTTCAGTATAAAATTTGACATTCAATCCCACCCGGATGATTTTTTGCCGTTTAATTAACGGATAATTAGCTCAATAAGCGAGTGGTTTGCAAAATTGCTTTCACTGGGCCCAGACGCTAAATTATACGGAGAGAATTGCGTCACTTTAAATCCCTGCGACCAGCTCAAATAAGAGCAGACTGTAGTTTTCACCCTGGTTGTGTTTTCCGATAAAGGATATGGAGTTTGAAGTTTATACAGCTTTCCATAAAAGGTTGTAAGAATTTCGAGTTTATCTATACCGGAGTGATATATTCTGTTCTCGCTACTAATGGGGTGCGAATTAACCGACGCAATAGAGCCCTTTCTATCCATAATTCTATTAATCTCTTTAAATACATGAGCAGATGGCTTTAAGCTTTTAAGCCTTTTTACAAATTTATCATTCATGTCAATTCTTATGAGATCCTTTATACATTTACTAAGACAGGTAATTCTTGCCGAGAGCTCCGTATATTGTCTGTTAACTCTATTGCCGAAATTGTGGAATATTCTTTTAAGTTTCGACTTCCATATTTTTCTTACTCTCATCAACTTCACAGTACCATCAGGGAGATTCAGGTAGCCATTCCTTTTAACAATTATTTTCTCATGCGACCTCATGCACTCGGAGATAGTGCCAGTGATCCCCGTAATGCATTGGTCAATCTCCGAGTTAGAAAGATTTCTGTCACCAGGTACATTTAGCCGTGTTAATTTTTCAACAAGATCTGTTTTAAACAAACTCCAGTTCGTGTGTTTAAATGATGGAAAGACGGGCATTTCATCTAAGAAAGGAGAAACATGCTGAGGCTTTAACGCCAAAAGTAAAGTAAAGTGGTCAGAAATAGGGACCAAAGTGGTACAAACAAAATTTGGGAGAACAGATGTTCTATCTAAAAGTCTTGACGAAACTAAAAAGAAATCAATGTATGAAGCAGATCTTGGGAAGGTCGGGCTATTAGGTGCAACCAGCCTTATCACTTGCCCCGTTCTGGCTCTTGGTACCCGAACTGCGGCTTCCCGTTTACTAATGAAATCCAGTCGCTTAGGGCACTGCCTAAAATTAGCTGGATGCCCTGACATACCACAGTTAACGCAAGTCGCTTCGGTAGCTCCCTTTTCAGCAGGTAATAAACATTTTCCAACCTCATGTACCTCCGCACATTTGACGCACCTGGAGGGAAAGGCACATCAACTGCTCGTGTGCCCGAACCGCTGACACCTGAAACACTGAAAGGCCCACTTCTACGAAGAGAGTCCCACCTCACCACATGATGGAAGAGGCGCTTTATTTTTACAATTTTTTGCTTCTGCTCCTTATGCTCGAGGCTCACCAGGAAAGCTTCCATATCAAAATCATTCCCCCTTGACCACCTCGTTGTGAAGCGCGACACTTTCAAAATTTTTATTGAAGGATCGTACAAAAGTATTTCCCTTACAACGTCCTCTTCCTTGAAATCTGACGGCAATCCTCTCAAAATGACGGAGCCCCTCTTCATACCTTTAGGGGCAAACGAAAACGCCTCCACCCCCCTATCCCTAAATCTATCGATAAAAACCTGGTGAAGTGCCACATCCTTGACAAATATTTTGGATCTTCCAAATCCTAAATTATGAAACTTTACTTCCGGCGCGGAGCCGTACTTCTCTTTAAGAAAGTCGAGAAGGACTTTAGTATTTATATTTTTCACAAAAATGGGCCGGCACCACCCCAGATCTCTAACCTGAGAATCATGCACACCACCAGTTCTACCACCACTCACCCCAATTCACATTTATATTTTCTTCACTTAATATTGCGAATCTGTTCTGCTTGTTGGGGTCCCAATCTGCATTTACTTGGGCTAGATTCTTCTCAACACCGATTTTCCTCATTTTGATGACTTTAGCAAACACCTCATCATCTGCCAGCAAACGACGGAGATCATCGTCCGTATTTGAAATATTTATTTTGTTATTCAAAGTAAAATCTTTTGGCAGCTCTGCCGCATTTGTTTTTAAGTTTGGATTTGAATTTACAACTGCCGAAACGGTACTGCCACACATTGTGCCAGACACGCTACTATTACCCGTTATGTGTGCCGCCTCATTGGCGACATCAGATATTACACTTTTATATTTATTCGATAGTTCTTTAGTCGGAAGGGAATTACTAATTGGGAAGCTTTCTTCTCCCTCATAGTACGAGTACCATGCATCAGTGTCCATAACAATTTGTTTCTTGGCTCTATCGTCCAGCATGTCTGATGGTGCCAGAAATCGTTTTAATTTGGGATCCGGAGGCTTAGGCTCCATCACCCTTTTTTTAGCACTCATATTGAACACTGACCACTGACCACTATTTATTGGAGCACTTCTTGCTAAAGATCAAGATAATATCTAGCAAATTTCAATTTAATTAAAATTTAATTCCACTTTTTTCACCGTTTTGCTTTACTGCAATGAAATGAACGAGGCAAACACAACTGACTCGGATGACAGTCTAATCGCAACCTCTTAAATCACAAGTCGTTCCCAGACTTGACGCAGCCTTGAGTATATTTTGGGTCTTGTTGTATTTATTCTACTTGTTTTCTATTAAGTATAGAGTAAATTTGTGACACTTATTGTACGAATACTACTTCCTATAAACAACAAACGATTTTAAGCGACCCCGACACACAGATTTTATGCAGCCGCCGCCACTAAAACACATTATCAATTGGACATCGAAAAACCAAACCCCTATAACTTACCTTGATCCAATGTATGTTATACTTTATCCAACAAGAATTGTCAGTACAGGCCTTACGGAGTAGCTTTTTTTCTACCAGTAGTGCCTGTAGATACTCTCACGGCACTCAAACGCAAGAATTGCCACTGAAATAAAAACCAAACCACTGTCATACCAAGGAATTGTTGTTGTAATTTTCCTAAAATTCGCATGGAACCCACCACAACCAGTCTCCCACACAGCCGAATGGGGAATGAGCATGATCGTCTTGTGTTCGCTTGCTATTATCAATTATCTATTATCATCTACCAAAATAAGCAGTGTGTGTGTGACTGAAGCACATCAGAAGAGTATTACCATCTCTACAATGACGCATATCATTAAGGGTTTTTCTATTGATTTTGTCAAAGAACTTTCGGTTTTGGTGCTATTGAGAACAAATTATTACGTGGGATGTTGCCATTCGGTTTTAATTTGATGGTATTTGTATTATACAGCTGCACAAGTGCAGTTTTTTTTACCATCTGTTTAGGTATATGACATTGCGTCTTGGTTATATAATTTTGTATTCTAATTGCCTGATTGTGTCTACCTTTCACAATATACATATAGCGGAAAGGACTGGGAAATGTTTTTAGAAAATCTTGCTGATTGAGTTTATGCCGCAAACTGTTTAAATAAAAAAAACAACATAATTATATCCTTTCATCTCATTATGTACCTGTTTGTATAATGTCTTTGTTTTTCCGATGAATGACGCCTGTTTTGCCAATGAATACGGGAATTCCCAAAAGGAAGAACTCAAGTTATGTAGGGATGCAATCATACAATGGGTTGCTTGAAATCGTAAAACGTTACAAAGCCAAGTATGAAACATACGTCGTGGATGAAATGGCTCAAAATGCGGGACATAAAGTGCTTCGCTTGCCGACTTATCACTGTGACCTTAATCCAATAGAATTGGTTTGGGCTCTAGTCAAAGGGTTTGTAGCAAGCCAAAACAAGTCATTTAAAATGGCTGAAATAAGAGACTTATTAACGACAGAACTTACAAGGGTTGACAAGGAAAAATGGCATCGATGTGTCCAACACGTTGAACAGGTTGTTGAGCCAAATATGTGGGAAACGGAAGTTTTTGCCGAGGAAGCAGTTGCAAGGTTAATAATAGACCTAAATAACGAGAGCAGTAGCAGTAATTACTTATCGGATTAGTTGAGTAGTGATATTAGAAATTAGTATTTTATGTTTTACAATATTTATAATGAATAAATTGGATTACAGTGATATATTTTTCGTTTTGATTTTTTTTTTGTGTTACGAAATTTATATATTTTGTTTGCCTACTGGAGATATCCTTAAAAAACGCGCCTATTGTTATCTACCAGAGAAGGAAAAAGATAAACGGAATTTATTTCGTTTCGCAATATTTTTATTTTAAATTGGAAGATGGTAACCCTAATAGAATTGCTCTCTGAGTTATGGCGAATTATCATACACACTAATGCAACCCTGTGAGAGCTTTAAAGAGGGACCGATTTATGTAAGTCATTGCAACCAGACTGAGAGACAAATATCCCATCTTGCTTGTACTGACAATTTTTGTTGGATTAAGTGTAGTACATACAAGCTTAGCAGAAGTTCTTAGTACTGTTTCGATTTTTCATTTTCATGGTCCATTTGTCTTGGCAAATAAAGTTCCAGAATGATGTCGTCATTGCTACTGTGTCTTCAATTTGATCCTATGTTCATGACACTAAAGACAAAAGAACCAAGTGCAGATAACACAGTTATCAAAACAAGTTAAACAGCCAAGGCAGGGCAGACTACGGGGAAAAAACAAACACAACGTTAAAACATATCATCAGCTTTGCGAATGATATCAAGGTGGAAAACCCAGGAGCACCACACAGCAGAATAGCCCTTCGGGGAATATCGTTCCACATAATCAATTTCCAGGTAATAAAATGATATTTTTATGTGAAACCTCTAGGGCGACAGACTCAATATAAGGGTTGTTTTATTTTTGCATTGGCATGTGACAGTCGCAGTCGACATGGTAGTATTGGCGATGATGGCATTATCGTTCTTGCCCGTTATCCTTGGCGAATGCAAGCGCTTGTGAGTGTTGTCGATTTCTCACTTCAGTGAATAGCACAGGGCAGAAGTAGGGGCCGATTTTTTGTTTCCATTTTTATTGGATAGCGGTACCTGCATTCCTTGAATACGTTTATATAAAATGTGTAAAATGTTCCATTAATTTTTATATTTTGCAGCATCATGTCGGAGAAATAATTAAGAAATTGATTTTTAAATAGAAAAGGATTGAAATATTTTTGCCTTTTTTTAACATGGGTCGGTTATTGGGTGAGAATGTTTTGCTCGATTTGCTTTTCAATAATTTTTAGAGGAAAACACGTTCCAGGAGTAAGGTAAAAACCTTCTTGCCAATTGCGCGACAACCGTTTCGTTCCACCCTGACTAGTAACACTTTTTTCCATTTGTTCTTATTTGCCTAAGAAATGGATTTGCCTCTTACAAGCATAATTGCAAGAAATTCCGTTATTTGTTTTATTTTAAGAATTATATTCCAGAAAAAGGTTACTGATGAGGCGAAAACTGATTCCGTCCATCTGTTGGAGGTATTTGAGTCGTTTCAGTAGTAAAAGGTGTACAGAAAATGTAAGCCTTTAAGTCCTACTAAGGTCGCTCCTTAAGAATCGGCAGAAGCCATGCAGCAGTAAATGAAATAGAGATGCGTCATCTTTTAACTGAAGTATCAAGAGGAGCAGAGTGAGGTGGCAGTTGCAAGTTGCAATCGATCCTCAGTTCTGGTCGCGTGTGACTGGTTAACTATCATTCGATCTTCAGGTGTCCTACCCAACCCTCGGAAAGGAGCCCTGATTAAAGTGGCTGATGACTCTATTATTTGGCAGGAGTGCATTTTGGGTTGGCAGCAGCAACCGAACCCCAACTTGTCAGTCAAATCGCTGGAAAGATATCAGTGTGCGTGTGCGGCTTCTGTAGAGTTGAATTTCGGACTCTGCTGTACTTGATTGAGGATGTAGGGTGACTGAAATCAATCTAGTTCCAGTTTATGGCTCAGATGGGGGGATGAGAGAGGGGACTGATGTGACTGTTACAATCCAACCTCAAACTGCCCTGCTTCAATATGTTAGGAATGACTATCGCAGTCGAGCCCAACTCACAATTTAAGAAAAAAAGTTCTATCGGAAAATCAAATTTGAGCTGGGAAGCTGAAATTTGTAATAAATACTCTGTAGGAGCCCGAAAAGTTCAAGTTGAAAGATTATTAAAATGTGCCCACTGATACGCCTGCTATTTAATAACAAAAGATTTTTTGAAGTAATCATCGGAAATGAAAGTCTTTTTCTTCGCAAAGTATGTAGATAAAGTTATTTTTAACAATTCCTCCTTTGGATTGGAATAGGAATGGGGTATCCAACAGTTGGCGGGCTATAGCCTTTCCTTTTGTTTATACCCTATATTAATTTTGACGCATAGTTTGTAACATACCTTAATATTGCCCGTAGACCCCTAAAAGTTACTATATTTATGATCAGCATTGATAGTAATGTCGATCTAGACACGTCCGTCCGTCCGTCCGTCCGTCTGTCGGCAAAAAATAGGCCTTTACACTGGGCATAGAGAGCTGAAATTTTAACCATATACTCTCTAGGGTCCCAAAACAATCAAATTTACGAATTTTTGAAATCCGAACACAGACACGCCCACAACCTCAAAAAAACAAAATTTTGGAAAAAACGAATTTTGAGCTAGGGAGCTGAAGTTTATAATATATACTCTCTAGGCGCCTTTCAAGCCCATGTGTAAATATTTTTTAAAATCCGCCTACTGACACGCCCACAATTTAAAAAAAACCTTTTTTTTGAAAATCCAAAGTTTGAGCTAGGGAGCTGAAATTTATAATATATACTCTCTAGGGGGCCCTTTATGCTCATGTGTAAATATTTTCAAAATCCGCCTACTGACACGCCCACAATTATAAAAGAACACTTTTTTTGAAAATCCAAAGTTTGAGCTAGGGAGCTGAAATTTATAATATATAGTCTTTAGGGGTCCTCTATGCTCATGTGTTAATTTTTTTAAATCCGCTTACTGACACGCCCACAATTAAATAAAATAATTTTATTGAAAACCCAAAGTTTGAGCTACGGAACGTTTTTTTTACTCGTTTTTTTTTGATAAAATCTTTTAAATGTTATATAACAGAATATGTAGAGCGTTGTTAACAATTCAACCATACTTAGACTTTTGTCACGCCCACTTATGAGGGATAGGAATAAGAATAGGGTATCCAACAGTTCGCCCAAGCGGACTGTAGCCCGCCCCTATGTTTTTTTTATACTTTGCACTTGCAAATTGGATTTTTATCACCCTTATACTGTAGATAGTTTCATAGCACGAGCATTAGGGAAACGAGGAAGTAAATAATACAATAAACTAATATTGGAACGACGAGAAACTGGTGCACCTTAGTCTTTAATGATTATAAATCATCATGGAAATGTCGATATAACAACGATTGACAGGAGACATGACGACGATATCAAAGAGTGTTAAGCGATTTCGAGATATCTCGATCGCCAACGAGTTTTATCCTCAAGTTCCTAGCTCCAGATATGTGATGATATAAAAGGGGAGATATCAAATCTAGGCAATTAAATGGGCGATTAGCGACTTCTAAATTTTATCAAGATCAGATTGGGTGACATATTTTTTGCATTGCATGTTGTCATAACAACGGAGGTTATCATTAACACATATCGAGAATGGAACGTTTTTGGATTTCAGCGATGCAAGTGCCATTCATGGATAATGGAACACTGTTGGGGTTTCCTTTCAAAGACGGAGCTAACATTGTGCGACGGCTTTTTTTGGGCCGATGCCAAAGAAATAGTTTATGCCGATTCTCTCAGGCATTTTGTTAACTCTGCAATAAAATTAATACGTCCTTAGGTTATGGAACTTAATAAAAAAAAAAGTATTAAGAACTCTAACAACATAGCCCAGCCTTAACCCTTAGACCCAAAACCATCTAATTTACTATGGAAGTTCGTTGAATTCTTAAAACTCAAAATATGATGCGATTTTGAAAAACTCGTACGTTATGAGGGGAAACGGCGCGCGGTTCTAAACTCTTCTTTTACGTTACTTGCTTTAACTTGGCATAACTTTAATGAATGACTCGTGCAGAGACTGGCTATGAATATCACTTCAGCGCCCCCTAAAAACAGCGCTTGTCGTAAAAGGCGACTTACGAGACAAATCTCATATATGCAATTTTGGCATCCAAGTGAGCCTTGCGATGCATTTAACAAACATCTCCTGCAAATGTGCATGTAAGTCCGTAGGTTAACATGACTGGAGATCAATGATGTCGTAAAAATACGATCAAACAAAAATCAATAACAGGAGCATGCACGCCTCCAAATCGTAAAAGATATGCATGCCGGGGTCACACAACAGTATTATTTGCCTCAGTAAAGAAGTGATCAGAAACCAGAAGAAAAAAACACCGAAGAACCCCACAGGCGGCTACTGGAAGCAGTTTAGTGGTGGAGCTATGATCCCTTTAATCCTGATTATAGATTCGCCTATAAGAAAGGAGAAAAAGAAGAACTTTCATAAATCTTAATCAAAGTAAGAAAAAAAACACAAATCAAGAATTTGACGGCAACATTCCCCGAATATTTTGAGTTATAACTCTGCCATCTGCTCCGTCCAGAAGCTTCGAGGTTCATTTTTATCAAATACGACAGTATTAAATACCAATTTCTTCTGACCGTAGCTCTGCTTCGAGATAGTGGCGGCCGAACATCGAACAACCAGTAGAGGTGTTTTTTTTCTGCACCTCAGTAGTAACTCACTCTTTAAGATCAGACAAAGCTTTAAGTTTCACAATATTTAAACATATTTAATAAATATATTAATTTGTATGTATTTATAATATACAAACTCTTGTCGCTTGCCGTAAGTCCTTGACATTTCACTTTTATATGTGTGATATTAATTTGCTTGTTTTTGATGAAAAATAAAGGTAAAGAAGCACGTTAACATATTTGAAACGTTCCAATCCAAAAGTTATTACTCGTACTTTTATGGACCTAAGGCCCGCTTACACAAAATATCAAATTATTAACAAATTTAAAGGCAAAATATTCACTTTTTGGTGCATAGGTACGTATGTAAAAGTGTATATCATATGCAAGGTTCCCGAATTTTCAAAAGTCAAACAAATTTATTAAACTCGAAAATGTATTGAGCAGAACACGACTTTCATCTGCATCCGCTTCTTCGATGGAAGGATGTTTTTAAATAGTGTAATAGTTTTGGAAGCATTAAATTCCACTCTACTGAGTTATGCTGTCGAGGTCGAAATTCAATGAGCTAAACATACGTTGCCGTTCCAGTTCCACACCCAAAGATGAGGGGCGTGAACCAAGAAATGAAATAAAAAGCTGAGGGTACTGTCATCGGCAAAGGAGTGGATTGGATTAGAGGTAATAGACAGGAGATTATTAATAAACATAGGGGACGGGCTACAGTCCGCTTGGGCGAACTGTTGGATACCCTATTCTTATTCCTATATCCTCCCTAGCTCAAACTTGGGTGTTTCAATAAAATTGTTTTATTTAATTGTGGGCGTGTCAGTAGGCGGATTTAAAAAAAATTAACACATGAGCATAAAGGTCCCCTAGAGAGTATATATTATGAATTTCAGCTCCCTAGCTCACTTTGAATTTGCAAAAAAAAAAAAAAAAACATAGGGACGGGCTACAGTCCGCTTGGGCGAACTGTTGGATACCCTATTCTTATTCCTATCCCTCATAAGTGGGCGTGACAAAAGTCTAAGTATGGTTAAATTGTTAAGAACGCTCTACATATTTTGTTATATAACATTTAAAGGATTTTATCAAAAAAAACGCTCCCTAGCTCAAACTTGGGTGCTTCAATAAAATTGTTTTTTTTAATTGTGGGCGTGTCAGTAGGCGGATTTAAAAAAAACTAACACATGAGCATAAAGGGCCCCTAGAGAGTATATATTATAAATTTCAGCTCCCTAGCTCAAACTTTTGATTTTCAAAAAAATTGTTTTATTTATTTGTGGGCGTGTCAGTGGGCGGATTTTTAAAATATTTATACATGAGCTTAAAGGGCCCCTAGAGAGTATATATTATAAATTTCAGCTCCCTAGCTCAAACTTTGGATTTTCAAAAAAATTGTTTTATTTATTTGTGGGCGTGTCAGTGGGCGGATTTTGAAAATATATATACATGAGCTTAAAGGGCCCCTAGAGAGTATATATTATAAATTTCAGCTCCCTAGCTCAAACTTTGGATTTTCAAAAAAATTGTTTTATTTATTTGTGGGCGTGTCAGTGGGCGGATTTTGAAAATATTTATACATGAGCTTAAAGGGCCCATAGAGAGTATAAATTAAAAATTTCAGCTCCCTAGCTCAAATTTTGGTTTTTCAATAAAATTGTTTTATTTTTTTGTGGGCGTGGCAGTGGGCGGATTTTGAAAATTGTATATCCCGAGCAGTTTTAGGAGTCATAGATCATATATAAAAAATTTCAGCTTCCTAGCTCAAAATTCGATTTTTTCCAAAATTTTGTTTTTTTGAGTTTGTGGGCGTGTCTGTGGGCGGATTTCAAAAATTCGTAAACTTGATTATTTCGGGACCCTAGAGAGTATATGGTTAAAATTTCAGCTCTCTAGGTCCAGTTTAAAGGCCTAATTTTTGCCGACGGACGGACGGACGGACGGACATGGCTAGATCGACATTACTATCGATGCTGATCATAAATATAGTAACTTTTAGGGGTCTACGGGCAATATTAAGGTATGTTACAAACTATGCGTCAAAATTAATATACCCCTAGAATAGGGTATAAAAATGTGGGCGTGAAAGTGGGCGGATTTTGAAAATATTTACACATGAGCATAAAGGGCCCATATTTATTTATTTTATTTATTTATTTATTTATTTAAGAAGAGCCTATACACATTAAGATATAATATCTTATAAACTAGTGATAAGCTATAAAAATTAACAAAAGAGAGCTTAATGTATGACCACATAGTTCTGAACAATAGTAACAGCAGTAAGTACTTAAATGTAGAAGAAGAAAGAAAGAATAATAAAAATAATAGGAGAGAAAGAAAAAGGGGAAAAAAAAGAAAAGGATGAAGATTGAAAGTATGGGACAGAATTGGAAGGTCCATTAGAGAGAGAAGACATACTTTAGGGAACAGTAAAAAAGTGTCTTAATTGGTTTTTAAATCTTGTTGGATTACTTGTGTTTTTGATATAGCGCGGCAAAGAATTCCAAAGGCGAGTAGCGTTAATAAAAAATTGGCGCTGAGATGTCAGGGAAGCGTGGCGGGGTTGAATCAATTGGTTGGACCTGGCCGAGGAAAGCTTGTAATTCGTTCGAACAGGTAGGGTGGTTGGTGTGTTAGCAGAATATTTGAAAACAGTAATAAGGTGCGGAACTGAAAATAACTCTCAAGCGGCATGTTGACCAGTCTATTGGAAAAATTCGATACTCTATCGTATCTTCGAAGTCCAAAAATATATCGAATGGTACTATTAAAGACAACATTGAGCTTTCTCTTGCATAAGTAATTACAACTGGAGAAAATTTCACAGCCGTAGGCCAGGATAGGTAAAATTAAGCTTTTCGCAAGCATTAGACGTGTCTTTAAAGGAGTATACAACTGAGTCACCCAGAGAGTACGTAACACACCATATGTTTTCCCGACAATAGAGTTAATGTGCTTGTCCCATGTGAGGTTACGGGTGAAAATAATTCCTAGGTTTCTAGCGGTGTCAACATATTCTATAGCGACATTATTTAATGTAATCCGAGGAAAATAAGTTAGGTCAAGGATTTTTTTGGATATGACCAAGCACTTAGACTTCGACGGGTTTATAGCGAGGTCATTAAGTAGAGCCCAACCTGCTACCCTCTCAAGATCCTCATTCATTCTGCAAGCACCATTTTCGATCAGTCCAAGGCGGCAGCTGTAGTACATTTGTACATCGTCTGCATACAAATTGGACGAACAGTTCTTAATGGTTGAGAGAATTTCATTAACATAAAGGGAAAACAGTAAGGGGCCGAGTATGGATCCTTGTGGGACACCACTAATGGTTGGAAGAAAGTCCGACAAACTCTGGCTTATTTCAAATGCTTGCATTCTATTCGATAGATATGATGAAATAAGCTTTACAGCTTCAGGCGAAAAGTTGTATTGTCGACGGAGCTTTTCTGTAAGACTACTGTGAACCACTGTGTCAAATGCCTTGGAGAAATCGATAAGAACAAGAAAGCTGACTTTGTCCTCGTCCAGTGCTTGCCGAAGATCCTCTATGACATTTAACAAAGCGGTAACACAGCTGTGCTTGTCTCGAAAGCCACTCTGCTTTGGTGTAAGGAGATTATAAGTCTTAAGGTACTCGCTCAACTGTCTTTTCAATATGCGTTCGAAAACTTTGGACAGGAATGGTAAAAATAGAGATGGGTCTAAACTCATTGCATTTAGCATTTTTGGGTATCGGCAGGACTTTCGCTAGTTTCCACTCGCCAGGATAGATACCCGTGGTCAGAATGGTGTTGAAAATGTACGTTATGTACGGCAGTACAACAGGGAGAATCAGTTTTAAAAATGAAGGGTGCATTTCATCTAGCCCGATGGCATTAGACCGAATCGAAAGTATGCATTCTACAACTTCTAAACTACTGACCCCTATGAACCCGAAACTGAGATGACCAGGTTGCTCAACTGTGGGGTTCGCTATCGTTTCAGGGGCAGATAGAGGCGGAGGAGGAAGGGAAACAAATTTTGAGTTTAGTAAGTTGGCGTCGACATTCTCAATAGGATTATTTTTCGACTTTCCTAACCCGATACTGCGCAAGTTATTCCACAGTTGCCGACCGTTTAAAGCAGTATTGAGCTTTGTGGACAAATTGCGGGTCTTGGCTGCACGAATTTCCTTTACAACTCTATTACGAAGTGATTGATACACTTGTCTGAGCTCTATTAGACGATAGCGTTTCCACGAGTTGTATGCCTGATCACGTTGCTGCATTACGACGCGTATCTGGTTAGAAAACCAAGGTGGGTTACCCGATATACTGAGCTTGGTTTTTAAAACAACGTGTCTATTGAAGAGGCGAGCAACGCTATCGTTTAGAAAGTGTACCTGCTCATTGGATGAACGTAAGTAGAAAATATTGTCCCAAGCTATGCTCCGGACATCTTCCTCAAGTTGGGAGTAGTTAATGTTTCTAAAATCACGGTAGCTAAATGTCGTTTCTAGAGACGCGGTGTTAAAACTAAAAATAAGGAAAATGAGATCGTGTTTTGAAAAGCCTGGTGCGGAGAGTTGATCGTAGAGCAACACTTTATTTGTGTCATTTACGAAAAATAAATCTAGAAGTGTCGGCTCCCCGCCGAAAAAGTGCGTCGGCGTTGTAATATTGACGGACCTTAGGTTAAGCGTACTCATATAATCAGTGAGGACATCTTCACATAACAGATTGCTATAAAATCGCCACATAAAATAATATTAGAGCAATTCAATGTGATTCCCTCTAAAAGTTCGATTAGGGGTGATAAGTTTGTATGCTTGCTGGGCCTGTAAATTCCGCCGATAAGTAACTTGTCGCTGTTACCGATTAAATTAATAAAAACATACTGAGTGCCAGTACTGACCTCAGAGGAGCACCTCAGCTGGCACTTAATTGCTTCCTTGACATAGACAGCCACTCCACCACCCTGACGATTTCTATCGGAATGAAAGACACGATAGCCTCTTAAGGAACAGGTCCGATCATTTAAATCACTCACCAACCACGTTTCAGAAACACAAACAACGTCAACACAAGATCCTTCAAACAAGTCACGGAATTCATCGATTTTGGGCAAAAGACTTTGCGCATTAATGTGACAAACCCGAAGCCCGTTGTTTTGTTTACTCAATACCCAGATCATCGAACGCAAAGATGCATTAACGCTGCCGTTGTTGCGGCTGTCGGCCATTGTACAAAACAAGAAGAGACGAAAATACGGAGTTTATAATAACAACAAGATTTAATGAGGATGAGATTAAGAGAGGTAACAGAAGTTATAAAAAGTAAAGTGGAAGAAAAATTATTAAAAATCGTAATCCAAATTAGTCCCTAAATAGATAATAATAAAATAAAGAAAGGAAAACTTTTGAAAAAGAAATTTAAAAAAAAAAGAAAAAGAAAAAATAAAAATAAAATAAAATTAAGTTTAGGAAACACTGGTGTAATGGTTGTCTACTTCATTTGATGAGCTGGCAATTCCTTCGAGGTCTCCAATGCAGTTAACTAACACAGCTGCGATATTGACATGACGTTTCACATATACGGCACCACGTGCAGTGTATATGGAGAGTATATATTATAAATTTCAGATCCCTAGCTCAAAGTTTGGATTTTCAAAACAATTGTTTTATTTATTTGTGGGCGTGTCAGTGGGCGGATTTTGAAAAATTTGTATCCCAAGCAGTTTTAGGAGTCAGAGATCATATATAAAAAATTTCAGGTTTCTAGCTCAAAATTCAATTTTTTCAAAATTTGGTTTTTTTTTAGTTTGTGGGCTGTCTGTGGGCGGATTTCAAAAATTCGTAAACTTGATTATTTCGGGACCCTAGAGAGTATATGGTTAAAATTTCAGCTCCCTAGACCCAGTTTAAAGGCCTAATTTTTGCCGACAGACGGACGGACGGACGGACGGACGCACATGGCTAGATCGACATTACTATCGATGCTGATCATAAATATAGTAACTTTTAGGGGTCTACGGGCAATATTAAGGTATGTTACAAACTATGCGTCAAAATTAATATACCCCTAGAATAGGGTATAAAAATGAGAAAGAGAGTCGGAGACAAAATAGAGCCTTGGGCAAAACCAGTGTTAATTTGGTGAGTTGCAGACTAGAAACCATCCAAAACCACTTGAATTGAACGGTCCAAATGAACACATTTTCGACAAGAGAGCTTGGTGCCAAACTCTGTCAAATGCCTTTGTAATATCAAGCGCAACTATCTTACTTTCACAACCATGGTGAAGAGATTGGTTGCACTTTTCGGTTAGATAAGTCATCAAATCACCACTGGACCTGCTGCTGCGAAAACCCTACTGGCGGTCATTAAGAAATTTTCGGGATTCACGACATTTCATGAGCTGACGGTTTATCAGCGTTTCTTTGACCTTGGAAAGAAGAGAAGTTATTGCAATTGGTCGGTAGGAGGAGGGAGATGAAGATTCGCCTTTTTGGGGACAGGCTGGACAAATGCTGTTTTCCATCTTCTCGGGAAGAGCCCTGCAGAAAAGGATAGATAGAAAATGATTTTGCCAGCGAGGAAGAACACCTCTTCAGAACGATAGCGGAAATATGATCTGAACAAGCGGATTTGTAAACGTCAAGATCTTGAAGTACTCTACCCACTGTACGAATGCGGAAGTATATTGGGGGGAGACAAATCGGAGAGCGTTGAGCTGACTGCAAAGTGAGCAGCAAGTATATTGGCCTCATCTAAAGAGCTGACAGCTGGAATCTCATAGTAAATGAGTGTGGCGAAGCGTATTTATTGGGGTTACAGGTAATTAACAAGTCCAGTGTGTTGGCAGTTTGACTGCTAGCTGATGTGCGTTATTCGTGATGGCTCATTTACAAGCTGAGTCAGGTTATTTACCTCAGCAAAGATCTCGACGTACCTTCCTTCGGGTGTTGTCTGGCCAGAGTGTCGAAGACAACTTGAATTGTGTATGCTGAAAATGGCCGCAATGACGATTTCAGTGGGAAGATGAAGGGTCACAATTCTTGTGATGGAATCAGACAGGGCATCAAAGTCATTATAAGTTGAATGTCTGTCCAAATTTGGGCTCCTCTAAATAAAACAGTAGTGGATTAATTGCCTACGGACATGGAATTTTAGCCAAATGAAATTAAATTCTGTATTGGAACATTGGCCATATTGAGGCTGAAGTTGATAGGTTACGTCACTACGCATATAAACGGCGATTGGGAAAGAATAATAGCACTAAGTTGTAACCAGGTAGACTAAAGTCCATTAAATTGGAGTCAACGCTAACCTGTGTTTCACTTATTGCCAAAATAGCTGGTTTATTGAGAGAGACATGGGTGTATAAAAAATATTCTCAAATTACGGATGTTGCATATTAACTCTGGCGCTAACTACCTAAGCACTGCCGTGAAGCGAAGACGCAGGGCAATTTGCTTTGGTCTACCAGCAAAATCAATACCAAACGACCCGCTATCCGCCTAATGCTGCCTCTACCCAACCATTACAAGTACACACACGAAAATCTACGGCACTTGCAATAGCCAAGCAAAAGCAACAGCGATGGAGTTGGATGGGGCACGATCGAATACCCAACGCTGTGGCTTTTTTTTGCACTGACACCGACACTGTGCGATTTAGTTTTTTTCTATTTTTTCGCAAACCGTTTGGTTGAACTGTTGATGGTAACTTACAAAAAAAAAAGCTCATGCGTTCGCGACGAGAGACGATCAGCAACTGATGCTTGAAGTGATTTTACAAATAAAAGCAAACCATGGTGTGCACTCATTGTTTCAACAAAGGAATGTGTTGTAATGTATATGAAAATACTCTTATTGGTTTCGTTTCACAAAATTATTGATTGACATAAGACGCAAGTTATTTATGGATATTTAATATATATATTATGTACATACTGAGAAAAAAGTCCTCAAACCCCGAAAAATGTATATTTTTCCAAAATGTACGCGCAGTATTTCTCTACATATATACCTACTCCCAAATATTCAGCGCACCCGATTGAAATTATGAATATTTATCAATTAGAACTGATTCCTTGTGAGTGTACTGTGTACTGGGTATTTTATTGAAATGAAAATTCAACTCACATGGCCACTGAACATCAGGCAGTCAACTATTCATGTTTGTAGCTATGAGCCTAAGTTGAGTACACCAAATGATATTGAATGTCTCAAAGCTAGTTTTAAGCCATGCACGCAGACAACTACTACATAAGCCTAGAAACATGCCATGTTAGAAATAACACACTGCCTGAAGTTCAGTTTTATGGATCATCCCCTCAGGCTCCACCCATCTACGGATTTGTCACCCGATTTGATAATTAGTTATGGCGGCAGTCTTTCTTGTCTTGTGTGAATGTTAAATTCTCGAATACTAATCACTAATGACAAAGTAATTATGTAATTAAGTCAACCGTTTGTCGGCATGTAACTTGCTAAATCGAAACAACTTTCATTCAACCTTTACCACCACTGCCGCAATTAAAACATAATTCTCAAAAGTTTATCGGCTGTCAGCCTGAACAACACGAGATGAAGGATTGGATACGAGTATTACCACTGCCATCCCCCACCGACAGGGACGCCGCCCTTTCTGCGAAATGTAAATAAACTTTCAGATACTTCGGCACGCGAGTAATACCCATCATTATTCAATAAAATAGGTGAATGAAGGACCGAAGGAAAATTGCTTACCCAGCGAAAGCAAAGAAACACCATCAGAGCATAAACTTATCTTACTAATAAAATTCTTCAAGTAAATTTCAAAGCCATGATTCAAAATTATTACCGATTTTATGTAATATAAATGGCTATGGATATCTCAGTGTAGGCGGTGATAATGGCAGAGCAGTAAAAATAAAATATTTAGTTGCCAAAGGACGTGGAATAACGTAATCGTCCAGAAGCATGCCTCGTTCGCCAAGTGAGGTCTATTGTTATAAGATTATGGGAATTATTGTAAAGGCGTGTTGGCTTGATGGTTTTGAATTATTAATATTACTATTATCTAGCGATTTCCTAGAAAATATAGACATAAATTGAAGCTGATGGAGTGAAATTGCTTCAATGAAAGAGAGGATCCGCTGATTTTTATCAAAACATGATTTGAAATGTATAGACTAGCCTTTTTCAAGTAAATATGATAAAACGATGTTTTAACCCCTTGCAATTGCAAAAAATGTCAATCTATTATTCGCATAACTTATAATAATATAGTCAACTCCGCTTATCGGAACAACGCTTTACTGTTTTTTCAGTTAACTGAATGAAGAATGAATTTCCTAAAAATAGCTCCTCCTTACTGACACACGCCTTACTGAACAAACTGGATTACTGTAAGAATTATTTTGACAAACATTATTTGTTTATACTTAAACAGCTCCGACCAACGACCATACCACGTCGAGTTAATCGGTTCTCGTCAGATCACCGTAATTAAACGACGTTGGGCGCGGTTAGTACGTAGATGGGGGACCGTTTGAGAACAACCGCGTGTCGTTGGCCAGTCCCATCTACAGAGTTGAGGTAGATAATATACATGGTATCACAATGGACCTAAATTGGTCTAATTGTGTCGGCTTCTGCCGACAGCCACATAAACCTAACCTAACCTAACCTAAACAGCTCCGCGTAATTGAAATAAAATAACAGACAGCACCCACCACTTTATTTCACGATGTAAATGTTTCGTTTTGTTGTTGACATTTTTTTCAATATTTAATGCTGTGGTTGGTATTCCTCGGATATCCAAGTTGATTAATTAAAGTTTTATTTTATTTGTAGGGTAGGGTGGGGCAGATTCAACACTTTTTTCGGCAGATTTAAAATAACTTCTTTCAAAAATATAATAACGCAATGTACTGTTTTTATTTGAATAATCAAACAAATCTTAAATCTATAAAATATTAAACGGCCCATCTAAGTACTAACCACGCCACGTTTAATTGCGGTGATCGAACGAGAACCGATTGATTCGAAGTGGCAAGGTCGTTGGCAGGAAAACATAAGCAGTCAAGAGAAATTCGTGTGAATTCTCAAATTTGGTTATGTGACCAACATATTATTTTGGAATTCGGTCGTCAAATTTCACCAAAATATAGTCACCAATGTTGAGTGCATCCTCGGATTTCAGCCTATAGTCACTTGCGTTTGATACTTCTAGGTCATGATGAGGACATCATCATTTTCCACATATGGCCCAGCAGACTTATCTTAATCTGCGACACTGGCTGAACGTATCTGAATGAATTGTCTAGTTCAGTTGTTATATTAATTTTCTTTTGGATTTTGTTGGTTTTATTCGCCTTAAACCTTTTTTTGTCTTCTTGTTTGTGCTTTAGTTCAGTGATTCTGTTCTTCTTTGGTGTCTCGGTATAAACTCTTGATTTACCTTTATGTATTTATTTGATATATGCATTTCGGTGGGGGTATTGTTGGAACCGGTCTTATATCATCCGAAGAAATTTGACTCTCTTTCTGATTAGGAGCTGATTTATTTTGATCTTCAGAGAGCGTTGATGTTATATACTCCGAGCTTTACAAAATTAGAAAAATGAATATACATGTGGCTTACTGGCTTTTAATCCCTTTTCAATACTTTCAGGACAAAAATCTCTTTGAAATGGATCTTTTGTCAGTCGAGCGATATCATAAATTGTTATTTGTTTTGCTGGGTTATTGAACTAAAACTCACTAAAAAATGTCTTGCAATAACTTTAAAAAGATCGAATATAGAAACATCCAGTGGCTGCAGCTTATGAGAGAAATGAGGTGAAAAAGGCAATAGCTCAATCCCATTTTCTCGAAAAATATCAATACCCTCCAACCCAAAGTGCGACGAATAGTTATCCAAAATAATAAGAATGGTGCAATTGGTAGAGTTCTGGATGCGTTTAAACACATGAATAAACAGTTCTCCGACTATCCAACCATTTTTGCTCAAAAGACTAAAGCAGTTGCTTGGCCCGTCTTTAATGTTCTAATCTATAGTTTCTTACAACAGTTACAAGCGTTCCCCTTCTGCCGAAGACACCTGCTTTTCTGCTATTACCTAAAAATATTTTCCAATAAAAACAACATCATATTACATTTTAAGATTTTACTTCTTACCTTAGGATATGCTAAAACTGTTGAGATGGTGTTTCATCTTAGTTAAAAATACTCTGAGATTCATGATTGTGTTTTTTGAAAAGTCTTTTCAAGTTTGAAAAGAATTCTTACACAGAATCTTCAATAAAACCCCTCAATCTAGCTAATCTAATATTTTCTGGTTTACGCAAAGAAATATCTGGATTTCTTTTCAGAAGCCCACGTATCCATTCAATTGCAGCCTCTTTTTCTATCATCCAGAAACTGGGCACTATAATATTATTTTTGTTTGCATACTCGAAAGCAAACTTTCGTGCCATTGACCATGTAAAACCAAAAGTTTGTGCGGAACACCTTTTAAAATAGTCCACAAGCTCACGCTCTTGATGTTTGGAGAACACATGTTGATTTGTATATTTGAAGCTATAAACCTCATTGAGCTGGGAATCACAGGACTCATTATATGAATTTGGTTTTTTCAGCCTCGAAATAAGTGTTGTACGTTTTATGTCCTACTTCTGAGCAGCCGACGTGCGAGTTTCGATTTTACTTCTAATTTATTCTTTCTGGTTTCGCCGATATTACATCTGTTTTCAGTTTTCTTCTAAGAAGGAACCATTCTGTACATTTTTTATAATTTCCAATTTCAGTCTTAAAATTGAACTCACTAAATCCAACATTGGGCACTTTCGACTTTTGCCGAAACGTGTGCTTTTGTCGAAAGTGCCCCATCCTTCGCTGTAGTAAATGTTATTGTTTTTCACAAAAATTGTAAAAAAAAATTCAATTAAATGTTATAAATAACTTAAATATATTATAAGTACAAACGTTTGCCACTCACAACCAAAGAATTCCGATAAGAAACAATTAAATATCACTTACCTCGTGTACAGGAAAAATTGCAAAAAATCACTAAGCGAATTAAAAACCGGTATAACCATCACAGCTGCTGAAGAAGAACTGTCATAGTTCGTGTACGATCTGAGAGAATAGTGTGGCACGAGTTGCCATCAAACATTTTATTTAAAAATTAACTACCTACTAGCGAAAATTAAAAGTGCCCCATCTTCGAAAGTACCCCACCCTACCCTACTTAGGAACTCCAGTTAAGTGTGAACTTATTTCAGCTATGCGAAGAAAATATCACTATATTAAAAAATTAATGCAAGCTGCCGTTTCAGTTAAGCGAAATGGAGTTGTGAGTGTGTATACAGCAGCCATTAAAAAGGGCAAACTTCAGGGAAAACGTAAGAATGCCAGGAAAACATAACGCAACTTAAGAAAAAATGGGCTAAAAATAAAAATCCATCGCATTTTTCAGCTTGTTTTTGACAATTCCCCTTTTTTCTGTTCTGTTCTGTTTTGCAATCTAAATCATTCGATTTCCAAAATTAAAACAATTTAAGTTATCATGGAAAGTCACTGTTGCCAGATTTCATAGTGTTATCAAAACTTTGGTACTTACAATTTTAAATTATCCGCCCTATTACGGTTAGCGACGCGAATTGAATTAACATCTTAAAAGAGGCAATACGTTTAACAATTACAACTGAAAAAGGTTGTGTCATATAATATTAAAAATGTATTCAGTTGTTTCAAAGTTGAGTTGTATGACATACATCTCAGTTGATTTGTAATTGTTAATCGTGTTGCCTACCTTTAGATGTTAATTCAATTCGAGGCGAACTTTCGATTCAGTAGCCGCAATATTTCATAAGACCGATTATTTAAGGGTAATCGAAATTAACCATATTAATTTCAAAAGACCATTAAATATATATTAGCTAACGATTAATTGTATCTCGGAAACGATTTTAAATCAATTGGACAAACATCTCACTTCAACCTCTGAAGAAGAAAAATTTAAAATAACTTTGTTAGCTCTTACATCGAACTTTGCCAACAAATATTCCAAAGATTTGATTTCAAAAATTAAATTTTTAAAGCTTTGACTTTATTGGACCGGAAAAGAACCACGAATAAACAAATTGATTCGTTAAGTAATCTGTTCAACTTATTTCCTACTATTCCTTCCACTAATATACAGCGAATTGATTCTGAATACCGAGAAATAATAAATCTAGACTTTGGAAGTTTAATATCAGAAGACGTTGAAGGAATCTAATTGTTTTAACTTTAGGATTACTGATGTTTTGTGTAATAAAACCAATACCAATATGTATATTTAATTTAATTTGAAATTCAGACCTTAAAGCTCGTTTTCTGTTACAATAAACTCAAACTTATACGCTTATGTGGGACTGCCTTTTCTCTATGTATGATGTTGAATAAGTATATATTCGTATATTGAGATCAATTGTTTAAGTTTCGTTTAATATAAAGGACGGGTTCGGGAAAAAATTATCTATTTTTAATTTTAAGGTTTCACCAAGTGTGTTTAAACAATATAACTTTCCAAAATGATTTTAAAAAAGAAGAAATATTTAAAAAAAAATTGTTATCCGTTTTCCGTTTTTAAAAAAAGTAAACATTTCTTTCTTTTTAACTTTAATTGATTCCCCGATTAAGACCGATTTCTGATATGGTAAATCTCCGGATTTTGAAAAATATTTTATGGCAACGCTGTGTACAGTCAACAATCGCAACTCTGGTTATCGCAAATATAAATTTATTAAATGCTGCTTTGTTGAAAATGGAGCCGGAAAAAGAAAATGAAAATCAACACAAACTGGCAAAATAGTTTTCCGTCAAATGGCTACTACAAAGGGAAGAGGACGGTAAACTTTATTATAAACTGTGTTGGGCAGCGTAGACTACACCATGTAGAAGACACAAATGTCGATGCGTCGTTAATTTCAAATTGACAACACGACATTGTCGTTCAAACCCTTCTGGTCTGTAAAAAAAAAATTGCATGTTTTACGTTTCCGGTCAGAAAATGACCCGCATTTATTTTTTAATAATTTTATGAATAAAAAGAAAAATCAATGAAACAGTGACATATTTCAACAAAAAACAACAATGCAGTGACAAACTGATATATTTCACGGACAAAAACGAGCAAAAGCCTGCTTAGGTCATCGAGTCACAAAGTGATTCAAAACGTATGTTTTTTTCCAAAAAAAAACCGTCAATATCTCAAAAACGGGCCACGTAATTTTAAAGAAATATGGTATACATAGAAATATGTAGAATATACACATACTCAGATTTAAGAAGTTTTTTTTATTTATTTTTTTAAAGTTGCTAAATTTTGAAAAATATCACGATTTTTAAAAATGGCTCCAATGAGTTTGATGATTTTTGGAGTTTTTAATATTTGGAATAAATGTAAGAAAATGGCATACTCGATTTTCGTATAAAACTCGAATAACAGCACATTACAAGAATGGCTATATCTCATAATCCAGGGAGGGAGTTCAAACAAATTGGACAATCAAGATTATTCCATAATTTGGAACAAATTTGCATACTAAGATTCTCAAAGAAAAAGTTATAAAGTATAAATTCATACAACTGTTTCCAATTTTTTTAAAATTTTACTTTTCTTAAAAACGGCTTTAACGATATTGATCTCTGTTTGTGTTTTGAATGCATGGAGCAATGGTCAAAAAAGGCATACTCAGTTTTTACCAAAATACTAAAAGAACTATACTTTCGAAGCACGGTAATTATTTCAACAACCGGTAAAGTGATTTTTTCGCTTCAAATAGACACATTATGAATGAAGCACAATCGTACTTTGGAGCTTCGCGTTGACCGTTGACAGACGCATCCAATTGAACCATAGGAAATCAATGAAACCTATCCAAGCTGCGTTGGCTTCAAAATGAGACTCGTAAATACTGAACTTAATGTTTTGTAACGTTGCTGTATAGAGCCGTGTGTCAAAGCGAAGGTAGGTAAAAGTATGGATTGTCAATCATTTTCGTGGTATATGATTATATGATACGAGTCTTCAATAATGTTTGAGTTTTTTGGGGCAGTGGCTCAGTGGTTAGTGTGTCGGACTACTAATCTAGAACATCACTGTAGAGCCCCCAAAAAACAAAACAGCGCTTGTCGAAAAAGGCGTCTATGGGGGAAAAATCACATCTGCGCAATTCCAATATCCAGGTGATCCTAGCGACACATTTAACTCCTTTAAGCTGTCGGCGCAAGTGTGCATGCAAATCCGTGGGCTGACATGACTGGACATCACCGGTGTAGTAAAAGGTCGATCAAAAAATTGTCAATAATGGAAGCATGCAGGTATCGAAATCGTAAAAAAGAGGCAGGTCACTCCTATATCATAAAAATACAAAACACCAGCATTTTAATGGCCTCAGTGATATAACGATCCGAAACAAGGATGCTTGCCGATTTTTATAGAGGTCAAATCGGCGAACCCCACAGTCGGACCTGTAGGAATGCAGTAAAACGGGAGGGTTATGATCCCCTTAATCCTGATCATAACCTTGTCGTAAAGGAAGAAGAAAAGGACTAGAGACGTTTCACTAACAGCTACTGTTTTCCACGTTTTTCGATGTTGACGGCACCATTAACGACATTGACGACATAGGCGACGTAGGTGACATCAACGACGCTATGTCGACGTCATACTCTCTGTTGTGGTTATAAACAAACAATTAATTTATTGCAACTATTTCATTTCAGATTGAAGTGACAAACTTTTAAGGGTTATCCCCTGTGAAGATACCAAGCTGTACAACAATATTTTGAGAATGTCCTTTACGACTTTCATAAATTGTATTGGACCAGAGGAAAGGTCGAAATTAGCATTGCGATACTTGGTAACAGATGCTAAATTTATTATATCTGTATTAATCATCATAATATACTTTAACTATGATCTACTTTCTTTCAAGGTGAAACTTAAACGTCTCTTCAATTACTCTTCAGGATACCTCAGTCAACTAGGTAGGTATATCCAAGATTTACAAAAATACATTTCTGCGCTCTCTGCTTTAGATGAAGAATGCCTAACTTTTCTCACTTATGAAAGCCACTGGCTAAATATTTCAAAGGAGTATTACATACTGTGGGGATTTCCAAATTGCATTGGAGTCATAGGCGGTTAGGTATGCATTTTATTATACCCTATTCTAGGGGTATATTAATTTTGACGCATAGTTTGTAACATACCTTAATATTGCCCGTAGACCCCTAAAAGTTACTATATTTATGATCAGCATCGATACTAATGTCGATCTAGCCATGTCCGTCCGTCCGTCCGTCCGTCGGCAAAAATTAGGCCTTTAAACTGGACCTAGAGAGCTGAAATTTTAACCATATACTCTCTAGGGTCCCGAAATAATCAAGTTTAAGAATCCGCCCACAGACACGCCCACAAACTCAAAAAAACAAAATTTTGGAAAAAATCGAATTTTGAGCTAGAGAGCTGAAATTTTTTATATATGATCTATGGCCCATAAAACTGATTGGGACATAAAATTTTCAAAATCCGCCCACTGACACGCCCACAATTAAATAAAACAAATTTTGGGAAAAAATTGAATTTAGAGCTAGAAAGCTGAAATTTTTTATATATGATCTTTGGCCCATAAAACTGCTTGGGACATAAAATTTTCAAAATCCGCCCACTGACACGCCCACAATTAAATAAAATATTTTTTTTGAAAAACCAAAATTTGAGCTAGGGAGCTGAAATTTTTAATATATACTCTCTAGGGGCCCTTTATGCTCATGTGTAAATATTTTCAAAATCCGCCTACTGACGCGCCCACAATTATTTTTTTTTTATTTTTGAAAGTCCAAAGTTTGAGCTAGGGAGCTGAAATTTATAGTATATACTCTCTAGGTGCCTTTTATGCTCATACTTAAATTTTTTTTTAAATCCGCCTACTGACACGCCCACAATTAAATAAAACAATTTTATTGAAAAAACCAAAGTTTGAGCTAGGGAGCGTTTTTATTTACAAAAGCTTAGTTTTTTCGATAAAATCCTTTAAATTTTTGTCACGCCCACTTATGAGATATAGGAATAAGAATAGGGTATCCAACAGTTCGCCCAAGCGGACTGTAGCCCGTCCCTATGTTTTTTATTATTATTTGCACTCGCGAAAGGGAATTTTGTGTACCCTTATAATGTAAATAGTTACAAAGCGCGGGCAGAAGCGAAATTTGGATTGGAGAGATAGTTGAGATGCCGATGCACGTTGGTTTTAAATGTTTGTAAATTGTAATGCGACGGAAAGATTGAGCATGGTAGAGCATTCCACATTCGTGTGGTACGGCTTGTATTTCACTGTACGACCGAATACAGTCTTAAGGCTGAACTTATGTGCATTCCTAGCATGGCGGGTATTGCAGTTGAAACGTTCTAAGGGAGGAATATAACTGGCTATTTCGTTTGAGCACTTATGGTAGAAATACCGATAGAACAATGAAAGGCAGGAGACATTGCGACGATGGTAAAGAGAGTTAGGTGATTTCGCGATGTTTCGATCAGCAATGAGTTTTATCGCGACTTTTTGAATTCGGTCGAGTAGCTCCAAATATGTAATCGGTGCACCCGACCAGATATAAACGTTGTACTCAAGGCGGATGAACGCTCTTTAAATTGTAGCGAGATTAGAAGAGGTGAAATATTTATTTCAGTGCTTAAGGAAGCCTATACATTTCGTAGAGCTTAACATACGTTGCCGTTCCAGTTCCACACCCGAAGATGAGTGACGTTAATCTGGAACACATATGAAAAGTTGAGCGTACCATCAGCGAAAGAATGGATTGGATTAGAAGTTACAGGCAGGATATCATTTATAAAAATGAGAAAGAGAGTCGGGGACAGAACAGCCTTGGGGAACACCAGCATTTATTTAGTGGGTTGCAAATTCAAACCTGTCTAAAACAACTTTAATTGAACGGTCCGAAAGGTTATTTCTAATCTGTATGTCGAGGAGTCTGACAACTGATTCACCACACGATGTTTAAAGGAGCGAAATTTCAAAATAAGCAAAAAAACCAACACTTTAAATTATTAAGTATACTTTATTGAAAATAAGATTTGGCAGCAAATCGCGTGCCGATAATTTACCAAAGAGAGCTACTTTAAACTTGTATGCCACAGAATGAAAATGAAAGAATGGAAGAAAGAATAATGGCCGAACGCACAAGCGCGCCGGAATATATAGGGTTTTTGCATGTGCAAGGCGTGCGGTGATATGCATTTTACTACGCCGTCTGCGGTCTGACACCAGAAACGCAAATTTTTAAGGCGCAAACAACCTGCAACATCACCGTGCGCTTGCAATGCAGCAAATTTACAATTTTGTTACCGGAATGCTTCCTTTTTCGTGTAAACATAATCCATTGAAGAAGAGTATCATCGAGTATTATTGATCCCAAACTCTATCAAATGCCTTCGAAACATCAAGCGCAACGATCTTACTTTCTTCACCATGGTGAAGAGATTGGTTCCACTTTTCGGTTAGATAAGTTATCAAATCACCAGTGGGCAGGTCCACTACGAAATCCGTAGTGCCGGTCATTTAGAAGTTTTCGAGATTCGAGGTACTCGTATTTCATGAGCTGACGGTTTATCAGCGTTTTCATGACCTTGGGACGAAGGGACCGCACAAGCTTAGCACCTTAAGATGCTTGGCAAAACCGTAATGGCCCGTAAGCACGCCAGTAATTTGTCTTCAGCCTTTTCTATTGTGCAACACAAGACTGCCGCAGATTGGTTCATATAAAACCCAACCGTCAATGGAAGCATTGACCAGGGACGCAGGCAGACATAACATCGGTTCAGGTCCTGAGAAGTTTTCCTCTGCGCACTGTCAAGCAAGTTCATCGGAGATCTCATTTCCTATGATCCCGTTATGACCCGGGACCCAAATAAGTTCGATCCAACGATCAGACCGCGTCAGGAGTTGGTGTTGTTGATGTGTCCAAAAGCACCGACCCTACATCTGAACGGAGCTGCTGTTGTTGACAGTGTCCGATCCACCGACTGGATAATAGGAAGAGATGGTGTTGTTGACCTCGGTACGATCCGCCGCCTAGTCTTGGGAGGTGTTGTTGACTTTGTCCGATCCGACGAGAAAGATTCAGGCAGGAGCTCCT
This sequence comes from Portevinia maculata, assembly GCA_949715645.1. Lineage (NCBI taxonomy): Eukaryota > Metazoa > Arthropoda > Insecta > Diptera > Syrphidae > Portevinia > Portevinia maculata. The sequence continues at coordinate 34,222,629 of OX454526.1, read as the reverse complement.
GGTGGGTTGACTGTGCCTGGAAGCTCTTCGCTTTGTAAGATCTACAAAGATTCATATGAAATTAATAAAATATACAAAAGGAACTTTTTTACAGTTGCTCATTTGTAAACTCATTTGCTAAAAAAAATCTAAATCAGGAGTGGGCTCAACATTCCAAAAAACAAATTTTTTGACGCGATATATGCTTCCAACTATTTCTTATGTTCTCCAGCAATCAACACCTCTGCTCCACTTTTCTGTGATCTAACAAGTTTTTGATACTCCAGTTATTCCACTTTTGTTTACTTCGTCTGCAATGTTATATACGAGTATGAGATCTAAAATTGAATCACTGATTGAGTTATTGTCTGGGATAATCGAAAGTTAATAGTACACTTGGGTTGAATTCCGCATTTAGGTCTTTAAGGAATCGGAGCTGAAATGCTTATTTTTAAATAGTTTTTATAAGATATATTGCGGAAATTCCACCTTTCCTCTCAAAAAATATACATTTTCCTCTTCCCATACAAATTTAACTATTTTGACAGCCCTTAAGATGTTATTTTTTATTTGGATAACATTGTCCTTTTCACTCACTGTTTTTAATGCATTAAAAATAACAAAAAAATGTTGAATCATACCAGCATTATATAGATATCCATATGAAAAATGAAACCTTTAAAAGGAAATCAAAAATCTATCCCATATACATTTTAATTTCAAAAACTGAACCATCCTTATATAGAAAAATTATTAATTCTAGAAAATTACCATCCACATAGTCAGGCAATCTGATTTACACGCTTTTATGAAGAACAAAATTACAAATATACCTATTTCCATTCTTTAGACCAAGGCTGCTCAACCCCAGTCCCGCGGACGAATTTTAGATGGCCCGCGTAAGAAATTTGAAAATTTCCTGCCAAAGTATAGCATGCACATGCATCATGTATCTTTCACACAAATTTTCTCCAAAGTAATATTAGCAAGAATTATGTTTGCTGCTGCGAAAAATTCATTTTCAAAGCTACTTGCGTGAGCATTTTGCTTCACTACAGAAACAGCATAATCATACTAATTTCGAAAAAGCGTATCCTGTTGGTAGTGCTATCAGAGAAGATTTTTTAAAGAAAAAGAAACGGGAATTATTCAACCAACAGAATATTTTCGTTAAAAGAGACGACGAGCTTGATTCCATAGTCAAAACATCTAATTAGATTTCTTTGTTTATAGCGAAAAAGAAGAAACCTTTTTTAGATGGAGAAATTGTTAAAGAAGCTTTAACAATCTTTGATTAAACTTGTTATGATAAAAACGTCAAATCTTAAGCCCACAGTGTTTCACTCTCACGGCACACTGTTACAAGACAGGTGGAGGAGATGGCGGTTGATATCAGCGGTCAGATCCAAGAAATCGTAACAAAATGCAAATATTTTTTATTGGCGTTAGACGAAACCTGCGATTCGGATGATATTCTCGATTCAGTAGTACGTTGCATAAGTTACATATATGTGCAAAAGCTCTTCATAAACGTCAATTCAGAGTTGTATTTGAAGGAGAAATGAGCGAATATGAAGAGTTAGAGTTAGAAACCAACGACCATACCACGTCGAGTTAATCGGTTCTCGTCAGATCACCGCAATTAAACGACGTTGGGCGCGGTTAGTACGTAGATGGGGGACCGTTTGAGAACAACCGCGTGTCGTTGGCCAGTCCCATCTACAGAGTTGAGGTAGATAATACATACGTGGTATCACAATGGACCTAAATTGGTCTAAGTGGGTCGGCTTCTGCCGACAGCCACATAAACCTAACCTAACCTAACCGAAGAGTTATAACTGTATTGTGCTGTGCGATGGTTTTCAAGGGGCAGCATGTTGAAACATTTCTTCAACTTGAGAGAGCAGATGTTGAAATTGTTAGAGGAAAAAGGGGCTTTAACTTTGGGAACTTATTTACTGAAGAGTACGTCCTGGTTGAGTAATCTTGCATTTCTTGTTGACGTTACAAATTACCTCAATGAGGCAATGATTGTTCATTTCCGATTATGTTTAATTTGATAAGCGGATTCGAAGCTAATTAAATCTGTTTTAATAAATTTAGCTACATAAAAAAAAAAATACCTTTTTCCATACTAAAAGGTTTGAAACAGAAGCTCAATATCGCCACTATCAACTGTTCTGAGTACAAATCCAAAATATTATGTTTATTAGCCGGCTGAGAGCAGAATTAAGGACTTTGAGGGTAAAAAAAAATAATATACAAATTTTTATAAATCCCTTCATAATCATTTTGAGAGAATAAATTACTTATCCTGTCGATATTCAGTTGGAACTCACTGAACTGCAAAATCAATTTTCGTAAAAAAAAACCTTTTTACCGAGAAAGTATCTTTCGAACCACAAAATTCTTCAGAAGATTTTGCAAGTTTTTGGAAGTTAATACCAAAAGAGGACTTTCCTGCAATAACAGACCTCGCCTTGCAGTTCTTAAGTAGTTTTGGATCTACATATATTTGGGAAGAGGTTTTTTCTAATCTTAATTATATAAAAAATAAATACCGCACATAACGACATCCGATTTGATGCTTAACATAAGTAAATTATTACAACAGAAACAATGTCAGAAATCACATTGATTTTATTAAGATTTTCATCTAAGATACCTGGCCTACATATGTACAGTTTTGTTTCGTTATTTGGCATTAAATGCCCTTTTTACTTATTTTAATAAACAACTATTGCACTTCATAATATTGAATTTTTTATTATAAAAAAATTAAAAAAGTAATTAATTTAGGAACCATCAGTGGCTCACCGAAAATGTCTGAATCATCCGTTTGGCCCGACTGCTAAAAAAGTTGAGCAGCCCTGCTATAGACGAATTACCAAGCATATCCTATGAAAAAACCGCAAAAACCATTCACCTAACCCTAAGCCATCATTGAAAAACACTTCGGATAATTATGCTTCAAATGCTCTGCTTTCCTTCGGTGGGACACATTACAAAAGGTTCTTCATGAAACATGAAATACATCCATTTTCCTTGCCTGCCTATTTAAAGGATATCCGAGGTGAAAGGCTTAAGTCTTGCACTTGTGCAGTGGTGTTCTGTTGCACTATTTCCTTTCATATATTTGGGTCAAGTCCCGGGGTTTCTCTTAAGCAAATCCATTGGCATAAATTTTAATGCACCATCAAAACTGTTGGGAGCCGTATCGCTGTTCGACGAGGAAAAGGAATGTTACAATTCCACCACCATCATCACAAGGATCCCAGCATATTTCAAGAGTTCCTGAACTTTGTATTTTGAGAGGAAACCTTTTTATAATGTATTACAAAGAATGCGACGATATCGCACACCCAAACAACAAGACAAGTTGGTATCTATACCGCAAGCATTCCTCTTCTCATTCCAGCAGCTCAGTAGAAAATGAATAGTTTACCCCAAACTTACCCATGAATTGAGCAAAGATTCCTTCTAGAAAACAACCCGAAACTACATTAGGCTATACACTTGTACGCATCGCCCATGAACAGTACACAGACACAATACCGAATGGCCTAAAAGGGTTATTTCGGAGCTATGGCTAGGTACATTGACCGAAATAATCATGATTTCATGCTCGTTTACCACAAACAAGCAACAAGTTTCAATGTGTGTAGGGTCGGAGCCTGGCTCCATTCCATACAACTGCCATAAACAGGAAAAAATTTATATTCAGAAGGGTAAAACTGCCACTTCACTACACCTCACCCCAGCATTTTTGGCAGAAAAACGAATTCGAAATGAAAACATGTCAAATATACGGATTTTATTTTTCTACGAGCATGTTTGGTCGAAGGAGTGGCGGAATAGTCGTTGGCTTCATTAGTTAAACCTAAAATAGAGTATCGGGCATAGCGGGGCTGTGTTTTGTTTTTGGGTTTGGCTATGTAAAACGTTCTATTCCATTTGAAGTGAGCTTATTCAACTAAACGAAAACCATGAACCTAGTGACCTTTCTGTTTTCCGTTTTGTCGTTAAATTCAACTAGTGGTTACGACTCTAAGTAAGTGTGAGTGCATATTTGTGAATTGTCTATCGTTAATAAAAAGTTGGAGCAGAGCGAAAACAAGACGCATGGTTACTCGGAAGTGCGTTTGTAATGGAGGGAAGGAGGTATGTTTGAAAAAAGATAGGATTAAACTTGCAATTGAGTTCTTTCAATCAAAAGGATGAAAACCTTTTTCAAATAAGGGCTGATTTCACTTTCAAAACCCAGGATTTTTGAAAGAGGAATGATTAAAGAAGAACCTTGAATTAGACAAGGTTGTCAGTCAACTTTTGGAAGTGGATTAACTGAACTTAAAAAGGCTCCGGAAATTTGTGACTAATTTTTTTAGCAAATACAAGAGAATTTATGTTAAATTTTAGTTAAAAACATAAGGAAAGGCAACGGTCCGCTTGGGCGAACTGCTGGATATTCCATTCATATTCGTATCCCCTATTGGGTATTGGTTTGAGAGTCCTTGTCAATTTTGGAACATTTTTTGTATCATAACCAAAACGGACGGTATCGACTTCCGCGTGGCGTGGTAAAAGTTCTTACGTCGATTGAGGGACAGGTTTACCCTTGAATTAAATGAGGACAATAAGTAACTGTTGATAGCAGCAACTTGAAAGTATCGTACGTAAGGCAGCGATATGTATAAAAAAGATTTACAACCTTTAACGTTTAACCAACGACCATACCACGTCGAGTTAATCGGTTCTCGTCAGATCACCGTAATTAAACGACGTTGGGCGCGGTTAGTACGTAGATGGGGGACCGTTTGAGAACAACCGCGTGTCGTTGGCCAGTCCCATCTACAGAGTTGAGGTAGATAATATACGTGGTATCACAATGGACCTAAAATTGGTCTAAGTGTGTCGGCTTCTGCCGATAGCCACATAAACCTAACCTAACCTTGTATACTAGGACAATTTTCGTTATATTACTCTGTTTGAAAAACAAACCCTTCCGAAATAATATGAACCAAAATAATCATGATCATGTTCATATATATGAACATAAAGACGAGCGGGACTCATGCAGATTGTAGCCTTAACATATGTTGCGCAGGCAATGCTAAAAAAGAATAGGCTCGTAAATTTGTTCGAAACATCATTTTCATTAAAAGCCTAATAAATCCATTCAAAGTTTAAAAGTAAAAATTCCATATTTTATTGTAGGACCATATGTCTTGTTGCCGGACCAAACATTTCATTATCGTAAAATCCTATACATTAATCCGTGCGTCCACACTGGATGTAAGGCACATTCTCATTCTTACTTTTCCTTCCGTAGGGCATTAAATTTACCAAATTTAAGTACCCACCGTAATCTACCAAAAGCCAGATGTCATTAAAACTCCCTGCGTAAACGTTCTAACACAAGTTCAATCAAAATCGATTTCAGTTAATGAACCAGTCACCTGTTCCTGTTTCCACCACGAGCATGTCAATGGTCAGTTACAATAACAAGAACGACAGGACAGCCTCCTCCCGAAATATAGTGTTGCTTTTTAGGTTTTCCATTTGCACAAAACCCATTCGAGCTCTGTCAAAGCCAACCAACATGCTGTCTCAAAAATTCCAATCAAACGGTGGCTACACAAATAGATCGATAACATTTTAAATTATACGAGTTAAAGTGTCCACATTTATCTTAATGTACGAGTACTATACAATAGAATAGTAATCGATAGAGTTTCACTGGAAATTTTGCCTTCACTATATTGCTAGCGAAAGGATTCTCCTGCTCCACGGGACCAAGTACCATCAGTTATGGTGGCCGTCCCCTAAGTTTTCTTTCAGCACTCCCCATTTTCAAGTACTCTAACATCTGTGTGCGGTCGCATTTGTTATACTCAACTCAAGAGAAATGCGAAAAGCATGGCAGATCAAGCTGGTCAGAAGGACACAGTCTTTTGAATCGCAACCAATACCACCCGATTCGACCCGATACCACCTAATTTATCTTCGATTCGATTTAGATTGTATCCAGTTATCGTATTTTCATGTCTTGCGGATGATACTATACACAGTATCGGTCGATGAATCGTTGTTTATGGTCATCATTACCCATGTTTGTTAAAAAGACTTGTACTCGTATCTTTTCGCCTTTGGGAGACCATTAAAGAGTTACAATATCTAGGTATGTCTTTATTTATTAAAGAGGCAAAAAAAACAATTGAAAACACACAACGCAAATAACAATAACTTATAAACCAAATAAAAAATATTAAAAAAAATATTGCGAAGAGAGACAAACAGTCCCCCTAGGAAATGCAGTTGAGTGCAATTCAAAATTGAAAATTCGCATGCATATCCATTCGATGTTTGTTGTCGTTTATCTTTCCGCATAAGGCCTGACGAAGTTACAAATGTTGAATAGTAGGTCTAGATATTTTCGAATATTTAGTATCGGTATAAGTATTATAGAGACGAAGATTCATGACGTAATGTGGGGTCATGACACCCACATTACGTCATGATTCTCATGTTACAATAGAAGGTACACGGTTGGTAACCGTGTGTTCAATAGTTTAAGAAGAGGAGAGGAGAGAAATGAATCATCTAAGGAGCATTGCAACTTGATTAGTTGACCATTGATTTTCAAGAAAATGTTAGCAAATGGCTTCAGAATGAATGTTTCCCTCCTAGATTTAGATTATGCAATATATCAAGTAGTTGTTAACGAATTTAAATTTAAAGCTGTTAAAGAAGTCCCTTCAACCGATAGCAGAACTCAATTCCCATTGCCATTTAAAAGCTAGATTGCCAAAATGAATGCAAACAACCCGCTCAATCTAGTTTCGCACTAACTCAGTGCAAATTTTACGAGCACCTCACCTCAATTAACTTCGCTCCTATTGCTTCTAGTTGATTAACCAGAGTAAATGGCAATAACCGCTGACCAGTTTTAACTGCAAAAAAAGTTATCAACTTTCAACCCCACTCAGCAAACGACTTAGATTTACAGAATTCGATAAGGGAAAAAAAGGAGGTAGCTACCTATTCCTCGCGGAGCTAAAGTCGAAACTACACAAAATACTTTGAGCCACTTGGCAATAAACAAATCGGACTGCCAGGTACAAGTTGCGAATTTAAATGAAACACTTAAAGCGACCTAATAGCCAGCCAATGGATGGACGCACCTTTTTGAGTTCATCTGACCATAAAACCCAAACCAAATTCAACGCTCATTCGGGGGGGAGAGGCAACAAGAAAGTGTGAAATGCGGAACTTCAGTGCCAGAACAACAAAAGGTTGGATTCTTCGCACTCCTAGAAAATTTTAATTCTTTTTTTTTTTTCGTTTCGCTGTTTTTGTACAATGTCCTTGCTTTATACTTAAGTCTGCTGAAATCACGGCACGATCTGATGATGGGGGTGGAGCTGGAAAGAGTAAAAGAGGATAAGTGCGAAAATATAAACATTTTTAACATGCCATTTCGTTTCGTCGACTGCGTAAATTACTGAATGGTTCAGTGAGCCTTTTAACACAAGAAACAAAAGTGTAGGTCGGTACCTAGACCATAAGTAGTAAAGGGAAGAAGATTAAAAGAATCTCACAAGACTAGCAGTACTTTAAGTGCTTTAAGGTTTCACTTTTTTTTTTGTTTTAATAAAATCTTAACCAGGTATTAGCCTTAATTAATATGATAAGGAGCTACAATATTTGAAAAGATTTGATGTGCTAGACTCCTAACTATGCCGGCAATATCTCTCTAACAAATCACATTTTTCTACTAGCATTGGAATTCTTCTACGAAAGACATCTTTTAGTTTACAAATTAAGAAAGAAAGCGAAATCCACAAGAATGTTGAGAAGGCTATAACTGGAATCTGATGCCTTATTGTTAGAGATCTAAAGATAAGTATCTCGCAAAGACTTAATTCAATATTTCCCTTTGTTTCAGCGCATCATAACTCATAAGCTCAGCTTGACAACAAGGCAGTGATTTGAGTCCTTGGTGTGCAAAAATTTTTTAGATATTTATGTACTCTCATTCAAAATACAATGCGCCTTACCAACAACCAATTTAATGTGGAGTTCAAATTAATGGTCCCCTTCATTTCAATTCCCTTTTGCCTAGGAGTGAAAGGGACTACAAATTTAAGCTTCAAATTAAATTTATTATTGGTACCGACTAATGTCACAAACTTTGTTAAGGGATAGCTTTTTGAGATCCGCTTTTTCAATTTCCCAGCATTGGGTAAGTTATTGCAATTTGTGTGAAAATGAAAATCGTAATTAAAACCTATTTTCAAATTTGAAGGTCGACAATACGCCAAATATTTTTAAGAAGATGTATGTGCGTGCGTACTACTAATCCACACGTCTAAGTCCTTTAACCACTCTACCCGCGGGACTGCGGTTAGGTATTACTTCGCGAGGCTGGTTAGCTTCTCAGGCTGTGCTCTCCTCTTTAGCGCTCTGTTGTCTTAGTCGCTCAATTCTCCTCAGTTCAGTTTTGAAGCTTACCACAAATTGATTAATTTTGCTTCAAGTTTCCTCTGAGAGGCTCATCTCGCCAATCACATGGCTTAAATCTTGCAGGGTATATCCATTCTCGTAACTCGTGGATCATAGAAAATGACATGCTATGCTCCTTCTTCTGTGTTTGGTCAATTTGGACAATTTGCTGACGTGTCCAAATCTATGCAGGTACTTCCTCAATCCACCATGGTTTCTTGGAAACTGCGTGATATAGAAGTTTAAATCTCATGTTTTCTTTTTCACCCAGGGTTCTTTGTATGTCAGAGATAAGTCGATATGACCATCTTCCTGTAGTACGCGTTATTCCAGCGGTTGTGCTACTTCTGCATGAATGCCTTTCCTCTTTTTTGAATTTCTCAGTTTGCTCTGAGTTGGTAACTAGCAAGTTTCCTTCTGTATACTCTCCTCATTTTGTCAGAAAGAATATCGATGGGCACTATTCCGGCTAGGACCAATGCTGCTTCCTCTGAAACCGTTCTAAACACGGAGAAGGCGCTAAGTCTATAAACTCGCGATAGCTTCCCCCTGCAATCACTAGGTGAAATTGAGTCAGTACACACTGGAGAAGCGTATGAATGAGCTTGTTATTCTATACACAAAAGTAATGTGCGAGTTCCTCTGGGTCCCCCGAAGCTTGGCAGCATTCTTGCAAGTGATAGGATCGATGCTTTGTTACCAACATAGTTAAGGAAGACCTCAAAGTTCAGCCTATTGTAGGTAACTGATTGCTGGTTTAGATCGAAATAAATGTTCATTGCTCCTCGGTCATTTAAATGTGTGCCCCATCCACGACTGCAACAATTCTCGATATGCCAGATTTCAACTGGAATGTTTTTTTGCTTCTGTCTTTTCCTCATTCGTCAAATTAAAATGTATATGTTTTGGACACAGCTGTTTTTCAATAGCTTTCGCTGACTTCAGAAATAACTATTGAAATCTGCTGCGCCAGTCCAGTGAATCGAACTCAGCCTATTTGTGCAAGACATTTAAGCGTTGCACCTAGTTTTATCATTGTGAGTAATGAAGACGATCTTTTCCCTTCCCTCAGAACATCACATACGCAAATGCATCTTTTGAAAGACGAAATTTTTTTTACAAAACAAGAAAAAATATTTAATATAAATAAATTATTTCGTCATTAAATTTTGTTTTATATCCCATTCCCTTTTACTTGGTAAACCCATTATGTTGGAATCATCTCTTATTATTTTTCTTTGAATTCTTTCTTCAGCACAAATGTCTTCATCAAGCCACAATACAACTGATTCCATTGCTCCACACTAACGCCTGGGGCGTTAAAAACATGAAAACCTCGGATTTCCGTTACAGTAAATGAAATTTTATAATACAAAGTGGAACTTTTAGCTTATAATATATACAAAAAAGTTCACCTATTACAAAATTGTGGTCTCAATATTAGGCTGTGGAACATTTTTCTACACCAAAATTAAGTTAATTTATATATTCATATAGAGATAGTAATTAGAAAAATGAAATAAATGAAGAAAAATGAAAAAAAAAAAATTATCAAGAAATCATTTGTTTTTTTTTTAACAGTTTTGTCTATTTAAGTATTTTCTTCAACTTCACTTATTTCAATGATTGGCGGAGTATTAAAACAAGTATAAGTACAAGCCACTCTTTCGACGTCCACAAGCAGCTCCACAATCCTTTTTGCAGCTACAAAACAACATTTGCAATAAATTATCTGGAGCTGGTGATTGATTCATTGTCTGACGTGGACTCACCATTAGTTGTACTACTGATCCTTGATTCATCCATTGTTAAAAAACTGTGATACAAAACAATTGAATACATTAAATGATTAATTTATTATTGATACTTTTTCTTTTTTTCTTTTACTTGAATTAATCTTTAATTATCTATGTACTTATTATTTAATTTATTATCTAATAATCATTATGAGTCATATTATAACCATCATGATCATATAATAAAGTGCAGATTTTTAATGAAATTACTTACCAAATGAACAAATAAAAAATCTTATATAGAAATTCAATAGAAAAAAACGTCTTCAATAAAACTTTTGTCGGAAATAAACAAAAAAACACACAACTTTTACTCTTAAATATATAAATACAACATGCGCAGAACACGTGTCATTTATAACTAAAAAGTAGCTAGAAAAATTCTTTTTAGTTTTGGAGCACCTGCCGTTGCCGTTCTCCCCTCTCCAGGTTCCACTACCTGTCCAAGGTCGTTATGACCCTTCATACGCTCCAACATTTTAAGAAAATATTCTTTTGTTTATTTAGGTATTATTCAACGTATAGATACGAAAAAAAATTATTTTAAATAAAATTACATGCTCAAGTATTAATTTTTTATAGTTTTTGTTTAAATAATAAAAAAATCAAAAGCACAAAAAAATTATGGGTAAACTTTACACTTTATTACATAAAAAAGAAAAACCAGTGTAATAAAAGTATGAGATCAAAATCCCCAGACACTCCACTACATATCCAATCCATAGTGAAATTCATTATATAACGAATAAATTTAATTATTCAAAAACGAGTTTTTTTACTTTTTCTTGAATCTAAAATGTCATTTTTGACAAAAAAAAACAGCGCGAGTCTCGGAGTATTATTTGAAATAAGAATCGGAAACAACTTTCGAACAATTTGTACTTTCGAATCGAATTAGAGAGTTAGGCCCCTGTTCTTCTTACGAGTGAGCTTCTTACAAAGGTGATATCGATAACCGAATCCGAGTCTGCTTTCCGGGAGGTATTCTTTGTGCATTTATTGAATAGAACGACGTTCAGCGCTGCGAATGTTTCGAGAACTGTTCGTCCTCTTGCATCTGTTATCGTATTTGAAATGCAAGGTCTCTTTTTTGCAAAGTATGTAGATAAAGTCGGTTTAAGCAATTCTAATAAATAAAGTTTTGTACCATGCCCATTTTTAAGGTACGTTTCAAATTTAATCATTTACAGGATAAAATCCTTTAAATGTTGTAAATCAGAGTATGAAGATCCTCCTTAACAATCCATCAATACTTACATTTTTGCCGCACCCAATTTATGGGGGATAGTTATAGCAGTAGGGTATCCAGCAGTTCGCCCAAGCGGACTGCAGCCTTTTCCTATGTTTCGTCTTTGCTTTGGGAACAAGGTTATGATATCTATGTTGTTACGTACTTAAGTGATCATAACCCTCCTACTTCTACTAGTCCGACTATGGGGTTCGGCGGTTTGACCTCAAAAAGTTTCGGCATTCCTCCTAATTTTGAATCACTTCTTCACTGAATCAAACGCTGGAGTTTCTGCATTTGTGTAATCCAGACATTTTTGGCGTGCCTCTCTTTCGCGATCGTAAAGGAACATTAAACTCCTTTGAACATGACAGTACCAACTGAGCCGGTAGAGCTCCATTTCCTGTGAGATAAGTTCCTTGGCGTGAAGTCTTTCCGGATCTTGAAACTTGCCACCACAAAGAAAGGAGCCATACATCCGCAATCTGTAAAACCAAAGTAGTAATACGTCCAAACTTTTTGTTCAAAAATTACAAGCAAAGACGTGTGTAAATGTATAACAATTTATTAATATCTATTAAACAAAAATAATACAAAAATTAGCAGCGACTGAAACAAAAACACAAAAACTAATAAATATATTATTTTATATATGTACATACAACTTAATACCTACCTACTTTGAACAATCAAATTCAAATATGGGGTGTTTTTTTTTTAACCAGTACTTACTTCAGACAGTTATATCCGTCAAACCTATTCTCAGATCGTTATGTTTTTTATTGATGTTCCCTTCAGCTTGCCTTTTTCTAATTGTTTGTTGTAAGCCGAACGGCATATTTGAGAATCTTCTCATTGCAGTTGATACTCTTGAATGTTTGTCAGACGTTTGCAAGAGGTGAAGCAGTTGAAACAACTTTTTTTTATATGTAACTTGGCCCGGCGGGATTTGAACCTGAGACCTTAAGATTAGTAGTCCAACACACAAACCTCTGCGCCACTGCGCCCAAATATGCTCTCTTAATGATCTCAAAATTTACAAAAACTATAGAAATCTGGAGCTGAGTCTCTTGAATTTGAAGTGATCAAAACATTATCTAATATCCTGCGTATGCAGGAAGGCAAAGATGGGCCTATTAAAACGCTCAAAGCCTTTAAAAATACAACTATTTTATTGATCCACCACGATCTGTCAACGAATAATCGCATAATTTGCGCTTCAGAAATGAAAATCATAAAATTGGTCATAAGGTTTCGAATCGTCTATTTCAACAGTTTTTGAAAACAAAAGCTAACATCTCCTTAAACATCAGACCAAACCGGCACTGAATTCATCCAATTGAAATTAAAGACAATTTTTCTGTTTAAGCAAAGTAGGTAAGAAGATCACACATGTGTACCTACTTATTTGACAAACGGGAAAAGAAAGGATAGCGTGCAGTAAAGAGGGTTCTTTCCTGTAATTGATACAGTAGTACCCTCATAGTGTTTATACATAGCGCAGGCATTATTCGATTCAACACCTACAAATGCAATGTCATTTTGGAAGTATTTCATTGCCTGAATTTGGACCAAAGAAATAGTTGTAAGTTCAACAACTGCTCGAACGCTTGCACTCAATGTATTTCGACCAGCCACAAAGCCTGGTCCTCTGCCATCTTTGAAGCACGACTCGATCGTGAACCTATTTGACAAGATATTCACATCGAATTTGAAAAACGAAATCATAAAATGGACCAATGCCAAAGCCGAACATTGCTACAACCTTTTGAATGAAAATCGTCAAAGAAAGCGTCAATGGAGATCTTTGACTTTATCTGAATTCGATGCATATCTTGGCTGTTTGTTGTATATTGGTGCAATGCGAGATGGGCGTCGTGATCAGGTTTCGCTATGGAGTGCTAAGGAAGGTCATATCGTTCTTCGTGCGGCAATGAGCTGCGATAGATTTAGATATATCACTAAATTTCTACGTTTTGATGATGCACAATCTCGTCGATCGCAACCACTTGGTAATCGATCTGTTTCACATCTTCGACCAGTTCAAAGTATGGTATCTAGATATTATCGACCAATCATGTGAAAATTTGACTATAGACGAATAGCTCAGAGGTTTTCGTGGCCGATGTAAGTTTCGGCAATACATGCCATTGAAACCATCGAAGTATGGGATAAAACTATGGTGGATAACCGATAGTAAAACAGCATTTCCATTGAAATGTCAAATTTATACAGGTTCTCAACAAACCATACCTCCCCATGGTCGTGCATTCGATGTGGTTATGTATTTGATGGAAGAATATCTCAATGCCGGCAGAATATCTCAAAATATGTAATCTGTTCTTAATATGTAATAGAAAAAAGAGTATATAGTTCAATTGAGAGCAGTTTGTTTGGATTCTCAGATGTAATTGCGCTCGACTCTTATGTGCCTAAAAGAAATAAATCGGTCGTTTTACTATCAACCAAGCATTCGTCAATACGTGGAACGGTCTCTGGTCCAAAAAAAAAAACAGATATTATTTTGGACTACAACCAAAATAAAGGAGGTGTCGATCTGTATGATCAATTGATATCTACCTATTCGTATGCTCGTATGCCAAGAAAATGGCCAATTGTTATATTCTATAATTTTGTTGATGTTGCGGCTCTGGCGGCAGTCATTTGCCTACGTCATTTTCATTCACCATCAGTCAACAGTTAAATGCTCGCAAAATGAAAATACTACCTCTTCATCGATCAACTTGCCATCGACATCATTTTCAAATGTTTAGTTTTGTAGGTTTAAAGTCGATAAAGTATTTACTTTTTTGTATGATGTGTTATGCAAAAGACTCACGCCTAATTTAATGTGAATAAATCTGCCACATCAGGCCTAATTTCTGGTTTACCTGCGATTTTTAATTCGCGGGGTAACATTTTACCCCTGGCTTTAAAACTTGTAAATTGACCTTGCCCCTGTATCTACTAGGATAAAATAAACTTAATCAATCAGAATATTCTACTACTAATAACGACCTGTGTTTGTAAATGGCTTTAAGATAACAGAATAACTTTTTCCAATCACCCTCGCTCAAAATTTTCCGGAAGTAAGCTTGTGTTGATAGGACACGCACTAATAATGCGTAAGCAGTCCTTTTTCGCTTTTAAGTTAAAAATATTATTAAACGTGTTAGAAGCTTCCATTATGCTGCCATTTAAACCAAGCAACTCATTATTTCCTTTGAAAATAAGAGATATTTCACTATAGCTGAGTGAGACATTGGAATAGTTCTTATCCATTTATGTAGATTAAAGTTATTCAGGTGAGAATACAATACTCCGCGAGCTTTTTCTGAAAATGCGACACGAAAAGAATTTTCATTTTTATACCCTATTCTAGGGGTATATTAATTTTGACGCATAGTTTGTAACATACCTTAATATTGCCCGTAGACCTCTAAAAGTTACTATATTTATGATCAGCATCGATAGTAATGTCGATCTAGCCATGTCCGTTCGTCGGCAAAAATTAGGCCTTTAAACTGGACCTAGAGAGCTGAAATTTTAACCATATACTCTCTAGGGTCCCGAAATAATCAAGTTTACGAATTTTTGAAATCCGCCCACAGACACGCCCACAAACTCAAAAAAAATCTAATTTTGAGCTAGAAAGCTGAAATTTTGTATATATGATCTATGACTCCTAAAACTGCTCGGGATAAATTTTTTTCAAAATCCGCCCACTGACACGCCGACAAATAAATAAAACATTTTTTTTTTGAAAATTCAAAGTTTGAGCTAGGGAGCTGAAATTTATAATATATACTCTCTAGGGGCCCTTTATGCTCATGTGTTAATTTTTTTTAAATCCGCCTACTGACACGCCCACAATTAAGTAAAACAATTTTATTGAAACACCCAAGTTTGAGCTAGGGAGCGTTTTTTTTTTTTTGATAAAATGCTTTAAATGTTATATAACAAAATATGTAAAGCGTTCTTAACAATTCAACCATACTTAGACTTTTGTCACGCCCACTTATGAGGGATAGGAATAAGAATAGGGTATCCAACAGTTCGCCCAAGCGGACTATAGCCCGTCCCTATGTTTTTGTATTTATTCGATAAAGTGGGTTCTTTAAGTTGTCCAGGTTGTTTAGTAGTTTTTTGTTAATCGGGAGTCTGGATACGAACATATTTTAATAATGTAATCCGTTTGCGATTTGAGAGCATTGGAAGAGCCGTTTCCAAATAGATTGTGTAGTTCGGGGAATTCACTGGTAAGTTAAAAGTTTTTTCAAAAGTTCCTATGGAATTTCTCGGTTACTTTATACTCGTGTGATCCCCAAACTTGCGAGGCGTAACAAAGAGTTGATTTAACAACTGAATCCAATATTCTCTATTTTGTTTAAACAAAATCCGTTAGTTTGAAAAAATATTTTCCATTATAGATTCAATAAGCTTTGAGAAGATTTGGCATTACCCGTTACATGTTTACCAAATTCTAAGGTTAGGTTCAATTTTACTCTTATTTGAGTTCCTTCACAATCTCTAATCGGCTTCCGTTGTAAAACCATCTACATATTTCCACTTTGTACTCGTGCTGAACGGAAAAAGACCATAATTTCTTATTTTTCAGTGTTTATGGTTAGTCCCCACTTTTTGCAGTAACTGGCTAGTCGATTTATCAATAACCTTATATGTGCTGTCTTTTCCTGTTTATCGTCCACCACTCAGCGCCATTAATCAGGACTGGGCAGTATCAGTGTTTTGTAGAGCTTACACTTGGTCTTATGGGCTAAACGTTTTCAACCCATTTGCTTTGTCAAACCGAAGTAGCAACGGTTTCCTATGCCATTCTTCGTCGGATCTCCACTAAGGTCTCATATTAGTCTCAGTCATAGCTAACTCTTATATCATTGAGTACCTTTACTATTTCCGTAGAGCAACTGTAGTTTGCGCTGAAACCAACTGGATTGAGGATAGGAAATCATTTAGATACAGTTGAGTTTAAATCTGCTAGAATTTCTTTCAATAATTTTGACAATCAAGGTAAGACTTTAATTAAACGAAAGTCAGTAGTAGCATGTAAAGGAGGTACCTATGTGTTTTTTTCGACACCTTACGTAACTTCCAACTTACAGGAAAAGTTGATGATGTAATGCTGCAGTTAATAACGTATCTTACAAATGCAACGATCTAAGGAAGGACAAACAGTATTCGATATAATAGATCTTATGCTTTCAATTAATTCAATTTCTGATTTTCAGGCATTAACGGCCCCACGGCCTAAAACCTAGCTTTTTGAACCCTTTACTTGTGCGAAGTGGAAGAGACCTACAATTTTAAGATGAATCGAACGGCAAATTTGAGAAGCGTCTCATAACAATTGACACCCTTAGATGTTTGTCAGACGTTCATAAGACCACAATTGAGTTCAGAAAGTGTTCTGTCAACTACACTAGTGAGGAAAGCATTGTTTAATTCGTCTAAGTCAATTTCATCAAAGGTCTAATTCATGAAGAGTTTTAAGTAGGTGCCTCTATACATAGGGGGAAGTGGGGCAGATTGATGCAGAAAAATTCAAAATCAAATATCATATGACGAAAAACAATATTTTTAATATATTTTTAACTCATCGTAGTGCTAAATATATAAACGTAATAATTTCAATTGATAAAATTGTTTAAGTTAAGGATTAAATGCAAAATTAACTATTTTGTGAAAAATGGACTTTGAATCATTCTGCCCCACCAACGGGGCACTTGGATACACCGCTTGGGGCACTTTCATACGGATTGGAAATTTGGTGAAATTAGCTTTAATGATAACACTTTCATTAAATTATAGAATTATACTTTTATTCTCTTCTTGAGATCTTAATCAGTCTTACTTTTTATACCCTATTCTAAGGGTATATTAATTTTGACGCATAGTTTGTAACATACCTTAATATTGCCCGTAGACCCCTAAAAGTTACTATATTTATGATCAGCATCGATAGTAATGTCGATCTAGCCATGTCCGTCCGTCCATCCGTCCGTCCGTCCGTCCGTCTGTAGCCAAAAATTAGGCCTTTAAACTGGACCTAGAGAGCTGAAATTTTAACCATATACTCTCTAGGGTCCCGAAATAATCAAGTTTACGAATTTTTGAAATCCGCCCACAGACACGCCCACAAACTCAAAAAAACAAAATTTTAGATAAAATCGAATTTTGAGCTAGAAAGCTGAAATTTTGTATATATGATCTATGTCTCCTAAAACTGCTCGGGATAAAAAATTTTCAAAATCCGCCCACTGACACGCCCATAAATAAATAAAACAATTTTTTTATACCCTATTCTAAGGGTATATTAATTTTTGAAAATCCAAAGTTTGAGCTAGGGAGCTGAAATTTATAATATATACTCTCTATGGGCCCTTTATGCTCATGTGTAAATATTTTTAAAATCCGCCCACTGACACGCCCACAATTTTTTTTTTTTTTTTTTTTGAAAATTCAAAGTTTGAGCTAGGGAGCTGAAATTTATAATATATACTCTCTAGGGGCCCTTTATTCTCATTTGTTATTTTTTTTTTAAATCCGCCTACTGACACGCCCACAATTAAATAAAACAATTTTATTGAAACACCTAAGTTTGAGCTAGGGAGCGTTTTTTTTGATAAAATCCTTTAAATGTTATATAACAAAATATGTAGATCGTTCTTAACAATTCCACCATACTTAGACTTTTGTCACGCCCACTTATGAGGGATAGGAATAAGAATAGGGTATCCAACAGTTCGTTTTTTAGCTTGTTTATCATAAAAAAATACTTTTTTCTTGACAAGACTTATAATTTACTTATAGTATTACAGTATCTCCATTTCCAATATAGTATACTATCCATCCGTTAAACAAAAAATAACTCACATAACAAAGAACAATTATAAAAAAACTCACACTCAAAACTAACAAACTTAATATTATTAAAAACAATTTTAATGCACTTAAATCAACTGGAAATAAATACATAGATGAGGTTCGAGCAGTGCCTTTCGAAAAATTTGGTTTAGGCAAGTGTAAAACAACATCTGCTGTATTTTACAAATTATATTAGGGCACTTTCATACAGTTACGGGGCACCTAAATACAGGTACGGGGCCCATTGCTACGTATTATTGTGCCCCGTACTTTGTTGTATCAAAGTACACCAAAAGACATTTTTCGAAAATAAATTTCACTGAAGACTCTAAACTTATTTATTACAAAATATGTATGTATGCCTGAATATTTGATGCCCTAACTTACCTTTCGTATTTTTAGATATTAATAAGTAGGCACAGCAGATCCCAGAAACACTCTTAAAATTAACCTATTTTTTTAGTTGGCCGCACACGAAACACATTCACACCTGTCAAACTGCACCGGCTGACTGGCTATTGGCGCGATCACAATGACTGCGTTCATAAGTTATAAGGCACATTTTGGAAATGTCACTATTCGATTACATGTAATAGATTATGAAATAATGCTCGTGTATCTTGCTTAGATCATATTTTTATACGGTTACACAGGAATAACTGCTTGACTTATAATACAGCAGTGTATGATCTAAAACTAACTGATCATTGTTTAACAAGTCTTCAACTTAATAGTGCTGTCTTCAGATCTAAGCAGTCTGCTGTTAAAGATATTCTAAAAATTGATTTTATTGTTTTAAGTAGAGCATTAACTTTTGAATTTTGGGATGAAATCTACAGTTTAGATGACCCTTCTATTGCGTTTGATTTGTTTTTGAGTACACTGCAGTTTCATATTTCAAATTGCAGCCAAAAAATAAAGAAAAAAAACAACAAATTTATATGTATCAAACCTTGGATGACTTTATCCAACTACGTATTCGTGTAGGCAAACATCCGAACAATATTAGACTGAAAAGGTTATATAAAAAAATATGTGACGAACTAAGAACCCAAATACCTCTCCGTAGGGATACTTACTACAGTAGTAAGCTGTCCGAAAATATTGGCAACACAAAAAAGGAATGGGAAGTCGTTGACGTGATTTTAAATAGAAAGAAACCTAACGCTGACATAGTCTTAAGCAGAGATAATATGCATGTAACTGAACCTCTAGAGATTGCTAACCTTTTAAATGATTATTTTGCCAACGTCTCAGGAACTATTCAGGATTTATCATTGCTAAATAACTCTTCCGGCCAATTTGACCGCACAATCCAGCAGGAGGTATTTCAAATGCACAGTTTTTTTTTTTGAAAGTTTCACACCGCTTGAAATTCATAAAATTATATGCGCTCTAAAATCTTCCAACTCATCTGCTTACGATGGTATATCAAGTAGAATTCTTAAAAATATATCATTACTAATATCAGATGTTCTTTCCTTTATATTTAACCTAAGTATTGAAAAAGGTATATTCCCAGATTCACTCAAAACATCGGTCGTAGTTCCACTTCATAAAAAAGGAGATACAACAGCTTTAAACAACTACCGTCCTATTTCTCTTTTATCTACTTTTTCAAAATTTTTTGAAAAGGGTGTTAAATCTAGAATGCTGTCATTCCTTGGTAAAACAAATTGTTTAAGTGAGTTTCAGTTCGGTTTTAGAAGCGGAAGATCTACCGAAGAAGCCTTATTGAAACTGTGCGGTGAAATCTATAATAGCCTGAACGATTCTAAAACTTCTGCTGCTCTATTAATTGACATTACTAAGGCATTTGATACTATAGATCATAAGCTGTTGCTTAGCAAATTGTTTAACGCAGGGTTCAGGGGATCGATTCATTCGTGGTTTGCGTCTTATCTGCGTAACCGCAAGCAAAGTATGAAAATAAAATGCATTCTAAGCTCAGTAATCTTTATAAACATAGGTGTTCCGCAAGAGTCCGTTCTGGGCCCAATTTTATTCTTGATTTTTGTAAATTCGCTATTTGTTCAATCGTTCAAGGGCAGAATTACAGCTTTCGCCGACGATACTGCGTTATCCTACTCCAACAATAATTATGTTGACTTATTTGTAGATATGAACTCTGATCTAGAAATACTACGAAGATGCTTTAAGTTGCATAAACTAGTAATCAGTGCTAAAACTAAGTTCATGGTGTTTCATATTATGGGTTCAGTTCCAGAAGATATGATGTTGCGGTATCACTCACCTGGGTGTTTAAGATTTCTTCTTAACAATGTATGTTTCCAACGTCAGTTTGTGCCCTCCTTTGATGTAAATGCCAACTGTTCTAATGACTGCTTTACAATTGAAATGGTTGAAAACTTTAAGTACTTAGGAGTTGTATTGGATGCAAGACTAAATTGGAAGGCCCACACTACGTATTTAAAGAATTATTTTAATAGACTCCTTAGGCATCTTTATCATCTAAGTCTTTATTGCTCTTCTTCTGTTTTAACGCTAGTTTACAATGGTTTGTTCAAATCAAAACTTCAATATGAAATTTCGTGTTGGGGCGGTACGCATTTCAATAAAATTGAGCCTCTATTAACAAAGCAGAAGCATGTGATTCGGATCATCTTTCAAGTAAATCGTAGAACTCCAAGTTTCGAGTTATTTAGAAGTCTGGAAATTCTTCCGCTAAGGCATCTCTATTATTTTAAAGTACTTAAAATATTCTTTCGTAAGTCCGGGTATACTGAAGCCAGGCTGTATGGTATC
Organism: Portevinia maculata; assembly: GCA_949715645.1. NCBI lineage: Eukaryota > Metazoa > Arthropoda > Insecta > Diptera > Syrphidae > Portevinia > Portevinia maculata. The sequence continues at coordinate 34,201,473 of OX454526.1, read as the reverse complement.
TACAACTTACGCGTTAACACCAGGAATTTCGTTAAAGTACCAAAAATCAATGAAGCTATGTTTTCTCGGTTTTATAATGTTACTACGTGTCGCCTATTTAATAGGTTACCAATAAATATTAGATGCCAAAGAAACGAGTCAAGATTTTTAAATTATACTCGCATCTGGCTGTTTTCATTCAATAACTGCGAAATAAAAAATTTGTTTACTCCAATGATTTAACACATTGGCCTGATATTATATTATGATTATTATTATTATAAATATTGCTGCTGAATTTTATATTTTGATTCTTAGTTATGTTATACCCCATTGACATATTAATTCAAATTGTTAATTTTTTATAAAGGTGCATTCGCCTCTTGTCCTTCTGACAATAGAATGTTCCTAACTATTTTATGTTAAAACGCTCGTTAATACCAGATGTTAATTAATATAATGTAATGCTTGAGCCGCTTTTTACATGAAATAAAGTTATTATTATTATTATTATTATTATTATTATCTATGTGCCCCATGTATCACTGTGCCCCCCCCCCCCCCCCCCCTCCCCCTAATGTTTAAAAAATAGCCCTTAATATCCCCACTTTGTTCTAACAATTTATATCACAAAATGACCAACCTCAATACATTCATGTGAATATTTAGCACTTAAGCTTCAAACAGTTCTCCCTTTTAAGCTCATCTGTGTGATGATTTGTATCCTCAAAGTATTGACAACTTTGTTAATACTGAAACTTGTTGCTTTCATGTTTACACTTCAGAAATAAAACTAATGAAACACTTCGTCAGCTGTGCACGGAATGGAGTACACAGCTCTACACATTTCCATTCGCAGAACTGGTTAAGCAAACATAACAGTATTTATCTGAATACTCCGCATATCATCCAATAAAACAAACTTCTCATAAAACCCAGATGTAACACTCTAACTTGTTTACGACTTTAAAATCCATTCGCCCGTATAAAATTGAGACCATTTCAGAACTTCCACAGATTCCTACACCTGCTAGGTATAGTCCGTCCAATGTCAAGACAGAGCTTACCATGTAAAAAACTGGTTTTCTTATGGAGCTTTGTGTATCTCGATATTAGACGGACTATACTATCTGTACTTTCTTCTCCTTTCATACATTTGTATACAGCTCTTCAGTTGAAAAAGTAGATAGCTGGCCAACTCAATTAATACAACAATACTACCCCATTCCCGTTCAACAATTGTTGCTAGCTTAACCATGATTACCTGTTACACTTTTGCATAGTGTCGGCTGCCCCTTCCTACATGTCCACCTCCAATGTAAGTTATGTTGATTGCAACTCCTTTTCTAATTGACAACCGAAAAATGGCATAAAACAGACACCACCCTCAGAAAAAAAAATACAAATGCTCCAGAAAGATAGAAATACAAATAAATCCAAAACCACCCGCCCAAGGTAATGTAACTGTCGTGCAAATACCCTCGCAAATATTTATTAACATTTAAATACTCTTCTTGCGTTGTTGCTGCTGCCATGGCTCCTTTTTGAAGTGGCACGTTTCATTTCTATTTTGACGTCGCGTGTAGCTTTGCGGAAAAAATACACGAAAAGAATAGAAAAAATAAATAAATAAAAAGAAAGGTGTGGCGGTTGGTATCACATCACAAATTAGGGTAGTAAAATACAAGGCAAAGGCAAACGAACGGCGAGAGAATGTGATACGGCTCCATGCCCCAAGGCAGTGCCTCAGAACTACAAGCATACGATGACGACAAGACAACAGTGATGATGATGATGATGGGAGAATACCATGAGAGAGGAACACCAAGTAAAAATAATACGTAAACAAATAGAAAGTGGGTTAATGCTCTGCCTGCGTCCCGCAGAGGGTAACCAGCATATAAGATGGTTGGAAAACCACCCTCTTACACCTGTGGGTAAAGTTTATATGATGAATTCATTCTGTTTTATATTGGTGTAGGCTTTACGTGAGAGAGCGAGAAATTATATTAGCTTCCATTCTCTCCTCATGCTTGGTGCAGTGATGTACTAAGTATAGTGTAATCATTTCTAGTGACAAAATATATCTCTGTTTAGAACACGTACATCGAGTGTTGCCAATAAGACCTCTATGTAAGATAGGCGGTGGCAGTGAAAAGCACTTGAATGGAGCAACGGTTCATTACAAGCTCATTGATAAATTGTGCATCTGAATAGTCTTACGACAGTGACATGCGCACGAGGAAAGATTTTATCTCTTATACTTCCCTCGTGAGGGCATTGAGTTACATTTGAGTTGAAATATATGGGAGGTAAGGTAGTGAAAAATGTATTAGATACTGCACTATAACATAGGCCTCTTCGCTCAAAGCTAGGACGCTAGGATAGAAGGTGTGAACTTGCCAAAATAACAGCAGTCTCCTAAATATTCTACTACATAAATATAAACCGAAATAATCCTAACTTAGCTTTGTTTCTTTACCTTTATTTCTTTACTTACAACGAAATATTGCCGAAATAAACGGAATTAAGGCCAAATTTTAGTTTATCAGTTTTTGGCTAAATTAAGCTAGAAAAGTGGAAATAAAGCCAAAACATTTTGAATTTTTCACTATTACTTTATTTACTTCTCAAAACTGAAACAGTGTACAGTTCAAGGCTGTATGAATAATCTGAGTACATAATCCTTCTTCTCCCTCAATGGCAGTGACGCTTTGGTCAGGATTAAAGGGGTGATAGCCACCCCACTTAACTGCATCCCTACTAGTCCGCCTGTGCATAATAGTGACCATTTTTCCAGTTTGGGATCATCATACGATTGCCATAACACATTAAATCGGTACGCACTTTTTCCTCGGTATTAACCGAAGTATACCATAATTCACTACACAAAAGTGAGTGTGAATTATGTTTACCTATTTCAATTCATCCTCCTATTTTTGGCAAGTAGAGATAGATAGAGATAGATAGATTCTTTATTTTTTCATCATAAAGTTTACAAATTGGTATACTTAAGAATAAGGACATGGCAATACTGCCGTCTGCCTGAGATGACATTTCATAATATGATTTAAAAATAAAAGAAATAATAAAAAGCAAAAATTTCAAAATATAAAGAAAAGGAAAAAAGAAAAAAAAAAGAAAAAATGTTTAACAAAAGATATGAAGAAATATTACTATATAAAACAATGCTATCAATTTTAACGTGATTTGAAACACAAAATATTATACAATTTGGTTAATTTGATTAGCTGTTTATACAAAATTTTATCAATTTTAACATGATTTGAAACCCAAGATAATACACAATTTGGTTAGAAATAGCTGTTTATACAATATTATCAATTTTAACGTGATTTGAAACACAAAAGAGATATTATCAAATTTAGTATGATCAGAAACAAAACAATAAATAGTTAGGTATAAAATTTGGTCAAAACTGCAATAAGTGGGTAATCGACTAAGTTTAATATGTGAAACTGTTACGGTAAGAAAGAGCATGTTGGCAATATTTAAAGAGGCTGAGCCAGCCCATTGCTCCATTTAAAATTTCAAAAAGTTTGTCCAAAGATATAAAACTTTCCCGAAAAAGCAACCGGCGAATTTCTTGTAGAATAGGACAAGCAGCAACGAAATGGTATATATCTTCATTCACTCTTCCGTTACATAGATCACATAGCTGGGGCAAGTCTGATCGATGAGGTATAAAGTTCAAATTTAAAATTTCAACTCTTGCTCTAAAAATAATACTTATAACCGAGGCTGAAAATTCATTACTAAAGTAAGAGACTTCCGAGGGCAGTTCATGGTTTAAATGACTATAAATAGCTCTTGAAGTAGATGAAGCTGCTCTGGAAAGGTTATCCAGAAACATTTTGTGATCCACCTTAGCAATCACATTTTTGGCAAGTATGTAGATAAAGCCAATTAAGAAATTGAAATAAGGACAATTTGGCGTATAGTGTAATGTGCAGTTTGGAAGCAGCTCCTCCGAATTATTCCAAAACTGCACCGGATTTCGGCAAGGAGATGCGCTAGAATTAGAGAAAAACATAGAAAGAAAAAACCAGAATGAATAACATAATATACTTACAGGAGCAAAGTTTGTCCAAGAAAATTGAAATAAAAACTGGATAAACTCGTGGCGTCAATGGCACAGTGCATGAGTGCTTGCCTGAGAAGACGCTGGTCTAGGTTCGAATCCCAGTGGAAGAAATGGAATTTCGGGATAAAATGAAGGAAAAAGACAGACCAGCACCACAGAAGGAGTCTGATGATCGGTTGTGGCTAACCGTGAAATAGCGCTGTAACTCCAGCCGTCCACTTAACGTGGTAAGGAATGTAAGGTTATTCATTCAAAACAAAATAAGATGCGCTATCATGTGACTTCTTCAATCTTGTTCTTGAGAAAAAAGTGCGCAAGCAGGTATCAACACGGAAGGCGCTATTTTCAATTGATTCGTCCAACGTCGTTAAAGACTTCTACGGCGATTGAAGAGGACAAGTCTAAATACATGCTATCAACAAACAAAAAAACATCTATCCACACTGCCTAGTTCGAAACTTCGAGGTAGTTACGGAGCTCACCTACCTAGGAGTAAACATCAACTCCACAAATGACACCTTAGTGCAGATCCGACGGAGAATTACCTTAGGAAACCGCTGCTACTTCAGTTAAGCGAAACAAATACGTTGGAAACTCCTAACTCGAAGAACAATCTATCGAACCTTAATCCTGCCAGTCCTACTTTACGCTGCCGACTGCTAGACGATAAGTAAAAAAGGGCAGCTAATACTGGGTTCTTTTGAAAGGAAAATACTCCGTCGGATATTTGGTCCTACGTGCGAGGAATGCGAATGGAGGAGAAGATACAACCGCGAACTCTATGAGCTGTACCAAGATGTGGATGTAGTCCAAAAAGCTAAATCACGTCGACTACGTTGGCTCGGCCATATAGAGCGAATGGACAATAATGCTCCAGCCAAGAAGATCTTCGACTCCCAGCTCATAGGTTCGAGAAGGTAAAGAAGACCGAACCCCCGTTTTAAGGACCAAGCCATCAGGATACCAGAGCGCATGGTGTGAGCAACTGGAAGCGTGTGCCCGGGATAGCAGAGGATGGAAGGTTGCAGTGTCTCAGGCAGAGACTCTTCACGGGTCCGGAGCCCGTTAAGTAAAGTAGAAGTCGTCGTTTGGGTACCCTTACCATCTAAGCGCAGAGATTGCAATGCCATTGTCATTCACAGACGGTTTTGTTCCACGATGCATCGTTCTTATTTGTCGGCACTGTGATATCAACAAAAGCGTCATTAAATGTCGTATATGTCTTCAATATCGTTAATTGTGTTGTCAATGTTGTCAATTTGTTGTCAATGTCAAAAACATAGAAAGTGACTGGTTGGATATTTATAACATTAGATGTCACTGTACTCAAGTGAGTACAGCCATATTCGTAAGCGTTAATTAAAGATCCCGTAACGTTCACTTGGGTTACTTTCTTATTTTACGTCATCATAACACTGTTCAAGTTCAACGCTCCCTAGCTCCAACTTTGGATTTTCAAAAAAAGTTTTTTTTTAAATTGTGAGCGTGCCCGCAGGCGGATTTCAAAAATATTTACACATGAGCATAAAGGGCCCCTAGAGAGTATATATTAAAAATGTCAGCTCCCTAGCTCAAACTTTGGTTTTTCAATAAAATTGTTTTATTTGTATATATATATATGGCGTGTCAGTGGTCGGATTTTAAAAATGTTTTCTCCCGAGCAGTTTTAGGAGTCATAGATCATATATACAAAATTTCAGCTTTCTAGCTCAAAATTCGATTTTTTCGAAAAATTTGTTTTTTTGAGTTTGTGGGCGTGTCTGTGGGCGGATTTCAAAAATTCGTAAACTTGATTGTTTCGGGACCCTAGAGAGTTGGTTGGTTGGTTGGTTGAAACCGGCCATCGATGAGGATGCTCTTAGACCAGAAGCAGGTCCATTGTGCTGCCGATGTGTAAGGTGGGTGGGTCACCCTCTTAATCAGGGAACGTTTACTAATTTGGAGAGGGTTCCTCTCTTATGCCTTAGAAGTCCGATGGACCTGGATTTATTTAATGTCGGCCAGAGTAGCCTTGCGGTGTTGCACTGGTCGAGTTGGTGCCAACGACGGTTGGCTTCGTTCACCGCATTGGTGACTATGAGGTTTTTAACATAAGACGTTGGCGCCTCGATGTCGGCGACGCTTATGCTGTTTAAACCAGAAGAGCCTCGTCGGGCCAGTTCGTCAGCTTCACAATTCCCTGGTATGTCACAGTGACCCGGCACCCAGCAAAGGGTGAGGCTATACTGACCGGCTATTTCGTTAAGAGATGCACGGCAGTCTTTCACTGCCTTGGATCTTGTAATGCTGTATGCAAGGGATTTGATGGCCGCCTGACTGTCGATGTATATTACAATATCTGATTTCGATATCGTATTAACCGCCAGTCAGGCAGCGGCTTGGCGGACGGCGGTGACTTGGGCCTGAAAAACGCTGCAGTGTTCTGGAAGGTTAAAGGAGAGGTGCATGTCCAGGTCTTCAAAGAAGACTCCGGCACCGACTCCGTCCTCCGTTTTGGACCCATTCGTAAAAATTGACAGCGATTCGTGGTGTAGGGCATGACGTTGTGTCCACTCGGTTCTGTCTGGGATTAGATGTTTGTAGCTCAGGTCGAAATTGTATTCAGTGGGCAGGTGGTCGGTGACCTTAGGGAGATGTCCATACATCGATAGTATATTGGCAAGTCCAGTCTGTTGCTCTTTCCATTGTTTGGAGCTTCTCAGTCTTATTGCTGAGCTGGCAGCCAACTGTTTGCCGACCATGTCGGTCGGGAGAAGGTGGAGCATGGCTTGGAGCGCCACAGTGGGAGAGGTTCTCAGCGCACCGGTGATGCTGAGGCATGCAACTCGGTGAGTTTTGTCCAGCAAGGATAGGTTGGACTTGTTCTTCAAGGCGGGCCACCAGACCAGTACTCCAAAAAGGAGAATCGGTTTAACTACCGACATGTATAACCAGTGCATAATTTTTGGTTGTAGGCCCCACGTGGAGCCTACCGCCTTTTTGCAAATGTAAAGAGCGGCTAGGGATTTCCTGGCACGTTCGACTACATTTTCCCTCCAAAGTAGAGAGAGTATATGGTTAAAATTTCAGCTCTCTATGGCCAGTTTAAGGGCGTAATTTTTGCCGACAGACGGACGGACGGACGGACATGGCTAGATCGACATTACTATCGATGCTGATCATAAATATAGTAATTTTTAGGGGTCTACGGGCAATATTAAGGTATGTTACAAACTATGCGTCAAAATTAATATACCCTTAGAATAGGGTATAAAAACATGTCAGAGTAAGTAATAAAGAACAATATAGTTAATTATTTATAACTCAAATAAAACTAGGGTCTTATTAATATGACTGTACTCGCTTGAGTACAGTGCCAACAAAAACACAGTTTTTTCAGAACCTTGCAATGAAGAAACATCATTTTACAGCTCAAAATAGCTACAGGGGGCCTAAAGAAGCTAGTGAATCCATTTCACAAGAAAGCGATGATGAAGAATGTGACTTGGCTATAATACCACCTGATTCAAGTGCGTTGACTTATAAAGAGGAAGGTGCAGATGGGGATATAGCGACGCGTTTCATACCGCAGGACGTACGTGGTTCTATTGAGGTTTTTATAAACCGAGTGGATATTAGTAGCGAAGACAGTCAGTTCGATGACAGTGATCGAGATGCTGGCCGCCGAACCAATCCGAACCCAACCTGACGGAAATGTACCCCTTCCTATTCTTCAACTGCTTGAAGTACTAACGAAGTCTGTGACAGAAGTACTAATATTTATGAAGAGCTGAAGGTTCTCAACCCTGTATACATTTTTGAAAAATTGATTGACAATGATATTATTGATATGATCGTATCCAAAGCAAACTATACGCTTATCAAAACAAATGAGTCTATATCTCTGATTTAAAAAAGTTCTTAGGGGTTTTGATACTTTCTGGGTACCATAATCTACCCCGAGAACCCTGGTCTCTAGATGAAGACATAAGAGTCGAATTGGTAGGCAAAGCCACGTCGAGACATAGGTTTCGAGTTATAAAAAGAAACCTTCATCTTGTAGACAACGACTTAGCAGCAATGTCGACTGGCAAAATGTTGAAAATAATACCACTTGCAGATAAACGTATGCAGAAGTTTTTACAGTGGGGAGTTGTTCATGATAGTATCTCTGTTTACGAATTAATGGAGAAATACTATGGCCACCATTCCGCCAAACAATTCATTCGTGGAAAACCAGTCCGTTTTGGATATATGAATTGGGTTGCGGCCAGTTTAACAGGATACTGTTACTCATTCGATTTTTACCGTGGAAAATCGAAAACACCGACTTCTGATCCTTTGGGTTCCCGCGAAATCAAAAATTTATTGGAGAAACTGAATTGTATCCCAGCCCAGCAAATTCATGAAGTTTTTTTCACAAGCTACGATCTTTTACTTAACTCCGCCATAGATTTCTATGCCGGTCCCAAGCCCGGATAAAGGAGGAGGGTTTAGGGTAACGGGGGGAACTCCATCCTATCCCTAGTAAAATCCTGACCCCTAGATGAAAAACTAGGCTAAAAAGCAACAGCAAAAAAAACATGAACGACACAACTGAAAAGAAACAAATTCGAGTGGGGATATCCGCTCAAATGTCGGTAGAGACCGCGGCTACCGGCACGGGCTTGGCGCCTCCAGCTATTGGGGGCGATAAGTCGCCAGCGGCTCACACAAGCAACATGACAAACACGACATCACGAACGAAACGGAACAAGAAACGGAACAAGCAACGAGAACTGAACAAACTGACGCAACAGGCCACAAGACAGGACGAGACGAATACTATTTCGGCGCTAAGCGCTGATACGAGACCAAGCTCGGAGCTCAAGCTGGCGGATGCACCCAGCGTACTGGCCGATCCTGCCGGCACAAGGATGCGACTGCTGGTAAGAACGAACTCTGTGGGGTGTCTGCTAAGAGGAGCTCGGACGCTACAAATGTGTCCTTGAGTCCCTCTGAGCGGGCTTCCCTGCCCAAATATTACACTGCTACTACTCCTGTGAATGGCGCGGGGACGGAGAACCTGACGAAGCGAGCACGGGATTTCCTGTCCAGCACGTCCAGCGATGCTCCCCTCTGCAGCCTTTCAAGGAAGCAGACGGCCCTCAGGAAAAACCTGAAGAAGCTCTCTCTTGAGGAATGCGAGAAGGCTCCTTCCGGCTGCTCCTCGGAGGATTCCGCGACTGATGAGCTCTGCGAATCGGTTAGAGTTGAAACCACCAAGGAATCAGGCTGCAGGAAGCGAAAGAAACGGAAGCGTGGTAAGAGGAAGAAGCGAGGAGGAATGGTGGACTCGGAGAGTAGGGTTGCAGTAAATGCCGACCCCAAACCTGTTGGCCCCGTACCTACTGCCTCTGATCTGACCGCTCCCAATCTCTCAGTGACGGTCACGAAAACAGAGAAGTCTGTGAAGGTGACGGACACAAGAGTGGTTAAGAGGTCACCCAAGGTAGCTGGTACAGCATCCAAAGGCACAAAGAGGTCTTGCACTAGCAATGATGCAGGACCCCCCCCTATACCAAAGAAGAGCTACACGGACTCGGCCCTGTCTGGTTTGCGATTGGCGGTTGTTTTCCCGGGTGATCACCTGAGGAAGTATACTGCGGAAAACATTTGCGTTCTGGGCAAGGCCTTGAAGGACGCTGTGAGGAGGCGAGTCAAGGAAGGCAATAGCCCGGCGTTTGAGCGCATCATCAAGACTAATGGAGGCTTTGTCCTCTGCTGTAGTGATGAAGCCACGAATGCGTGGGTCAGAGCTGATCTTGCTCGGATTTTGCCTAAGCTTGACGGGAGTGACCTTGTCTGTCTTCACCCGTCAGAGCTAGTGGGATATACCAAGATGAAGGTCTTTGTCCCGGAAACTGATCTGGAGACTAAGGAAATCATCGATCTTCTCAAGGGTCAAAACCCGGGTCTATCCACCGATAAGTGGAGGGTCTATCACTTCAACAAAATGAAGGATGGCCGTCTGTATACTTTTGATGTTGATGACGATTCGGCGAAGATGCTTGGGAAGTGCTCTTAGCGGCCTTTTTTCCTCACTGGTCGCCTGTTCTTCAGGCCAGAAAAGAGGGGAGGGAAGGCTGGAACTTCCAGTGGTAATTAGCTCTATGGCTAGCTCATCACTGGAGGTCCTTCAAATTAACTTGCAACATTCCAAGGCGGCTTCACCTACATTGTGTCGTCGTCTTGGAAAACTGCATACAGAGGTGTGCCTCATACAGGAACCTTATCTGTATAAGGGGGCGGTAAGTGGCATCTCGGGTGTACCAGGAGTAGTTTTTGTAAAGCCTGGGATTGTTAATACTCGCACGTGAATCTTTGTAGCAAAGGGCTTAGATGGTAGTCTTATGCCTGAGTTCAGTTCTCGAGACTGTACAACTATTAAAATGTGTCTTAAGCGAGGAGGGTTGGTTACTGAGATTATTTTAGCCTCAGTGTACCTCCCATTCGACTCACTGGCCCCACCTCCAACGGTGGAACTGGTAAGGCTTGTCGAGCATGCCCGACGAGGTAACAAGCATTTGATCGTTGGTATGGACGCGAACGCGCATCACCGCGTTTGGGGTAGTACTGACTCAAATAGCAGGGGTGAATCCCTACTAAACTTCTTTGCTGCCAGCCAGCTCGGTATACTGAACACTGGTAATGAGCCAACCTTTGTCACTCGGCTGAGGCGGCAATTTATTGATGTGACAGTAGCAACCGCTGCTGCATCTGGCATCGTTTCGGGCTGGAGGGTTTCAAGGGAAGAAACTGCATCTGACCATCGGTATGTTATTTTAAAGTTAAGTGCAGATCGACCGATCAGAAGCAAAATCAGGAATGTGCGACGCACTGACTGGGACGTCTATTCCACGGAGTTGCGGGGTCAGATAGGTTCCCTGCCTATCAGGATCCTTAGTAGCGACGACTTGGATAAGGCGACCGTCACGCTACACAGTGGTATTATTACGGCCTTTCATACTGCTTGCCCGGAGAAGGAGGCTGGCGGTGCGAAACCAACCCGATGGTGGAACGCTAAGCTATCCCTTCTCAGGAAAAGAGTGGAGAGGCTGTTTAACAGGGCCAGGAAGTCTAACCTGGCAGCCGATTGGTCTTCTCATGCGGATGCGCAGAAGGAGTACAAGAGGCAAATTAAGAGCGCTAAGAAGGTATCTTGGCAGAGGTTCTGCGGAGAACTGAAGGATGTTAGCGCGGTTTCGAGATTGCAGAGAGTCCTCTCAGCTGATCCGGGAGCCAGGCTTGACGTCCTTCGGAAGCCCGATGGCACCTCGACCAACTCCAATGAGGAGGTACTTCAACTGCTAATGGACACCCACTTTCCTGGCTGCAAAGCCGTGGATAGTTGCGTGTGGCCAAACAAAAGCAGAGCTACCACTGAGCAGTTTCGGGTCGCGGAGAGCATTGTTACGAGAGAGAGGGCGAGAGCCATTATCCTGACCTTTTCTCCTTTCAAGGCTCCTGGACCTGATGGCATCTATCCCATACTCTTGCAAAAGGGTATCGAGATTTTGCTCACACTGCTAACTAGAATCTACAGAGCTAGCGTTGCTCTGCGACATATTCCTTTAGCCTGGAGAAGAGCTAGGGCGGTTTTCATTCCCAAACCGGGAAAGGCCGCCTATGATCTTCCCAAAAGCTTCAGGACTATTAGCCTTTCATCATTTCTGCTAAAGGGCCTTGAAAAACTGATTGACGTACGGCTTAAGAGTATTCCAGCTTCGCTGGGTATTCATGATAGCCAACACGCCTATCAAAAAGGCAAGTCCACTGAGACGGCATTAACGGATCTGACGGCCAGAGTGCGTAGGGCGCTCGACCGCAAGAACTATGCTCTTGCTGTCTTCATGGATATTGAGGGTGCCTTTGACAATTCCACCTTTTGCAGAATTAAGTCTGCCTTAACACTGAAGGGCGTCGATTCTACAAGGTGGCGCAAAAGTAATCCTCCTATCAGAAAATGCTATAAATTTTGCGATTGGCCCCTAATGTCAGTTCTGTTTTGACATATGTGTAGTAAACACATGCGAAATACACGTTAATAAACAATGTTACGCTACACTGCTCCAGAACGCGGAATATTGGTGACTATTTATTTGAGCAATAATCGGTCGGTGACCAAAAAACATCGGAAGGTTATTTTTGCGCCACCTTGTACAACTGTGGAATGGATCCTGGAAATGCTTAGGAGCAGAGAAGTTACAGCTGCTGTTAGCGGCTGCGTCAGAACTGTGCGCGCTGTTTAAGGCTTTGCGCAGGGCGGTGTACTTTCCACTACATTGTGGAACCTGTTGGTCGACTCCTTGTTGAGAAGACTTGATGGGGAAGGTCACCCTGTTATTGGGTACGCTGACGATGTGTGCATTATTGTCAGCGGCAGGAGTTTACCAACTCTTTGTGAGCGGATGGAAACAGCGCTCAATAGTGTTGGGAGTTGGTGCCGCGAGCAAGCTCTGTCAGTCAACCCCGCGAAGACTGAGATGATGCTGTTCACGAGTAGAAGGGCAATACCTCAAGTGAGGTGGCCTTACTTCCAGGGCACTCAACTAAAGCTATCAAGCAAGGTTAAGTATCTGGGTATTGTTCTAGATCCAAAGCTTAACTTTTCTGAACATTTGGTTGCTAGGATTTCGAAGGCAACTAACATTCTCTGGCAGTGCCGTAGGAAGTTCAGCAGAACCTGGGGACTTAGTCCCACGCTGGTTCACTGGATTTATACGTGCATCGTTAGGCCATACCTTATGTATGGTGCGATTGTATGGTGGGCTAGAGCTCACATCCTCAAACGTCAACTGTCGAAGCTACAGCACCTTGCGTGCTTATGCATTATAGGTGCGATGAGAGGTACTCCCACTGCTCCTATGGAAGTGTTGCTCTGTTTACCTCCCTTGCAGTTCCTTGCTGAGAGTGAGGCCAGAACATCACTATACCGTATGTGTGTAGTACTTGGACGGCAGGTCAATCTCGGCGATGGGGCCAGAGGTGCTAGGTACAGAGCTCTCTATGACAGCCTACCTGGCCATCGGGGAGGAGCACTTGACACTGTGTGCATGAAGCAAGTCTTTGAGCGCCGTTTTCAGGTCATCCTTCCTGAATGGCAGGAATGGAACAGTGAGGGGTGGAATGGCCTTAAGCCGGGTGATGTCATCGTCTATACCGATGGCTCACTCATTGACGGTATCTCCGGAGCCGGGGTCTACTCTAGAGACTGTCGGATAAATCTATCTGCAGCCTTGGGTAGACAAACAACTGTTTTTCAGGCAGAAATCTTTGCGATTGCTACTGCCGCCAATATCCTGTTAAGGAGAAGGATTAAGGGTAATCCCTTATACATCTGCTCAGATAGCCAAGCCGCTATCAAAGCCTGTTCGGCTGATTCTCTCAACTCAAAAACAGTTGAGGAAACCATGGTTAAGCTTAACCGTCTAGGTAGATGTAACTCGGTATGACTTGCCTGGGTTCCTGGGCACACAGGTATCGATGGAAATGAAAGAGCGGATGCTCTTTCCAGGAAGGGCTCTTCAACAGCCTTCATTGGCCCACAACCATCTATAGGATGCTGCTCATCCGTTCACAAACGTGAAATGGATTCGGCTCTACGCCTACAACATTCCGAATACTGGCATGACCTGGTCTCATGCAGGTATTCGAAGAAGCTAGTGGACGGTCCGAAAATCAGCAGAGCTAAGTTTTTGCTTGGACTAAACAGGAAAGACTTGAGACCCTTGATTGGTCTCGTCACCGGTTTCAGTCCTCTTAACGAGCACCTCAAAACTATCCACATTAGGAGCTCGGGCCTATGTGAGTGCTGCCTGGAGGCGCATGAAACGGTATCTCACTTCATCTGTGAATGTCCGGCTTTCGCCAGAACCAGGCTCACCACTATAGGCAAACAATTCGTCAACGAAGATGAGATGGGGGACATTGAACTTGCTAATATTCTTCGCTTTGCCAAGGCTACTGGTAGGTTCTCCCTCACTGTATCTTACTAATCGCCAATAACCAGCGAGCGGGAAGCTATGGTGAAGTACAATGGACCAATAGGTCTAAGTGCTTGTCATCTACTGATGACCCCACTGCACATACAATACAATACAATACAATCTTTTACTTTAATTGAAAAGCCTAGACTAGCTTGCTACGGGAACAGTGCGAAAAAATTGGACTAAAAAATGTCCAAAATGACTAGTACAAAGGAAATTAAAAAGAAAGAACGTGCAACTTTTGTTGGTAAGATGGACAGATAACAGTGTGTGTACCATGGCAACCAACTACGACACCATTGAACCGCTAGGACAAAAGGGAGAAGACGGACGTAGCGATTCGTCGTCTATCTCATTATATAAGATTGCTTGACATGGTAAAAAGTGGTGGTGGGTGTTATTTTCTTACTTGTTAGACGTGGCAATTGCAAATGCCTAGCGTTTACATGTGATGACTTACGATAATCCTATGGATCAACCCATGTTCCGCCGCCATATCGCACGATATTATTTACGTCAAACTAAACAAAGAAAATCGCACCAGGCTGCATCAATAGTCGGCCTTCCTCAAGATGGAGTTGGACATTACCCTGCCAAAATGGAAAAACAACTGCGGTGTGTCCTTTGTCATTCAAGGGTACGCTGGCAGTGCCTAAAACGCCTAAAAACACTGCGTCGAAAGGCGTGTTAAGAAAATGTTCATACGTAGGCGGTTAGTGTACTCAGTTGAGTACACCCCTATAATTTCATGAAAACAACAATTTTCGATTGTTTTCTTATATTTTTTGGTTATTTGTTCCCATTTAATATAAAAAAACGTGGTCTGGATGTGACCCGCAAGGTCCACACGACTAACTTCCCAGTGGGATTGATCAATATGATTTTTGCGATTAGTGGGCAATTTTGAAATGTGTTTAACCATAAGATATGGTTAAGAATTATTTACTATTAAAAAACGCTCTTTAATATTGTTCATGAAAATTAAATGTTGTTAATAACAGCAAAGTGTGATATACACTTCGCTTCAACTGAATAAGCACAAACATTTTCTAAGCTACGTTGTCCATTTGATGATGCAAACTGTTTGCGTATGATGTTGACAAAATAAATCGGAAAGAATATTTCAAAAAGTACCTCTATTTTTTCCTGGTTCCCTTGCAAAGCCTTCAATATGGAAAAATGCAGTTTTATTTTGCGTCAACTGAATAGACACAAATATTGAAATTGGAAATAAACATAGGGAAGGGCTACAGTCCGCTTGGGCAAACTATTGGATACCCTATTCTTATTCCTATCCCTCATAAATGGGTGTGACAAAAGTCTAAGTATGATTGAATTGTTAAGAACGCTCTACATATTTTGTTATATAACATTTAAACGATTTTATCGAAAAAAAACTTTAGTTTTTCAATAAAATTGTTTTATTAAAAGTTCACACGTGAGCTTAAAGGGCCCCTAGAGAATATATATTATAAATTTCAGCTCCCTAGCTCAAATTTTGTTTTTTTAATAAAATTGTTTTATTTAATTGTGTGCGTTTCAGTAGGCGGATTTTGAAAATTGTATATCCCGAGCAGTTTTAGGAGTCATAGATCATATATAAAAAATATCAGCTTTCTAGCTCAAAATTCGATTTTTTCCAAAATTTTGTTTTTTTGAGTTTGTGGGCGTGTCTGTGGGCGGATTTCAAAAATTCGTAAACTTGATTATTTCGGGACCCTAGAGAGTATATGATTAATATTTCAGCTTTCTAGGCCCAGTTTAAAGGCCTAATTTTTGGCAACAGACGGGCGGACGGACGGACGGACATGGCTAGATCGAAATTACTATCGATGCTGATCATAAATATAGTAACTTTTAGGGGTCTACGGGCAATATTAAGGTTGTTACAAACTATGCGTCAAAATTAATATACCCTTAGAATAGGGTATAAAAATCATTGGGATTAAGTGAAACAAGTTTTTCTTAAAATAGTTTGTTAGTTTGGTTAATTTTAGTAGTGGTCTGCCGCCTTTATTCGTAATAGTTTCGTAAATTCGATCCGGCATGGAATCGTACAGCCTCTTTATGTAGTTTAGCGAAATTTCCCTCCAGGCCAATTTAATGGCTGCAATAAGAGATTCTCTGTACATTCTCTTTCATACTAACCATCCCCAAACGTTTTCTATAAGGTTCAGGTCCGGTGAGTACGACGGCCATTGAAGCAATTCCACATTCTGCTCCTCTATCCAATTTCTTACTATGCTATTCTTACTATAGTTTAGGGGTCCAAAAATGCCTGAAAATTTAGGAAAATTTCTTTTCAAATTTCCTTTATAACTTAATGCAGTAATTTTTGAGGTTTTTAATTCAAGCTCAACATTGCCATAGTAGCTAACTGTTCCCCATACCATAACACCACCTTCTCGACTATGATGCCGCGCTAAAAATCGTTCTTCTTTCCTTACATCATGGAAGTAATAATTAAATCCATCAGGGCCATCAAAATTAAACTTCTTTTCATTCGAAAAAGCTACGTGACGCCATTCATTTTTAAAACTCATAGGAGTCTAGAGAATTCTAAGCGCATACAATTCCGTTTCTCGTTAAGTGGTGGTTGCTTTTGAATTTTTAACCGTTTTAGATGTTTGGTACTATTGATAACCCTTTGCACTGTTGAAACGCTTGCAGTAACACTGGCTTTCTGCTTTATTTTTGCCGCAGAGTCGCAGGAATTGGAAGCACATCTTAAAATTGCTCTTCGATCAACCGCTGTTGTTGCCGTTTTTTAACCTCCTTTCATGTTTTTTCCGTGCGAATCGTTGCTTCTTAAATAAGAATAGACCACACTAGAACTTCGTCCAATTTTGTTACCGATAGAACGCCCGGTTAGTCCTTGGTCTTTTAGTAAATCGATTTGAGCACTTTTAACACTATTTAGAGATTTTGATCTACCCATTTATCTTTGAAATACAATTAATCAAACAAAATTCACTAAAAGCACTTCAACTGTTGATCTAATGTGTCAATCCCCATAGAAAACTCATAACCAGCGAAAATAATGACTTTGTGTCTATTCAGTTGACGCAAAATAAAACTGCATTTTTCCATATTGAATGCTTTGCAAGAGAACCAGAGAAAATATAGCGGTACTTTTTGAATTATTCTTTCCGATTTATTTTGTCAACATCATACGCAAACAGCTTGCATCATCAGATGATATATTACGCCACAAGGTTTTGAAAAAATGGACAACGTAGCTTAGAAAATGTTTGTGGTTATTCAGTTGAAGCCGATTGTATATTAATGCAACCATTGTTATTAACACGGAGACCTGTCAATTTTCATGTATGTATACGAAATAACCGAGCACAATGTAATAATGATTTGCTCAATGACAAAATGACAATAAATAGTACAAATGAAGCCTAATTATTTCTGTTATTTATTTACTAACAAAAAACAGCTGGACCGATTTCGCTGGAAACTTAATCAGTTCTGAGTTACGTAATTACGCTTCGAATTAACCCGGGCCCATGTCAATATCATTTTTGGTTCTCCAGATAATCGTGGCGAAATATAATTCCGAACGCACAAACGTACATACACACGGACAGACATCTCTATAAAAACGTTGAATTTGGATTCTGGTGACCTTGAAAAGTGGAGATATGTCAAGATCCGCGATCCACAAAATCGGCCCCATTACAAGAACTTCGACTGGGAAGTTTATAAAGATATTTGAAAAAAATTAGTACTTTTTATTTGACCTCTAATGGGTTAATAAATAAAAATGTAAAGGTTGGACCTCAAAAAACAGAGCGTATGAATTGGTCAAATAAGGAACTTTTTTCAAACTGGGCCAATGTTCATTAAAAACCATGGAACAGATTCTGTGGAAAATGGCTTTTTTACAAAGTCTGATTAGAAAACTGCTAACAGGCAAATATGTTTTAGGTCCCCCTGATTCCAAATATATGTATTTTATTTAGCTTTTTTTGCGTATTCCACAACTTTTTTATTGAATGCAATATAAATGCGAAGTTTTTACTTTAGATTAAAAAAAAGAATTCTAAGGATAGACCCGTAATTCTAATCTATTTCTCTATCGATTGAGTTATGCGAACATTTTAATTATGTGTCTCTATTATTTCGAAATTTCCTTTTTTTGCCTTTTTCAAGGTTACATTTTGCCTTTTTTTAAATGTTTAAACGCCTCAGAATCCGATATGAAATTGTTTGGCTTTTGACAAATTAAATAAACTTTTTCACTTCTATTATTCACTCAGAATCAAATACGACCATTTTTATAAAGTGCGTTTTGGGGATTAGTACCCTCATGAGGTTTAATGACAGAAGACAGCATTGTGTTTTGGAAGCATTAAATTTCACCCTATTGGTTGAACCCCACTGGACTATGCTGTCAAGATCGGAATTAAATGGACTTAACAGACGTTGCTGTTCCAGTTCCACACCCGAAGATAAGAGGCGTGAACGTGGAAACGAATATAAAAACTGACGGTGCTGTCATCAGTAAAGCAATGAATCGAATTAGAAGTTACAGACAGGAGAGCATTTATAAAAATAAGAAAGAGAAAGGACAAAACGGAGCATTTGGGGAACACCAGCATTTATTTGATGAATTGCAGACTTGAATCCGTCGATAACAACCTGAATTGAACGATCCGAAAGGTTGTTTCTAATCCATTGAAGAGTATCATCGATTCGAAAATCTTCTCGGAAAGAGCCCTGAATACTGGGACATATGGAAGAGCGTACGCAGTCGTTCTTTTTTATACCCTATTCTAGGGGTATATTAATTTTGACGCATAGTTTGTAACATACCTTAATATTGCCCGTAGACCCCTAAAAGTTACTATATTTATGATCAGCATCGATAGTAATGTCGATCTAGCCATGTCCGTCCGTCCGTCCGTCCGTCCGTCGGCAAAAATTAGGCCTTTAAACTGGACCTAGAGAGCTGAAATTTTAACCATATACTCTCTAGGGTCCCGAAATAATCAAGTTTACGAATTTTTGAAATCCGCCCACAGACACGCCCACAAACTCAAAAAAACAAAATTTTGGAAAAAATCGAATTTTGAGCTAGGAAGCTGAAATTTTTTATATATGATCTATGACTCCTAAAACTGCTCGGGATATAAAATTTTCAAAATCCGCCCACTGCCACGCCCACAAAAAAATAAATCAATTTTATTGAAAAACCAAAATTTGAGCTAGGGAGCTGAAATTTTTAATATATACTCTCTAGGGGCCCTTTAAGCTCATGTATAAATATTTTTAAAATCCGCCCACTGACACGCCCACAAATAAATAAAACAATTTTTTTGAAAATCCAAAGTTTGAGCTAGGGATCTGAAATTTATAATATATACTCTCTAGGGGCCCTTTAAGCTCATGTATAAATATTTTCAAAATCCGCCCACTGACACGCCCACAAATAAATAAAACAATTTTTTTGAAAATCCAAAGTTTGAGCTAGGGAGCTAAAATTTATAATATATACTCTCTAGGGGCCCTTTATGCTCATGTGTTAATTTTTTTTTAAATCCGCCTACTGACACGCCCACAATTAAATAAAACAATTTTATTGAAACACCCAAGTTTGAGCTAGGGAGCGTTTTTTTTGATAAAATCCTTTAAATGTTATATACAATGTTCTTTACAATTTAACCATACTTAGATTTTTGTCACGCCCACTTATGAGGGATAGGAATAAGAATAGGGTATCCAACAGTTCGCCCAAGCGGACTGTAGCCCGTCCCTATGTTTTTATAATTCGCTTACGCTAAAGGGGCTTTGTTGTTTCTGTACAGTACCCTTATAGTGTTATAGACAGCGTATGCATTTTTTGTTGAACAGTAAGCTGCACCTAGCAATGTAGTATTGTATTGCATGATTTTAGGTGCTGCTTACTATTCGAAAGAATAGGAGGATAGAAAAAAAGTTGTTGGTGCTTAGTATTTTTTTTTCAATTAAAAATCAAGGCCCTGGTCGGGATTCGAACGCACGACCTGCCAATCAGTTAGTGAATACACTATCATCGCACCAATGCCAACCGCAAGCGTAGAGGAATACCTCTTGAGAACGATAGGGGAAAAACCAACTGGACCACCGGTTTCAGGTACCTATGTCAAGATCTCGAAGTACTCTTGCCAATCTACGAGTGGATTGGTCGCATGGTGTATTCTCCGCGCAGACAGCTGGAATGCCATTCTAAATCTGTGTCGAGCTAGATGACAAGGCCGAATTCCTGATTATTTTTTTTTAAAACGCATAAAAGCTTTATTATCCGTGGTACTTTGTAGTATTTCTTGCCTCAACTTTTGGTCGCAGGAGAATTTGACACGATTTATGGGGGCATTGCAGTCATTTCTAACTCATTTAGTTTTCTCAGATGGGTTGGCCTTATATGACCGAAAGCTTATTTATTTTAATCGGATTGCTTCTTCGCAGCTTAGGTCACACTTGACGTTAGCCTTGGATTTGATACTTTTTAACCTGTTAGGTTTCAATGCCAAGTTGAATTATATTAGCTGTCATATGAGAAGCAGCATCCACGCCGCTAATTTCCCAATTAGCTTTATCGTATTGCCATACGATTCTTTAATGAGTTTGTTCTTTAACTATGTGGTTAGAGAAATTTGCTGATATGCACAATCGTCTGCCGATCCTATAGGCTAGGTTGGTAGGATACGTCAATAAGTATATAAACGGCAAGACCGCCATGGGGAAACTTAATGGCAGTAAGTTATACCCAAGTAGACTAAATTCAGTTAAATCAGAGCCAACGCTTACCTGGATTTCACTAAATACCAAAACAGCTGGTTTATTTTGGAAGGTGCAGGGAAATAAGTCCACGGGAACTAAGTCCACTGAGGGACTTAGTTCCCACTTAGTGGGAAATAAAACCACTTTCGCGAAGTGGACTTAGTTCCCATTTAAGGTGGGAAATAAATTCCCAAAACTCTGAGTGGTTTTAGTTCCCTTTTAATGTGAAGTAAATTCTCACTGTCGACTAAGAACAAAATAAAATTAAAGAGTCAAGTAGGTACTTTGCAATTTTTATTAACAAAATAGAAATTAACTTCTAACTGAGACAGAGTAATATAGGTACCGTGACCTCGCACCTACTCCAAATCAAACAGTGACGCCAAGCAGGGGGGTTGCAGGGGGGCAGCATGCCCCCCATATGCATTGCACTGTTTATGAGATTAGTTACGAAATCGCAAATAGATTCCATAAATAGTGTAATGCATATGGGGGGGCATGCTCCCCCCCTGCAACCCCCCTGCTTGGGGTCACTGTTTGATTTGGAGTAGGTGCGAGGTACGGTTTTGAAACTTTGGCTTTATGTCACCATGATAACCTTAAGACTTTGCTTAAAGAGTGTGATAACTAACTGCACTTCTTATATTTGAATGTGGACTAAGTTCCCATAAAAAAATGGACTTAGTTCCCACTTAACATGGGAACTAAGTCCACTTCGCGAAAGTGGTTTTAATTCCCACTAAGTGGGAACTAAGTCCCTCAGTGGACTTAGTTCCCATGGACTTATTTCCCTGCACCGTTTTGGAAAGCATGGGTGTATCATAAAAGAAAGTCCCCAACATCCTTTACAAATGATAAAAAGATAAACATAAATTAAAACACTTCGTAACTTCGACGCTAACAAAGTAAAAGCCGTGAATTGAAGACCCTTGAGCGGTCTTCAACAACCTATTGTAACGCCACCAAAAAAATGCAAAAATAATTAATTTCAATGGATTTTTGAGTATTTTTCTTTTCAAAGCTATGCCCATCTTGCGATAAAACAGGACGGCTTTGCACCGCTGAAATTAAAGCTTCCACGTTGATTCTGGGCATGATACTTTGTCGCTAAGGATAACACTAAAATAATAGAACAGAATTGAAAGCAGACCGACGGACGTCGCTCTGTCGCTGAGAAACATCGCTTGTCGTTCAACGATTACGTGGCCGCAGCCGTATAATCTCATGTGTTTTAATTTGTTCTTGTCGCTGAGAGTTTTTTTGCTCTGTCGCTTGTCGTTCACTGCGTGGCTCTAAGAGCCGTCATCTGTTCGAGCACAAGCTCGAGCCCCGTAGGTCTCACCCAATAGCTACATAGTTTAAACCCAATCAGATCGAAAAACTTGTGATAATCGCTTCATAAATTGAAGCATTTGCTTCGGAAACAATCTTGGTGCCGATATTAATTTGGAGCTTTGTTTACATTGCAACAATATTCCTTCGTATCACAGATGTCAGCTTGCTGAAAATATTTTGTCAACAACCTTCACAATAATTCTTTTGTATTCCCATTAATGAGGGATACGCAAGACTCCTCCATGTTGAAGAAATCTTTAAACACACAACAAAAATGGAATTTCAAAATCAATACCTTTCTCATATTCTTCGAATTTATAAGTAAAGCCGGCGGCATTTATGGAGATAACGTATTCAGATACAATGTCTGGTTGAAACATTTATTCGTTAGTGGTAAACGATAAGGCTAATGTTCACCGTTATGTTTGAAAAAGGCACATAAATATCAACAAGGGATTGTAAAAAACGATAGATTAAATAAATAATAAAATAAGAAAGATGAATACGAAGAAGGACAACTATATCAAGTAAATGACAAATAGGAGTTGGCTTTTATAAGCAAAAAACAACCAATTTCGCTTGAAGGGACGGGCTAAGAAAAGCACTACAGTTCCTGGGAATCTGCACGTGTCAAAATCGTAAAAAAAGCACAGGCATAAAAACTCCTTGAACACACGGATGCAACAACACCAGCATTTGATCGATCTCAGTATCAGGACTACCATTATTTTTTAAGGTCGAACCGGCGAACACCACAGGCCGACCAGTAGGAGTGCAGTAAAGTGGGAGGGTTAAAATCCTTTTATCGCTGGTCATATCTCGTCGATAAGAAAGAATACGAGAGAAGAAACAATCAATGCTTTTAAAATTCAAAATCGTACTTTGGAGCAAGATATTTAGATACTGTAGGGGTCCTAGAAAAGTTCCTTCTATTTACATTTTGTAGATACGCTTTCGATTGCAAACATTAGCTATGTTTGATTATAAGATTGAACCATATGGAACACCGGCGTCCACGCAAATAACAACTCTACGAGAACCTGTGATCTATCGGGTTTAACATTTAATTCCATAGCTCACAGCCAGAGCAATATGTACTTTAACAATTTTAACTTTTGAACCTTTCTATCATATTGTAAAATGACTAAATAGAAATTTACTACGATGAATTGTTAGCGCAGTGGCGCAGAGGTTAGTGTGTTTGACTACTAATCTAAAGGTGTCAGGTTCAAGTCCCGCCGGGGATAAGTAACATCTAGAGTTTTCCCACTGTCCCACCTCTTGGGTTTTTCACTGAGCATGAGCTACCTCATAACTGGTCATGGGTCTCTGAATGCATTTTTGCACAAGAGATCCTTGGCCGTCTTTGCGGGATGCGCTTGCGGTGGACTCAGGGAGGACTGGGAACACGTGCTGTGTGAGTGTCCACTTTATGATGACATTAGAGATAACACTCTGATGGGCATAGATTGGTCACCTACCTCCCGTGATTTTAGCAGGGTCCTATTTTCTAGGGCTTCTATGGATAATTTTGGTAGGTTTGCAGAAGAGGTGTTTAGGAGGCGCCGATTGGCGCTGAGTTCTCAAAACGTTGTTTAGCTCTTAGGTAGTTGTTTTCCTTGCTGTTTGTCATTGTTGTTTTACAGGTTGTTAGTGAGGTTGCCAGGCTTCGGGCTATAAGGAGTCCATCTGGAAGTACCTTAACGGTGCGAAGCTCGACCGGAAGCTATATTCTGGTACCACGGGAGACAGGTGCCCATGGGTCAGGTTGATTTTCTGATGACTTGTCATCGGTTCAGCCTGGCTCAGCCTGTCTTCGAGGTAGGCCCCCTAGTGGGAGTATCGTGGTGGCTGTGGTTACCCAAAATCGCGGGAACAAAGGTGTTTTCGAACACTGAGGTGTTAGATAGGCCTCGCTCTCTAGCAAGGAGTGTAGTTCATGCCTTATACATGACTATGAAATTGCACTGGAGTAGTACTTGTGCTGCTCTGGGGCGTGGTCAACGCTTTTCTATTTGACCCCTTTCGTGGGAAGGCCCACCGTGAAATGGAGCCGTTAAGGCAGGTGTTCACGTTAAGCTTTTCTATTTATTTCTGCCCCACCTCTTGCGAACGTCTAACTGACATCCAAGAGTATCAATCCGTCCGTCCGCCGGCAATTGTTAGGCTCTATAATGATGGGTAGACAGCTGAAATTCGGAACATATATTCTCTAAGGGTCCGAAATGAAGTGAACGAATTTTTAAAATTCGCCCACGATTAAAAAAAAAGTTCCATCGAAAAAATCAATATTCGAGCTAATAGCTGAGCAAAAGTGAAAAACAGTTTTGTATAACAAAATATGATATTTCTATACTAAAGAGTCTTTCATTAACAACTTCTTTTTTTAAATGAAATGCAAATTACTTGAGATATCTCTATTAAAGTTTGCGACCACCGGCTTTGAATTTCGGTAGTAAATTTTAATTATTTGTAAACGTTGTTCCTTTGTGCACTTCACCATGATGAAAATGTTTTTTTTAAATACTTAATATTTTTACATTGACAGTTCGGTAATCAGTTTAATGGTAAGTTCCCACTGAAAGTTTGAGTTGAGTTGTCAAGTCGCTAAGACCCTTTATATACCCATATATACTAAGACCCATATACCCATCGATGTTGGTGTAAATCTGCGTTGTGATTGAGAATTCCAAAAGTTGTTTAAACAAAAATAAAACAAACGAATGGCATCGCAAATCTTAATACGAGTATATAAAAGAGAGTGACGTTTGTTACTACGCTTATAACTCAAGAACGCCTGGACCGATTTCGATGAAGCGCACCAGTTTGGATTGGTCTCCGGCCAAACAAGAAGAATACCCAAGAAAATCAAAACTTCCCCGAAAAAAAAAATTATGAAGAAAATTAATTTTCCCATATATTTTGTATGGAGCGATTTTACGACGCCATCTTCATGATTGATGACGTTTATGTTTATGTTACGTTGTGACAATTTTGATGGCGCATCAACTTTTGATAGCTGATTCATTTGCACAGTCGTTCCGTCGCATACTATTGTGCTGTGCAGACGTGCATTGCGATTTATCAGCATTTTTCAAGTTTTATCAAATTTTTATCAGCTTTCGACAGTTATTGTAATTCAATTTGATTTAATACATTGTTTTGAAGGCGCAGGGACATAAGTCCCGAATTGACTATGTTGTAGCATTTGGATTGGTCTTCTTAGTTTCTCTCTAGGCGTATATTTATTAAATGTAGTGGGACACAAGTACCGAAAATTGAATTCGCGACTTATGTCCCTGCGCCTGTTTTGAAACGATTTTTTGTGAAAATTACTAGCGAAAAGTAATTTCATAGAGGTGAGTTTAGTTTAACGATTTATCAGCATTTTTTCAAGTTTTATCAAAATTATTATTATTTATTAATAGGTATTATTTTTTATACATAATTATTATAAAGCTGAAAAGTTTGTTTGGTTGAACGCTCTTAATCTCAGGAACTCCTGGTTTGAATTGAAAATTCTTTTAGTGTTGGATAATTCATTTGGCGAGGAAGGCTTTAGGCTTTATAACATTACGCTGCGACCAGTAGCAGCGAAGCATCATTGGAAAATGTTGCAAAACGGGAAAATTATTCCTTTTGGAGAGTTTCCGCTTCGTGCACTGCGTAAACGGTTTAAGTTACGTCAAAATTCATGTATGATGGAATTGTTCCTCTTTAAAAATTCTAAAAAAAAAAGTCCGCAACAGTATATGTCTATCTTTTAAGATTGACTCACTATAACCTTTTTTATGATAATCAAATTTGTTCCAAATTAATGCATTATTTGCGAAGGAGTTTTATCAACATAATATAATTCCTTATCCAAATAAATATGTTATTAATCACGAATATTGTGTAGAGGTTAGTGTGTTAGCTTGTTACCCGTGCTGTGCAGGTTCAATCCCCATGGGGAACAACAACATACGCCACCCATTCACATGCCTCCGAGTCTGAGTGCTCTGGGATTTGGAAATCCTTTTTTTTTATAAAAAAAAAAAAAAAAATCACAAATATTTAATTGTAGGTAAACAAAATTGTCCTTGACATCACTTGATTTCAATCAACATCTTGGGAGATATTAAGTTATTTTTTAGTATTTATTTATTTCATATCACAATTTTAAAATAACTCCGCAACAAAATAGGTATGTTCGGGTTCACGCGCGGGCGAGAGGAAGGGGCGCTGGCCGGCCGCTGGTAGCTCTGCGAGGTACCATGCCGCTCGGCTCAGACACGTGGTCAGCTCCCTACGGAACGGTTGAACTCAGCGAACTGATTTTTTGGCGATATCTCATCGTATAATAATACTTTTTAAATACGCTTTCATTTTGTAGTAGTTTTCTATTGGGTATTGTTTTGCATGTTTATTTAAAGTTTTTTTCTTATTAATAAAGGCTCCGAGCGAAACCGGGTGGTCAGCTAATAAAATATAAATAAAGGAAAATTTTAACTACGCGTGCGAAACATCCAGAGAAAAATTGTTTGATGAACTGGATCGTTTTATTTTCAGGGGATGATCTACATAATTCAAGAGCGAAAATAAAACGCAGCTAGAAAAAGGAGGAAAAATATTGATCTGTGCTGTGGTAACCGAAGGCCGAAATAGCCAGTTGCATTCCACCCCTAGAACATTTCAACCGCAATACCCGCTATGCAATGAATGCTCATCAGGTCACCCTCAAGCCTGTATTCGGACGTACAGTGAAATTCAAAGAATCTTTTCTGAGGCGTACAACACGAATGTGGAATACTCTTTCACGCTCTATTTTTCCTTCACATTATAACTTTCAAACATTTAAAACCAACGTGCATCGGCAATTCTCCTTTTCTTCTTATCCTAATTTGCCTTACTCCCGCGCTGTGAAGCCAATACATGATAAGGGTACTAAAAAAATCTCTTTAGTGCGTTTACATTATTTTTTGTTGAAACGACACTCTGAGAAGTTTTCAGATGCGCTTCGAAAATGTGATTCACGGTTCATTGAGATGTCCAGAGTCAACTCTGAAATGAAAATAAATAAATGGTAATCAATCTTGCTGCACACCTTCTTGAGAAAAACATACCAAGAATCCATGTTGATTTGTCGCCGTTTTCGAAAAAGTTCATTAATTACTACTGCTCATTAGATTTATTGCAAATATTTGAGTTATACATGCCCCTCCATAGAGTCCGTTTACTGCCTTATCGCCGGTAAAAGCAGAAGACCGTGTAACTCCACTTTTCCCGAAATGACATTTAAGATGTTTGGCAAAAACGAAGAAGTAAAAAAAAGTTAAGGAAGCAAAAACGGTGGTGCCCTTCTGAGAATCGTATGCTATCCCTTAGCCAAATTTCAGCTTCATGGGTCTTAATTTTACCAAGAAATTTGAACGTGGCAGAAGAATGCGGAGAGAACTCAGAGGAAAGAAAGTGGCTATTATTATATACGACTATGGGGGTCGTAATAATATTCCTTTGTAGTCCGTGAACAAAATTAGTTTAAAAACTCACGATCCTGAAAATTCAGGTTACTTTAAATCGTGATTCGTGACAACAAACCACATCTGAGGACAACGAGCTTATTGTAACTCGTTTAGCGCAGAAAATAAGTGAACGGAAATTCCGCTAATGAACCCCAAGCACGAGAACATCATTACAACTGTAAAATCAAAATATCTTAGTACTTTAAGCTTAATAAACCCAAATGCTTTTCCATTTTGTAGATAACAGGTCAAATAATCTTACACTTCTACACAGACACAAAAGGATAACTAGATAACTAAATCAAGGGAACCCAATTAGTGTCCATTATCCCAAGGCACTGCATAAATAACACTTGTCTACTAAACCATCGCAGCCAAGATAAACCCCCATTCCAGGCGGCTCCCGTCATCCATTTCGTTGTCGAATATTTTTCAGTTACACCGACCGCAATATGAATACAATCTGTTCTCGCAACCCTTGGAGCATCATGCTGGCACTACCAAAAAAAAAAGCGCGCCCACCCTTTTAATTTAATTTTAATCCAACAAAATTGCTTTGATTCAATGGCGAAATTAATACAAGTTACAGCATTCTCCCGCCACGCAACTCTAAGGACAGCAACAACAACAATTGATTTCTCCCTTAGGTTGGGGCTCCCAATCTGCTGATAGTTTATTATATAAAATCGAAAGAGATGGAGAAAGAGGAGATGAAACTGGGACTGGGATACACTATATGCCTGCAACGGGCTAATCCAAATGAATTTTTCCTCAAAGATTATATTGACCCGACCCCCACCCTGCTCGTGGATTGATTTTTTTTTTCGGCTCAGATCCCATTTAGTATTATTTTATTATTGCTGTGCGAAGGTATGTGTATGGGAATCAAGGATCCTTGTAAAGAATTTTGATGCGGACTTGACTCGTGGAATGACGTGGGCTGAGGTGTCAGAATTATGGGCGTGGGTTAGGTAAATTTGTTGTCTCCTCAGGATTGTTACTTTGTTGTTGCTGGTTGCTTGATGAACGCGTTATTAAATTTTTAATTAAATCACAAGGATCATTAATTCTTCACTTGATGGGTTTCATTAATTTTACGCTTACTTTGTAATATGGTTTTCTTCGCGCACAGCAAAAAAATATAAATACGAGAAAAACATCCCGCGAAACTAGGTTAACAGGGAAAGAGTTGTGAAAATCCATTTCACCCTCCATTCTGACGAATTATTATTAGACAGAAGGATTCAAATGT
The DNA here is from genome assembly GCA_949715645.1 of Portevinia maculata. Classification (NCBI taxonomy): domain Eukaryota; kingdom Metazoa; phylum Arthropoda; class Insecta; order Diptera; family Syrphidae; genus Portevinia; species Portevinia maculata. The sequence continues at coordinate 34,172,520 of OX454526.1, read as the reverse complement.
TGTCGCTGCCAAAGCGGGTGGGGGCTGAAGAGCACAAGAATGCTCCAATTGTTGTGCAATTAAAAATGTGCCGTGATACTTTTAAAGCTTTTATCGCACAAACGAGGAGATAAATTTCTGCGGCTTTATAACAGAATCAAGGGCGGTATGGATCGGTTGCAAATGTGTCAGGGCTAAAACATTTTCAGGGTAGGCATCTATTGCGGTTATGTACTGTTTGACGTACCAGAGAAGGTATGTGAAATGACGAAATTGGAAGTGCTGAATCTGTTGCTTTGCGTTTAAGTACTTTATATTTCACGAATTGTTATGGCTTGTTTTCAGGTGATACAATAACATCTAAGAGTGTAGGAAGTAGTTAAGGTATAAGGTTGAGTTTCCTAATTTGGGATTCAAATAAGTTTTCGTGCTTGATGTAGGTCTCATTCAGCAATGAATCCTGCTTGTTTAAAAGATGTTTAAAAAATATTTTAGAATGGTTCAGGCTATATCAAAATAAACACTACTTATTTACTATTTTACTAGAGTATTTAATAATACATTCATTCAAACATACATTCTTATCAATTTAAAAGAATAAAAACAAATGTAACGTATTAACAACCTATATAGAGGCTTAAACCTTGCTTCTCCAACTATTCGAGTGTGCAAAGCTTTATTTTTAAGACGAACGGAAGGGAGCTACAATGTATAGCCGATTCTGAACAGAAAATTTCGAGCTTCTCGAAACCATGCAAGCTTTGCAAGACACTTTATACTGTTGGATATTTTTCAATCTTCGCAGAGCTGTGTTAGTGAAAAATTTGTTAAATGTCGCCGGTCACTCACAACTTAAGAACTTAACCAGCCTTACCAGTTTGGGGATTTTCCCACAGATATACGAACTAGAGTATATCTGCAGGCTGAATTGGGATATATAAATTTTAACGCATCTGGGCAAATGTTATTAATGTTTACTTCCGTGCAGCTTTACGAAAACGACTATGGGGAAGATGATAATTATATTTTACGACTTTTTTCTTAATATTGGTTTGTTGAACTAAGAAGGAAGTTTCATCGATATTGAGGGTGATGATTCAACGTGCACTAATAATGGGCTCTCGGTCAATCCTCTCTTAACTGAGGTTGTCCTCTTTACGAGAAGGAATCATCCTGGATAGCAAACTTCTTTCGTCCAAGCATGTTGATCTGAAGACTGCCAAGGCGCTGTCGATTTTCTGGCAGTGCAAAAGGGCTTATCGCCGAAAAGAGTCCTATGGATTAACACGGCTATGATAAGACCATTTGTATCATATATGCATCGGTTGTTTGGTGGAATAAGCTTTCCCGTAAATGCGTTACTGCTGCTTTCGTTAAACTCCAACGGAAGGTATGTCTCTTCTGTACGGGGGCCTGGCTCCGGCCTAGATGCATTATTGAACCTCCCGCCACTTGATGTTTACATCATTTGTTGCACAATCAAACCTATCTCACGTTTAAGAACAGGTGGCTTTTGGTATAACTCGCACTGGAGTTTTGATGAACTTGCGCGACGTTTGTCCTTCGACTCCTGTCATGTGGATATGCCGTCCGACGCAATAACAACGCAATTACGAAGTTGATTTTCCTCCTGCTCAGGACTGGTTGGAATTCGTTGGTGAGTGATGTAAACCAAAGTTCCTTTTCATTGAAGCTTTATATCTGTATATATAAAAGAAAGTGTCCGAAGCGATGTAATCCCATAGCTCGAGATTGGCCAAACCGATTTTGATGATTTATACTTTGTTGAAAAGGTATTTTCTCAGTACGGGTTTTAAAAAAAAATCAAAATTTCAAAATGTCTTATTTTCACCACCCAGTTTTTTTTCGATTTTTTTCAATTTTTTTTTCTTTCATTTTATATTTATTTATTTTGGCAACATATCGTATCACAATTGAACTTCAGATAGACACGCAACGTAACGCTATCTATTATCGATCACAGCGCTGTGCCATTTGATTCAGTTGCGCAGTTTCTTCATTCGTTGCTGTTTCAGCGTCCATATTGCACTTTTATACATAAAAAACACATTAAGAGGAATATAAATCCAAAATTTTATGAGCCAAGACAAACTTTTTCTTCCGTTCACCCTCTGTCAACAATAACAAACCTTCATTGTTTATTGCACCCAAAGCCAAATATATGAATTATAATCAAAAATATATAATTGAAGCCGATGTGTTCATACATTGAGAAGAAACGTATGTTTATTTTGCCATTGCCCCTGCTTTCATTTCATTATTATTCACAAATTCAATTTAGAATGAATTTTTCCAAAGGTAAGATACATAATGTAAATATGTACATGATTTTACTCAGATTCAATTTGTCTTAATTTCATATTCCTAACATGTTTCCTGATGTGTTTTCATGTAGATATTTATTTAATTTCTGTTTAATGAAAATTCTTAATCTTAATTTAATCTATATATATTATATAAAAGAGAGTGACGATAGTTACTACGCTTATAACTCAAGAACACCTGGACCGATTTCGATGATTCGCACCAATTCGAGAATACCCAAGAAAATCGAAAATTCCCTAAAAAAAAATTATGAAGCAAATTCATTTTCCCATACATTTTGTATGGAGCGATTTTACGACGCCCATCTTCATGATATTATAAAGCTGAAAAGTTTGTTTGGTTTTTGTGTTGGATAGTTCATTTGGCGAGGAAGACTTTAGGCATTATAACATCACCCTGCGCCCAGTATTAGCGAAGCCTCATTGAAAAATGTTGCAAAACGGGAAAATTATTCCTTTTTGAGAGTTTCCGCTGCGTGTGCCGCTGCTGTAAACGATTTAAGTTACGTAAAAATCATCTATGACGGAATTGTTCCTCTTTAAAAATTCTAAAAAAAAGTCCGCGACAGTATATGTTTATCTTTTAAGATTACCTCCCTATAACCTTTTTCATGGTGATCAAATTTTTTCCAAATTAATACAATATTTGCGAAGGAGTTTTATCAACATAATATTAATCCTCCTCCAAATTAATATGTTATTAATCACAAGTATTTAATTGTAAACAAAATTGTCCTTGACGTCACTTGCTTTCAATCAACAGCTTAGGAGATATTTAGTATTTTTTTTTGTATTTATTTACGAGTATTTCATATCACAATTTTAAAATAACTCCGCAACGCGCAAGACGCTTGCCGGCGGGGGAGAGAAAGGTTGTTTTTTTAATATATTTTCACAACGGGACTTACCGCAATTGGTCTTGAATGTCGTCTAATATTTCAGCAACATTGCTTTTGTTTTCGCATGTTTATTTTAAGTTTTTGTTCTTATTAATAAAGACTCCGAGCGAAGCCGGGGTGGTCAGCTAGTAACTTTATATAAAGGAATTATTTAGAACGACTTTAAACATACTGTAGTAATTATTGTAAGAGTTTTGCATGCAACTCACATTGTCAGACCATATTTATATTCATGTACCTACATTCATAAGCTGTGATCATATATATAAACATACAGTCATACACATATAAGATACCTACTTAAGTTATTATATTATATTTATATATACACATACAGTCATACACTTGTAATAATTAATATTAAGAAAATAATAAAGAGAGCGTCAGTTTTATGATCGCGTTAAAACCAAAAGGACGTGTCATCATTTAGTGAAACAGTACTACAAATTCCTCAGAAGTGGGATTACACAAAAAACAAAAAAAAAAACAAAAAACAGAACAAACAAAATAATAGCTTGCCACAAGTGAAATTGTGTGAAAAATAAAATTGGCGTTACAGATTGTGTGTTTACAACAAAGTTGGTTGTGTCGCCGCGAAATTTTTTTTTGTCACCGATTGTTCAGTCACCGCGAAAATTTTTTTTATTCTCTTCGCAATAACAAGCAGTATTGAATTCAAACGAATTCATAGCAGCAGATGTGCGAGGAGAACATCCAAGTAAAGGACGACACAGAACTTCATTGCGACGCAAGTGCACAGGGATTTGGAGCGATTCTGCTACAAAGAAAGCAAGACGGAAAGTTACATCCGATTTTCTATTTTTCAAAGAGAACGACAGATTACGAAGCAAAATTGCTTAGTTTTGAGTTAGAGGCGCTGGCAATAATAAGTGCTTTAAAACGTTTTAGGGTATATTTACAGGGTAAACAGTTCAAGATCGTAACTGATTGTAATTCGTTGACCCTAACGCTAAACAAGAAAGAACTTAACCCTAGAATAGCCAGATGGGCGTTAGAGCTACAAAATTTTGATTACACTCTAGCACACAGGGCAGGTACTCGCATGCAACACGTCGACGCGCTAAGTAGATCGACAAATATTCTGACGGTAGAAACAAATACTTTCGAGGAAAACCTGATAGTATGCCAAGGAAAAGACGGAAATATAGTTAAAATCAAAGAGTTGTTAGAACGATCGAACCATAATTTATATGAAATGAGAAACGGAGTGGTATATAGAAAGAAAAATGATGGCAGTGTCGTGTTTTGTGTACCAACAGAAATGGAAAGTCACGTTTTGTATAAATATCATGACGAAGTAGGTCATGTAGGAACAGATAAGGTGTTAGAGTTGGTGTCAAAAAGTTACTGGTTTCCCAAAATGAGAGAGAAGATAGGATCGCACATAAAAAACTGTTTGAAGTGTATTGCTTTTTCGGCTAAACAGGGACGTGAAGAGGGTTTCATTCACAACATACCTAAAGAAGAAAAACCGTTCGTGGTAGTACATGTAGATCATTATGGTCCAATAGACAATTCAAGGACGGTTAAAAAATATATACTGGTAGTAATAGATGCTTTTACAAAGTTCGTGAGACTCTACCCAACTAAGACTACAAATACAAAGGAAGTAAATCGAGCGTTAACGGACTATTTTAGAGCGTATAGTAGACCGAAGTACATTATATCAGATAGGGGTAGTTGTTTTACCTCGGCAGAGTTCAAGGACTTTTTGTCCAAAGAAGGTGTTCAACACATAAAGATTGCGACAGGTTCACCCCAAGCAAACGGACAAGTAGAGAGAGTAAACAGGAGCTTGGGACCAATGATAGCAAAGTTAGTTAAACCAGAAGAAGGGGTATTTTGGGACCACGTTTTAGAGGTAGTCGAACATACACTCAATAGCACGGTGGGCAGGACTACAAAAGAACATCCTAGTGTAATGTTGTTTGGAGTGAATCAAAAAGGCAAATGGTCGGATGAACTTAAGGAAAATTTGACAGAACTAGAGTCAGGAGACGTACGCGACCTGGCAAAGACACGTAGCAAAGCAGCTCTAGAACAAAAGAAGTCACAGGCATACAACAAACGATACGTAGATAAAAAACGGTGCAAGCCTACGAAATATAATGTAGGAGACTACGCTATGATAAAAAATTTTGACTCGCACCCGGGGGCGTCTAAAAAACTGATACCGAAATTTAGAGGACCCTACCAGATCGAAAAAGTCCTACGAAACGACAGATATCTACTTAAGGATGTTGACGGTTTTCAACAGTCGCGACTACCTTACCAGGGAGTATGGGCGGTCGGTAATATGAAACCATGGTTGAACAAAAGTAAAGCGAATGATTGATTGTAAATTTGCAAGATCAGGTGATCTTAATGGCCAGGATGGCCGAGTTGTAGTAATTATGGTAAGAGTTTTGCATGCAACTCACATTGTCAGACCATATTTATATTCATGTACCTACATTCATAAGCTGTGATCATATATATAAACATACAGTCATACACATATAAGATACCTACTTAAGTTATTATATTATATTTATATATACACATACAGTCATACACTTGTAATAATTAATATTAAGAAAATAATAAAGAGAGCGTCAGTTTTATGATCGCGTTAAAACCAAACGGACGTGTCATCATTTAGTGAAACAGTACTACAATACTTCGCGTATGATTTCTTCAATAAAAGGTTTTTTTTAAGTGGGCGTGTCAGTGGGCAGATTTTAAAAATATTTAGACGATTTTTTCGATAAAATTGATTTTTTGAGATTTCGGCCGTGTAAGAGAGTTAAAATTTCAGCTTCCTAGCTCCAGTTTAAACGCCTAATTTTTGCCGAAGGACGGAAGGACGGACATGGCTAGATCGACATTATCGATGCTGATCACGAATATAGTAACTTATATTGGTCTATAAGCAATATTAAGGTGTGTTAGAAACAATGAGTCAAAATCAATAATACTCTTACAATGAGCCAAATCGGATCAGCCGTTCTCAAGTGATGGGCTTACCAATGGATAGCATTTCATTTTCACATTTTGACTGAGCACTTGTTGCACAAGGCAACTAGTGCTCAGAATGTTAATTATAGTTAGAATACGTTAAGTAGTTTAAGTAAGTAGAATAGGTAGTTTGTAATTTGTTTTAAAAAATATAAAATCTCAATAATGATACCGCGTTTTATTTAATTTTTTCGATGAAGACATATGTAAGATTAGTTCGTAAAATAGTTTTTAAGCGGAAAGGTAATAATTATAAGATAAAGTAAAGTTTAGGGCGCCCGCATGAGGAACAATAATCTAGAATAAGTATCCCGTTAATTTTAAGTTAGATTTAATCATTTTCGTTTAGTATACATATAACAATCACAATTAAAAAACATAGGGACTACAGTCCGCTTGGGTGAACTATTGGATACCCTATTCTTATTCCTATCCCTCATAAGTGGGCATGACAAAAGTCTAAGTATGGTTGAATTGTTAAGAACGCTCTACATATTTTGTTATATAACATTTAAAGGATTTTATCAAAAAAAAACGCTCCCTAGCTCAAACTTGGGTGTTTCAATAAAATTGTTTTATTTAATTGTGGGCGTGTCAGTCGGCGGATTTAAAAAAAATTAACACATGAGCATAAAGGGCCCCTTTGGATTTTCAAAAAAATTGTTTTATTTATTTGTGGGCGTGTGGGCGGATTTTGAAAATTTTTTATCCCGAGCAGTTCGGTAAACATGTTTACCAGCCTCATAATGGCTCATTTTTTGTTTACCTTAAATTCATTATGCCCTATTCTAGGGGTATATTAATTTTGACGCATAGCTTGTAACATACCTTAAAATTGCCCGTAGACCCCTAAAAGTTACTATATTTATGATCAGCATCGATAGTAATGTCGATCTAGCCATGTCCATTGTCCGTCCGTCCGTCCGTCCGTCCGTCTGTCGGCAAAAATTAGGCTTTTAATCTGGACCTAGAGAGCTGAAATTTTAACCATATACTCTCTAGGGTCCCGAAATAATCAAGTTTACGAATTTTTGAAATCCGCCCACTGACACGCCCACAAACTCAAAAAAACAAAACTTTGGAAAAAATCGAATTTTGAGCTAGAAAGCTGAATTTTTTTATATATGATATATGACTCCTAAAACTTCTCGGGATAAAAAATTTTCAAAATCCGTCCACTGACACGCCACAAATAAATAAAATAATTATTTATTCTAAGGGTATATTAATTTTTGAAAATCCAAAGTTTGAGCTAGGGAGCTGAAATTTATAATATATACTCTCTATGGGCCCTTTATGCTCATGTGTAAATATTTTCAAAATCCGCCCACTGACACGCCCACAATACTTTTTTTTTTTTTTTAATTCAAAGTTTGAGCTAGGGAGCTGAAATTTATAATATATACTCTCTAGGGGCCCTTTATTCTCATGTGTTAATTTTTTTTTAAATCCGCCTACTGACACGCAAACAATTAAATAAAACAATTTTATTGAAACACTCAAGTTTGAGCTAGGGAGCGTTTTTTTTTTATAAAATCCTTTAAATGTTATATATAACAAAATATGTAGAGCGTTCTTAACAATTCAACCATACTTAGACTTTTGTCACGCCCACTTATGAGGGATAGGAATAAGAATAGGGTATCCAACAGTTCGCCCAAGCGGACTGTAGCCCGTCCCTATGTTTATAGTACAATTGGTGCGCCACCCTGTATTAAATGTTAGGACATGCAACTAACAAAACCATTTTGATCTGTTAATGAATCAATTTATATCTGTTAGAGGTACATCAGCTAAGTCACCCAAGCAGTGAAAGAACCGTCCTCCCATGCAGGAAAACCTTCCTTTAGAGATTCTATTACATCCCTATTTTTTGTAGCTTCTACAGAAGTCATTTGTGAGGATCCCTAGTCTTTTGGTCATGTTCCCGATTGAGCAGTGTCCGGTAAGTTGCCCGACGAGCACACGGATTTGCTTTCTGTCAAAGGGCATTAGGGAGCTAGATATCTTTGTGTCAATAACGAGCCACAGACCACGAGTTATGACACAACTTGTAGTGTTGTCCCATATTTCCGTAGCTAGTCTTATATTAGCCGTGTTTCGGTGCTAAGTGTATACCCAGCTCAGCATAATTTTATACGTAAACATAACAAAAACAAGTGCTGAAGATAAAGAGGTCAGCAGTCTAGGACAGAGACAAAGTGAACATAGAGTGTTGATGCTATGAAGCGACTAGATTGGCGGTAAAATAAGTTGGGAGCAAAAATATTCCGATTATTATGCAGAGATAGTGGATGTGTTCGTCGATTAAATAAAAAAATCCTTATTTCAAAGAAAATTGTGCGAAGAAAATTTAAAAAAAACATAGGGGCGGGCTACAGTCCGCTTGGGCGAACTGTTGGATACCCTTTTCATATTCCTATCCCTAATAAGTGGGCGTGACAAAAATTTAAAGGATTTTATCGAAAAAACTTAGCTTTCGTAAATAAAAACGCTCCCTATCTCAAACTTTGGTTTTTCAATAAAATTGTTTTATTTAGTTGTGGGCGTTTCAGTTGGCGAATTTAAAAAAAATTTAAGCATGAGCATAAAGGGCACCTAGAGAGTATATACTATAAATTTCAGCTCCCTAGCTCAAACTTTGGACTTTCAAAAATAAAAATAAAAATAATTGTGGGCGTGTCAGTAGGCGGATTTTGAAAATATTTACACATGAGCATAAAGAGCCCCTAGAGAGTATATATTATAAATTTCAGCTCCCTACCTCAAATTTTGGTTTTTCAATAAAATTGTTTTATTTAATTGTGGGCGTGTCAGTGGGCGGATTTTGAAAATTGTATGTCCCAAGCAGTTTTATGGGCCATAGATCATATATAAAAAATTTCAGCTTTCTAGCTCAAAGTTCAATTTTTTCCAAAATTTGTTTTATTTAATTGTGGGCGTGTCAGTGGGCGGATTTTGAAAATTTTTTGTCCCAATCAGTTTTATGGGCCATAGATCATATATAAAAAATTTCAGCTCTCTAGCTCAAAATTCGATTTTTTCCAAAATTTTGTTTTTTTGAGTTTGTGGGCGTGTCTGTGGGCGGATTTCAAAAATTCTTAAACTTGATTATTTCGGGACCCTAGAGAGTATATGGTTAAAATTTCAGCTCTCTAGGTCCAGTTTAAAGGCCTAATCTTTGCCGACGGACGGACGGACGGACGGACGGACGGACGGACGGACGGACATGGCTAGATCGACATTACTATCGATGCTGATCATAAATATAGTAACTTTTAGGGGTCTACGGGCAATATTAAGGTATGTTACAAACTATGCGTCAAAATTAATATACCCCTAGAATAGGGTATAAAAATTGGCAAAAATAAGCATCCGTTCTTTTCCTTGCTGTCAAACACAAAGGATTTTATGATGTTAAAAAATCGTTCAAAAAATACGTTTGTATTTGCATCCTTGCTTTAATAATAATCTAAATCGTACTCTTTTAAAGTACAAACACTGCGAACACATCCTTAAAAATGAAAAGTGAATACAGAATACGATCTAGGCGTTTTATTTGTAAAATTATGCTGAGCTCTTAGCTGTAATTAGAGCAGACAGTTCCTGCACGTCCGCTTCAAGTGGATTCATATCAGAGCGGCATCTGGCCCCACTGTCCCGTTCCCTGCCACACCAACGTGCCCAGGAACCCAGCAGAGCAGTACCGATTGATAGCCAAGAGGCGCTCTTTGACGCATTTTGGGCGCATGAGATTGGAGTCGATCGCTTTAATAGCGGCCTGACGACCTAATCAGATGGTAAATTCCATTGCTGGAAGTTTCATGGTTAGGACTGTCTACACTGGTTTCGCAATCGCGTTGATTCCAGCTTGAAAAACACTGAAGTAGTCTGTCAGTCGGTCTTACTAGTTGATACTTAGTGCCGCTGACTTCCGTCCCTGTTCCTTTTCCGTCTTTGAGCCATCTGTGACAATAGAAATCCAAAGGTCCGTGTTGGATGAGTTCCAGTCTTATCGAACAGGTATATAGACTTTCAGTTAGTGGCATGTGCCCCTTATTAAAGGTGTCCAATATGCGGAAGTGTTCGAAGGTGCATGGCCTCCAAATTTTGATCTGTCTCAGTCTGAGAGCACATTGGGCTGCCACTCTTCGTTAAGAGTTAAGGTTAAGAACCAGTTATCCCCAGACAAGCAATCCTTTGTACTTTATCCAAATCTAAGTGATATATAAAGAATAAACATAATTAATATCTCTGGTGGTTGTTAGTGTTGACGACCTGGGATAGCAATTATTCGTCCTCGACTCTGGCTCAGATGTTGGAGACAGATTGAAATTTTTTTTTTTCGGCCAGAGAAGACGACAAAACCAAGTGGACAAATAAGCTTAAAAAAAGATGATGGCTACCTTAGGCAAATACTTCTTCCGGGATCTAGATGATCTTAGCAATGCCTGCACGGCTGATATCAGCAGCTTCGTAAAGAAAAGCAGATGGTTATAGGTTCGAGCAGCGTGACCCACCTGCCCCTTCCCAAATGGCATCACAATGGACCTTCTCTGGTGTAAGTGTACCTCGTCGAGGGCCTACCTAACCTAACCAACCAACCAATCAAATTTAATACAAAATACAAATTCCAATATACGGAAAGCTCAGAACCTTCTCGTGTAGGTATAAGGCATGACACCTCGAAAGATGGGGAAATATATTTTTTTTCTTAGGTAGGTATACTTGGGCTTGGTGATTTTTATTTTTAAGATCATTTTAAATCGATATTAGGATGCTGTAGAATAGAAATTCTCGGTTGTATTCCCGTTATTGTTCACGACGCCGAAGAAATCGGAAAAGAAACAAGGGCGCCACACAGAGAATATTGGAATCAAACATCCCTTCTGGTGTGCGATGTAATATTCCTTGTGCTGTCGACGCCGATGTGTAATGCTAAGCACGTCCAAACAATAGTGTCAGAGAGAAACGGAAGGTATATGTACATGTACACATCGCGCATGGAATGGACGTGTAAATACCCAGTCAAAACACACAAAGGCCATTCTTAATATACTGTTGCTGCTTCTCTTCCGACTGCTATTCAAAATAAGGAACCGGAGGGGCCGAAAAAAGAGCATTGTACCTATATCGCAAAAGGGCACAGGCGGATCATCACAAAAATTTCGCTAATAAACCATGAGCGTGAGTCCATGGAAGGACGAGATGCAGAAACAATAATATGTAGCCGCTGTGTAATATCGGTTCTCGTTACCTTTTTCTATTGGCCATAATTTGCATAAGCATTTGTAAAGTGATCCTTCTAGCTGCCACTTTCTCATCCTCTTGTTCCTCGAGTGGAATGCGTGTGCATCTGTAGCGTGTGTAGCATATAACCTTAGTGTTGTAGTACAACAGCAGCAGTGGTAGCAGTTGTTAATGATGTGGTTGAATGGCCAATGATGTTGCTGCCAAATGCAATGCAAATGTGCTGTATACAGTATACATCTCAATATCACAATGAACGAACGAGTACAAGAAGGCAATGTCATTGTGATACAAAACCCGTTGAGGGAAGGGGTGGCTATGGTCTGGAGCGAAAGAAATCTGACACATTGCTAGTTGGATATGCATTATCTTTGGATGATAGGTTAATACAAGTTTTTTTTATGTTGACACTTAAATTCAATTGACACTTAAATTCAATTGAAACAACACTCAACACTGTATTGCGCTGCTGTGGCTCATTTATTACATATTAAAGGTTTATCTCTGGCATTCTTCTTCTTTATTTCTTCTTTTGGCAAAAGTATGTGAGGTTGTCAATTATTTTAGCAAACGAAGCGCACTATGAATTGAAGACCGGATATGTCATGATGTCCTTCCGCCATCGTCATTGATGATGCTATTTTTTATATTTTTCTGTCAGGAACGCTACGGCGATGCTCTGAGGTGCTTGTAGATAGATATTACTCATAAACTTCAATTGCTGCGAATTGTATTCTTCCGGAATGATGTTTCTCAAGAGTGAATATCATAGTTTGAGCATTCCATGGAAAACATATTTTTTGTATCAAGATATTTTGGAGGTTGTCATTAGATCATCTCAATTAGATAGAGTGCAGCTGCCTAGAAGGACGATCAAATAATGCATTTCTGAGAACTAGTTTTAATCATGATGACGTTTTAATTACCGACGTGTTTAGAAATTCTGTATAGGTGCATCCGTCTCAGCAAAAATTAAAAAATGGCAAGGGCACATTTGTTGTTATCATGTTCAAGGGAGGCATCCTACGAACTTATCAATAAGGCAATATAGGTAAATCATCGTTTCCATATAAGAATGTATGAGTAGTTCTCCGGAACACAAAAATGCAACACTAGCATTTAATTGGCCTCTGTGACGAAGGGACCCGTAATCGGACCACAAACCTGCCGATACTTTTTTAGGGTCTAAGCGACGAGCTCCAAAACAATATCATAAGCTTCTAACTCTTCCCCGAAAAGAAAGAAACAAGATTATTTTTATCTATGTTTTTTTTATACCTACATTATTTAATCTATCATATTTGATATGTGCAGTAATGGATATTGGATACCCTTACAAAATTATACGTAAATATGTTATCAGTTGAATAGATTCCAGATTTCAATTATTATTTCTTTCATTTACAAAGTTTTCTTCCCGAAATAAGTGAGTCCGCAAACAGGACTTAAAACTTATAAAATGAAAGCTGTCTTCTTCGCTTGCTTGTTGCGCGATTCCTTTCATTCAATTTAATTTCAGCTGTCATAGCAATATCAATATTGTCTTTGCCATTAGCACGTCGTTTCGAATGCTTGCAGTTAACTTAAATTACTTGGGTCCATTTAAATTACTTCACCAAATGCTTTACCCGAATTGAGCCATTTTTTCAAAAGCAGTCCTTGTTCCCATAAAAGGACTTTTCAATTTAATTGCTGTAGAATCTGAAAAAAATGGTAGATACAAATACCAATGTTCGGACAGTTGCCTCATTCAATATTTAACCAATCCTTACCTTCAATTTTAAAGTTAAAAAAAAATTACTATTTATGTGATCGGCGTCCATTAGCACTTTAGAAACCTTTGAATTCAAAAGCTGAAATTTGAAAGATTTACTCTCTAGGGGCCCGATCAAGTGTAAGGATTTCAATAATCCGACCGCTGGCACGCGCACTATTTACAAACACCGTTTTATGGAATAATTCGATGGAAATGGTAGTCGTGTTTTTTGCAATCCCAACAATTTGCCCACACAAAGTTGATTGCCACGCACAGTTTTTGGGGCGCTCTTGATAAAGCATTGTTTTTTCTAAAAAGTGCTTAAAAAGCAGCAATTCCATAATATGTTGACAATATTCTTCTTAATATACAGAAGAGCGTCGATTATCCGAACTAAATGGGACCGCGGGATGTTCAGATAATCAATGTTGATCAAAAAATTCAGATAATCGAGTCGAATAGAAATCAGGTGCATGGTCGCTCGTCAAATGTCGTGTAACTGACACCAACAAAAAAATGTGTACATACATGAAAAGGATTTCATGTCCGCACTTTGTTGTACGTATTTCACATTTCGTATCTGTGTAATACATACTCGTATCTACAAGAACACACATTTAAACACACAAAAAAAGCTTTGTACATCGTCACTTGAAAAGCAAACTGACATAAGTCAAAATTCATACATTTTCAGAAAAGCCATTTCAAGTTTTTCATAATTTGAAAAAATCATTTTAGTTTTGAATTTCAATGAATACCAAAAAGCTGTAATGTAAAAAGGATTTTTTTTTTCTTTCAAGTGGTATATTCAAGTTAACTAACAAAAGCCGTTTTTGAAAAAAAAAATTTGACTTATGTCGTTTTACATCCAAATTGCTACTAATTTAAACAAAAAAGTGTGAAAAGTGTAGTTTTGTTTTGAAATAAAAGCATTTGTATTTTTTTGTGTATTTTGTAGAAACAACTTACTTTAAATAGTATTAAGTTATAATAAAAAAAATATAGGAACTTTAATGAAAAAATCGATTATAATAATATTACATAAAATAAAACCTAGCTAATTGGTTAAACGAAACTTCTAAAAGTAATCAAAAGAACTTTGAAGTTCATCGTTTTGTTCCAAGGTAAAATGACACAACACAAAAAGTGTCAATTTTCAAGACACTTAGTGTAAATTCAGTAACGCATCACTGGCATCATGATGCTCATGATACTTTGCAAAATGTTCATTAACGCAACTATTGGCATCACTTTCAACGTCAAGTGTTCATTATTGCAAAGTTGATCAAACTGATGCGCAAACATAACGAAAAAAAGCATCACAGAAATACATGATGCGCTGTTGATTCGCCGGAAAAAAAGCAAGAAAAATGTCGGAAGAGAAAGAAAAGTAAGTAAACAAATATTTTAATTTATAGATACTATAAGAGGATGTATAAGAAGCTGTCCAAAAAGGATTTAATGATTTTCGCAAATCCTAGAAACATGGTTTGGTTTTCATTTAGAAAAGTTAAATTAAAAAGTGGACTTACATCGAAGGTGGAGCGGCACATTCTAAAATGATTTTGAAATACATCGTCTGGATATTTTTCTAGAACTTTGAAATAGTCCCTAATCTTAGGAATTTTCCTTCTTTTAAATCTGCTAATTAAAGTCCGTATGCGTTTGGACCTCTTTCTTCTTGCTTCATGCATGTTAAAACTAAATTTATCGTCTTTACGATCAAAGTTATCGATCAAAACTTTTATTAGCAAAATTTCCATTTTAAATGTTTGATTTAAACAATGCGTTCTAAAACTCAAACGCCATATTCAATCAGCAACGCATTAGCTTAAACTGTGCATCGCATCAGCATCGCAAATAAGCAGTGATGCCGCATCACTGCGCAAATGTTTGATGTTTCTGAATTTACACTTATTTATCACGATTTCATAATTTTTTTAGAAGCAAAGTTTTACAAATGAAAAAAAGTCATTTAGCTGGGAAAACAACAACTTAAATTGAAAACGACACTTGTGCTGTCAGTTTAAGAGTTATAGTTATGACGGTTTGATAGAAAAAAAGTATTTTTTTGCGATTCTTTCTGTATAGTTAACTCAAAATTGTCAAATTTTGACTTATTTCAGTTTGCTTTTCAAGCGACATGTACGGCAAAGTTATGGTAGAATAGAAAAATAGCTAATCATCAATTTTTTTTGAATGGATTTTTGTTGTCTTTTCTTCGCAGCCAATTCACGTTTTCTCTTAACAGCAAAAAGCACGAATAAAATCCAAATTGTAACGTGCATATACGCACTAGAAGGTACGCACGTATGCGTGCTGAGCAGCCGTTTCAAATGCAATCGCTTCAAAGTGTACCGTTAAATCATGAGCACTCCTGTTCGTTTTTGTTTTTTTCCTTTTAAGGTTAGCTCGTATAATGCCTTTGCGGCTGATTGGCGTTTGGAAAACTAACGTCGATTTGCTTCGATGCTGGGTTCGGGTAACTGACGTTTTGGTTAATTTGCGTTCGGATAATCGACGATCTACTGTGATTCGCCCATACAAAGGTTTTTGACATAAACTTTAATTTAGTTTTTTCGATTAATTGCCTAAGAACCGAAATTCACAATCATGTTTAAATATGTAGACAATGATTAGATCAACTTTTGTGAGAGAACACTCCAGCTAATGAGAATGAAATGATTCCGATAAGTGTTTAAGAACTCAAATTCAATCGAAAGTATTGACATAAGATGGTTTACTCAACTCGGGTGTTACTGTTTCTTTAATGCTGCTATGACAGTACATTTTTTCCTTATTTTTGGGTTTTGAGCACCAAAAATGTCTTCTTCTTCTTCCTTAATAGCGATGAGGCTATGATCAGGATTATAGAAATAACCCTCCCATTTAACTGTGGGGTTCGCCCGACCTTAGAAAATAGCGTCAAGCCTTCCGATTTCAAATGCTGGTGTTGCTGCATTTTTGTGATCCCGTAGTTTGTATGCCTATCTCTCTTTCGCGTTTGTATTGGAACATTGATTGATATTGCCTTTTTGACAGGGTTCGTAGGATCTCTTTTATGACTGTACCAACTGAGACAATCGCGCTCCATTTTTTTCGAGATAGGTTTTTTGAAGTGAAGGCTATATGATGGAGATGGCTGACTTTTTCCCCCACTACATCCACCCAACGCTTGCGCGATGGTTTATGTCGTCATCGCAGCTTGCTTCTCTATTGAGCATAGATCCCAGATATTTGAATTTTTCGCACTTAGGAATCACTCTTCCATTCATATATATGTCTAGAATAGGTCGGAGTGGATCAGAGAACGGGCAGCACAAGTATTGCTTTTTTTCTTTCGAATACGTTCTCTCATGCATTAAGTGCTGGTTAAAGGGACGTTTAATCCTCGCTTATGATGGCTCCATCGTCAGCAACGAATAAATGATGTACCAAAAATGAAAAACAAAATAACCATTGGTGTAAGTGTGCAGCAGCCACAAAAATTAGAAAATCTTTGTCTAACGTAAGAAAATCCGGGGAAACATGGAAATCCCTTCGCACTTTTCATCGCTTTTTAGAAAGTTTCTAATTTGTTCCCATTTTGTTCCCATTTTGTTTTCTATTGTTGCGCATGCATTTTTCTTTTTGTTGAATATTCTTTTCGGTGTATCATTAATTGATGCAACATTGGGTTTGGGTTCCCTGACACAGTGACATTCCCGGCAACTGCAAGGCGGATGAGTTGGAAAGGGAACCGCACAAGATCTCTCTAACAACAGAGAGGCACGGCCGTGCCCATTTAATCGTTAAAATTCAAATTATCAGAAAATGCACTGGTAGAAGCGAACAAGAGATGGATTAGAATCAGCACAGAATGTTCGTCCTCCAAACAGATATGGAAAAAGTACGACGCAAAAAGAACATCCGGAAAAATACCTACAACTATTTCTTTGAGACCAAAAGAGTAGAGCAAAAGCAAGCCAAGCGAACGACGGCAGACATTACCCCCCCCCCCCCCCCCCCACACCTCTACCACACCAATTTTATTGTATGTAGCAGTATGTAGCTTAAAATTATGTAGTATCTTTATTTAGTATAAAAAAAACATACCAACAACAGTAACCAATTTGAATATCATTTTTTTAAGACCATACGAAAATTATTAAAAAAAAAACCAAAATATTTTTAAGGCCATTTGTTCTAAACGTAGAGGAACGTCCTCTGGAGAAGGCGTCTCAGCAATGGATAGTGAATATGCGATTCAGTTCGCAAGAAAAAATAAAAATCGCTTAACGTTATAAACTTCCTTTATTCAAAGTCTTAATTCGAATGAATACCAAATTGTTACAATGTTGGCTAAGTAACCTCGGTGGTTATGTACCACCTCAGCTGTACATCATATGGTCATTGCCCTTGACCGTGAAAATGTTCCCCTTTCTATATGGGTTACATAAAAATATATTTTAATTTACTCATACATGCTAATTTAGACCATTTGCATTTATAGTCATGTGCGCGAGGTAGCACGATTTGCGAGTTGGTGTGATCTGCCTCCTACTCGATAACTGGGTGCGACAACTCGTTGGGGTGGAATGCGACTTGACTGCTGAGAAAGGAGACCAACTGTAGCTTGTCGGTCGGTGTACTTTCCATTTGACGTTTTGGATTTTAGTCTGGTCAATTTGGTGTTATTTACGCGGTCGGGGGTTCGTCTTTTCGAAAATTCGGGAGTTTTGTGGTGTTTTCCGTTGGTTCTTTCTTGAGTTTTTTGTGCGAATTGTGCTTTTATGTTCTGTGCATTAGTCCTTAGTCATTGCGAATATTGTTGTACATTTTGTTTAAGCTGATTAGTCATATTCCAATGACTAGGACGATCGATGCACAAACATCGCCTCAGCTGCTCCACGTGCCGCGCTCCGGCGGGAAGACCCTTTCCTCTACTTGTTCCTCATGTGATGTGTTGGTAACTTTTTGTTGGGAAACAACACCATTTGAAGCCAATACAAATCACATACCGACTGAAACACAATATCAAGACACAGTACTAAGTAATTTTCCCACATTTTAACGAATTTTCGGAGAAAAAAAGTTTATATTTATATTTTGTTGGACATTTGAAGCCAACATAGACACTCCTATTTTGGACCGTTATGTGGGTGTTTACTTCTTTGGGACTATACGAAGTTTTGATACAAAAAAAAGTGGGATATAACAAAAGAGCAGAATTTGATGCTTCCAAAACACAATGCTGTCTCCTGTCATCAAACCATCCAAATGTTTGTTAATGACAACCTTCGTTCGAATGATATAGAATCTGTACCGCCAAGAACGCTGCAAAATGTCGATGCAAGAAATAGGTCATCCCTTTTAATCTGGCTTAAATTTATATGGCTTGACTTGAGTACAAGTAGTTCAAAAGCCGACCGCAAGATATCCTAATGGATAAAACAATTTCGCGTTTGTATTGGAACATTGATTGATATTGCCTTTTTGACAGGGTTCGTAGGATCTCTTTTATGGCTGTACCAACTGAGACAATCGCGCTCCATTTTTTTCGAGATAGGTTTTTTGAAGTGAAGGCTATATGATGGAGATGGCTGACTTTTTCCCCCACTACATCCACCCAACGCTTGCGCGATGGTTTATGTCGTCATCGCAGCTTGCTTCTCTATTGAGCATAGATCCCAGATATTTGAATTTTTCGCACTTAGGAATCACTCTTCCATTCATATATATGTCTAGAATAGGTCGGAGTGGATCAGAGAACGGGCAGCACAAGTATTGCTTTTTTTCTTTCGAATACGTTCTCTCATGCATTAAGTGCTGGTTAAAGGGACGTTTAATCCTCGCTTATGATGGCTCCATCGTCAGCAACGAATAAATGATGTACCAAAAATGAAAAACAAAATAACCATTGGTGTAAGTGTGCAGCAGCCACAAAAATTAGAAAATCTTTGTCTAACGTAAGAAAATCCGGGGAAACATGGAAATCCCTTCGCACTTTTCATCGCTTTTTAGAAAGTTTCTAATTTGTTCCCATTTTGTTTTCTATTGTTGCGCATGCATTTTTCTTTTTGTTGAATATTCTTTTCGGTGTATCATTAATTGATGCAACATTGGGTTTGGGTTCCCTGACACAGTGACATTCCCGGCAACTGCAAGGCGGATGAGTTGGAAAGGGAACCGCACAAGATCTCTCTAACAACAGAGAGGCACGGCCGTGCCCATTTAATCGTTAAAATTCAAATTATCAGAAAATGCACTGGTAGAACCGAACAAGAGATGGATTAGAATCAGCACAGAATGTTCGTCCTCCAAACAGATATGGAAAAAGTACGACGCAAAAAGAACATCCGGAAAAATACCTACAACTATTTCTTTGAGACCAAAAGAGTAGAGCAAAAGCAAGCTAAGCGAACGACGGCAGACATTACCCCCCCCCCCCCCCCCCCACACCTCTACCACACCAATTTTATTGTATGTAGCAGTATGTAGCTTAAAATTATGTAGTATCCATATTTAGTATAAAAAAAACATACCAACAACAGTAACCAATTTGAATATCATTTTTTTAAGACCATAAGAAAATTATTAAAAAAAACCAACATATTTTTAAGGCCATTTGTTCTAAACGTAGAGGAACGTCCTCTGGAGAAGGCGTCTCAGCAATGGATAGTGAATATGCGATTCAATTCGCAAGAAAAAATAAAAATCGCTTAACGTTATAAACTTCCTTTATTCAAAGTCTTAATTCGAATGAATACCAAATTGTTACAATGTTGGCTAAGTAACCTCGGTGGTTATGTACCACCTCAGCTGTACATCATATGGTCATTGCCCTTGACCGTGAAAATGTTCCCCTTTCTATATGGGTTACATAAAAATATATTTTATTTTACTCATACATGCTAATTTAGACCATTTGCATTTATAGTCATGTGCGCGAGGTAGCACGATTTGCGAGTTGGTGTGATCTGCCTCCTACTCGATAACTGGGTGCGACAACTCGTTGGGGTGGAATGCGACTTGACTGCTGAGAAAGGAGACCAACTGTAGCTTGTCGGTCGGTGTACTTTCCATTTGACGTTTTGGATTTTAGTCTGGTCAATTTGGTGTTATTTACGCGGTCGGGGGTTCGTCTTTTCGAAAATTCGGGAGTTTTGTGGTGTTTTCCGTTGGTTCTTTCTTGAGTTTTTTGTGCGAATTGTGCTTTTATGTTCTGTGCATTAGTCCTTAGTCATTGCGAATATTGTTGTACATTTTGTTTAAGCTGATTAGTCATATTCCAATGACTAGGACGATCGATGCACAAACATCGCCTCAGCTGCTCCACGTGCCGCGCTCCGGCGGGAAGACCCTTTCCTCTACTTGTTCCTCATGTGATGTGTTGGTAACTTTTTGTTGGGAAACAACACCATTTGAAGCCAATACAAATCACATACCGACTGAAACACAATATCAAGACACAGTACTAAGTAATTTTCCCACATTTTAACGAATTTTCGGAGAAAAAAAGTTTATATTTATATTTTGTTGGACATTTGAAGCCAACATAGACACTCCTATTTTGGACCGTTATGTGGGTGTTTACTTCTTTGGGACTATACGAAGTTTTGATACAAAAAAAAGTGGGATATAACAAAAGAGCAGAATTTGATGCTTCCAAAACACAATGCTGTCTCCTGTCATCAAACCATCCAAATGTTTGTTAATGACAACCTTCGTTCGAATGATATAGAATCTGTACCGCCAAGAACGCTGCAAAATGTCGATGCAAGAAATAGGTCATCCCTTTTAATCTGGCTTAAATTTATATGGCTTGACTTGAGTACAAGTAGTTCAAAAGCCGACCGCAAGATATCCTAATGGATAAAACAATAAGGTGAGTTCAGGAAAAAATTCAAGCTTATTAGACTAAGAGAAAATACCACGAGTTATCGGATATTTTTTGCCAGGGGTGGATAAAGGGCTCCACTTCCGTTAAAATAAAACATAAGGATACAAATTTAACTTTTCGCATGCTGGCATGCACAATTCATTGCTGAGCGTTTTAGAATGGTGCACAAAGGAAGGAATATCCATCAATCCTCGCAAAACGATCTTAGTGACTTTTAATAGAAGAAGACTGGTTAATCTTGAACCTACCACCATAAAGGCACTAACTTCAATTACTTCAATGAAGTCAAATATCTGAGAATCATCCTAGATACAAAGAACTTAACTGGAACTCGCATGTCAAGTCCGCCAAAGCACGTGCTACTAGAGAAATGCGGGCCAGTAGGGGTCTGTATGGCAGAACTTTTGGTCTTAAATCCATAATTATACATTGGTTATATACTATAATGGTAGGACCCATTATCACGTACAAGCTCCAGAAACTTCAACGTCTTGCCTGTCTCGGTATAACAGGTGATATGTGCGCCTGCCCAACGGTAGCGCTTAAAGCTATTGTTAGACTCTCACCTTTACAAATCTTCAATAGGAAGACGTCTGCTAGATGCATTTTTAAGCTGCAGCTTGAATACAAGTATAAATCACATGATCTCGTGAGTCACCTGAAAATACTTAACTCAATCCCAAACTCGGACATGCCGTACACCATCCCTGACTCTATGGTTAGGGAATGCATTTTTGTCCCGGCCCTGGATCCAAGAGGTCTGGTAAGGTACACCAACGGATCGAAAATGGAATCTGGAAATCTGGAGCTGGTATCTTTGGACCTAACACCAAAGTTTCGATCTATGGGAATGTGTCCCACGGTATTCCAGGCAGAAGTCCACGCCATTGAGATCTACTCTGTTTAAAATCAATCAAAAAATCATAAGGGAATTGAAGGCGCTAGTATACATATCTTTCAGATGCAAGCAGCACTACAGGCACTGTCGTCCAATACAACGAACTCTTCTTAAAAAACTGCAACTACTCACAAAAAAAATGATATCTTTATCGAGGATATTTTGACCAAAGATATTATATAACAGCATATTTACAGCCTACGAATCGTGCTACAAAAATAAAACGCATAACTATTTTTCTGTGTATTTTTATACCCTATTCTAAGGGTATATTAATTTTGACGCATAGTTTGTAACATACCTTAATATTGCCCGTAGACCCCTAAAAGTTACTATATTTATGATCAGCATCGATAGTAATGTCGATCAAGCCATGTCCGTCCGTCCGTCCGTCCGCCGGGAAAAATTAGGCCTTTAAACTGGGCCTAGAGAGCTGAAATTTTAACGATATACTCTCTAGGATCCCGAAATAATCAAGTTTACGAATTTTTGAAATCCGCCCACAGACAGCCCACAAACTAAAAAAAAAACAAAATTTTGAAAAAAATCGAATTTTGAGCTAGAAAGCTGAAATTTTTTATATATGATCTATGACTCCTAAAACTGCTCGGGATATAAAATTTCCAAAATCTGCCCACTGACACACCCACAATTAAATAAAACAATTTTATTGAAAAAACAAAATTTGAGCTAGGGAGCTGAAATGTATAATATATACTCTCTAGGGGCCCTTTATGCTCAAGTGTTAATATTTTCGAAATCCGCCTACTGACACGCCCACATTTTTTTTTTTTTTTTTTTTTAATTCAAAGTTTGAGATAGGGAGCTGATATTTATAATATATACTCTCTAGGGGCCCTTTATGCTTATGTGATATTTTTTTTTTTAATCCGCCTACTGACACGCCCACAATTAAATAAAACATTTTATTGAAAAACCAAAGTTTGAGCTAGGGAGCGTTTTTTTACAAAAGCTTCGTTTTTTTTAGAAAATCCTTTAAATGTTATATAAATATTTAAAATGAATGCATGGGATACCGAAAAGAGGATTTGGATAGTGCGATGGTATCATGCTTTGTAGACCTTCATTTCCGTCCAAACGGAACTTAGGCGGGAGTTTAGCGGCACTCGCCCGAGTAGATGGACCATTATGAGTCTGGTAAACCATCGAGATCTCTATATTCGGGTTCAAGACACATTCGCGGGTGTAGCATCGTCAATTCAGGCAAACCCAAGCGCTTCGACTCGAAACTTTTCGGCGCAAATTAGAGTTAGCAGACGGTTATTACAACGGAAAAGTGATGATGACTTAAACTTGCTTCCGTACAAAGTCCAAATTGCAAACAAGTTAAAGCCTCCGGATTTGCCTATTCGCCTGGAATTTTGCCAAAAAATGATTGAAATGACCGAAGAAGATAACAGCTTGATAAATTGCTTGTTTATGTCTGATGAGGCCCATTTTGATCCAAGCGGCAATATAAATAGGCAAAATTGCCGTATATGGAGTGAATCTAATTCAGAAATACTCCATGGGACGGTACTGCACCCAGAACGAGTCATTTTTCATGGTTAAAAAATATTCAATTTTGAAATTATAAAATACAAACGTTTTTCCCTTGCAAACCTCACTGTAGAATTCGAAATGCATTGAGTATATTTTTGTACAATTCCACAGAATTTCATTTTCATATAGGTAATGGGAAAATGAATCCGCATTGAACTTACAGTGTGGATAAATAGAATCTACTACAAAACCGAGTGTCCCTTCTTCGCTTAGTCGCACAATAACAATGTCCCATTCAATGAACAATATAAAACTCTTGTTGCTCCTTCCACATCAACACGAGAATATTCTCGTATATACAGATTCACATGAACTTTGTATATCTTCAGGTTGTTGCTGATGTCCTTGGTATCCATTTCAACACATTAGGCTTGTGGGTCATTTTCAGATTTACACCATCAAATAGCAACAAAAAACTCTAGAGTTCTTTTTATCTTCAAAGGAGGAAAAAGACTTAATTTTAATCCGGATACGGCCACTTCAATCCCTATGATACAGAGCAACTAAATTTTTTTTTTTTGGAATATCACTGTATGACATCGGGTAAAAAACGGAATTTTTAAACAATGTTAAACATTTCAGTATACATGCTTTGTATATCCTAATAGATAAGGCGAAGACTCAACCTCACTGAATGGTTAATTAAACCGTCCTCTTTGACGGCAATTTAAAGAGAAAATTTCTCAAATCTTGATATCCTAGCGACGGTAAAACTAAAAGACCTTCTGTCATTCTCAAAAGCCATAGTTATCAATTCCTTTGACAAGATTAAAGCAACTTCTTAAGAGTTTCGAAAATCGCCTTCTTTTCCCAGTATACCCCGAGAATATTGAATGTGGTTCTATAGTAGCAGCAAAATTTTCATGGAAACCGAAAATTGACTGTGAGGGTGTCGTTTGATTCAGGTTAAATGAACAATCGATTTAATGCCTCTTTATACCAAAGGGCATATTATTTTCGACTCATAGTTTGAAACATCCCTTATTATTGGTAGTAGACCGCTAAAAGTGACTATTTTT